>JAWQEG010001368.1:0-682680 GCA_033782935.1 Petrolisthes cinctipes | reverse complement strand
ATGCTAGCCAACCGTCAAACTACAGACCCATCAGTTTAACCTCGATAGTCTGTAAACTCATGTAGAGCATCATGGTGGACAAAATAACAGCACACTTAGAATCAAATTTGCTACTGAGGGGTTCCCAGCATGGGTTCCGGCAAGCACCGGTCATGCCTCACAAATCTGGTGGAATTCTTCCATTTTGTTTTCAGTGAGCATGATCGGGATAAAGCGGTCGATGTTGTCTACTTAGACTTTCAGAAAGCCTTTGATAAGGTACCCCACCGCCGTCTCCTTCGGAAAGTGCGTGCACTGGGCATAGACGGAAATGTGGCAAATTGGATAGAGAACTGGCTAAGTGACAGACGGCAGCGGGTGGTAGTGAATGGACAGGCTTCAGAGTGTGTGCCCGTTACTAGCGGTGTTCCCCAAGGTTCTGTTCTGGGACCACTACTGTTTATCATCTATGTTAATGACGTGGATGGGTGATATGGTTGCCAAGATTTCCAAATTCGCCGATGATACTAAGCTTGGTATGAATGTCGCGAAAGAAGGAAATACTACCCGCTTACAAGAAGATCTTAGGAAGATCGGGGAGTGGTCTGACACGTGGCAAATGCCATTTAACGTGAACAAATGCAAAGTTATGCATATAGGCCACAGAAACCCCCGAACAGAGTATAACCTTAAGGGCAATGCTCTCGTAAGCACTGATACTGAGAAAGACTTGGGTGTAACTATCACCAGCGACCTCAAGTTCTCAAAGCAGTGTATTGAGGCTGAGAAGAAAGCCCAAAGGATGTTAGGGTACATAAAGCGACAGTTTGGATACCGGAACAAGGAGATAGTACTTTGTCTGTACAATTCCCTTGTCCGACCGCACCTGGAGTATGCAGTCCAGTTTTGGAGTCCTTCTTACCGAAAGGATATCGCGAGATTGGAACGAGTGCAAGCCAGGGCAACCAAACTTATACCCTCTCTTAGACACAAGAGCTATAAAGATCGGCTGGTAGAACTCGACCTGTTCTCTTTGGAAACCCGGAGACTACGTGGTCAGCTTATCGAAGTGTTTAAAATACTACGAGGCTTTGACAATGTAGACTACAGGGACATTTTCCAACTCAGTGAGGGCACAACCAGGAATCATGGCTACAAACTTGAACTGAAGCGTTACAACCGTGATCTATGTGGTAAATTCTTTACATACAGCATCTGCGGTACTTGGAACGCGCTTCCTGCTGATGTAGTCAACAGCAACTCTGTGGATCAGTTCAAGTCCAGATTAGACAAAGCCTTAAATCACCGTCTAGGTGTTTAAGCCGTTGTGCGAGTGTTCCTTGATGGTTTCACATGACACATTCGAGGACGGTCGCCTACTTGCGCAATTTAAACCACAGGTACCCTCTTTGTAAGGATCGTAAGGTCTCCTAGGGTACTTCTTTTCCTTGTAACTCCTTGTAACTCTCTCTCTCTCTCTCTCTCCTCTCTCACTCTCTCTCTCTCTCATCTCTCTCTACTCTCTCTCTCTCTCTCTCTCTCTCTCTCTCTCTCTCTCTCCTTACAACCCCAACTCACCAAAAAAAATTCGAACATTTTCTAGGGACGTGACTGCACACTTTGAATCCTCAGAGAGTTAGTTATTAAGAGAAGGAAGGGATATTTTTTTCTCCAAACTATGCCAGAAAACGGACGAGCTGGGTGATACTAATGGAGATCTGTTTTGTTCGTGGGTATAGTAGTGTGGAGGAAACAGAAGCCCACCGATTCAACCACAAGATTCATCTCAAGAGTCCAACGAACCAGCCTAAGTTTTCTTCGAGCATTTTGGTTAGGTGTCTTCAGAGCTCTCCCTCCCTCTCCCCCTTCCTACTTCTCTCCTCCCCCCCCTTCTCTCCCCCCCTTCCTACTTCTCTCCCCCCCCCCTTCCCTCCCCCCCTTCCTACTTCTCTCCTCCTCTCCTTCCCTCCCTCCCTCTCCCCCTTCCTACTTCCCTCCCTCCCTCCCTTCCTTATTCCACGAGGCTAATTTCACGCATGTGTGGCTGGAAATGTCGGGAACAGAGGTGATGAAGGAGGACCGGTCTGAGAGGTGACTCAGTATACTATCAGCAGTGGGAGTGAAGAGAAGACCTACTTAGTGTTGAAGGAAAGTGATTGTTGTTCATTTGTAGTTTGGTTTTACTTTGCTTTATACGTGTTCAGGGTCTCCGAAAATTATCAGTACACTTGTTTGTCATTACTAGTTGATCAGTGTCAAAATTCCAGTCTTTTGCTGCTACATATACAGAGAATTTTAAGTTTTCTGTGTAAAAGATTTTGTGTTTACATTCCTTGGTTCAGTCGCGAGCTGATGGGATGGAGACACGAGCTCACTCATCACTGAGTCGTTTCTACCTGACGAGAGAGGGAGGGAGAAAGAGGGAGAAAGGGGGAGAGATGGGGGAGTGTTGCCACTTCTGACTGACATAGAACTATCGCACCATCCACTGAAAATTTCCTTCGAAGCATTCACTGGAGAGCGTTAGAGACGGGAAGGATGAATGCTGGTGGTTGGGTATGACTGTATGAGCAACATGAGTGATGATGTGGCAGGATGAATTTAATTAGTTGTATATTAAAGTTACACAGACAGACATGGTTCTCGTAATGTTGTGTAATATCAATTATTGTTGAAACACATTTTTCATTGAATATAGCAATTTCATCAAGTAAGTTTAAGATTTATAGACACCAATCCCATCTGATGTCATTACAGTTCTGATATAGAACAATACTTATATATGACAACAATGCTAAAATCCAATACATAGGTTTGTTAATGTGAACTCAATCTCCATCATTAGTCCCTTCGCCCAAAGTTTAACCATAAATACTTACACAAGATAAAGACGTCTCTCCAGCCACGGTTATTGGAGTCTTTGTTGATCTTTCTCCCTCCACCACCAGCCCCTCCATACCCTCCCTTCTTCCTCTCTCACTCCCCCATAACTCGTCAGGTAGAAGCGAGCCCGTGATTAGTGTACTAGTGTCTCCAACTCATCAGCTCGCCACTGCAAGTAGATTGGTCGTGAATGTGTAATGGTCAAGTGTCCCATATTATTTACGGTATGAAAATCTACCCAAATGTTTACTCGATTGTGTTGTCAGAATTTTTTTTTTTTTTTGGCCGCCTTTGATAAACACTATACTAATGTTCATAAAAGTTCATTCCCTCGGTCGGCCACATTAAGGCCTCCATAGACTATCATTCATGCCTGAGCAAACTAGATGACTGTGCAATCATTTAAATTTGCCACACACCAGCAAGAAGACTGAGCAGTCACCACACATTATCATGCATCACTGTACAGGCGTGTGTGTGATTGACGAAAAGCTAGTTGGATATGGTTCAGTCACTTGCACAAACCATCAATCACACCCACACACACACCACGGTTAGGCCTGCACAATCACCCAGTTTGCACAGGCATGATTGATAGTCTATGGAGGCCTTGAGGACTGAATTGTTTTGGGTCAAACTACAAAACTCTGTTCGAAGTCTACCCTCTGTTGTTTATTCGTTGGAGCAACACACAGGTGATTCTGGTATATTGTGGCTGGCTGGTGCACCATAGTATTATATACAGTACTCTATTTTATTATATACACTACTCTCTTCTATTTTACATTGGTACTTTAATGGTAAATATTGGTAAACCTGTAAAATAAAATGGTGTTTAATACTATCATGTGCATTGTATGAAACGAATAAACCGAATAATTAATACTAAGTGTTATCAGGAGTTGTGTGTTGATCAGTGATACCGGAGAAGTAAATGAAAAAAACTGGTTTGCTCAAAGGAGATGGTGAAAAACAAATGAATGCAAACCAACTGAATACTAGTCAAGGTTATGAGGAGTGGTGCGTTAATCAGTGATGCCAGTGTAGTGAAATATGATGTGCATTTTAGTACTGGTGAAAAGTATATTAAGACCAACAGACCTTAATCGCTTAGTGGTATAATAAGGAGTTGTGTTGATATGTGGTGCCGATAAAGTGAAAGATTGTCTCAAAGTAATAATGAAAAGTAAATAAAAAACGAGTGAAATACTGTCTTTAATAGCTTTAAAGAGTGGTTTGTTGATCAGTGATGTCGATGAAGTGAGAGAAGAATAGTTTTGCTCCCAAGGTGAAACTAATACAAACCTATTCTGCTAGAAGATTACACACCACTCAAAGACTCCACACCACTAAGACTATACCTACGATGCCAGAGTTATGTCGGCTGTCTACGGAGCAGGATGGGTGAGTTCTTTTGTAATTTTCATAATTGTTTTTAGCCTTATTTAAAGGCTTCTTGAAACCTGGCTGGGGTTAAGGTCGGTTGTATACCAGGTACAGTTGGCCAAGAAAAGACTGCAACCAAATTTGGTGGTGTGTGGCAATGTCTGGCAGCTGCTCCAAAGTAAACACTCTTATTTTATTAATGGATGCTGGCGGTCCACACACCAGTGAAAGAAAAAGAAAAGAGCCTCCGATTGCAGTACACCTCACGTGTATTTTTAATCCATGTGACCAGATCTCGTCATATCCACAAGAAAGTGACCAGATCCTACAACAATCTTTATTCGAGCCCTGTGGAGGATGACTAATATTCACAGAGAATAATGTCAGCCCCACCTCGGCAGAATTGGATACAAGTAGTTATTTATTGTATCTCCAGGGTTCACAGTATTACTATATTATGGTACAAATTAGAAATAAATACTTTATTATAGAGGTATATTTATACCATCAACAATTGTGCTTCTCACTGTGGCCATGGGCAGACTAATTTAAGTGTCGGAGTTGGTGAATACCCCGGACCAAGTCAAATTCCAACTTCATAATGAGTAGGGTACCATACTTAATAATATTATAACTAGTTGAAGTCCACCTTTTCTTTCTAACTCAACAGTACAGTGTTTATAAAACACTAAACTATCAACACAAAGTTAACCAACATTCAAATTACCTGGTATTAAGCCCAACCCTTTTCTTGTTAAGCTCGCCTCCCTATCGCTACTAAACTATCGATAAAAATACACACACAAAAGAAAGAAAACAACAAACACACAAAAAGAAGAAATCAACACACACACACACACACAAAAGAAAGAAAACAACACACACACAAAAACACAAATTTTCCGCTCTTCGGTAGATTGGTTTGATTGTGTGAGAGGTTGATTGTGGTGGAGAGTGGTTATTGTGGCAGGTGTTTGGCTCCACCATGACATCCCACTGTTATATATATATATATATACACACACACACACACACACACACACGTAGGGGTAAAATGTCACAAGTTAAAATACCCCCTAAAAATGGCGTAGGTACAATTTCACAGGTACAGTCGGCAAAAAAAGTTTCGTTACCACCCCTACGTTAATTTTAACATGGGTAGCTGGTGTAGGGTTGGTACTCTGCCTACTTGGCTGCTAAGCCTTATCATCCGAGATTGATATCGTCTTTGCCGGGCTGGACAGTACGGGTGGCGGAGGCATTGGCTGTCCGCCTTCGGATGTCGTCACTCATCAGTAGCCTAGTAGCTTTCAACGAGATAGGACAGGTGCTCGTTGCTCTTATGCACTGCTATGCCAGCTTAATAAACTTACATTATACCTGTGAAATTCTTACTCTGATGTAATGTTTTGACCATAAAATAAAACCGCCATTTAGTTCCATCCATAGAAGTGGCAAGTGCTTGGCTGAGTGTGTGTTGAAAGTGGCAAGTGTTTGGCTGAGTGTGTGTAGACGGCGAGTGACGGCCACACAGCCTATACCCTACACAGGCCCCAATGGCGATAATATGTGGGCCGCGGCCCGTGGCAGTCACAAACATTGCACTCTGTTTCTTTATATCAAAAGTTTAACTAATTTTAAATTAAATTTTGAATGTTCAAGAACTCTTACTATTTAACTATTCATTATTAAACATAAGGAAATGAGTCTGAGTATTTTAGAACAAGAATAACCGTGAAATACCCAGAAAAATTAGCACGTCATTCCTACTCCCCTGCCCAATAGACACTGAAGAGCACATGGGTTGACGGAGGTATATATAAGACACTCGCGTCACGCCAGGCCTACCACCATTACATCACAGTGTTAAAAGGATGGTAACGAAACTTTTTTTGTCGACTGTACATTGGCAAAAGTGAAGTGCAGAAAAATAAATCCTGACCCACCTGTCACACAAAGTCAAAAATACGTTGTTGATATTTTTTCTGTTGTCTATTTTCTTTATATATGTGTGTGTGTGTGTGTGTGTGCGTGTGTGTTTTTTTTTTCTTTTTTGTGTGTGTTGTTTCCTTTCATTGTGTGTGTGTTATTTTCTTTTTTGTGTGCGTGTTGATATCATTCTTATGTGTGGGTGTTGATATCTTTCTTGTGTGTGTGTGTGTGTGTTGTTTTCTTTCTGTTGCGTGTGTATGTGTGAGTATTTTTATCCATAGTTTAGTAGCGATAGGGAGGGGCGAGCTTAACCATAAAAGGGTTGGGCTTAGTACCAGACCTAAACGTAATGGAAGCATGAAATAGGTGGATGTTTTCAGAAATATCTTACCTACCCATTTGTGCACAGCAAAACTTACCACACCGAGAAGAACGATTAACTACAAACTTGGAAGAAGAAGAAAAACAAAATCACTTATAACGTCTGTGTTTAAAAAGACACACGATACTTATAAATGTGTCTTGATATAATCGAATCCCTTACAGTAATTCCAATTCGTGCAAAAAAAAAAAAAAAAAAAGTTTCATGCCCGAACTTACCAACTGGATTGATTATAATTTCAGTGACGAACTTAGACAAATAATAATAATAATATAAAAATGAAGAGTGTGGATATCTATCTGCTCACTATTGACAGAAGATGTCCCGTTTCTTGGTAAGGTTTATAGGACCTACCTAGCCTTATGACATGTACACTCGCAATCCAAAATTTGTATCCAGGTCTTGTTGAAGTTTCGAATCATTTGACATACTAGTGAACCAATTACAACGCTTACTTACCCTGTTTCATATTTGCTTGAGCTCGCTTAATATTCGATCAGGCTATTAGAAGCAAGCCTGGATACATACTTTGGATTGCGAGTGTACAGTCGTGGTCAATAATAATAGTCAACCACATATGGGTATCTCAAACAATATTATAATTATGATGTCTATTGTTTTCACGTTCTTATATGATGTTATTTATTAGTTTGAATAGTGAGTATCTGATTGAAGTAAATTAGACGATGTTGTAACCTATTTATTGGATAATTTCCCAGTTAACGAACAGAGGAAAAAAACTATAACACTTTTACATGAGTCATCCCATTGTAGCTGATTACTTTTGACCACGACTGACTGTATGTATATTGTCCTGATATGTATAATATTGTATGGCCTAATAAACGTATGAGTATCAGTAGGTAAGTATCCATCCCTACTCTTTGTCCTGTTGGTGTGTGTGTGTGTGTGTGTCCTGTGTTTGTGTTGCAGTAATGTGGTGAGGGAAGGACAGGTGGGGGAGGAGAGAAGGGAAGGAGAGGTGGAAGAGGAGAGAAGGGAAGGAAGGAGAGGTGGGAGAGGAGAGAAGGGAAGGAGAGGTGGAAGAGAAGGGAAAGGAAGGAAGGAGAGGTGGGAAGGGATGAGGGAAAGAGAGAGGAGGTAAGGGCTGAAAAGGAGGAGAGAAAGGGCTGGAGGAGAGAGTGGCAGTAAGGAGGAGGGAGTGGCAGTAAGTAGGAGGGAGTGGCAGTAAGGGAGAGTGAGGGTGAGAGGAAAGGTTAGGAGAGAGGGGGGAAGGGAGGACAGGAGTGAGGCGAGAAGAAAGGGCTGGATGAAGGAAGGAGGGAAATAGCGATAAGAAGTAGGGATGGAGAGGAGGGAAGTAGGGATGGAGAGGAGGGAAGTAGGGAGGGAGGGGAGGGAGAGGAGGGAAGTAGGAATGGAGGGAGGGAAGTAGGGATGGAGAGGAGGGAAGTAGGGATGGATAGAGGGAGGGGGAGGAGGAGCAGGACACACACACACACCTTGGGTAATAAAAATAAAAATAATAATAATAATAATAATAATAATAATAATATTAATAATAATATTAATAATAATAATAATAACAAAAATAATAATATTAATAATAATAATAATAATAATAATAATAATAATAACAAAAATAATAATAATAATAATAATAATAATAATAATAATAATAATAATAATAATAATAATAACAAAAATAATAATAATAATAATAATAATAATAATAATAACAAAAATAATAATAATAATAATAATAATAATAATAATAATAATAATAACAAAAATAATAATAATAATAATAATAATAATAACAAAAATAATAATAATAATAATAATAATAATAATAATAATAATAATAATAATAATAATAATAATAATAATAACAAAAAAATAATAATAAAAATAAAATAAAAGATAAAAATAATAATAATAATAATAATAATAATAGCATGATCAATGACAACAATAAAATTCAGCCTTAAGGGACCCTCTGCTGTAGTCAGAATATTGTAGGTAAATGAGTTCTTCAAATATTACCACGAAACACTATTCATATTGAAGGAGGTTGTTTCGTGGTATAGTCAGGAGGAATCTGAAGCCTCCATTATTCTCATACACAATCATAGGGTCCATAGGTACAGTTGGACACAGCAATGGGTGGTACAGCCCCAGGTGAAAGATACTTTTACCATTTGAGTAACCAGTGTGTATTATGAGGTAGTTGCTTTTTATTACCATCCTCAATACTGACTTCTGCCCCTGATGTCTCCTATTTGGCACTAATAAGGAACTTGATATTGGCACAAATGGACCATCTTTCACTTTGGCTGTACCACCCATTACTGTGTCCAACTGTACAAAATGGATGTATAATTTAAATGGTGGAAAAATAAAGGGTAAATATTGAAAGAATTACCGTTATTGTATACCTTTTTTCTACCTTCATTACCCACTTATTTAGACCATTCTAAGACTATTTTCTTCTATGGCATTTTCTCCACAAATGCCCCATTTCCAAGATAGGGCATATTCAAATGGCGCATTTTGAAATTAGCCTGACCTTACCTGACCTGACCTAGACCACATCAGACTACCTGAACCTGTCCTGGGTAAACTACCGGGAAATAACCGTGGTAAAGTACAAGAAATGACCGGGGCAAAATACTGGATCTGGCAACACTGCTACAAAACGGTAATTCTTTCAATAAATACACAAAAAAGTGTAAATAATCACCTCTATTTACCTCATGTCAGGATGCTCTCAAACTCGGGTTTCAAAACACTAATACTGATTTTCCCGTGTGTTGTTTTTCAAATTAAGAAGATCAGGAGTAGGGTAGGAGTAAAGGCTAGCTCACCTTAAGGCCTGGTCCTACACAATCACTCAGTTTGCTCAGGCATGGTTGATAGTCTGTGAAGGCCTTAAGGTGAGCTAGCCTTTTTACTCCTACCCTACTCCCGATCTTCTTAATTTGAAAAACAACACATAGGAAAATCAGTATTAGTGTTTTGAAACCCGAGTTTGAGAGCATCCTGACATGAGGTAAATAGAGGTGATTATTTCCACTTTTTTTAGTATTTATTGAAAGAATTACCGTTTTGTAGCAGTGTTGCCAGATTCAGTATTCATAGCTAAGCAAATTATTCGACAGTTTGTCTCATGGGTTAAGGTAAATATAAAGATATGTATGGATATTGTTGTGTTCATCAATTAAACCTGTAGATAAAATGTTATTTACAGCCTTTCCAATGAATAACATTATGATTCTGTTCTGTCTCAGTTGCAAACAATATTTAATCTATCACAGTGGTTCTTAATATTTTTTTTACCACGCCTCCCCTGGTAACAGTTCTTTCTCTCCACGCCCCCCTTGCATCTGTAGACAGATTTCACTCCCAAATTATAAGAAAAACAATGCCTTTCTAGTTCAATTACTAAGCATGAATTAGTCACATTAGTGAAATCAGCATCATAAGCACCACATCATGATCATAAATACGCGTTTAAGAAAAAATAATCATGACCGTTATTACAAAATGAATTCGCAACTATCTAAAAGCAAATACAACGACATGTGTGTTCACAATTCACCAATAAACTTAAGGCGTCTAAACATGTTTAGTTAAATTCATAAATATAACAAATGAACTAAAACATACCTAGTCCTCAATCGCCTGAAAAAATGTGAAAGAAAAGATGTTATAACCACGGACATGTAGGCTATGGGAGACTGGGAGAGAACGGGGCTCACCAGTGAGCAACAAAAGTATACAGGTAAAGGATGGGTAAACTTTCTTCCCTACCCTCCACCATGCATGGGTATCGATGGTCAGGGAGGGGGGGGGGATCAATAATTACGATAAATAGTAAGCCTAGGAGACTTTTGAAACCAAGATTTTGTAATGACGATACTTCTGTATTTTTATAAACAAATCAATACTGGCCCACATTCTTGTCAAGAACATAACAGATATAACTGGAAACATCTCTACTTTTCACTTGAGGTTCTCGTCCCCCTGGAAATCACTCACGCCCCCTGGAAATCACTCACGCCCCCCAGGTTAAGAACCACTGGTCTATCAAGTGGGGTATACTGTATAAAGTGCTGAGAAATTATTGAGTCACTTTGGATCCCAAAGACCCTTTTATAAATCTTTAATTCTCCCTACTTTCTTTGTTTTCTTCTTGCTTGCTGTTTCTCCTCTCTATGACTATCTCTTTCTTCCTAATCCTACAGGGTCTTCCAGGCCTAGGGCGGTGTTACGACGAATTAATTCTGCACGACTTTAACGTGGCTAATAAATTTCAAATATCTAAAGAATACAAAGAATAATGAACAGCTGAGCAGATCAAATTAAAGTTCGGTTACATTTTTTGACACATGCACTAACATTGGGTTAGAACAGATATTGGGATGATATTATCTTCATTTTGGAAATCACCTTGCGCCTATATATATTTTTTTTTTCAAGTTATATTAAAGGCTAATTACATACTTATGTATGCGGATTGGCCACTTAGTTCCATTCACCACAGGTCCTTACATATTGATCAGTCTCATAGGTTGGCAAATACACACATGTTTGAAGCAATGAATACGAATCCCCACAACCCAACTGTAGCCCCTCCCTCCATTCAAGACTCCGCCCCTTCTCTAAACAGTGATTGAAACGCCATCTCTGTTCAATAAAAAAAAACTCACAAAGCTTCTCGGAGGACTTTAGTCCCAGATTGTACATGTCATAAGGCTAGGTAGGTCCTATAAACCTTACCAAGAAACGGGACTCCCATCTTCTGTCAGTAGTGAGTAGATAGATGTCCACACTCTTCATTTTTATATTATTATTATTATTTGTCTAAGTTCGTCACTGAAATTATAATATATCCAGTTGGTAAGTTCGTGCATGAAACTTTTTTTTTTTTTTTGGCACGAATTGGAATTACTGTAAGGGATTCGATTATATCAAGACACATTTGTAAGTATCGTGTGTCTTTTTAAACACCGACGTTATAAGTAATTTTGCTTTTCTTCTTCCAAGTTTGTAGTTAATCGTTCTTCTCGGTGTGGTAAATTTTCCTGTGCACAAATGGGTAGGTAAGATATTTCTGAAAACATTCACCTATTTCATGCTTCCATTACGTTTAGGTCTGGTACTAAACCCAACCCTTTTATGGTTAAGCTTGCCCCTCCCTATCGCTACTAAACTATGGATAAAAATACTCACACATACACACACAACAGAAAGAAAACAACACACACACACACACAAGAAAGATATCAACACGCACACAAAAAAGAAAATAACACACACACACACACACACAATGAAAGGAAACAACACACACAAAAAAAGAAAAAACACACACACACACACACACACATATATATATAAAGAAAATAGAGAACAGGAAAAATGTCAACAACCGGTTTCTGACTTTGTATGACAGGTGGGTCAGGATTTATTTTTCAGCACTTCGCTTTTGCCAATGTACCTGTGAAATTGTACCTACGCCATTTTTAGGGGGTATTTTAACTTGTGACATTTTACCACTATATATATATATATATATATATATATATATATATATATATATATATATATATATATATATATATATATATATATATAAATATATATATATATATATATATATATATATATATATATATATATATATATATATATATATATATATATATATATATATATATATATATATATATATATATATAAATGGCGTAGGTACAATTTCACAGGTACATTGGCAAAAGCGAAGTGCTGAAAAATAAATCCTGACCCAGGTGTTTGGCTCCACCATGACATCCCACTGTTATATATATATATATATATATATATATATATATATATATATATATATATATATATATATATATATATATATATATATATATATATATATATATATATATATATATATATATATATATATATATATATATATATATATATATATATATATATATATATATATATATAACAGTGGGATGTCATGGTGGAGCCAAACACCTGGGTCAGGATTTATTTTTCAGCACTTCGCTTTTGCCAATGTACCTGTGAAATTGTACCTACGCCATTTTTAGGGGGTATTTTAACTTGTGACATTTTACCACTATATATATATATATATATATATATATATATATATATATATATATATATATATATATATATATATATATATATATATATATATATATATATATATATATATATATATATATATATATATATATATATAAATATATATATATATATATATATATATATATATATATATATATATATATATATATATATATATATATAAATGGCGTAGGTACAATTTCACAGGTACATTGGCAAAAGCGAAGTGCTGAAAAATAAATCCTGACCCAGGTGTTTGGCTCCACCATGACATCCCACTGTTATATATATATATATATATATATATATATATATATATATATATATATATATATATATATATATATATATATATATATATATATATATATATATATATATATATATATATATATATATATATATATATATATATATATATATATATATATAACAGTGGGATGTCATGGTGGAGCCAAACACCTGGGTCAGGATTTATTTTTCAGCACTTCGCTTTTGCCAATGTACCTGTGAAATTGTACCTACGCCATTTTTAGGGGGTATTTTAACTTGTGATATTTTACCACTATATATATATATATATATATATATATATATATATATATATATATATATATATATATATATATATATATATATATATATATATATATATATATATATATATATATATATATATATATATATATATAACAGTGGGATGTCATGGTGGAGCCAAACACCTGCCACAAAAAACACTCCACCACAATCAACCTCTCACACAATCAAACCAATCTACCGAAGAGCGGAAAATTTGTGTTTTTGTGTGTGTGTTGTTTTCTTTCTTTTGTGTGTGTGTGTGTGTGTTGATTTCTTCTTTTTGTGTGTTTGTTGTTTTCTTTCTTTTGCGTGTGTATTTTTATCCATAGTTTAGTAGCGATAGGGAGGCGAGCTTAACAATAAAAGTGTTGGGCTTAGTACCAGGTAATTTGAATGTTGGTTTACTTTGTGTTGATAGTTTAGTGTTTTATAAACACCGTACTGTTGAGTTAGAAAGAAAAGGTGGACTTCAACTAGTTATAATATTATTAAGTATGGTACCCTACTCATTATGAAGTTGGAATTTGACTTGGTCCGGGGTATTCACCAACTCGGAGACTTAAATTAGTCTGCCCTTGGCCACAGTGAGAAGCACAATTATTGTTGATTGGATAAATATACCTCTATAATAAAGTATTTATTTATAATTTGTACCATAATATAGTAATATTGTGAACCCTGGAGATACAATAAATAACTACTTGTATCCACTTCTACCCAGGTGGGGCTGACATTATTCTCTGTGAATATTAGTCATCCTCCACAGGGCTCGAATAAAGATTGTTGTAGGATCTGGTCACTTTCTTGTGGATTTGACGAGATCTGGTCAAATGGATTAAAAATACACGTGAGGTGTACTGCAACCGGAGGCTATTTTCTATTTTTTCACTGCTGTGTGGACCGCCAGCACACAGGGGGTGTATTTCCCTTTGCATACAGCAGTGTAAACTCCCTCCTCCTTATGGTCCCTTCAGGGCTGGTCTCATGGAAGGTGCGGCCCCACTTGTAGCTCTTGTGGTAACTGCGACCAGAGTGTACAGGGGTCTGTGGGGCAGGAGGCCATTCTTCCCCGGGAGAACATCAATAACAACAACGACAACAACAACTTGTATTCACTCAGTCACTCATTGATGACCACCAAATATTTTCCCAGGGTTTTGTTCTTCATTACCATATACAGACTAAGTAAGTTGTCTGCTGGGCCTGTCTTAAAAGCAATAGGTCCTATGCAAAATTCATTCATCTTACATAGAGGACCTACTTTTAGTGGAAAACCATGATAAAAATAAAGAAAATATAATGCAAATAAAGACCAGAGTAAGGTATAAATAAGAAATATAAAAACAGTATATATTTATTGTGTATCAAGGGTCTACAGTTTTTAATTTAACGTGGCAAAAGTATAAGTAAAAGTAATGAAGAGATTGAATGTCATTTGTGTGTGCCTAACTTTTCAGAGTGCGGGTAAAAGAGTGTTGGGAATTTATTGACGAAAGAACTAGTTGATTGAATATAATATGACACTTATGTTTACTTGGGTTGTATTGCAGGTTGTGAAGTGAAGTGGTTATGAAGACACACCAGAAATGCATCATCACATTCGCACCTCATCACTGACTGACATCACTACTGTAAATGGTGAGATAATTATTATTATTATTATTATTATTATTATTATTATGAGGGCATCACACATAACAACACTCTCACATTCTCACTCTACTACAGCTGTCTCCTCTCTCTCTCTCTCTCTCTCTCTCTCTCTCTCTCTCTCTCTCTCTCTCTCTCTCTCTCTCCTAAAGCTATATCCAAACACACTCTCTCTCTTCTAAAGCTCTATCCACACACACACATTCTCTCTCTCTCTCTCTCTCTCTCTCTCTCTCTCTCTCTCTCTCTCTCTCTCTCTCTCTCTCTCTCTCTCTCTCTTCTAAAACTATATCCACTCACACATACACATATTCTCTCTCTCTCATGGCGCTATATGACCTCGTTTTTGCGGCACCTAATATCAATCAATCACACATATTAACAACAACACTCCTACCTGACCATTCATTCATTGGGTCGTATTCAAGAACATCCGTGGTGTTGATGATGGTGTGGTACCGGTACGATGGCTCTGTTGTTTATTTGTCTATGGTGACTTTGTACCAACCATCGTATGCACCACGAATGTTCTTGAATATGGCCCATTTATTCCTTAAGAGTACTTGACTTATATTTAGTTAAATTTAGTCCACTGGTTAAGAAAACGTTGTTATTGTACAGTTGGACACATGAATGGGTGGTACAGCCCAAGTGAAAGATGGTCAATTTCTCCCAATATCAAGTTCCTTAGTGCCAAATAGGAGACATCATCAGGGGCAGAAGTCAGTATTGAGGATGGTAATAAAAAGCAAGTACCTGATAATACACACTGGTTACTCAAATGGGACAAGTATCTTTCACCTGGGCTGTACCACCCATTACTGTGTCCAACTGTACCATTGTGGAGTTATTGTCTGGTATGTATAACAGTAACTTGACTTATATTTAGTGCACTGGTTAAGGAAGTGTTGTTATTATGTATTGAGGATTTGTATATTCATTGTCTGGTTCACTCATTGGTGTAGTTATGGCAGAATTATTTTCTGTACTTGTAAATTATTCCTTATAATTGTTATGTCATATTGATCAAACACACATGACCAGAGTAAAGATTGAAGGGGAAGGCAATAAACAAATAAATAGTTAAAACAATTGTACAGTAGCAGCCCATATAGAGACACTGTTACGTTTCAAGCTTTGTATATCCTGCCTTCTGATTTAAGCTTTCTTTTAATTTCTATAATACAAGTTATCAATCCAACGAAAAGGGGAGAGTAGTGCAGTGTTGGTTAATGTGAAGCATCTGATTCTTCCAAACTATTCCAAGCAACAGGCCACCATTATTTTTGTTCATCTGGTGTTGTTTGTTTCCTGGCCTACTTTGGAGAAATCAAGAAGCTCTAATGTACACTCGTGATACGTAATCCCTGACCAGAGACGACCGACAGGCACCATACATACGGTACCCTGCATTCGAACTCAGCCTCTATAGGTGTACTGGGTGGGAAAATGAGCAATACCAGGCGATTCGAAGCTTTCTGCTCCTCACACTCTGGTCAGAAATTATGTATCACGAATGTACAGGCACAATCAAATCAAAATATAATCATATAACATGTCATATCAATTCAACCCCTCAATTATAATTATGAGGTGGTGCAAAATCATACACGTGTTGTGCTTTATTACCAAGATATTGACTACGATGGAAGGAAAGTGTGGGTGGATATTTGATTGTGGCTGTACCAAAAGGATATTACCTCGTTAACTAACAATATCAACATTGCAGTATTTCATGAAAAAAAAAATATAATGGTATTCTCATTGAAGATGGATTAATTGATTTGATATAATCTTCAAAGTATTGTATAGGTTAAATAGTTTTCAAATTGACAACCTATTTTTTTTATGAAATAATAGAAACTGTAGCTGATATTTACGTTCTACTTTGAGGAAAAGGCTGTTAGTTACTCAATTTGTATACATTTGAAATACAAATTGAGAGACGAAGAACTTTTTACTCGAAAAAGTAGTTTAATATGAGCATGGTGTGAGTATTCAGTGTATTGAGAAACAGCTTCACATAGTATACCTTCATACAATGTTGATATTTTGGAGGCATTGAAGGCATAGGTTTGATGTCCTCATTTCACCAATGTTGTTATAATCTTAGGTAAAGGGTATAATACGGTTCATATAAATAAAACTGTTATTATTACCGTACCTGTGTGTGTGATTTCTCTCTCACACACAGTATTACAATAACATCAACAGGTTTTATTTAAACTCTACATACACCCTTACACGTACAGTTGGCCTCAGGAATTGGTACACATAGCATTGGTTATAAGGGATGTGTATTCTATTCAAAATGTTGGCATTGTTGTTCTCACTGATTCAAGTATTATAGTTAAATAAATTATCTAGTAAAGTTTGGTGTTAGGAAATTAATTAACAATATTGTCCAGTTGTTACAAGCCCTTGATGTCACAGTGGTGTGTGTATACGAATTCCTGAGGCCGACTGTACAGTATTTGAATACTGTATAACAATGGATGTTATTATAACACCTGTCTGGGGGATTTGTCTCACACACAGTATTATAATAAGATAAAAACAATTTATTTGAAGCCTACACTCTTACAGGTATGAAAATATCAACATATTCACTTGATGGGAAAATAAAATAATGTGTTAATATAATAATGTATTTATTTTCCATTATACAAATTGTCTTTTCTTCCAGAAACCAACAAACTCAACCCACTATGTAACTTCATGTTATGTATTCCAGTTAACCAAGTGTTCGTCGACACACACATATCCAGGCCGTACCTTTCAAACCCCAGCAACAAGTTCTTCGATGTTGCCGTGCTGATTTAATGTCCTAGCATTCCAGTTACCAAATAAATATGATCCCTCTTATCACACAAAAAAACAAATTCGATGAGCGGGAGATTGTTAGCCCCCCTTGCCTAACTAAAGGCTGGGCGGGACTAGAGGCGTGATATTGTGTTAATGCATTTTGGTTTATTTGTATAAAATAAAAGAACAGTTGGGCACGTTGTTGTGGTTGGCAGGTAACCTGGCCATATGCAACTCACCCACACAACTCAGGTAAGGTAAAGTGGAGCGCGTGCCGGCTGCACTTGTCGACCATTTCACTCATGATTATAGAATTCATCTGGCCGAGATGCGCATCCACCTTCCTGCCTCAGAAGGCTTCGATTTGTGTAGGTAATAGCGATTATATCCCCACTAGCCATATACAGTACTAAAAAAAATATATAGGCTACACGTATTGCAGGTTTTATAGTGCAATTGTTATGAAGAGTTGATTGAAGTAGTACTCAGAGGAAAATAAAAAACCTTTATGTAAAAATACAGTAAACTTTTTCCTGAAAAGTAATGACCCTGAAAGCGACAAAACTCATCTAGCCAAAAACACAGTTCCTCCGACAACTTTTATCTGCGGGAAATAAATAAATAATTTATGGAACATAACATTGGCATTTCAGTACCGCAAGCAGAACACACACCAAATAAGACCCCATGATCAAACCTCGAGTACTTTGGTTGTATAACATAAGACACTACATCACCCATACTAATAATACGACACTATACTGACTAAGTAATATAGTTATAGCATAAAACCACTATACCACCCAAACGACACTAAACTGCCTACCTAAGTAATATATAAGTCACTAAGGAAAATATATACTTCATTATTATTATGCACCTGTAGGGCATTTCCACCCATAGCTCCACAGAAATTGTACTGCCAATTTCACTTTCTTTTTTCCCCCATTTCGCATCACCTCTAAATGAAGTGGATCTGTACTGATGTAACCGAGTAGGGATGCTGTCTTTGCCTACAACACTATGGGACACACAGTATACTATGGCTGGCAGAGTTACTTACTTGACATGGTGGAGTAGGACCAGTGTCGTCGTCCACAGTCTCAGTCACTCATTTATTACACTTCACATCCCAATGCCAACTTGCGTAAATAATTTTCCCAAACATAAAAATTACCTTATTTGCCATTAACCCTATTTCTCATCGTTGCATGTTCCCCTTTTCCCATCCCACAAATATCTTCATACTCACAGGTTCGTGTACAGTCGGCCTCAGGAATTCGTACACAGGACATTAGTTAATAGGAGTCTTTATTCAACACATACCATAGGCATTGTTATTCTGATGGATTCTAGTATTAGCCAGACATCATTACTAGAAAATTTTGGCGTTACCAAATTAATGCATAACATTTTCTAGTTGTTATGAGCCCTTGATGTCACAATGGTGTAGATGAATTCCTGAGGCAGACTGTACATCTATATACTCTATTTCTATGTACTGTATCTCCCTCTCTCTGGCCGAGTTTTCACATCTGTAATCTAGACCTACCTCAGCCCATACCAGACACACACACACACACCTATGGAACACCAACATTTCTAGGACTCCTGTCGTCAATTTTTTCGTATAGTAACAAATCATTCCATTTCTCAATCTTTTATATACCAGGATACAAAACAAACAACTCATTTTCTTTCGAGATACCTTAATACATTCTATTCCTTTTATTTCATACTCCGAAGACTCTCCGGAACCCAACCAGGATCATCCCGCCAAAAAATATTTATACAAAAAAAAAAAAAAAAAAAATTGAAATTCGTATTCGGGCATATCAAAGTAACGATATGCTACTTCAATACAAGATTGGAGATGACTCATGCATGTCCCCTCAGGAAACCCCCAGGCCCCCCTCATAATTATAAGGAGGGCCCAACGGGGTTCCTTCAGGTAACTGCAGAGTGTAATACTTCCCCCCTTGGTCCCCAGCACCAAGGGGGAAGGGGGTCACTTCCACCCAAACACAGCACCACACACACACATATATATACACGTACTATTGGCCACAACAATTCATACATACACAATGGTTTTCCATGGTTTACAACATACAGAAAATGTAACACTATGTAACTGCAATACAACATTATTAATATTATTAGGTTTGTTATTTAGCAATCACCGAGTCTCTTGGTAGAACATTCATTGCAGTACTTCCAGAATAATGACCTCTCTTTCCATATAGCCTGTGTAAGAATTCGTGTGGCCAACCATACCCAGCACACTGAAAGGCTCACACCCCCACTACTGGTACAGGGTGTGTGTGTGTGTGTGTGTTCAGGAGAGTGTAGCCCGGCGCCAGTACACGTATCCGCACAATGCTGTACCACCCAATACAATGAAGACTGGGTGTGTGTACTGGCGCATCACACCACTTTCTTCACCACCTGCAATTACAAACATCATCATTAGAAACATTCAACAACTCCTATAGTATTTGGTAACTATTATGAGTTACAGAAGCAATTAATATAAGTTGTTACCACACTCTCGCACACAATACACATATACAGTCGGCTCCATAAGTTCATTTACATCCATTTTTTTATGCAACCATTATTAATATAAAGCCTACATCTTTATAATACCCTTCACTATTTTTATAATTATCATCACTTTTCTCTCATACTTATTAGGCTTCCTATTTTTAACTGTCATTAACTTTTCTTTTATTAAATATCAAATTCCTCTCAAGATATCTTCATTACATTTAAACTACTTTTACTATTTATTCTTTTTGTCACGCACTTGACTAAAATTCAACATCTTTTATCGATATTAATTAATCTTCCTGTTTATTTAAACTATTAACCCCTTGCATTATCATTCATTTCTTCCAAATTCTGTTTCCTGTATCATATCATAAGAACACTAACTTTATAATACTTATGAACAATATTATACTTACCGAAGCCAACATCACAATGGAGCCTTGTCAATACTTGAACGAGGGAACAACCAACACGTCCCACTCCAACATACTGCCAATGGCCATAAAACACATGAAAATTTTTCACATTACCAGTACCTGACTAAATTATTTTCATGAAAACTTATAGTTTTGAAAAGTATGTTCACAATATTCTTCTTTCTTATTCTATTTCTTCAAACAGGTGTTTTCTTAGCTTCACTATCCTGAATTCTATTCCCCCCCACAAACTATTGATGTTGTACTTTCCTCATACCCATCCAGGAGACTGACTGCTATTGGGAAGGGTGTTGAGTCTTGGGACGAGTCTTGGTGAGGTTTGAGGCAAGAGTTGGTGGCTTGCATAATCCATCACTGATCGGATATATTGTTTGTACACTGTGGTTGTGGTTTCTTTGTGTTCAAATGTTGTGCTGGCAAGTGATCTGAGGGCATTAAGTCTTTGCATGCATTTGTTTTTGATGATTGTGTTGTTTGAATGACAGACGTGTTTTGTTGTGCCAAGTATTATGAGTGTGTGGTATAGGTGTGTTTATGGTGAGGTGAGGTGTGTAGCGGTGTTCAGCGTTCCTGTTTGTGAGAAGAGTGACAGTTGACTTGGTGGGTACTAAGTTTTTTTTTTTTTGTGGTGTTATGTTTGTGGTGTGTCGAGGTAGGGTTGGAGGATGCGAGTGGCTGTGTCTGCATGTGTGTGTGATAACTCGTCTGCGTAGGATGCTACGTGTATTTGTGGTGTCTGGGGCGTTGGTAGGTCATGCATGCATAAATTGAAAAAAAGTGGGTAACAATACAGATCCTTGGGGGGACACCGTTGGTGATATATATATTAGATGACTGACCAGCAATTGTAACCTGGGCTACTTTCCTCCCAAGAATTTGTTAGCCATATTTTTGTGTTATGCATGTTTGTGTTGTATGTTCAGATTGTGAGGTTGTGGCGGGGGATGGCATCGAATGTTTTGCTGATGTTCAATGTGGCGAGGAGTGTTCTGCGTGGGGGGGGGGGTCTATCAGAGTTGATGCCATCAGAGATTATTTGTGTGATGTATATGGGAAAAGTGTTCGTTGAGTGTAGTGGTCTGAAACCATGTGAGGATTCAAGGGGAATGTATGGTGTGATTAGACTAATGAAGAGGCGCTCAGTAACTATGGATGTGGTGCAAAGGAGGGTGACGAGATGAAGGTAGTGTGGGATCTTTGTTGGGTTTGGGGATAGTGATGATATTTCCATGCCATTAGATGTTGTGCGAGTGGCTGTAGTTTGCTATGTTAGAGAGTGTTTGTATGCCTTGTGGTCCAAGGTGTAGACTATGTTACCGATGCTGTCAGGGCCACGGGTAGATGAGTGCTGGAGGTTGTGGATGATGTGATTCATCTGACAGTTTGTGAATGGTGCTTAGTCTGGGTCAGTGGGGGAAATGTCTTACGTCTGGTAACTCGTCGGTCTTTAGGGTGAAGGTGGCTGACATGAGAGAAATGGTGGATGAGGATGTTTGCTTATTTATTTGAGGGTATAGTGTCTGTTCTTATTATGGCTTCATATGATTGTGTAGTGTTGCTGTTGGACTGTGTGATGCTGTCTTAGAGTTTTGTAGACTTTGCTGGTGTTTTTGTGATAAAGTGTGTCAAACTATTGCCAAAGTGTTTTATGTTCTTTAATAGTGTTTGTAATTAGTGTTTGTATTTGCTGTGCGAGAAGAATTGCGAATGTGAGTATAATTGTTTAATTGTCTGATGATGAGGCCTTGAATTTCTAGTGTAAAGTTGGGGTTGTATTTTCTTCTGTTGCCTCTAGGGTTGTGTTGTTTGTCTGCGTTTTCTATAATTCTATTGAAAATTTGTACAACATTGTTTATGTTTGTGATGGGTGTACCATTCAAAATGTTATTCTGATTCGGTAGTAAAGACTTCCCAGTTGGCTATTTTGTAGTTAGTGTGTCTGTTGTCAGTTGGAGTGATTCTTGTTTTGTGATGATTATGATTGGGAGATGGTCAGAGCCATGGGTTCTCACCACTATCAATGACGTTCTGGGGGCGAGGTTAGGGTGCAGAAGGTGGTGATTATTGGCAGAGGGCTTGGTGAGGGATGTCGTGGTGTTGGTGAGTGTTTTTTTTAATGTGATGAGGATGTCCATTCGAGAAAGGATTTCAAACCCTCTGTCTATATCTGGGTTGTTGACTTGCAAGACCAACGTCTTTGCGTTGAAGTCACCACTCGGGATGAGATCAGGTTGGTTAGTGATTTGTTGGATCTGTGGTGAAACATTATGGGGAACTGTCGGGCAGGCATTAGGGAGGATGTATAGATCAAGTATTGTAATACTTGTTGTTTTGCCAGTCGGTACTATGACGGCTTGAATTTCCTTGATGGGGGAGGAAGAGAGTTGGTGTGCACTGAATTCTTTATATTTAAGGGATTTGTGGACTAGGGTGGCGAGTCCAACGCCATTGCTGTAGGCCAGGTCTTGGCTGATGGTGGTGAAATTGGGAAATGTAGGTGTTTTATGTGTTGCGTAATCTTGTTCTTTGTAAGATGCCAATGTGTATGTTGTTGTATTTTTGTGTTGATGCCATCTATGTTTAATTGAAGTATGCTAATGTTGTGTGTTGGTGCACGGGGGTGAGGAGTCAGTGAGGGGATGGAGATAATGGTGGTAGGGGTGATGGTGTATGAAGTGAGGGTGATAGAGGTGGGAGTGAGGGTAAGGTGCTGTTATAGTAGAAGTATGGGACATGTGGGACAGGTCCATGTGTTTGTGTAGATTTTTCTGGAGGCAAGTGACGTACATGTGAAGTGGGTCCCGTTTGTTCAAGAGTTTCATTGAACAGAACCCTTTGTCTGTTTACTAGATGTGATGGGTTTTGAGCAGGTCTGACATGTGTATTTGTAAATGGGTCCAGGATTAATTTCAATGTCTCCGGCAAGAAGCCGAGAAATGACAGCCTGAGAATATTTCTTGGTGGTGGAAAGAATGTGTAGCGGAGTTGTGAGGGATGTGGTAATTGCCCGGGTGACCGAAGCCATTCCCAGGGACTCTCGACCCCTTGGTGGGGGAGGGAGGATTTTGTAACAGACCGTTCTCCTCGCTTGTTTTTGACATGTTTGACAGGGTGTGGTAGGCCCAATCAACACAAGCATAATTTAAGGCCGTCCACACGATCGAGCACTGCTCTACGGGCATACACTGTTACGAAAACCCATTCCAGTAAACAAGTTTGGTAGGTGTGTGGCGAGCATAAAGCGAGTATCACACGAGCACTTTTTTCTGCGACATCGTGTCGTGCGACACCATTTTCGACAACATGTCGCGGGAAACGGGAGATTTCGGACGACGAGGTGTCCACGGAAACTATCGAAAACTGTCGGGGATTTCCTGCGACAGGGAGAAAGTCGTTGAAAGTCTATAGAGAATAATATTATATGCAATATATTATTATGGCATATTATGATTTAAGTAGTGTTAGGTATCATTATTTGAATATAGAAATTGTATTCCTAGATCTTATATATTATATACGCCAAATTTAACTGTTAAATATGAGCATGGAACATTGATTTGATTTCGGGGTTTGTTTACGTTTCTGCTTTCGCCTGCCGCCTGGTCCAAACCTCTTTCCTCTTCTTCTTCCAAAACAATTGCACATGCTCCAACAGTTAAAATTGCTCGGTTAATGGCGTCCATCCTTGGGGATTTCGCTTTTGTGACAGTGTTTTGGTTGTCCCGCGTGGTGTCGTCGGTCGTCGTTGTTGTCTTTCTTGAGAATTTGCCGTGTGCCATTGTTTCCCGCGACATGTCGAAAATGGTGTCGCAGGACACGATGTCGCAGGAAAAGAGCGACCGTGTGATACGGCCTTTACAGCGTGGAGACAGCCAGGAAATGAATCATCTGGTAACACTGCAAAGAAGAGAGAGAAAAATGCTCGTTCCGTAGTGCTCGATCGTATAAACAGACAAAAGCGAGTTTGTTTGTTTTTTTACCATCCAGTGTTATTCACCTGCTTCTGGCTCGCTTCTGTCTGGTGTATGCTCAGACAGTGTCTCTTTGTGTTGATGCGCCTTTAGAAAGAGGTCGGGTGTATGTGATTACTGTAGTCAGAAGGAATATTAAAATGTCATGAATCAGAAAGAGACAAAACCGAGTAGGATTTGGTAGAGGATGCCAATTCCCTCACTTGTGGATAGGCTCAAACCAGACCAGAGGATGTAATATGATGTGTGTGTAAATGTCCCTCCTGAATTATAACACACGATTTACAGGTAGAATTTAACTGTCCATAATGAGAACCTTGTGTTCAAGTATCAGTGACATTTTAGTGACAAATGTTTTATTACCTCAACCTATATTTTTTCTCCATTAAATTATTCGCCATCATTTTGGGTGACTTAGTAATCCACTGTAAATATAAACAAATAGATAAATACATTCAGTAAGGAAAACAAATTGATTAAACAGTTCTTTATATTTATTTTTTAATGTCTCAATAATGGGTCCATCCACCTTGTTTCTCTATTACCTCACGTAGTCTCTCAGGCATAGAGGACACTATACTTCTCACAAGGTGTGGTTTGTTGCAGTATCCTTCCCACACGCGATTAACGTGAGCCATCAACATATCTGCTGTTCTCTCTTGCTCTGCCTCCCATGTATTAACCATATTTGCCCAAATATTTTCTATCGGGTTGCAATCACAACCTTTACTGGGCCATTCCAACATTTGTAGGTTTTCTTGACCAGCGAACCACTCCCGAACTGCTCGTGCCGTGTGAACTGGGCAACGATCTTTGACAAATATGATAGGGCCAGCAGGAAAGGGGGAAAGGGGAAGTTCCTTTCTTGTAGGGAAGGGAGATATTAATCCTGCAGTATCCTCAAGTATGCCTGAGCCGTAAACCGTCCCTCCAGTCTCGTGACATCACCTACACCATATATGGAGATCCATCCCCATACATTGCACACTACGTGGCCACTCCTTGTCTCCTCAAATATGTGGGGACGCTCATACCTAGAAATATATAAATTATTAGTTAAAATAATGCACTAACCTCCATAGTTTATATGGGTGGGTAAAACTACAGTAAGAAGATCAGGTTGTGTCTTTTGCCTGTAAAATTGGTAATCAGCAATTTGGAATTAATGGAAGATAAGATTAATTATATTTTGACAAGTTAATAGATCCACGTTGTGTGTGTGTGTGTGTTCACAGATATGGAGATTCCATATTTTATTAAAAATTAATATTTAACTAAGAATTATTACCTATATTGTAAAGTATGCAGCAGATTGTTAATGACGGACTAGTAAAATACATTTAGTGCTTCCAAAAGCTAGATTTATTCAGTTTGCTAGACCCCTTGTTTTCTTATCAGAGTTGCTGTCTTTGAAGACATAAAATAATACCTGGTGTTATCCATCCTCCACACATGTTTCCGTCCATGATCAGAGGATCTGAACGTTTTTCATCAGTGAATACCACCCTGGGGTGGGATCTTCAAAGCATCGTAACCGCAGTTATGATTCTCGTAGCGCCATATTTGCTCGTAAGTTGCTCATAACCGCTACGATCGTATCTTCAAAGCCTCGTAAGGGAGTTTCCGTCCGCCATTATGCGCCATAATTGCTCGTAGCGCTACGAGAACTGAAAAGCACCCTTTAGGCTGATAGCAGGGTCGCGTAGTCGATAAACAACCCGTAAATAGTGAGATTTGAGTTTATTTACACTTGGCGCGGCCGACACAGGCGACATAATGGTTGTTGTTGTTGTCACTTATCGGTAAATATAAACAAGAGGAGGGGATTCAGTGAGCAGTTTAGGAGAACGGAGCTGCAAGTGTCAATTTAAACTGATGCACTGTGAAATAGAAAGTTACAAATACTTTTTTTGTGTATCATTACTTTTGGAGTGTTTAAGAATAATAGGATATTATGGTGACTTACTAATTGCAGGAAAGTGGCTTCCAGTTACCTGCAAACAAAGCAGAAATTCTTCATTGCATAGTTAGACCTAACTTAATCCATGTAGTATGAGTCTTTAATCCATAGTCCTTTGCATGAAGTGGATATTCTTAAGGTTAATAAACTTTCTTTATGATTGATTGACTTTCTAATGAAAATATTACAAGCACATTAATGTGATGTGTGAGCTGGTAACATTTAAATAACTGGAATTATATACCTACTGATATATACTGGAGATGTGTAAAAGGTTGACCATATTCCCGAATCTAAAGACAAAAATATGTCTCAGAATTAACTAATGCAAATATTATCATGTTGTAAAAGTCTCAATAACATGTACCGTACATGAACATTTCCAACCAATTCAATTAATTTTATTGAACAGTATAATTTAATACATAATTTTCACCTGTTCTCATATTACATAAGACTTGTATTTTTCTAAAATAAATGCTTTTCAACAGCATATAACAAATATGTGACTGGTATTGGTTTTTCTAAATGTTTTAATTATAGACTATAAAAAACCCTACATTTTATTTACATATGACACCTGTAAAGTTTACAGAAATCCATGATATCTCCCTAGCTATTTGTACTATTAGTTTCCTGCATTATCACAGTTCATTACATTATATATACCTGAGTAAAAACCTGCAAATTTATGATATTGGAAAGCTGTTTGAACTCATGTACTTTCCAACAATGACTGAAAACAAAAAAAAACCAATTCCTTAATGACTACAGTACTTGTTTGGCACTCTTCACATTGCTTGGACATATCACAAATATGGCAGAGAAATTATTAAAATACAATAAGATTAAAGCCACAGTACGGCATAAGTATATCCTTATAGTTAATCTTCGAACCTTGATGTAAATAAAACTAAGACATTAATATTATTAGCCAAAGATAAGAATGCATGAAAAAAAAGTTGATTTTACTCAAAGAATAATAAATCTAACATGAAATGTGAATGTTAAAAGCTATAATTGAAAGACAAAATATATAATGAAAATAAATAATGTAATTTCTTAAAAAACATAAGCAGAAGTTAACAATAATTTAGATTGAAACCTACACACAAACCACACAACTAAAAACATACTTGCACACTAATAACTCTGTCACAAAATATAACACAACTTAAACCACACTAATCATTAAAAAAAAAAATCACACACACACAACAAAACACACTTGAAAACAAATCACCTTTTCTCGATAGCCTTTTTAATGTTCACCAAAGTTTCTGATATTGTGGCTATATTTTCTGCAAGATCCATCAAAATATCCCTTATAGTCTTATGGACAACTAGTATATCTGGAGCTAGCGTAGCTTCCAGATGAGCTGTCACACCTCCAGCTGACCTAGAGGAAGGGCGACTTGAGGCTACAGAGCTGTGGTACGAATGCTCCTCACTTGGTGGTAGGTTTTACCAGCTTCGGCAAGCTGTCGCCAGTCAAAACTTCACAGTCTTCCACTGTAACTGGCCCGAAGTCCTGCCAACTTGGCCCAGGTCTAGGTGAAGGGGCCCTTGATGGCAGTCCTGGGTCATCCACATCACCTTATTATGAAATTATGAAAATTAGCAACTTTCATATAATTTTAGAGAAATATTAAGGATTATCGTTATGAATTAAAATTGTAAAGTCACTCTTAAAGAAAGCAGTATATAATTAGTCATACATATAAGTACAGCAGCAGTACTGCAATTTTTACTTGGTTAAAGTACTCATATGATACATATGGAATCCAACAAAGCATCACAAATTTAGTTTTGATTAACATGGCTCCAATTTTTTCGACTACATGAACTGCTAACAGGAGTTATTTATATGATACACAAAATGTATAAATCACTATGTACTTGACTCCTGTATATTGGGTCATCACTGTACATGTACCATATTTACTGAAGGTATGGATATATGAGAACATCTTGTATATTTGTTCCTAGGACTAAGGCCTTATGATTTGCACTGTTTAACTTTGAATGGAATTGAGAGGTAATGCTGCTCAAAATGTATGTTTTATATATATAAACTCTCAATGTAATTACTTCACATAGTGTGAGGGAAGATTTCCATATTACTAGCCTAGATGAACAGCAGGATATTTTTTACTGTTATATACTGTACATACTGCCTGGGTCTTGGAGTCCACAGAAATACCCGACACTTGCACTTCTTCAATGACTTGAGCCATAGCCTCTTCTATGTGGGTGAATGTCTTTGTGTCACTAGTGTCACCACCTGAAATATAACGAAAAATGGTACATAATTCAATAACAAAGCAGAACCAAGCAGAATAAATTACAATACCTGCTGGTTATCGTATTAAAATGGTACTGTATTTAAATCAGGCAATGGACACTCCCCCCCATCCTTCAACCTATGTGTGCCCATGCCAACAGCCGAATCCATAATATAAATAATGCTTATATAATTTATTTCCTTGATCTGTCTTTCAATAAAACTGTTTGAAGTCTTAGTTATTATATTGCACTTGCCAGATTTCACTACATATGGTATATTTCTGCCTGTTACTTGGTAATGGCAATCAACTGTACAGATTTTGAGATTAATATAGAAACTACTGTAGGTAGGTGTAAAGGAAATAAAACAGTGACAGTAGAAGTTAAAATAATATTATGTCCTCCCAGTCAATGTCTTTGATTTATTTTCATGACAACCAGCTACCAGTAAACTATTTGTATCATGCTGTTCTTGATTTATAGTACGTAACCTAACCTATCTTAAACTAAACTAGCCAAACCTAACCTAACCAAAAATCTATATACAATATACCAGTGATTGGCGTGATATTAAAAATATGCCTGGGGGGGGGCAGCTGCCTTATCTCCACTGTTGTGTTAAATGTTTATCAACACAGTATAATAATTCACTTACCTGTCTTTTGCTGTAATTCCTGTCTGATGTAACTTGGTGACTGTGTCATCTCTATCAGCTGGTGTTGTTGACATCTGAGACAATGTTTATTTGTTGACATTGTAATACTACGTTATGATTGGCTTACAGTACCAAGGACATATTGTTTCCTTCATTGTGATTGGCTGAGAGCCAGTCAGCTGGGTGGCGGGATGAACAAAACACACGGAACGAAACGGGCAGCGACGCTCGCTACGAGGTTATCATCGTGAGCTACGAGGGAGGTTGGTGGCGAATGGTCGAGCAGGAGGGTAGTCCAGTTGTGTTACGAAGCTGCCTGGTTTAGTGAATCCTTCGAAACTTGCTCGAGTCATTCATGAATGGCTGGTTAAATGGATCTCAATTGTATTATAAAAAAAAAAAAAAAAAAAACATATATTGGGAAGCACAATACATGGTGTTGGATTTGTGATCTCTCTTTTAGGCGTCAATTTTTCTATTTTATGCATAAAATCTATCTCCCTATAGTAACATGCTTATAACTAAGAATATTATGCATAAAAAAGTAAGGTTTCTATATGTTTCTAAAAGGTATGCAAAACATTAGTATGCTGATGCTCGTGTGTTTCCCTGATGTCAGTTGAACTGTTAGGCATTCATTAATTGCTGTGGTTGGACGCTGATAATAAACTGTCGATTAGCCTGTGTCTACAGTACTTAACCCGCTTACTGTTACTTTGTGTCCGTAATAATATATATTATTTATAGTATGATTTCCCGTTACTATTTTAATGGCAATAGTAGTAAGTAAGTCAAAGAAACAATTAATAACCAACCGAGTTGCCCTCATTTAAATTCCACACTTACCGTTCGGTTATCTTTCCCAACGTAACACTGCTTCATGGTTAATACAAACATGTGTTATCTTTTCAGTCTCTACTTCACTCTTTCCTATACGATTATGACAAAGGTCACAGAAACAATATTAGTGTGTAACAGGTGGGAAGATGGTGTAGTTACTGACGTCATCATCGCAGGAACTAATCATACAATCTCTTGCGGGAACCAAGAGTCAACCATAGATAAACCGAGGTGTTGACAGAACCCCACAGCTTTCACGAGAGCATATCTGGTTTTCCTTTCATCATGAACAGGCGAGATAGTCAAATTGCTCTACGAGGGCAGCAGATTGTCGGCCTCCGAGAAGGTGGACACAGTATTCGAGCTATTGTCATCCATCTTGCTATTTCACCTACAACAGTTGCTAAGTGGATTAGACGATGGGAAGAAAGTGAAGATCTTACTGACTTGCGTAAGTACTACAAAGATACTTGCTGTATATGTATTTATATAACCCCATATTCTTATTACCGAACCTCTTCACACAAATGTCGGTGAAATCTCTCCACCCTGAAACAATTTGTTCAGGGTGGAGAGATTTCATCAACATTTGTGTTAAGTGGTTCAGTACTGAGGATATGTGGTTATAAAATCTAAAGTTCTACTCTGCATTGAATGTTTGTATGGTATACTTGCTGTAGCTAGACTATTACGGTATATTTTTCAATCGTGTTTTTGTTCAATTACTACGTTATATTCGGTGTTCTTATCAGGAATCTACAATACTGAATGTAAAAATTCCTGTTTATGCATGTAATGGTAACTTTATAGCCCTATTCAGTGTTTTTTAACAGGCCCCAGTATGAAAGAGTAGCTATAAATATGTGTACACACTACTTGTATTTACGACATGGAACTCCTTAGTTAGTGTATCATGTAAGAAAGAAACAAGAATATAACTGTGCCTGAACTATTCATTTATAGCAAGGAGACCCCGACCAAGAGTAACGACACGTCAGGAGGATGACAGAATTATACAAGCCGCTCATGAGTACCCATTAAGGACCGCTGTGGAACATCGAGATCAACTAGAATTGCAGGTGTCTGTTAACACTATCCGGAGACGGCTTCATGGTGCTGGAGTACACCATAGGATTCCTGCAAAGGAGACCCTCACAAATGCACACCGTGAAGGCCGGCTCGCATTCGCCACGCAGCATGTCGATAAAGAACTCGACTTCTGGTCCAGGGTGGTATTCACCGATGAAAAAACGTTCAGATCCTCTGATCATGGACGGAAACATGTGTGGAGGATGGATAACACCAGGTATTGTTTTATGTCTTCAAAGACAGCAACTCTGATAAGAAAACAAGGGGTCTAGCAAACTGAATAAATCTAGCTTTTGGAAGCACTAAATGTATTTTACTAGTCCGTCATTAACAATCTGCTGCATACTTTACAATATAGGTAATAATTCTTAGTTAAATATTAATTTTTAATAAAATATGGCATCTCCATATCTGTGAACACACACACACACACAACGTGGATCTATTAACTTGTCAAAATAAAATTAATCTTATCTTCCATTAATTCCAAATTGCTGATTACCAATTTTACAGGCAAAAGACACAACCTGATCTTCTTACTGTAGTTTTACCCACCCATATAAACTATGGAGGTTAGTGCATTATTTTAACTAATACTTTATATATTTCTAGGTATGAGCGTCCCCACATATTTGAGGAGACGAGGAGTGGCCACGTAGTGTGCAATGTATGGGGATGGATCTCCATATATGGTGTAGGTGATGTCACGAGACTGGAGGGACGGTTTACGGCTCAGGCATACTTGAGGATACTGCAGGATTAATATCTCCCTTCCCTACAAGAAAGGAACTTCCCCTTTCCCCCTTTCCTGCTGGCCCTATCATATTTGTCAAAGATCGTTGCCCAGTTCACACGGCACGAGCAGTTCGGGAGTGGTTCGCTGGTCAAGAAAACCTACAAATGTTGGAATGGCCCAGTAAAGGTTGTGATTGCAACCCGATAGAAAATATTTGGGCAAATATGGTTAATACATGGGAGGCAGAGCAAGAGAGAACAGCAGATATGTTGATGGCTCACGTTAATCGCGTGTGGGAAGGATACTGCAACAAACCACACCTTGTGAGAAGTATAGTGTCCTCTATGCCTGAGAGACTACGTGAGGTAATAGAGAAACAAGGTGGATGGACCCATTATTGAGACATTAAAAAATAAATATAAAGAACTGTTTAATCAATTTGTTTTCCTTATTGAATGTAAATGTAAAGAGCTGTTTAATAAATTTGTTTTCCTTACTGAGTGTATTTATCTATTTGTTTATATTTACAGTGGATTACTAAGTCACCCAAAATGATGGCGAATAATTTAATGGAGAAAAAATATAGGTTGAGGTAATAAAACATTTGTCACTAAAATGTCACTGATACTTGAACGCAAGGTTCTCATTATGGACAGTTAAATTCAACCTGTAAATCGTGTGTTATAATTCAGGAGGGACATTTACACACACATCATATTACATCCTCTGGTCTGGTTTGAGCCTATCCACAAGTGAGGGAATTGGCATCCTCTACCAAATCCTACTCGGTTTTGTCTCTTTCTGATTCATGACATTTTAATATTCCTTCTGACTACAGTAATCACATACACCCGACCTCTTTCTAAAGGCGCATCAACACAAAGAGACACTGTCTGAGCATACACCAGACAGAAGCGAGCCAGAAGCAGGTGAATAACACTGGACGGTAAAAAAACAAACAAACTCGCTTTTGTCTGTTTATACGATCGAGCACTACAGAACGAGCATATTTCTCTCTCTTCTTTGCAGTGTTACCAGATGATTTATTTCCTGGCTGTCTCCACGCTGTAAAGGCCGTATCACACGGTCGCTCTTTTCCTGCGACATCGTGTCCTGCGACACCATTTTCGACATGTCGCGGGAAACAATGGCACACGGCAAATTCTCAAGAAAGACAACAACGACGACCGACGACACCACGCGGGACAACCAAAACACTGTCACAAAAGCGAAATCCCCAAGGATGGACGCCATTAACCGAGCAATTTTAACTGTTGGAGCATGTACAATTGTTTTGGAAGAAGAAGAGGAAAGAGGTTTGGACCAGGCGGCAGGCGAAAGCAGAAACGTAAACAAACCCCGAAATCAAATCAATGTTCCAGAACATGCTCATATTTAACAGTTAAATTTGGCGTATATAATATATAAGATCTAGGAATACAATTTCTATATTCAAATAATGATACCTAACACTACTTAAATCATAATTTGCCATAATAATATATTGCATACAATATTATTCTCTATAGACTTTCAACGACTTTCTCCCTGTCGCAGGAAATTCCCTGACAGTTTTCGATAGTTTCCGTGGACACCTCGTCGTCCGAAATCTCCCGTTTCCCGCGACATGTCGTCGAAAATGGTGTCGCACGACACGATGTCGCAGAAAAAAGTGCTCGTGTGATACTCGCTTTATGCTCGCCACACACCTACCAAACTTGTTTACTGGAATGGGTTTTCGTAACAGTGTATGCCCGTAGAGCAGTGCTCGATCGTGTGGACGGCCTTAAATTATGCTTGTGTTGATTGGGCCTACCACACCCTGTCAAACATGTCAAAAACAAGCGAAGAGAACGGTCTTCTGGGTTTATCTTTCCAAAATCCGTATGGAGTATCGCCTTTTCGTAATACTTAAGGGTCATGGGACCCCTTCCGAACCCAGCTACACGTATTAAGATTTTCAACTTTTCATCCTTCCTTTCTGTTTCGTTCGTGCTTTGTGTCCTTCATCTCTATGATTATCTCCTTGTCCCTCGTCCTATAGGGTCTTAACAGGCCTAGGGCAGTCTTCTTAACCTTCAGAACAATTATCCCCAAAGTGGGGAGATTAAAAGTCCTGCACTGAACTAAAACAGGCTGCACTTAAGGAGGTAATGTCATTTTGGAACATTGGAGCCTCTTGATTCCTCCAAACTATGCCAGGAAACTGGACCACGTTATCTAAATATAGATGGCCTGTTGTTTGGAATTGTTTGGTGGAATAAATTACTCCAAATACAATTGAGATCCATTTAATCAGCCATTCATGAATGACTCGAGCAAGTTTCGAAGGATTCACTAAACCAGGCAGCTTCGTAACACAACTGGACTACCCTCCTGCTCGACCATTCGCCACCAACCTTTTGCTATATTAAATAGCTATTTGACTTTTATTTCTATATTTTTCGTGCTATATACGTATTGAATGCAATGATTTGATGCTATAAATATATACAGTATATGCAATGACATGGGAATTCTCGCCATGGTGAAGTTGTCTTTATAAAGAGGTTACTGCCACTCCCATTCATGCCATAAAACTACAACGTAAACAATCACACTGGTGCCACATGTACGGGGAAGCAGATATCCTTGTGACAGGTGGAAGTGCTGGCAATTGTACCTTCCTTCTCACCTATGTATTAAATTTTTTTATAGGTAACCTGGAATTACCCTGGACCACCCATCCTTATGTATTAATGGTTATAGTAGGCTACCTGGAATTACCCTCACCCAGACACTCAAACACACGAGCATCCACACACATAATACGCGATTTCTAAGTGGTGTGTAGTAAAGATTTGTCCTGCAACGCTTTCCTTCTATCATACAAATAAATCACTATCACATCGAAATATAATCAAACAACACCTTATGTCAACTCAACCCCCTTAATTATTATTATTAGGTGCTGCAAAATCAATGTGTTGTTCTTTATTTCAAAAATGTCTTTAGTTTTGCTGTGCGATGCTTAGTTTTTGCGTGCAAACATAATTATATACAGTAAATACAAACTCCACTTTGTATTATAAAATACTAGCCAACCCTAACCCGTCAAGTCTAGTCCGCACACCTACACCAGTTTCGTGGGCTTAAACCCCCCCCCCCCCTGGCACCTCCATCTTGCTATGGAAGAGGCAGGCGTTTGCCAGTCTCCATCAAAGTAATCCATGCACACTATGGCACCAGGTCCTTGACATACTCTCTGAAGACTTCCTGGTACAGCATCATCATAATGTTGGTAGGCCAGATGCTGCTATCAACGATAAAACCTACAATCTTGCACTTTGTTCTCTTAAAGTCAAGGTGATCAAGATGGGGAGCCAACATTTTAGTTTATATGACCTATCAACCCCCGAAAGGGGCACAGAATAAATCCTTTCAAGATAGTATTTTAGAGAGGTAGAGTATGATAAAGAGCATTTGGCTGTAAAGTAATATCTGAAACTCTTGAAGAACACCTGACGGATGATCAGCGAGAGGTCTACAAAGCAATTTTTAACCTGGTGCTGCACGGTAAGATCAGGGACGGCAACAAAAATTACAACAATATCTTCCTAGATGCGCCAGGAGAAACAAGGATTTTTTTTTAATTAATTAACACAATCGTAACAAAATTACACTCAACAGGCAAGATTGTTATAGCCCCTGCAGCCAGTGATATCGCCGCAACATTACTACAGGCAGGGCAAACACTGCACACCACGTTCAAATTTCCTCTTGACAGACATCTATAGAAAACAGCCATCATGCAGCATGAAGCGTTTTTTAGCTGTTGCTATGAAGCCTTAGACTACACACTGAAGGACATATACGAGTTCAAAAACCCATGGGAGGTAGGTATTCCTACAATCCTTTGTGGAGATTTCCGCCAGATCCTGCCTGCTGTTATGAATGGCACAAGGTCAAACACTGTCAATGCTAGCCTAAAGACTTCACACCTTTGGCAACTTATGACACTCAAACATATGAGAATTAATATTAAAGCTCATTTCACTTGTTTGGTGATGAAGGAGCTGGAACTTATCTACATTACTAGAGAAAAATGGTAATGGACTAATTTATCTGGTAGGCGAAATAGACACTATCGCAGTTTCTCCTGAAATAGGAAAGGTTGTTATCACCCAGGGTTGGAGGAACTCAAATGTGAAGTGTACCCTTACTTAACGGAAAATGGTTTAAATTGCAGAACTCACAATTCTCTCGCCGCTGAACACAACTGTCACTCGTCTAAACAACTGGATATTACGAGAGTTTCCCGGCGATGAAATTATATATCAATCTATAGACAGCGCTTTAGCGAGGAAAATTCAATCAATTACCCAGTCGAACTGCTGAAATCTATCGAGTTAGCAGGAATACCACCAGATAACCTTAAGCTAATTATCGGAATGCCTACTATAAATCTCCCCAAAATGGAACCACCAAAATAATTAATGGCACTTACTGCATGGTTACTTGTCAACACGCCAATGTGATCAAGGCTACTATTTCCTGTGGACCATACAAAGAAGTTGTTCATTTACCAAGAATTACACTGCTGGGTCTTCTCTTATTTGCAGCCTTCTGCATACCACCACGACCAGTGAGTAAAGTCTCGAGGGCCTGGTCGACCACCATTCGAGGAAAAGAAAGAGCTTTTTCGTTATCCATATGACATTGTTATTATTATAATGACCCCAGAAGCCAAGAGCTACTACCTACCGGGCAAAAGAAGGGACCGAGCGCTGGTCGCTGTAGGCGGGGTACTTCATCCCCCACGGGGCCACTCGTTTTAAAAAGCAGCCCCAATGGTTTGAAAGTTTGCCCACGACGGTACTGAAATCCCCTTCCCCAACATCTCCCGGCCGAGACACCCAACCATCTAACATAGGACGGCCCGTAGAGGGCGGTCCCTCTGGAGGGCAGCACTGTTGGCTCGTACTGGCAGCCTATTGCATGGGAACCATTTAGTCTGGTCTCTCACTGGCGACCTTTCTAGCATGGGAAGCCCTCTCTCCCTGAAATCGGGGCAGAGCAGGGGCCAAAGCCCCTTCTAGTCTAGCTCGCCAGGTCTCATGCACGCAAGCACCCCCATCACGTCAAGGCGGTTCCCGCTGGGGGGGTAACAATAGTCAATCCCCTACTTAATAATGAAGGGGTTGACACTTGTTATGGGAGTTGTCCCAGATGCGCAAATCGTCACAAACCTAGCGATTTTAGGCCGTATTGAGGGTTGAGCCGGGTCAGGACCCCTTCCTCCAATTGGGGAAGTGGCGGGAGGGGGTTCCATCATGACTCACTAAGTGTTCATCGCGCCGGGAAAACAAGGGAAAGAAATGCTACCCCAGAGAGGAAATTTAGATTCACAACAACCTCTCAAGACACTATGAAGTGGCCGTGTCTCAGGTTATCCTGACCCCAGAGCGATCAGTGGGGGGATTCACCCCGTGCATACAAGCAAAGCTGTTGTGAATCAATAGGCACAGACACCTACTGTACTGTACCTAACTAGGGATATGGAAGAAAATGACAACTAACTATCTTTATTAACAGAGTGCTAAACTTTTGCTAAACGCCACAAAACTAGTTAGAACCACCAGAAAACACGAGTGTCGCATCAAGAATGAAAGTAAATTTTTTTTTGGTTAATAGATGTAACACCCCTATTTTTATATATATTGTTATTTAGAATATTTACGGGTATTAGGGTAGGCTTTTAGTATAAGATTGTAGGGAGTATAGCCAGGTCGAGATTATCAATGACGAATAGCCTAATCTCGGTAGTGCGCTTCTTCTGAAAATGTTAATATGATGAAAAGTACAAATGATAATTATAGTTAGATGTTATGAGAGAACAATAGAAATGATTATTATAGTTACGTAAATAAGTGAAATGGAGGAATAATTGAACTTAGGTAGATTGATAGGGATAGAAAAATACGGGTTGATTAAGTGAATGAAGGGTATTAATGGGATACAGGGAATAACCTGCAATTATAATTATAATTTATAATAACGAACCTAACACTCCTATGATGGTACCTGCATTTTAACTGTAACTTACTTAGAGAAATTATTTTAGTAGGATGGTCTACTAGGGTTTTTACCCAGGGAAGAAGACAATGTATTTGAGTACAGGAATATGTTTAAATTGTGGTATGTAACTAAATATACACCAGTAAGGTGTATAATAAGGCTCCCCCAAGTTTCCACTGTTCCCCTGATCCCTGAGGTAACCACACTGTGGGGGCCCCTACTAGATTACCAAGAGTTCTGGGTCCGGGGAGGTGTCACAGGCAGGTTACCCCAGATTCACGAGAATCACCAGTGACGACTATTTTACTGCAGTATACGAGAGGGGTGGACATAAACCCGCTAGATGATTTAATTTTACTCTAGTTTTTATTTATTTGAGTCTTATCAACACCACACGTCTAACTCAGGAGATCTGACACATTATTTTAAATCTAAATTGAAATGACCAGAAAAGAAGGATTCTCGATTCATACACAACTAGGTAACCATAGAACAAACAACCCCTGAACACTTCCTGACCCGTTAGCAATATCTTGTAGACCGATAATTGCCAAGAGGTAATTCTCACACCAATAATTCCGAACAAAATATTGACTCCCCTATTACTCTTTACGTTACCTCGAGAATTCTACTTTCCTTCCTCCCACGTTAAGTTTAACATATATACAAAAAACCAAGATTTACACAAGATTCACAAAAATATACAAAATCACAAAATACTAAACAAATATTCAAATACAAGAAAAATACTCAAAATACAGCCAGGTTTACACTCTTGAATAATTCAGGAGTATTTACGTGACTCTGTGAGAGAGAGAAGGCGGAACTCAATTAGTATCTCTCAGTTTTGAGGCGGAAATCACTTTTGAAATTTGCACTGATTAATATAGGTCTTACCTGTGAGAGAGAGAAGGCGGAACTGACTTCCGTTTTTTTTTTTTTTTTTTTTTTTTTTTTTTTTTTTTTCCTGGCCTATCGACCTTGGTGTTGGTCATTAAGGCCTTTATTTTATTTTATTTTATTTATTTTTATTTTATTTTATTTTTTGAAATTTACTTGTTATTTTATTTATTTATTATTATTTTAAATTGAACTTCTTGCATATTATTTTATGCATTTATTTTTATTTTTATTATTATTATTATTATTATTATTATTATTATTATTATTATAATTATTATTATTATTATTATTATAATTATTTCTATTACATTGAAACTTAAAATTATACTTATATACTAATTGTTTTTGTTTTCTTTTGTAACTTTATACAAAATTGTACATCCTAGCTAATAAACTAATCTATGTACCTACTCAACCAATAGCTAACTAGACTAATACCTATTCCAGCCAATCGCTAAACCTAGACAGACAAATCGCTAAACCTATTTTAGACAATCGCTAAACCTAGCTAATACATCATAATATACAATATATACAACACATAATTTATAAAATTCATAATTGAAAAATATGCATACAAAATGGTAACAATAGTAATAAAAAGTCACATCACTCTGATCAGTTCGGTCTCCCTCAAGAAAGTCATCAATTTATCAGTCACACCACCATCCCCATCACCTAAGAGAGCTGAGAGTGTGAAGGGGACTTTTACTGCATCGCAGTAACTTATGAGGGAAGCACGTTCCCCCACAAATCGCCGACAATGCAGGATGATATGACTGATAGATAACACCGCATTGCAGGTGTTACAATGCGGTGGAAAACGTTTGTCTATATATGGTTCAAGATGAGTTATTCTGGTGCAGTTGGTTCTCAATCTTGCCAGTATTCGAGTCTGTTGGGCCGGTTGGCAGTGGCCCAATTACCCAGTTGAGGCTTGATGGTGTTGATGTTAAGTCTGGTCCACTGACCTTGCCACAGAAGATTAATTGATTTCTTTCCGAGGGATAGACACGACTGCAGATCACGAGGGACGTCCCAAGTAACCTCGAGCTCTACAGCCGATTTTGCAAGTAAGTCTGCCCGTTCATTGCCATAAATACGACAATGCCCGGGCACCCAGATCAGAGTGAAGGACTTGTTGCATAAGTGCAACTTATTAATGATGCGACCCTGGATTTCATTAGAAATAGTTTGACATGAATTAATTGCCTGAAGGGCGGACATGGAGTCTGAGAAAATTACTATTGAATCATAACGAGAATTCAGTGCATAGTCTATGGCTTTGTCTATAGCGAAAAGTTCAGCTGTAAACACAGATGTATGTATCGGCAATCTGTACCTAAGTTCACATTCACTCGACCATACACTCGCACCCACACTTTCATCTGACTTGGAGCCGTCAGTGTACACGTGAAGAGACCCCAGGTGACTGCGGACTATACCACCAAACAGGTGGTGTATCTCCAACTCCGGCGCCTTTTCTTTTGATGATGGTAGCCACGATGTGTTGACGCCGAAGTTGGGTGTCTCCCACGGTGGTATCTTGGTGGTGATGAACTTGTTGCAGTCCCCGAGGTCTATTTGTAGTTGTTGTTCTAGTTGGTGGAGGCGTACAGCCAGTGGCCTCCGTCTTCCATGGTGGAGATAATGATGTTGTTGAAGGGAGGCACTGGCTACGTTGCCGATCTCCGACTTCCTGATGGTGGACATGGCAGTGTTGATAGCGAGTTGATCTCGTCGAAGTCGGAGAGGAGTTATGTTCGCCTCCACCTCCATCCTAGCTACACGTGTACACTTCAGAGCTCCCAAACACACACGTAAACATTTATTCTGGTACACATCCAATCTCCCTAGTGTTGTATCTGATGCCGATCCATACACCTGTGAGCCATAGTCTAGCTTTGTACGAATAAGGGTCTTATACACCATTAATAAAGATTTCCTGTCGGCTCCCCATGTGGTACCTGATAGGTACTTAAGGACATTTAAAGGTTTTTCACAACGAACAAGCAAATTATTAACATGATGTGTAAAATTTAATCTCTGGTCAAAATGAATTCTTTAAAATTTAACAGAATTATGAAATGGTACCGGTTGGCCATCTAACGTTACGTTAATTTGAGGTACTCTACGTTTACTAAAAATTACTCCGGTACACTTAGGAACGGAAAACTTAAAGCCCCACTGTAAGGCCCATTGGTGGACACAATCAAGCGCTGCTTGAATCCGTCCTACTGAAAACTGTGCATTACGTGACGAGTGCCACATTGCACAATCATCAGCATACAACGAGTATTTAAGATTCCTGGGAACTAGAGCTGATGACAGAATATCATTGATCATGATGTTAAAAAGTGTTGGACTAAGCACACTTCCCTGTGGCACCCCGTTCTCTTGGACAAAAATGTCCGATGTTACATTACAGGGAAGGGTGACAGAAAAGGTTCTGTCACGCAAAAAGTTGTTAATGAAAATGGGCAAATTACCTCTTAAACCATAACCGTGAAGCTTCATCAGAATACCGTGTCGCCATGTCATGTCATAGGCTTTATGGATGTGCAAGAACACCCCTACCATGAATTCTTTATTGGCAAATGCCTTTGAAATGCAATGTTCCAGGTTCATCAAGTGATCAACTGTGCTCCGGTGTTTCCGGAAGCCACATTGTCGATCACTCAATAAACCCTTCGCTTCTAAAACAAAAAGTAGCCTATTATTTATCATTCTTTCCATGACTTTACAGAGGCAGGAAGTCAACGCAATAGGTCGAAATGAACTGGGATTCACAAGACGACCAGACTGTTTAGGTATCGGTATGATCCACGCAAAGTGCCATGAGTTTGGGAAGGTGTTAGACACCCAAATCTCATTATATACTGCTAGCAACTTGACCAGGTTATCCTGGCCAAGATGCCGGATCATACCGTACGTAATGGTGTCAGGTCCAGGACTGGTGTCTTTACAGGATCTTAGGCCAAGGAGAAGTTCGTCTATCGTAAACTCCCGGTTGTACGGGTAGTCTACGTCTTCTGTGGCAAAGTCTATCTCTTGTAGTTCAGCCGTACGTTTGTGATGGAGAAAACGTTGATCGTAATTGGCTGAACTACTTACTTTTGAGAAACTCCTAGCAAGTACGTTTGCTATGTCCACGGGATCGTCGTAGATGTTATTATCCACTTGAAGAGTGGTGATGGGAGTATACGGGCGTTTGTTATTTAGTATCTTTATAGTGGACCAGACATTTGTAAGTGGTGGAAAACGATTCACCGTGGACACAAACGACCGCCAAGAGTCCCTTTTAGCTCTATTAATTAATTATGACAGTGATGGGCATTAAAGTCGCCCAGTATTAATTTTTTACCTGTGAGTTGACTGAATAGATTATGAAATAAATCACTGTCAATGGGGCCGCGTGGCGGACAGTAAAGAGAGCAGATGGATATGTAGGTGTTGTGTAATTTCACTCTGCAAGCAACGGCTTCCAGAGTAGTGTTTAATGTTATTTGTGTCTGTGGATGTGATTTGTGTGTGTATATTGCTACTCCGTGTCCATCGTTTCTCCTGTATGCGTTGTAATGTTTAAATTGTGTTGGGTCAGAGTGATTCTCCAACCCTGTCTCCTGTAAACAGACGACGTCTGGCCTGTGTGTATGTAATAATATTGATATGTTGTTCAATTTATTCCCAAGACTTCTACAATTCCACTGTAGTACAGTGAACATGGCGATTTAAGAGTTACGGGGTCGGCCTGAGCGCTTAGTCTTCTTGTGCCGCCCGCCGCGTGGCGAGTAGCTACCGGGGGACCTTTCCCGGTTCTTGCGTCCGGAGACATCCATTGCTTCCTCATCAATGGTGAGTCTCCCAGACTCCACCGAGGAAGAGCTATCCCTTCTCTCCCCCGATGAAGTGGGAGTAGGGTGTATGCAAGGAAGTGACTTGTTTGGTTTTAGGGTGGTGTAGTTAATTTTGTCATACTTGTCTGACTTCTTCTTTTGTTTCTCTGACTGCAAAGCAGCTGCAGCCTGAGAATAGGAGTTAGTAGATTTGGTAATAGTCTTAGAGGGGGTAATAATAGTAGGTGTAGAGGTAGATTGTTCAGCCTGTTCGCTCGGCTCTGACTCAGTCTGAGTACTAATGGTACACATCACGGGTCGAGATATCACCGCCGATGCATACGAGACATTGGGTGATGGGGTCGCTTGCGATCCCATCACCGCCTTCCTCGCATCATGATAGGAAATACCTCGCACTGCCTTCACTGAGCAGACCTCCTTCTCCAGCTTCCACTTGGGACAATCCCTCGAGGAAGTGGAGTGACTTCCGTCTCTCTTCCCCCAGGTTTTATAGCCTAAATTTCCCGTCAAATGCTGCTACGTCACACTACGTCACCTTCTGCACATGCGTAGTCTCTCCTTCGTATTAGCTGTTTTTCCCCTGGCTGATATCTTGTTCTTAACCTAATTACATCAATAACTTAATATTACTTCTCAAAACCTTCAAGTTTAAATAGCAGGACGGTAAGAATATGACTTAGTGTCTGCGGATTCTCATAGGGGTGGTTATGGAAACAACCGATTGCTAGTTTGTTTCCAACTGACACTGGTACGGGCGGTAGGAAGGGAAAAAAACCGGCTTATTGCCAGTTTGATTCCTGCTGATACTTATAGGTGCGTTACAGGTGAACTGATGAAAATGCTAGGACATGAAATACGAGGCACTACTTTGTTTAACAAGTGGAGGTGGAAGGAGAAGTGAAGAGGGAGTAGCCTTCAGTATTTCCTTCTCGTTCTGTTTCTGGCTTTGGTGATAACAGGTAAGAGCTCAAACTAGCTCTCGTTATATATATATATATTGTATTGTGAGTAGTGAATCAGTTAGTCCAGTGATTGAATTTAAATAACTGAAGAATATTGTGTGTTCACGTAAGGACATAGTAACTAAGGTATATTTGCTCTCATTCTGTTTCTGGCTTTGGTTACAACAGCTGGGTGAAGAAGCCATATTGATTTGGTAACATTCCCTTGAGCAACTTGACACACATGTGGTGAATAATACTAATAATAATTGCTGGCAATTCACAATTCGAATAATATGATTTCAATTAACAATTACAAATGGCATGCAATTCACAATTCGAATAATATGATTTCAATAAGCAATTACAAATGGCAATTCACAATTCGAAAAATATTATTAGGATATTGATGTTAGGATGTATTTGGATATTGATGTTACGATGTAGGATATTGTTGTTTAGGATGTAATTTTTTTGAAATATTGTGGTCATTGTTTTTGGTATGTGGATTTAAGAGTGTTTAGATCTGTCAACTAGCGAGACACGGAATTCTTCCTGTCCTAGGTGACAGAACGGGAAGTAGGAAATATTGACAAGAGAGGGGGAAATATTACTGTATTCTTATTATATAAATGATTAGTTGAGTATTTCAGTCACCGATATAACAAATAGAAAGTGTTCCTATATAGATATTGGTTTTCAATTCACAACACTGATCGTACCCCCGTTAAAATCTTAGTCTAGGTTGCTTACTCACGAGCCTAAATAAGCTAACGCTACGCTACCCTTCCAGTGTGTGTTCACTTGGTTCCTCTGATCGACTTTGGTCTGGTGGTGGCAGAGTTTACCCAGTACTGGAGAGGATCTGGACCTGTCCTTTGTATGATTTATTTTTGGTATTCGCAAGGCAAGTCCTGTTCCTCATCCGTCTCTTGTTTTCCAGACCGGGTTGATCCAGCTATATAGGATAGAGTAGTAGCATACACTGGTGGCTTTTTGTTTTGTTAAAGGCAGTGGGTTTTTGTTTTCCTCTCAGAGTAAAGTAAAATAGTAATATTAAATTAAGGGGACAAAAATCTCGCTTTTACATAGAAATTACCCTTGATGGGGGTATTAGGCTTGCAACTCCAGCATCCATAACCTTGCGACCCCAGGATGACATAAATGTAAACAAATATGCCAACCCAGTATAGTCAATTCTCATTTTACACTGGCATTATGTATGTGAAATTGTGTGTGTGTAATGAATGTATGTACTGTAAATACTTATCGTACACTATATCACACACCCTATATACAAGTGTACTGTACCATGAGGATTTTCTGTACACAGTTTCATTACACACACTACATTACACACCCAATATACAAGTGTAAAATGAGAATTGATTGTAGTTCGCTCCAGTCATAGATGGTGGCTCATGTGAACAATGAAGGACACATCAGTATGCGAGGATTGCCTCAGGATAAGCACCTCCTCGCATACGTCATTTGTAATCCTTCATCATTATGCTAATTCAAAGGCAAAAAATACAAAAATTTACATTTTATAGCAATCTAATTTCATATATAAAAATAGATGTATATAAAAGATAAATCTGATATACACAAATAAATATATATATAAAATACATTTAACGTTATTCCTGATAGTTATAGTCCATTGTACATAAATATAATTATGAAGAAAAGGGAGAAGACCAAAGAGAAGAACTTCATCGTGCTTTATTTAGAATGTTTCGAATATTTAAGATTTAATTTTACTTGTTATTTGTTGTTGGATATTCTATGCCCCGCTCCACCAGCAGATGGTGCTCTGCAGGGCCTCTCTCAATATTACTAAACACTATAATCACTTGTAATACTCATATCATCCGTGTCGTAACACTCAGCGAACAGATGTGTTTTCAGTCTTTTCTTAAAAATCGTGCAATTTTCACTGTTCCGGACATCTAATGGCAATCCATTAAAGAGCCTTGGTGCACACCTTTCAAACGCTCTGAAACCCATTGTCAGATTACTCCTTGGCTCATTTAACCTGTATTGATCATCACTATGCCTCAGTCCCATTGAGGTATTTACTTGAAAACCTCTTAAAAGATTCATCAAGTACTCCGGTTTTCCAAATTTTAATGCTCGGAATGTTAGAAGACATATCTTGTAAACAATCCTCGCCTTTATTGGTAACCAATGTAAGTCCATGAGTGCTGGAGTTATCCTCTCACGAGATGGAAGACCTTTAATTAATCTTGCTGCTCTGTTCATTACGTTTTGCAATTTTCTTAACCGATAGTCTGGCAAACCATAATATAGGGAATTGCAGTAATCTAGTCTGCTTATGACTTCACGGTATCCTGATCTAAATATTTTCTAACAAAAGCAATGTTCCTCAAATGGTAACCAGAAACTTTCACCACTTGATTAATTTGAGCTTCGAAAGAGAGATTTTCGTCTAGCAGCACTCCTAAGTCTTTCATTTTACATCCAGCGTACTACCATGCACTCGTAAGCTTGAGATGTCCAATCTTCTAAGATTGGTCTTTTTTCCAACGACCAAACACTCAGTTTTACTTGGATTTAAGTTGAGTTGTTTCAAATCCATCCAATCCTTAATATCGGACATAATAACACTCAAATTTACCTCTGCATCCACCACATTATTTATAGATATATAAAACTGTGTATCATCAGCAAATAGTTTGAAGTTGGCACCATGTTTCTCTAGTATATGTGATAGTTTGATAGTGTAGATACAGAAGAGAATAGGACCCAATACACTCCCCTGAGGGACTCCTCTTCGCAGGGGTTTATTTCTTGAAAAGGATTTCCCAACCTGTACACAATATGTTCTATCTTTTAAATAACTTTGCAAATAGACCAGTGCATTCCCCTCAACACCTATAGACTTTAAATCATCTAGAAGTATACTATGCATTACTGTGTCAAATGCAGCACTCAAATCAAGCATAATAAGAACACTACACTTTCCTTCATCCATTAACACCATTAGGTCATTTACATAGTGCATAGTACATAGTGCAGTCTCAGTTGAGTATAGCTGCCTATATGCAGACTGACTATCAGGTATAGCCTTCACCTTATTCAAGTGATGCCATAACTGATCTAAAATCACATTTTCAATCACTTTCGATAAAAAGGTCAGATTTGATACTGGTCTATACGAACTTAGACTCTGAGGATCAAGGTTACCTTTTACAATAGGCTTGATAATAGCCAATTTCTCACTCTCCGGAAAAACATTGTTATCAAAACTTAGGTTGATAATTTGCAGTAACACATTAAAAATGTTGTCTACATTTTTACTCATTATAACATCCGATACAGGTAACGGATCATTATCGCAATGAGTTAATTTCACTCTTTGTACAATTTCTTTCATCTTGGCCATACCGATGTTTTGAAAGCTAAGTAATTTGTTCTCAGACATTTGAGTATGTCTATGCATCACATTCAAACCACTTCCTATAGTTGCTATTTTATTGTCAAAAGATTCTAAGAATTTGTTTGCAAGTTCTTCATCAGCAGGATATCCTTCAGGCAACCTTGGCTTCTTTTTATTACCAGTTAAATTATTGAGTATGAGATATAGTTTATTCATATCTGACCTGGCCTCCTTGACTTTACTAGAGTAATATTGCCTCTTTCTCTGTACTATTAGTCTGTTTTCTTCTCTCTTTGTGTGTTGATAATCTCTTCTAGCAATATCAGTGCGTTGTCTACGCCAAGCTCTTTCTTTTTTTTTCTTCTTCTTTGCCTTAGCTCGTGATATCTCACCATTAAACCATGGTGCATGATCTTTCTCAATTATTTCCTTTTTAATTACAGGACACATTGCCTCATATTCCTCTTTAAAAACACGATTATACAAAATCGATACACATCGCACACACTTTCCCGCCTCCGTCATATCATGTTCACAGCTATTTTGCATCTCTGTTTCCAACCTTCGTATCGCACTGTCAATAAGGTTTACAGTCTATCCGCCCCAGTCACGTTGCGCCCCAAGTCCATTCGCCCCAGAAGTTAGGGCGAATCTACTTCATCAGTAGTTGATGTGCTCCAACTGCTCAATATTGAGTTGTTGCGCCCCAACTCCCTTTTTCAAAGTTTGAAAACTTTTAGTCATCATGATAAACGAACTCGTAATTAAAAACAGAATATTACACATTGGATGTAATAATAAATAGTTTAATATTTATATAAAAAAAAAATCTGTATTGCATATATACTCGTCATAAAAACCTCTTTATTGCATATTCGACATATTGAGTTCTTGCGCCCCAAATCCTTTTTTAAAGGAACTCAATTTAGGAGATAAAATTATTAGACACATAGCATGTAGTAATAATAGTTTTAATATAAAAAAACGTATTTATTGCATATTCATACGTCACGAAAACCTCTTTATTGCATCAAATACAGTATTTTAAACATAAAAGGAGACAAAACAGGATGGAAAAACTAGTATGGTACAAAATAGGAACATTCGACAAGTAGTTACATTGGCGACAGATCTCTATTAGTGTACCTATCCCAGCAATTTATACAAACAGGCCTGGAGTGTACTATAGGATTTTCTCTGGATGCGCTTGATTTTCCTGTCAGACACTAACTTAAGTGTACACAACTTAAGTGTAAGACACTAACTTAAATGTACGCAATAAGAGTAATTAAGTTAGGGGTAAGGGCTGTGCTTGAAATTAGCTCGTCAAATGTTGTATTGATATCCTCACATGGCAGGTATGGGAGTGCAAGCAACTTTCTTATAAACTTGTGTGTACCACAGTCTTGGCGATAATCAACTTCCAAGCCATGGGCCTGCACTTGTCGCCACACTGCCTGGGCCCAGTGAAATCCGCAGCCGTGGATGGTCACTGTGGGATACACCTTTGGTATGGCTCGCCATATCGCATGCTCATAACTGACAGTGACATGCTCCACATCAACAGTATCGGCTAAATCCGTTCACCCAATGATCCGAACTGAATTGGGTTAACCTATAGTATATAGTATTTGTATGAGAGACAATATTTGTACTCCAAAGTAACCTCATTTGGCTGGTTCATCCAATGTATGCGAGTTGGGGCGCAACGACTTGGTATTGGGGCGCATCAACTTCCCCACGAGTAGATGTGCCCCAACTTATGGGGCGAATGGACTTGGAGCGCATCGTCACGGAGGCGGATGAACCTGCTACCGTCAATAAGTGTCTCGGGATTGAAATATTTTTTAACTCTGAAACTGATCCATCTTCTTTGCGCCCTCTCTTTCTCAAACGGAAGCTGGCATCACTGGCACTTTGTTTTGTTGGGTAACACTAGAAATAATTTCCCGCGCTTTTTGTTGTTGTTGACTACCTTCAGTGTTGCCAGGTGCAGCGGGAATTTGTATGTTTCAGGGAAATTTGAAGTCCACACAGGGAAATTATATAATGACTGTTCAAGAGTAAACAGAGAAAGTTATTGCGGTAATAGTAAATAGAGAATTATTAAGGCAAAAGGGGAAATTCTGATGTTGGAGTTAGGGAAATTTCGTTAAGTTATCCTGGCAATATTGCCTTGCTTGAGTGATGCCAATTTGACGGATTTTCAGCTAGATCTAGCGGATTTGGAAATTATGTAGCGGAAAAAATATTGAAATTTACAAGAGTCACTATAGCGGATTTTAGAGGCCAATCTAGAGGAAAATTTTAAGAGCTTGAGTGCATTTTGTGAGGGCGTAATATTTCTATGTGTTTGTGTGCTTCTGGTTGCACCGTTCAGTGCCATGTGTACTCATCCCATCTCACATAAGTATTTTTTGCCTAAACTCCATTTTAATTTCTCTCCGTATTCTCTAGTACTACTTCTCCCCACCCACTAACCTCCAAACAACACCCACACCTTACTTTAACCGTCCTTTCCTCTTTTGCCCACTCCCCTTTATCCCTACAGACCTGATCTAACCCGACTAAGCCTCTAATCTTGCCCTCACCTCACCTGCTCCCACCTCACCTCAATTAACCCTGCCTACACGTCTTTTAGTGCCCCCTTCTCAGCACTGTATTGCACTATACTATATTTATTATATTTGTCTACTATATTTATTATATTGTCCAGACTTTTGCATCCGTTTCTATGGGAGTGAGGAGTGGCAGAAATGGCGACAGTAGAGGCACAGAGTATTTACATGACGTGTGAACGATGTGGGTATGAAAATAGGTTTAAAAATGAGGGTGAATGGGAATGCCAGATATGTAAGATGAATAGTGAAAATGTTGCCCTCACGTTGGAAGTCAATGATCTAAAAAAGGAACTAATGAGTATGAGAGATGAGGTAGGGAGGATGAGAGAGGACATAGACACGGTGAGGGGGGTGCTGTCTAGAAGCAAAGCAAAGAACACCTCACCGGGGGGGAATGACGTTTTATCACAGGGAAAAAAGGAACAGGACATGACAGATGAGGGAGACAATGATGTAGTAGTGTTGAAGGAAGACACTCGTACCATAATACCACAGGAGAGGAAAGTTATGGAAGGAAAGAAGAGTGTTGAGAGGAGGATGTCCCCTAGAGTGATAGTAGGGGACAGTATGACAAAGAATATTAAGAGTTTCATCGGCCTAGAGGGAGAGGGTAGTGACAGCATAAGCCTACCGGGAAGGGACATGGCAAGAATAATAGAAATAGCCAAGGAACAGGCAGAGGCAATAGATGAGGGAGTAATTGTGATACAGGGAGGTGGTAACGGTCTGGAGAAGGGCAGGATTCACGACACAGTGAATGAGATAGTAGAGGGGGTAAAGGAAATGAAAAAGAACAAGAAGAATGTGAGAGTGGCAGTGGTAGGGGTGATGAGGAGGCCACGTGAAGACATGTGGTATGAGCAGAGAAGGAAAGAAGTAAACAGACAGGTACAGAAGGAAATAAATAAAATGAAAGTAGAGATGATGAAGGATGATGACGTGGGTGTCAGCTTTATTAACATGGACCCTGAACTCACTGGGGACGATTTTGGGAGAGACAGAGTCCACCTAGGAATGGAGGGAAACAGGAGACTGGGCAGAAGGTTGCTGGAGTGGATCAGGGCATCTGAGGTGCTACAGAGAGTTAGGAAGTCAGCAGACAGACAGAAAGCTAGAGTGGAGAACTGACGGCACTGTGTGAAAGAAGGAATGAAGAGAATACGAATAGGGTGCGTGAATGTGCGTGGATGGGGTGTTGGAAAAATGGAAGATATGAGCGATGAATTGTCTGAATGGAATCTGGATATAGTAGGTGTGACAGAGACACAGTTACGTGAGAGAGTAAAGATGAGCAGTGATATGTACAGTATGATTGGACAGGGACGGAGTAAATGGAAGAAGGGTGGAGGTGTTGGATTATTAGTTAGACATGACATAGACGTGGACATAGAGGAAGTGAAAACAGGTGAATGTGAAATGAGTGAGGACATAATGGCTGTGTACCTTAATGTAAAGATGGAAGGAAAGTATGAAAGGATCCTGTTGATTGTGTGCTATATGACCGTAGAGGGTCCAGGAGCGAGACGAGATAATGAAAGAAAATACATGATAATAGGTAGGTTGATTGCGGAAAATAGACAAAGAGAGACTATTGTCATGGGTGATATGAATGGACATATATGAATTTTAGGAGAGGAAGTGAATGGAAATGGGGAACTTTTGCTGAAATTCACGGAAGAGTATGGTCTAGAGAACTTGAATATGACAATAGGTGAGGGACGTGCGACATGGTCCAGGTTAGGGAGTGAATCTGTGATTGATTATGTGCTAGTGAATGAAAGAGCCAGGAGGAGGGTACAGTATATGTGGGTTGATGAGGAGAGGAGGATAGATTTGATGAGTGACCATAACATGATAGTATTAGAATATGACTGTGTGAGAAAGGTAGCTAAGAATGTAGTAAAAGGAGGGCAGAAATGGAGAATACGAGAAGCAAGATGGGACTTGTATAAGTGTGATTTGAGGAGTATGGAATGGACTATGGATGGAGGAGTGGATGAACTGAATGATTCCCTGATTAGGAAAGTGACAGACAGAGGTGGGTGAGAGAAGGATAGGAAGGGCGAGGAATAGCAATAAAAGAAGATTGATGAAGAGCTGGTGGAATGAAGATATTGAGAATGCGAGGAAGAAGAGGAAGGAGAGTAATAGGAAGTGTAGAAGACTAAGGAAAAATGTAGGCAATAGTGAGGAAGATAGAATAGCATATGAGGAGGCATGAAAGGAATATGAACGTAGACAGAAGGAGGTAAAAAAACTGATCAGGAAAGCCAGAGTTGTGGATGACAAGAAAGTGGTAGAGAGTTTGCGTGCCAAGAGAGAGGAAGGTGGTAAAGAGTGGTATGACTTCTTAAGGGGTGAGAAGCAGAAGGAGAGAATCAGAGTGGATGAATTAGTGGTTGGAGGAAACATAGTGAGGGACACAAGGGACAAGGTGAATGCTATAAAGGAATTCTGGGAGGAAATAGGTGGTGTGAATGAGGCAGAAGACAGGAGTGATGTGAGGTTTGAATTGGAAACAAGAATAGAGGAGGATATGAATGATGAAATAAGTAGAGCTGAGATTAGGAAGTATGTAGGGAAACTGAAAGCAGGTAAAGCAGCAGGCAGGGATGGGGTTCCGTATGAGTTGTACAAGGAGGGAGGAGAAGGAGTATTAGAAGGCCTTTACTCTCTATTCAGAGCAATCTGGGTAGAGGAAAAAGTGCCAAGTAAGTGGAATGAGAGTAGAGTGACTGTGTTGCATAAGGGAGGACACAAGAGTAAGAGGGAGCTTAGGAACTATAGGCCTATAGCTCTAACAGATACAGTATCAAAGGTGTTTTGTGGGATCCTGAATGAAAGGTTGAAAGAGAATGTGGAGAGGTATAAAGTGATGGGAGAGGAACAGAATGGGTTTAGGACAGATAGGAGAGGGGAGGATAATATGTTCGTAGTGAGAGAAGTTATTGAAAAAATGGTGAAAGATAACAGGAAAGTTTACTTAGCATTTCTAGACATTGAGAAGGCGTATGACAGAGTTAACAGGTATAAGCTAGGCAAGGTGTTGGAGAGAGTGGGAGTTAGTAGCAAGGTAATGAATATTATAATGAGTATGTATAAGGAAACCAGGGCAGTGTACAGTATGGGCGATTTAGAGACAGGGTGGGTGGAGAGTAAGAGAGGTGTGAGGCAAGGATGCGTACTTTCACCATTGTTGTTTGGTCTGTATACAGAGGAACTAGCTGCACGAGTAAGGAAGGAAGGTTTAGGGATTCAGGTAGGGGAGTATGTACTGAGTATTTTGTTGTATGCAGATGATGTGGTGATTCTGAGTGAGACAGGTGAGACACTGCAGAGAATACTTGATGTAGTTACAGAGTATAGGAATTATTTTAATGTCAAGTTTGGGAGTGATAAGAACAAAGTATTGGTAGCGAAAGGGGATGACCGGGATATAGGTAGAATGTGGAGACTGGGTGAAAATGTGATTGAAAGGACACCAGAGTATAGATACTTAGGAATAATTGTGGATGAGAAAGGGTGTGATAGGACAAAGACTGATAGGTTATCAAGAGCAAACCAGTGGGTAGGAAGACTAGGAAGTGTGGCAAGGTGTAGAGCCAATAAGTATGAGGTAGTGTGTGGTGTATGGAAAGGTATGGCTGTACCTGGACTCATGTATGGACTGGAGACTATGACATGGACAGTGAATGACTTGAACAGACTGGAAGTAGTACAGAATAGGATAGGAAGAACAGCATTAGGTGCAAACAAGTATGTAGGTGTGGAAGCAATAAGAGGTGACGCTGGATGGAGTACGTTTGAGGAGAGGATAGCCAAAGGAGTGTTGAGATATAAGGTTAGACTAGAGGGAATGAATGAAGACAGATGGGGTATAAATGGACAGGACGGTACACCAAGTGGAGAAGGATGTGTGATAAGAGAATGGAAAAGTGTGGAATGCAGTACCCAGTGCTAGATGAAAGGGTCAGATGGAGTGATGAGAAATGGATGAGTGAGATAAAGAGACGGATACAAGAAATAGGCAGAGATGAATGGATGAGAGGCATAAGTCAGAAGAGCACGCTAGATTGGTACTCCTCTAAGGACATACCAAGGAGTGAAGTGTTCTATGATGGTAGCTGGGGAAGTGAGCTGATGTTTAAGGCAAGAACGAAGTCACTGGAGGTGAATGACAGAATATATAGATGGAGTAATGAAGGTAGTAAGGTGTGTGGGATGTGTGAGAGTAGGGAAGATGAGACAGTAGAACATGTGTTGATGGTATGTGATAAGTATGAACGAGAGAGAGCTATCATGCTGAATGTGGTAATTAGTGAACTAGGAGTGAGAAAATGGAGGGAGATGGTGGAAGCGACAGTGGCAGCTAAAGTGCTGCTAGGTCTTAGTGAACGAGAGTTGTACAGTCCAGTGATAATAGAGAGTGTGAAAGAATTTCTGGAAAGGGTATGGTTGAAGAGAAAATGAGTATATAGGGACGAGCAGGTTGTATAGGATATAAAGGATGAAAGTATAATGTGTATACATGTATTCTTTGGTGCTGTTTTTTGTTTTCTCTCCGCAGAGTCTGCAGAGGAAGACAGTGAGAGAGCGCCGTTGCAAAGGCTACACCCGAACGCGGGTGACTCTCAGTCATCATCACCTATAATTTAGCGGATTTTCTTGACTAGTCTAGCGGATTACAAACATTTGAGTTGGCATCACTTACGCTGACATTGCCTTGTCAGTGTTGCCAGGTGCAGGGAAATTTCTTTGTTTTGAAGTCCACACAGGGAAATGAATATATAGAATTATATAAACATTGTTTATGAGTAAACAGGGAAATTTCTACCAGACGAAATACCAAAAACACTGTCAGTGTTCAGGAGTAAACAGGGAATTATTGAGTCAAAAAGGGAAATTGTAAAGGTGAAGTTATTAGGGAAATATCGTGAAGCAGACTTGGCAACACTGCATTGCCTTGTTGCTTCAACACAACAACAACACCAGCCAGCAGGACCCATAACGTTACTATTTTATTAACAATATGGGTGCCACTACTGACGTTGTTATTGATCAGCGTATAAGAGATATTCTGAGGGAATATCTGGAGTTTCTGGAGGATGATGTAAGTATATACCTAATTATCTTGGTGCTATAATATAGAATTGTGGTAGATGGATTGATGTTAGTAGGTGCCGCCTAAGCTAACTTTTTAACGTTATGTCATAATTATGGCGTCAGGAAAAGGTGATTGATTGATTGATAATTAGGTGCCGCAACATCGAAGTCATATAGCGCCAGGGAAGATGATGATAGAGAGGTGAGGCAGGAAGGAGATAGAAAGGTCAATTTACAGAAGTACTGGGTTCACAATATTGTAACGTTATATTTTAGTATCATTATCCACTATTTTGGACCATTCTAAGACACTTCGGTATTTATTGAAAGAATTACCGTTTTGTAGCAGTGTTGCCAGATCCGGCTAGGTCTCGGGAATTTGCCCCAGTCACTTTATGATAGTTTACACCGGTTATTTCCCACTAGTTTGCCCAGGTTAGGTTCTGGTAGTTTGATGCGGTCTAGGTTAGGTTAGGTAAGGTCAGGCTAATTTCAAAATGCCCCATTTGAATATACCCGGTAGTATGCTCAGGTTAGGTTAGGTTAGGTAACCATTTGAATATGCCCGGTAGTATGCTCAGGTTAGGTAACCATTTGAATATACCCAGTACAGAGTAGTATGCTCAGGTTAGGTTAGGTTAGGTAACCATTTGAATATACCCAGTACAGAGTAGTATGCTCAGGTTAGGTCCCGGTAGTCTGCTGTGGTCTATGTTAGGCTATCTTGGAAATGCCATAGAAGAAAATAGTCTTAGAATGGTCTAAATAAGTGGGTAATGAAGGTAGAAAACCCGTATGTGATAACGGCAGTTCTTTCAATATTTACCAAAGTGACTGGGGCAAATTCCCGGGACCTAAGTTAGCTGGATGTGGTAACACTGCGTGGCCCTAGCCCCCACGTGTAATAAAAAGGCCTGTACATACTAGAATAAAAAGGTACCGTAATAGCAATTGAGTATGGTCACCGAGTGTTTACATGGTCCTGAATTGTGAGAGGTGAGGGGGTATATATATATTTGTTAAGGGGGTGCGGGAGTAGGGGCATAGGCTTGGGGGGGGTTAGGGGGGTGCGGGAATAGGGGACAGGCTTAGGGGGGGATAGGTGGGTGCGGGAATAGGGGGACAGACTTGGGGGGGGGTAGAAAGCCTGTCCCCTATTCCCACACCCCCCTAACCCCCACCAAGCCTGTCCCCCTACTCCCTAACCCCCCGCCAAGCCTGTTCTACTCCCGCGCCCCCCAAGCCTGTCCCCTACTCCCGCACCCCCCAAACCCCCCCCAAGCCTGTCCCCCTACTCCCTAACCCCCCGCCAAGCCTGTTCTACTCCCGCGCCCCCCAAGCCTGTCCCCCTACTCCCGCACCCCCTTAAAAACACACTATTAAACATTGCATTCCGAAAACCTCTAGTCAAAAAGACGTTATGGACAAATGCTTGAATATTACCAAAATAATAACACTCATTAATAAAATAATAATAATATACTACCGGTACCACCCTGGTGCCAAGAATGTGTTGATTGGAGGTGTATGGATTATTTTGGAATTATTTCCAATTATTTATTTACACCTGTGCGAGATATCTATTTTTCACCGTGCTATTCCTTCTTATGGTCAAATTTTGGTAAGTTTGATATGGGTGTTACCTTGTGCAACTACCAGTAGCCTCCTAAGGTTAGGTCCCGATAGTCTGCCACGGTCCAGATTAGGTCAGGTCAAGTCAAGTCAAGTCAAGACTGCCTAATTCTAATATAAACTAATACTATTTGTGCTCGCCATAAATTGGAAAACCCGAGCCAAGTTTTGCCAATGGCCAAAACAGGATATTTGCACAATAAATTGATGTTAAAATCGAACAAATCACATGAAAAACTATACAAAAACAAAAAGTATTGGAACCATCCTCGCATTGAAATTACGGTAAATAAAATTATCCATAGGGGATTTCCAATACTTTTCCTGCTGACTGTATAAGTAAGTGTATGCTATGTTTATTCATCTTATAAGAAAATTTATGCCATGTTTATTCATCTTATAAGAAAATTTATGCTATGTTTATTCATCTTATATGATGAAGGGCTTACGATCATATAAATACAATTGTAATTAACTGTACCAGCGAACTACTGGTTAGGTTAGGTTAGGTAGAGTTTGGTTACTTTTATCAATATCCAGTGTAAGTACCTTGTGCAAATGCAGCTGTAAGTAATTATTCCATTCGGACTTACAGTATTTTACACTTTTGGTGATTCAAAATTAACTTCTTTTTTTTTTACCTAAATTTATTTTTAAGACTATTTTGCAGTGTCAGCCAGTAATGGGATGGGTGGGACCACTACCCTCAAAACACAGAATTTTTATGTTCTAGGCAATAATAAAAAGGGCAAAGAACGTGTGATTTTGGTTCGCCTTAAGGTGGTAATTCTTTTTTGGTACATTGGAGTGCCTTGATCCTCCAAAGTATGCCAGGAAATAGGACCAGAAGAGCAAAAGTAATGGGCTTCTGTTGCTTGGAATAGTTTGAAGGTTTTAGTTGCTCCAGATTTACCAACACAAAATTTCCCCCTTAAGTGTGAGAATGGAATACACAGTGAATGGCAATAATGAAATACACTTGAACTCTATTGTTACAGGAAGATAATTATGGGTGTATAATTTTTATATACACAACTGTATACTGTATATGAATTATTTCCTGTTCCTGTGTTAAGGGGGAAGTTTTGTGTTGGTAAATCTGGAGCAACTGAATCCTCCAAACTATTCCAAGCAACAGAACACCATTATTTTGGCTCTTCTGGTTCTGTTTCCTAGCATACTTTGGAGGAATCAAGGCACTCCAATGTACCAAAAAAGAATAAATGAGGGATCTGTTTGGAGGAAGCAGTAACCCACCAATATGCTTGATAAAAGAATCTCCTCTTAAAATTATATAATATGTGTTAAATTGCATTGTGTTATTGTTACAGAAACACACACACACACAACTCCCTCTCTTATGTGTTAAATTGCATTGTGTTATTGTTACAGAAACACACACACACACACAAAACTCCCTCTCTTATGTGTTTAATTAATTCATGTTACTGTTACAGGGATATATATCAACAACTTTCTCTCGTGTTTAGTTTAATGGATGGTATTATTACAGGAAGACACAGGCATATGTATACACAGTCCTCTTTTGTATGTTAAAAAATAATTCATATTACAGGAAGGCATACACACAACTCTCTCTCTCTCTCTCTCTCTCTCTCTCTCTCTCTCTCTCTCTCTCTCTCTCTCTCTCTCATACACAATCCTCTTTTGTGTGTTATAGATTAATTCATATTACAGGAAGGCACACACACAACTCTCTCTCTCTCTCTCTCTCTCTCTCTCTCTCTCTCTCTCTCTCTCATATACACAATCCTCTTTTGTGTGTTAAAAATGAATTCATATTACAGGAAGGCACACACACAACTCTCTCTCTCTTTTAACTCTCTATCTATCTCTATCTCTCTATTTTAAGTGTTGCATTAAATTGTATTATTATTATTACAGGAAGACACAGGCATATATACACAGTTGGTGCGTGATATGGTTGCCAATGGAGAATGTCGCCTCAATGTAAACATCAACGACCTCAGGAAGAAAAGCCCTCAATGTGTTACAGGGTGAATAGTTTTTAATTTTTTAAGGCTAGACAGAAATACGAGGTGAGCTTTTTTTTTTTTTTCTATAGCTCACCTCGTATTTCTGTCTATATTATAACAATTCTCATGCCATTTTAATTCAATAAATATTAGAATACCTTTTTAAGAATGCCTATGAAGACAGATATCTATTTATCTAAGTAAAACTGAGAGAAACAAAATTGACTGGAATATTGTGTTCGTTTACGTTTACAGATTGTCGACTTGGATTTGAATTTTTCATTCTTGTATCTGTTTATATGGTCAATGCAACAGATGGACATGATTTGCATATATGAAATAACAAATGAGAATTTTCTTTGCATCTCAGGATCATACAATGAAGTTAATGTTTATATCAACTAGTCAAGGGTTAAGGACAATGTTTGTTCAGCCAATCACAAGCTGGCAATGCAATGTTGCCATTTTACATATAGTCGTTGTCAGATGAGATGAAATAGACTATAGAACATGTTCCGTTATCCACAGCACTGATGGCAAAGGGGGCGTGGCCTTTTGAGATTCTAAGTTCATCCCGACTTTAGTGGTGGAGTGGATGTTCCTTACAGTACATGCACATTGGCTTGGAAACAGGGAGAGGTGCCAGAGGATTGGAGGAGAGCCATAATTGTGCTTCTGTATAAGGGGAAGGGGAGTAAGGATGAGTGTGGTAGCTATAAGATAGGGAAATAAGCCTCCTTAGTGTACCGGGGAAGGTCCTTACTGTAAGACTGGTTGATGTAACAGTAACAGGGAATAAAGTTAGTGAGGAGCAGGAAGGGTCCAGAAAGGGTAGAGGATGTGTGGACCAGATACAGAATTTGCATTAAAATCAACAGTGGAGAAATATATTGGGAAGGGTAGGAAGTTGTATGTTGCCTTCATGGACTTGCAGAAGGCATACGATAGGGTTGATAGGAAAGCTATGACAGAAGTGTTGAGGATTTACGGTGTTGGGGGAGTGTTTGCTGTAAGGCATTGAGGCCTTTTATGCAGAGGCAAAAGCATGTGTATGGGTAGAGAGTAATCTACAGTACTTGAGAATTTTTATATTAGTGTAGAGTTGAGACGGGTATGTTATGTCACCATGGCTGTTCAATATATATATACTATAGATGGTTGTATGAAGGAGTTGAAGACCAAAATGGATGGCCTGCGGGCGAAGCTGACATTGAATGGTGTTAATTGGTCATTGGTGCCAAGCTTAAATACACTGTGTTGATGGCTGAGAGTGAAAGGGAGTTACAGAGGGTAGTGGATTAGTTTCAGTCCGTGTGTAAACAAAGGAAACTGAAGGTGAATGTTGGTAAAAGTAAGGTGATGGTGTTTGAGAGGGCAGAAACTGAAGTGATTGACTTTGCCACACCTTACAAAGTGGGATTACTAACTACAACTAAATTTGAAAAAACTCTAGAGGGTGAGATGATATAGGAAGTGAAGTAGTATAAGTACTTGGGAACAGTTCTGTGTAAACATGGGAGTATGGAAGGAAAATTAGGGAGAGAGCAGTGAAGGGTAGACAGGTCATAAATTAACTGGGGAGGATTATGAAGGGTAGCAGTGTGAGTATGGAAGTGAAAAGGGGACTAAGAAACAGTATAATCCTGCCAACACTGACATATGCATCAGAGACATGGTCATGAAGTAGGGCTCATCAGTCTAGAATAGGTGCTTCCAGCCAGTCACCGAGCCCTGAAGGAATATGTCACAGTAGCACTTTTTCCGTCAATTGAGACGATTTCCGTGGATTTTTACTAGTTGCGTCTGACTCTGTTGTCAACTTGGGGAGTTGCTGACAGACCGTCTTCAAGGACCAAGTTGACGATGAAGAACACCCACTTGTACCTCACATGTTTGTTTACATTTTGGCCATTCTTCTTTGAGGCCTATGGAAGCATTGTGCTCCACCATGGTCGTAGGATTTGCCACACCTCAAACCATGGCCATGAGCTCTCCTGTACATTGGACATGGGTGTCAGAAGATGCCCTAATTGAAGCTATAAGAAATTATCGTTGTCTGTGGGATCCCAGATTTGATAATTACATGAAAAATGGACTGAAGCAGGCTGTATGTTTACATATAACCTTCTGTCTGAGTTGACGAACGCTGTGTGTGTGTGACTGGATGCAGTCACAACTTTTTTTCTTTTCTTTCAACGATTTTCTGAAAATTGATGCAATAAATTGAGGGAAAAGTGCTAGTGTGACATCGCCTTTACAAAGGAATATATATAAGACTATTTAGGAATATATGTTATCTTTTCATTTCTTTTTTTTTACAGGTTTTTAAACACACCGTACTATAGTCAACCTCACAGGTTAAGGCTGGTCAGGCTGGGTCGCCAGTCCGCTAGGAATTTCCACTGTGTTGCCACTTCTTTCGTTGACAACCAAGAGGAGGCCTATAAATAGCTTGACATGTCAAACGCGCCACGCACCACACCATATCCCACCTCACCCCTAATTAACCCAGGTCCTCCTGCTCTCCACTCCCATCATTGCACACCTTTTTCACTCTGAGTACCTTGGTTGTCAATAATATTCCTCCATTTGCCTTCTCCTCCAGAAAGTATTGATTTACATTGTAAATCATTTCCTTCTCTCGGCTGTGTAGACGGGAGCAACGAGACGCGGGAAGAGATGTGTCCATGGTGGCTGACGAACGAGGAATGAAGGACATATGTGGGGATTAACAAATCTGGGATGAGGTCAGCGACTCCACGTGTCACTGTACTCAGGGCACAACTGGCAATGCAGCATATGGTGTGTTGCCAAACTTGATGAAAAATAAACTCAGTAATTGATTTTCCAGCAAAAACATTGTCACATATAAATGTAAATTACTTTATTATATAACTGAGTAAGTTTAACCTATTCATTTAACACTTAGTAACAGGAGAAAGAGAGAGAGATTTGTAGGCCTCTTAGTGGTCAGCAACAGACGTGGCAGCACACCGGAAATTCCTAACTGCCTGGCGACCCAGCCAGACCGGCCTTAACCTGTGAGGTTGACTATAGGAGCTTCCGGCCTTTCACCAAGCCCTGAAGGAATAGGCATCACTTTTTAAATATGGCTTAAAAAGCAACTTATGTAATTTCTTTTATGAAGGATTATATATGTAACTTTTATTAATGCAGCTTACAAAGGAATATATGTAACTTTTAATTCTTTTCTTACAATCTTCTAAATGCAGCATATGAGGAGCTTCCAGCCTTTCACCAAGCTCTGAAGGATTACGCGTCACCTTTTAAATGTGGCTTACAAGTTTTTTTTTTTTTTTTTTTTTTTTTTTTTTTTTTTTTTTTTTTTTTTTTTTTTTTTTTAAGGAATATATACAGTATGTAACTTTTTTTAATGTATAGTCGGCAAAAAAAAGTTTCGTTACCACCCCTACGTTAATTATAACCTTGGTAAGATTGGTACTCGGCCTACTGGGCAGGTGTTGCCTTGTCATCCGAGACTGGTATTGTCTTCACCCGGCCTATAATACTCGGGCTGCGTCAGTGACAACTTTTTTGTATCAATAGTTTAGCTAGCTGATTTTAAATTAAATTTTGAGTGTTCAAGAACTCTTGCTATTTAACTATTCATTATTAAACATAAAGAAATGTGTGTGAATATTTTAGAACAAGAATAACCGTGAAATACCCAGAAAAAGTAGCACTGGGTAAAGAACGTCATTCCTACTCCCCTGCCCAATAGACACTGAGGAGCACTGAGGGTGACGGAGGTATATATATAAGACACTCGCGTCACACCAGGCCTACCATCATTACATCACACTGTTAAAAGGATGGTAACTAAACTTTTTTTGCCGACTGTACCTTACAAAGGAATAAATGTAACTTTTAATTTTTTTTCTTGCATGCTTCTAAATGCAGCTTACAAAGGAATATACGTAACTTTTGTAATGTGTCTTTCAAAGGAATATATGTAACTTCTTGAATTCTTGTAGCCTTTCACCGAGCCCTAAAGGAATACATGTCACTTTTTAAATGTGGCTTTCAAAGGAATATTATACAGTATATGTTATTTTTTCTTTTCAATTGTTCCAGGCTTCTAAATGCAGCACATGAAGAGCTTCCAGCCTTTCACCGAGCCCTGAAGGAATACGTTTCATCCGTGGACACTAACTATGCCAAGACACAAGAGGAACTGTTTCTTGGTTTTGAAGGAAGCTTTGGGAGTAAACATGTGTCACCAAGAACACTCAATGCCAGACACCTTGGTAATCTGGTGTGTGTAGAAGGCATTGTTACCAAGTGTGAGTAGACTCTAATATAATTACCATAGAAATACCATAATTATATAAATATCACATGTCCTTTTTTTTTTCACCAAGTGTTAGATCCTGTTTCTTTTTGTAAACTAAATAAACGGAAAATTATCCACATTCTGCCTACATAAGCTGAATATAATGACGAAGTCGTGAGTCGATACAATCGTCACAGTACTAAGTTCCTCATATATTTCATAAATAATAATTCAAATACAGTAGTTTGAGTTATCTCATACTCAAAATCAACTGTAGTCGATGGTATTCTTCATTACTGACAGTATAATTGGCTGTTTGAATAGCAATTATGTTGTTAATTCTTATTTACACTATACCATATCAATAATGCATTAATTCGGGCGCTGTGTATACATGTAGTGTTGCCAGGGTATGATAATAAAAGGGTCAGACTCGTTTGCCACGACAATAGTCATATTCGTGAAATGTCTGAACACTTGAGTTTTTCTGTGGAATGACTGATATGCTCAGTCATTTCACGAAATGTGTAAAATCTTTAGTCTTTTCATGAAGTGACTGAATACTGTATTTGGTCAATTCATTACATGAAATACCTATTTGTTTAAGCCTAGTACAATGAAAATAAAACTATATTATAAAAAATCCTTTATAAAAATACTGTCACAGTATGTACCATAACAGGATATACCACAAAATATGACATACATTCAAAAATATTCATTTTTGCAGCTCCTTAAGGATGTTGTGACATCAACGGAATGATGACTTAAGTATTTAGATGTTTCATGAAATAATTAGTTTCACAGTCTGACTGTAACATACACACACATATACACACAGTGGTTACCACTATGTTATGAAGGCAGTGTGTTGCATTATTAACTAACACTAACCAATGATGAGATGAACTTTGTGTTTACATAACAACTCCTGGTTAACTACACATGGAATGATCACTAGTAACAACACACATGGTAATAGTATGGTTGAAAACAGTGTGTGTGTGTGTGTGTGTGTACAATACAGTGTTAAACACACATTCAGGAATGCATGGGGCCTAAGTACCATATATTGTACCATTGTTATTTTAATAGATTTTTTCTATAGTATTATTAGGCTGTGGCTAGCACTGTGGTAGAGTGCCCGGCTGCAGTTTCTATGGTCCTGCTCGGACACTAAATATCTCTCAATGTTGCCAGAGGTTACCACCCTTGTGAGCAGGAGGTGGGGGGTCTGAGTAGGCTGTCTAAGGCCTTCCTGCTTAGACAGCCATGGCCCAAACTGACCTGGGTCCTGTTTGGTGTACTAGCCACAGAGCGAGGGGCACAGGAAATACCTCCTCTAAAAGATTTTCCTGGCAAAGGGTTACATCCGGAGCATGGAGATGAATGCCTGATATATATATATTTATATATTATATATTTATATATTATATATATACACCTCGGTCTCGTATAGAACGTCCAATAGGTCGATAGAAGACGTCGTTCTATGTGAAATCGTTCTATGTGATACATGTAACCTATGAGGAAAATCACATTTGGTCGATCAATCACCAAAATAGTGTGATCATCGTTTGTTTTCTTTTATTAACTATACGCTGGTGTTTCCTTCTCCTTTCTCTTTCCGAGAAATAACTTCCTTCTTTATATCGAAGGAAATGGCCTTCCATTTTGTAAATGCACCACCTGGCATGACTGAGTGTTGAAGCTGGTGGTTAATAAACTCGTAATCACTAAAAACGAGCGAGTCAAACACGAAATTTCCCTAACTTCAACTTTAGAATTTCCCTTTATGCCTCAATAATTCCCTGTTTACTCTTGAACATTGACGGTCTTTTTGGTATTTCTTCTGGTAAGACTTTCCCTGTTTATTTTTGAACAATCTTTATATAATTTCCCCGTGTGGATTTCAAAATTCCCTAAAACAGAAATTTCCTTGCACCTGGCAACACTGGGTAGTGGGAAGGAGCAGGAGAAGTGGCGTTATCACACTCACCAACACTGTACAGACGCCAGTGATATAATTTCCTGGCACGTTCATTATGATTACGCTCGTTTTGTATAAGAACTCCTCGGATTTGCTTCACTTATTTTCGCCACCTGTTCTATATGGATGCAATCGTTTTGTAAAATAATTTTAAGCTAATATTTTGGTCGCTCGTTCTATACGAGAATCGTTCTATGTGAACACATTCTATATGAGACCGAGGTGTATATATACACACTATGGATGCAAACATAGCTGTACAATCTGCAAACAAAGGTTTGGAACCACCCCTACATTAATTTTAACCTGGGTAAGCAGTGTAAGGTTAGTACTGCACTGACTGGGCAGCTGGTGCCTCGTGTCATCTGAGATGAATATCGTCTTCTCCCCGGCCTATAATATGCGGGCCGCGGCAATGACAACTTTTTTCTATCAAAAGTTTAGTTGATTTTAAATTAAATTTTGAGTGTTCAAGAACTCTTACTACTTGACTATTCATTATTAAACATAAGGAAATGCGTTTGAATATTTTGGAACAAAAATAACTGTGAAATACCCAGAAATAATAGCACTGGGTGAAACAACGTTATCCCTCCTTCAATGCCCATGAGCCACTGAGGGACAGTGGCCTGGAGCACCGGGAGGGTGGAGGAGGTATGACACTCACCAGTCAGGAGTACCAACATTACATCACCAGAAGGACCAGGAGGGAGGTGGAGGTATGACACTCCCCAGTCAGGAGTACCAACATTACATCACACTGTCAAAGGGGTGGTTCCAAAACTTTTTTTTGCAGACTGTACCCCTTATAGTCTCAAGGAGATGCAGTTTTGCTGTGGGGTTTGCTCCCTCCTTCAATGGGGATTGGGGTTTTGTAATATGGAGTGTGTGTGGAGGGGGAGTTGTATCCTTCAATGGGGATTGGAGTATTGTAATATGGAGTGTGTGTGGAGGGGGAGTTGTATCCTTCAATGGGGATTGGAGTATTGTAATATGGAGTGTGTGTGGAGGGGGAGTTGTATCCTTCAATGGGGATTGGAGTATTGTAATATGGAGTGTGTGTGGAGGGGGAGTTGTACTTTTGGACATTTGTGTTTGGAGTGTGTGTGACCGGACAGGGCTACCTCCATTGTAGAGATGAAGGTCTGGTGTATGTATGTATGTATGTGTGTGTATTAACTATATGTATATATTGATACAGTATATGAAATAGGCCTTATTATTAATGTTTTAGTTAATTTATGTTATATTGTTGAACAGGTTCGTTGGTAAGACCTAAGGTGGTGAGGTCAGTACACTATTGTCCAGCCACTAAGAAAACCCTTGAATGACGTTATACTGACATGACTTCATATGACCCCTTCCCTTCATCAGCAATATACCCAACTAAAGATGATGATGGTAAGTGAACATTTTGTTGTTTATCCCGACCTGACCTAACCTAACCTGACCCAACTTATAGCTTTGCACAGTGGCAGTATTGTAACCAATGAGGTTAAGGTGAATGTTGTTGTTCAGTAGTTAGCTGTCAGTATTGGGAAAAGTATCACCTCAGGATGGGTTAGGTAAGCCTTACCCTGTTTCCACGTGACAACCTCGGGTCACACCTCCACTTTTTATCATGTTTTATAAAAAGGGAGGTGGTGTGGGAGGTTGGAATTACCTTGCCGCACATATCGGTTTTAGAAGCTGTAAATTTCTTTATAGAATTTTATCCTCTTTTAACACTGATTGTAAACCCTTCTGACAATGCTGATGGCCTGCGTCCCTTGGGAAATGAGCGCTGCATTGGCCTTGCCAGCCATCAGTGGGTGACCAACCATGGCTGTGGGTAGGGAGGTGAGTCTGGGCTTCCCTGTAGGAGAGTGGTGACTATGATTGTGAATGGGATGATGGATAATACTAAAAGGTGAGAGGTAGTTGAATGTTTTAAGAATGGAGGATTGGATGTGATGGGTGTCGCTGAGACCCATGTGAAAGAATGAGGAGTGGAGGAGAGAGTGTGATTATGTCGGGAATGGAAGGAGGCACAATATGGTTAGGCATGGATGAGAAATGTAAAGGAAGAGGGAGGGACCAATGATGTGGAAGAAAGTTGATGAACATAGATCATGTGGGACAAGAGTAGTGGATGACAGGAAAGATTGGATTAGTGAAGTATGCATATTTGTGTATGTGCAACAGTGAATGAGAAGAGCAACACAGGAAGAAAGAGGACGAGAGAATTCTGGGAGGAGCTGAATGGATGTTTGAGGAAGTTTGAGAGTGGCAGGAGGATTAGGCCTCGTTCACACAGAGGCTGGAACCAGACATATTGTGGCACAAATTGTCCGACCAGCAGCGTCAGAAAAAAATGGCTGTGGTAAAGTGAAAGATGCAATAGAGAAGAAGAGGAAGGCATATACGAGAACACTGCAGAGGAATGTGTCAAAGGAGGAGAGAAAGAGGTGGAAGAGGGAATACAATGTATGTAAGAAACAGGTGATGAGAATGGTGAGTGAGAGTATAAAGAGAGCAGATGAAGAGTTTGGTAGGAAACTGAGTGAGAAGTTTAAGGAGATCAAGAAATTATTCTGGAAGGAGGTCGAAAGAGAAATGGGAGAAGGAAAGTCAGGGAGCATGAGAATGAAGAGAGAGGATGGAGTCACTGTGAGTCGAAGTGAAAGAAGTGTAGGAAAGGCATTTTGATCATTTGGTGAATGAGGGGAAGGGAGGGGAGGCTGTGGTGACATGCATGGGGATAGAGGCAGGTGGTAGACAACAGGGTGTACAGGTGTATCCCTGGTGTCGTCCACTGTTGTGTTGGTGTACCTGTGGAAATGCCTGCTGGACTCTCACTTACTTACATGGGCTGGTGTCAATTTACCACCCGTAGTCTGTCTGGGGAACTAAGGGGAATTACTCAAGGTTTAGAGTAAAAACTTGGACTTGTCTCTATTTACCGAGGTATATCAGGTTACAAGATTACAGATTATAAGAGACACCTTATTCCTGTCGTGCCAAAAATATGTACGAGTATAAGTACTAGAGAGGAAGACCTCTCTCACTGAGGGCAAGGCATTAACTGCACCTTTCCCCTCTCACTCTTCACTCATGTACCACAACCACCGTACATGAGAGATTGTAACGGTGGGATTGATAATGCTAAAGTTATATTTGAAGTATATACATGTTGGATACAGGCTTATATAAGAATAATATGAGTAAATATATATTGGCCCTTTCTCTATACACAAGATGACAATATGGTGATTATTGTAGCATAGAGCATAACATAGAAATAATTATAGGGTGGAGTCTAGCAATCAGGAGCTCAGCACGGAAAGTTCCTACCACGCTGTCAAGTCAACACAATTTGAAGAATGTTATGTCTGGTTAACTGGTATGAACTGCTTTCAATCCTAACGGTATTCTCCTCCACCCGTGGGCGTGTCGCGGGCGCGGATACACAGGGAGAAATAGGGAGGGAAGAGGTTAGGAAAGCAATAGGAAGGTTGAAGATGAGCAAGACCTCTGTGGTGGATGGGATAACTGCAGAAATATTGAAGTGTGGGGGGGAGGTAGTGGTAGAGTGGATGTTACTTATATGCACATTGGCTCTGAGGCAGGGAGAGGTGCCAGAGGATTGGGGGAGAGCCATTATTGTGCCTCTGTATAAAGGGAAGGGGAGTAAGGATGAGTGTGGTAGCTATATGGAAATAAGCCTTCTTAGTGTACCGGGGAAGGTGTATGGGAAGGATCTTACTGAAAGACTGATAGAAGTAACAGGGAATAAAGTTAGTGAGGAGCAGGGAGGGTTCAGAAAGGGTAGAGGATGTGTGGACCAGATATTTGCATTAAAATCAACAGTGGAAAATGTAGTGGAAAGGGTAGGAAGCTGTGTACTGCTTTTATGGACCTAGAGCACCAGGAAAAGACATATGAATAGGGTTAATAAGAGAGCTATGGCAGATGTGCTAAGGATTTACGGTGTTGGTAGGCGCTTGAGGCCTTTTATAGTGAGGCAAAAGCATGTGTACAGGTAAAGGAGGATTTGAGTGAAAAGTTTGAAATTAGTGTATGGTTGAGGCAAGGGTGTTCAATGTCTTTATAGATGGTTGTATGAGGAAGATGAAGGCCAAAGTGGTTGGCCTGGAAACCAAGCTGAGGCTGAATGGAGTAAGTTAGTCCTTGGTGGTAAGTTTATTTGTTGATGATATTGTATATCTATTGTAAATCTGTTCTGAGTTGATTCTAGTTTTATGTAAAATCTATTCTAAAAAATACTGTAAATGTATTGTAAATCTATTGTATATCTTTTCTAAATCTGCAGGCATTGTAAATGTATGATAAATGTATTGTAAATATAATGTAAAAACTCTTGTTGCAGGTAACCTATTGGAGACTGAGTATGGTTTGTGTGCTTATAAGGACTATCAGACAGTCAGTATACAGGAGATGCCAGAGAAGTCACCAGCTGGTCAGTTGCCTCGCTCTGTTAACATAGTACTCGACAATGACCTCGTGGACAAGTGTAAGCCAGGTGACAGAGTTCAGGTAAGGTCGTATTCATTATTATTATAATTGATATTTTTATCATTTATTTATTTATTTTTATTTTTTATATTTGTGTTTTTGTTATTTTTTTATTGTTATTATTACCATTTATTTGATTTTCTTTAGTTTTGTACATATATATTTACTTGTTTGTTATTTAAATTTTAAATGTGCGGGGAGGGGGGGGGGATTAATTCCCCAAACTATTCATGTCACCATTATTTATGTTTGGTTGTGTTTCCTGGCATACTCTGGAGGAATGGAGGCACTCTAAAGGGGTCCATAGACACACAGACCAGCCTGTTCAGTGGCCTGCATAGACTGGTTCGTTCAGGCTATACTGTGTGTGTGTGTGTGTGTGTGTGTGTGTGTGTGTGGAGAAAATCAGTCTAAACAGGCACTTGGAATCTGTTATTGATAGATTTCTTTGAGTGAGGGCTGTGGTCAGGTTGAGGCAGGTTGAGTGTACCAGGGGTCTGTGGGAGAACATCAACAACAACACTACAATATATTTTTCTTTGCTGTAGGTTGTTGGTATTAACAACCTTGGTGCTGTACTGTATTATGAAAGCACACTATTATATAATTTTTTTTCCATCTATAATCAAAACGCACAACTATAATTTTTATATTGTTGCTATATAAAATGACACTACAATATATGATTATTTATTTTCGTTATGTTGTTGGTATATAATTTTTTTCCTTAGGTTGTTGATATATAATTTTTTTTATTTAGGTTTTTCATATACAGTATATATATGTATTTTATGTTTAGGGTGTTGATATATAAGTATTTTTATTTTATTTAGGTTATAAGTATTTAAAATGGCACTACATTATAATAAATTTTTTGTCCTTATGTTGTTGGTATATAATTATCTTTTTATTTAGGTTTTGGGAATTGTATATAATTAATTTTTTGTTGTTAGGTTGTTGGTATATAATTAATTATCTTTTTATTTAGGTTTTGGAAATTGTATATAATTAATTTTGTATTTAGGTTTTGGAAATTGTATATAATTAATTTTTTTTTTTCTTAGGTTGTTGGAATCTATCGTTGCCTTCCGAACAAACAAGGTGCCTTCACCAGCGGCACCTTCCGTACCATACTGCTGGCCAACAATGTTATACTCATGAATAAGGAAGTGTCACCACAGATATCCACTGATGATGTCCATAAATGTAAAAAATTCTCAAAACAAAAGGTTAGTTTGTAAATGTATGAAAACATTCTCAATGAGTAAAAATTTCTCAAAGCAAAGTGTTAGTTTGTAAATGTAAAAAATTCTCATTTGTAAATGTAAATGTAAAAAATTTCTCAAAGCAAAGTGTTAGTTTGTAAATGTAATAAATTCTCAAGACAAAAGGTTAGTTTATAAATGAATAAAATTCTCAAAACAAAAGGTTAGTTTGTAAATGTAAAACAATTCTCAAAACAAAAGGTTAGTTTGTAAATGTAAAAATGCTCAAATGTAAAAATCCTTAATAAAGGAAAAACAAATTCTCAGGTAAAATTTTAGGAAATGTAAATATTACCAGATTTATATAGAGTACCGTAAACCCTTGGTAAGTTGGACATTGGTAAACTCGGACACCACCAGTGTCTCAGATGCTTATCTATAACTCGGGTGTGTATCTGACTTACGTGGAAATTTTCCAAGTGCATCGTCACAAAGGCCTACAGCCTGAGAAATGACACAAGTTAATTTTCTACAAAACTGCAAATACCATCTCTATACCATACATTTATACCCAATGTCGACTGATCATAAAAAAGTTATATATGCTTTTATCATAACAGGTATGTATAAGAAACACAGTGTTTTGAATTTTTGTTAACTTTACTGTCTGAAAAATGGTGATGTAGTGATATATAATTGGCTATGTCACTGCCAAGCGAACCATGGAGTCACATGTGTATTGGTCATAACGGTAGTACCACCGTGACTCCATGTAGTGTTACATTAACCATGTTATTATATAATATTATATCATTTACAATGATATACAATTGGCTGCATCACTGCCAAGTGAGCAACGGAGCCACATATGCATCGGTCATTTGTGACTCCACATAGTGATCCATTATCCATTAATAAATTTTATCTTTGCTGGTATTATAGTTGACTGCATAGGAGATGCATCTTTAACATGAGATAAGATGCACTCTTTGTCTATAATTATGGTTGCTATAGTTATTTGGATCAATCCTAAAGCATGGCCTTTTCTCTTTTTCTTTAACAATATAGACTTTTTCACGTAATGTGATGATCTTTTTTTTTCATCACTACTAATATCACTTGAAAGCTTTCTCTTCAGTGCCATTGAAAGGAGATTACTGTACAAGAAGCAAGCATAAAAAAATCACAAAAATCGCGTGAATAATGTGTGGGTGTGGCAACAAGTACCCCTGACTGATACCAGCTCTGATTACCATACTTGCTCACCTACCTTCACACCACACCACAATACCTTATTTCATGTTAATATACATTATTAGATATATTTCTGCAGTATTATATCCTTTTTTAGTAAAATTGTCATGTTTTTGTGTGTGCGCAGCTGTGTAAGGGAACCAGAGATATGAGTGAAAACACATCTAGTTTTGAGTGCGGGTGTACGTGCGGTCAGTTGAACGCATCAAATTTTTGCCCTCGGATCTTCGGATAATTCGCCAAGGATCTCACCCCAATTGATCCGAGTTAACGAGGGTTTACTGTATACATAATTTACTGAGATATTTTTGTTTTCTCTTCTTCTCAATGATATATTCTGGTTTATGATCAATTTATTCATCTTATATCAGTGGCCTTCTTTACATATATATAAGTTATTTACTGAGCCTTTTTGTCAATGATATAATATGTGCTAAATTTAATCATGTTATACTATATATTTCAGAATGTTGATGTGTTTGAGATGTTGGCTAAGTCTTTGGCACCAAGTATACACGGTCATGAATACATCAAGAAGGCTTTGTTGTGTATGTTACTGGGTGGAGTGGAGAAGGTCAGTACTGCCCAATGGTACCAGGCTTAGAGGGTAAGGAACAAGGCTAGTTCACATGTTTTTTTTGTTTTTTTTAATGTATATTTAACACTGTTGTACAGCCACAATCAAATATCCACCCACACTTTCCTTCCATCATAGTAAATATCTTGGTAATAAAGAACAACATGTATATGATTTTGCAGTACCTCATAATAATAATTGAGGGGGTTGAGTTGATATTAGGTGTTGTTTGGTTATATTTTGAAATGATATTGATTTATTTGCATGATGGAAGGAAAGTGTCGTTGGTTATTTGATTGTGGCTGTACACACTCAGTGTTTTCAACCACACTGTTACCGTGTGTGTTACATGTAATGTGATCATTCCAAGTGTAGTTCACCCCAAGTTGTCATGGTAACACAAAGTGTATCTCGTCATTGGTGAGTGTTATACAGTAAATTCTGATTTTACACTGGCATTATGTATGTGAAATAGAGTGTGTGTAATGAATGCATGTACTGTAAACACTTATTGTACATTATATTAAACACCCATAATACCAGTGTACTGTACAATGAGGGTTTCCTGTACACAGTTTCATTACACACACTACATTACACACCCAAAATACAAGTGTAAAATGAGAGTTCACTATACTTCATTCATTTTATATTGGACTCTGGAGCTGTCTAAAACCTCCCGACTCCACTTTCCCCCCGACCAGGACACCTGTACTGCCAACCCACCCACCCCCTCCCTCCCCTTCCCCTACTACCCGTATATGAATATTTTTTTTATTGTTGAAATTGATAACCATACCTTGTCATACGACATAACTGATGCAATAAACATGTTAACAGAAATACTATAATGCTTTTTGACACAAATAAATAGGTATTGAGTACGTATTACACAAAAAAATAAAAAATAAAGCCGACATCGGTCACGTATTTCAATGACAAAATGATGTACCGTAAAACACCCTAACTTTGGACTGTGCCATAACTTCGGACATTTCGCGAAACAATGTAATAATTCAACTGTACTGGAAGAGAGTGCTATATTTGCAAAAAATATTGATGGTGTTAGTTAGGGGAATGTTCAAAGACTATTATGTATAAATTCTAATACAATGGCTTGAATATGTGTGGGTGAAAATATTTGACAAATGCAATGAAAAAAAAGTCTGCATTTTTTACCCCTGCAAAACTTTGTTCACACAGAACAAAGAGTTTCAATTGCAATGCGTTTCTTTATTTTGTTTTTTCGGCTAGAAAAGTTTTTGAATAGTTCTTAGTTGGATCTATGCCAAGGAAACCTCACTACAATGTGATATGATGCAACTTATTGTGATCTCAATTTATGTGCTTGAAAAGGAAGTTATTTTTGGATATATCTCTTTATATATGTATAACTCGGGCCAGGAATGCGGCAATTTTTTTTTTTTTTTTTTTTACATTTTTTAAAAACTCGTCAGGTGTTGGAAGTTGAGCCAGCATGTCCAGAGATGGATGCTGTTAACCATTCTCATGTTTAAAGGGAAAGTACAACCCTGTCCCAAGTTGGTAAGAGCTGTCCCAAGTTATAGTCAACCACAAGGAGATGCCTGTCTGGGATGCAACACAGCACCCCATTCTATTAAACACATTATTGAAGACTGCAACACACACAGCCACACTCGCCAACAACACAACATACAACTCTCTGAGGGCACTGTGGGAAAGCCCGGTTCAGGCCATGGCCTTTCTCAGGAGCTCAGGGCTGCTCAGCCAGACAGCCTGAGGAACTTCAACAACAACAACAACTAGGAAACTGGCGGTTTAAGTGGGGCAGGATCAGGGATTTCGCCCAAGCAGTGCTGCCACATTTGGCTTTCCAACCCACATCACTATCAAAAACCACACCAAAATGGCAACGTTTTGGTACAGTGGTGCACTGATTCTATAAATATTGTCTTTAAATGGTGAGAGCGGGTTCAGGAAATTAATGAGGTGAGTCAGGTCACTTCTCCTTTAGACTCCACAATGGAAGGAAGAACACATACCCCTGCTCACCACCCACACTGGCTCCATAGTAGTGAGAAGGAAATAATTTTCTACCTAAATTCGTACTTTGCAGAAGAAAATATTCACCACGTACAAAATCCTATCAAGTCTTCCTTCTATACACACACACACACACACACACAAGTCATAGCCCTTCCCTACTTACACCTGCCATTAATCCTTACCTCAATGGAGTCCTGACCTCACCCTACCCAGCGCCCTCCCTCTCCTCCCCCCAAAACACACACACACACACACACACACAAGGGAGGCAAAAGGAAGGGGTATGTACAAATAAATGTACAAATAGTAAACAGACGTAAAAATAATAAAAAATGGATAATTCAGAAGCACATCCATCACTATGCAGAGGGACAAACAGACACATAAAATACAGATGAAGAAAGAGTAGGCTAAGGAGGGGAGGGAGGAGATTCAGGTGAAGGACTGCTAATCTACTGCCCTGGGCCCTGGGTAATCCCATTCTGACAGACCAGATGTGGCAGCGCTGCTTCTACACCCGCCAGTTTCGTAGTGGTTGCCTATAGGAAATTTCTGCCTAAATTCGGACACTGGAAAGTTGAAAAAAAAACACAAATTTAGCGTCCTTAATTTTTTTTTAATTATATGGAATTAGTAGGTACTCTACCTGGCTACCACATTACACCAACAGGAATAAAATTGCACCATTATTAACAGAGTTATTCACTAAAACATGCAAAAAATGTCCGAAGTTAGGGTGTTTTACGGTATATAATTTAAGTGGTGAAGGGCCAAGCCGTCACTTCAGTCATCTGCCAGTCATGAGAGATGGAAGACACATGCTCGGCTATAAATACATCAGGTAGACCACACACGTCTCATAGCCAAGAGAGAAACTTAATAGTTAATGTATATCAGCATGTCAAGGCAAAGGCAACGTTATTAATAATAAATGCCGGCTAAATAGACCTGCTGTAATAACTGAAATGCTTATAAGACAGACATACAAAGGTTGTGTGCAGAGTAACTTCCCCTTTCTCCACCCTCCCTCATTCCCTCCATTGCTTGAGAGCTCACTTTGCACACCTCTCATTAATTTTATAATATTATATAAGTGGCTATTGAAACGGCTCTGTATTTGTGTCAAAAAGCATTATTGTATTTCTGTTTCATTTTTATTGCGTTAATTACGTAGCATGATAAGGAATTGTTATCAATTTCAACAATAAACAAAAAAAATATTCCAATACAGAGAATAGGGTTAGGAGGGGGTGGGCTGGCCCGGGGGGGAAGTGAAGTCAGGTTTTAGAGTGCTCCAGTGTCCAATATAAGATAAAGGAAGTATAGTTAACCCTTAAATTGCGGGTGTAGAGAAATTTCAACATTAGCAACAAGTATGGAGCACCACAGGTGTAGGACTTTTTGGACAGCACAGTTTTTAAATTTGCACGGACTCTAACAAGGTAGGTTGTGGCAATCAACAGTGAGGGTGAGAGCCAAGGGACCACCCCCAGCCCACCCATCTACCAACAGTCATTTTTCCTCAAACAGTGAGGATGGAAGGACATATTTTCATCACTCCTCGTTTCCTGAAATTACCATATACTATATTATATGAGTGGCTGAGTGTTACAACCAGTCGAGCGCCACGCCTACTTAAGCGAGATAATTGCCTTTAAAGTATAGGTAATAATGTCACGCGTAAGGTAAACACGAATAATCTGTTGACCGTTACTTCACTTCATCAACTTGATATGACCACACTATAACATATACTGTGGTATTTCAGATTTCATTAGAGGCCAAATTTTCTTAGCTTTTAACTGATATATGCCAAAGAGTGTTCAGTTTCCTATTAAGAAAGATATTACAGGTATAATATATACGACTGCCATGGAGAATATGTGAAAAGTTATTCTCGTACTGAAATATTAGATTAAAATGGAGAATTGGTAAATAATAATAAAATATACTATTTCGCTTAAGAAACTACATTTTTTTAGCATTCTATGGGTATAGTTTAGATGTAGGTACGTTATAGAATAACTTTGAAAAGTTGAAAAGAGTGTGGTACTATCACAATTTCTCCGGTCTATCTAGCGGCTTCTAGCCTCTCTGCCAGTCGCCTGCCTCCAGGTGGGATGGTGCCGGTAGCTGCCAAACGTACGATTCAACATATTGCTTTTAACAGCGAGAGTTCTAAATAGTAGTTGATTATGTATCTGAGTTTGCTAGGTTAAACTGTTATGAATGAGTGGTAAGCAGGAGAACTGCTGAGTCATAATGCATCTATTTCTCCACACGGGCAAGAATTACAAAAAACAATTTAATGGATTATAACAATCACACACCGCTCGCTTCTTCATCTGCTTCTGTAGTATGCTTATACAAGAAAATTTATTTATACAAAATAATTATAATCGTCACTGATCTTCTAATCGTTCTTTCGCCATTGGTCTAAAATCGCAATATTTATGGAGTGACGTCACTATTCTTTCTCTTACCGCCTCGCCTTTCCTCCCTCCCTCTTCCTCCTGTACCCCGGTCCATCCGTACTCACTCCCCCCCCCCTCTCTCCCACTCCTTCTTAAGTTCCTACCCTCCTCTCTGTCACCACATCACTGATTCCCTCTATCTTCCTGTCTAAATTCTAGTACGTCTCACTATCCATGTCCTTCGCCATTGTTTTTTACACTGAGGTACTGAAAGTAATTGTTACTAAGTAGCTGATATTTTTGAGGCTGTCTTAATGTGTCCTGCTGTGTGTGTGTGTTTTGGTATGTGTGTGTGTTGTAATGTTTCCTTCTGTGTTTTGGTATGTGTCCTGTTATGTGTGTGTGTGTGTGTGAGTGTGTTGTTTCCTTCTGTATTTTGGTATGTGTACTGGTGTGTGTGTGTGTGTGTTGTTTCGTCTTGTATTTTGGTATGTGTACTAGTGTGTGTGTGTTGTTTCCTTCTGTATTTTGGTATGTGTCCTGGTGAGTGTGTGTTTCCTTGTGTGTATTGTTATGTGTCCTGTTTTGTGTGTGTGTGTTTTTCCTTCTGTGTTGTTATGTGTCCTGGTGTGTGTGTGTGTGTGTGTGTGTGTTTCCTTCTGTGTTTTGTTATGTGTCCTGTTGTGTGTGTGTGTGTTTCCTTCTGTGTTTTGTTATGTGTCCTGTTGTGTGTGTGTGTGTTTCCTTCTGTGTTTTGTTATGTGTCCTGTTGTGTGCGTGTGTGTGTTTCCTTCTGTGTTTTGGTATGTGTCCTGTTGTATATGTGTGTGTTTCCTTCTGTGTTTTGTTATGTGTCCTGTTGTGTGTGTGTGTTTCCTTCTGTGTTTTGTTATGTGTCCTGTTGTGTGTGTGTGCGTTTCCTTCTGTGTTTTGTTATGTGTCCTGTTGTATGTGTGTGTGTGTTTTCTTCTGTGTTTTGTTATGTGTCCTGGTGTGTGTCCTTCTGTGTTTTGTTATGTGTCCTGTTCTATCTATTTATCTATAGCTCCGACGCCTCGCTCCCTCCAGGAACTCCCACCAAGGGGGTGGCCACGACAGAAGAGTCTCCAGTTTTCCCTGTTAACGCACTCCCTCCTCACTTTCTCCAACCCCCCTCCCCCCTCACACTTCTCTCTCTCACATACTCTTCCACTCTGTTCTGCCATCTAACCGGAGGTCTGCCTCTCACACCAGGTCCCATAACTTCACTTCCATGGGGTGCTGATGGTATAGCGGTTAGCACACTCGCCTGGCATGCGAGAGATCCCGGGTTCAATTCCTGGGTCAGTGGAATTGTTGGACAATTTTCCCAGCCCCCAATGTCCCTGTTCACCTAGCAGTAAATAGGTACCTGGCTGTAAGAGCAAGGATAACATGCTACCTTGTAAGCTGGGGGAAGACGTGTTGATGGCTAGAGGAAGATGTGTTGATGTAAAAAACTACCCAGCACAGTTCTCAACTACCCAGCAAACACTGGTGAGGGAAGATGTGTTGGTGCAAATTACCCATCACACTTCTCAACTACCCAGCACACATCTCAACTACTCAGCAACACACTGGTGAGGGCTGGTTCTATCCAGAAATGAGGAATCTGGCATCCTCTACCACACCCTGGCCTGTTCTGTCTGTCTCTTTACTATCTCTCATTCCTTCTGGGTAGCCGACGAGATCGCCAGATTGGGTGGCACAACAAGGAAGACTACAGACGGTGGGAATGTTGGCCCAGGGATACATGCCCGTGAGCCAGCAGTCCCCTCGTCTGCTGCTTTCGAAGAAACAGACCTCACTATCACCCTGACTCCCATTTGGGGGTCTGAGCATCTGCACGGTTTCGGTCAACCAGACTCGGGACTGCTCGGCCAGACAGTCTGGGGAACTACAACAACAAAAACAACAACTTCACTTCCATACACCTTCTTTACAAACTCCACACTTTGCATTCTCTCCACATGTCCAAACCACCTCAGTGTATTACGCTTCACTCTCTCAACCACTCCACACTTCCATACACCTTCTTTACAAACTCCACACTTTGCATTCTCTCTACATGTTCAAACCATCTCAATGTATTACACTTCACTCTCTCAATCACTCCACACTCAATACCAACTGCCTTCTCACTCATACAACACCTCTCATACACACTCATTTCTTTCTCCATCCCACCTAGTAAGTCCACATACTCCTCTCAAGTAACTCATTTCCACTGCACCTATTCTACATCTCTCATACATATACACACTCATTACTTTCTCCATCCCACCTAGTAAGTCCATATGCTCCTCTCAAGTAACTCATTTCCACAGCACCTATTCTAGACTGATGAGCCCTACTCCATGTCCATGTCTCTAACGCATATGTCAGTATTGGCAGGATTATACTATTTCTCAGTCCCTTTTTCACTTCCATACTCACACTTCTACCCTTCATAATCCTCCCCAGTGATATTATGAACTGCCTGCCCCTCACTGCTCTCTCCCTGATTTCTCCTTCCATGTTTACACAGAACTGTTCCCAGTTACTTGAATTCCCTCACCTCATCTACCCTCTCACCCCCTAAAGTTATCTCACATTCAGTCCCAGTTGGTACAGCCATTCTATAGGGTGTAGCAAAGTCAATTACTTCTGTTTTGGTCCTCTCAAATACCATCACCTTACTCTTACCAACATTCACCTTCAGTTTTCTTTGCTTACACACGGACTGAAACTCATCCACCACCCTCTGTAACTCCCTTTCACTCTCAGCCAGCAGCACAGTGTCATCCGCAAATAAGCTTGCAACCAAGGACCAATCTACTTCATTCAACCTCAGGTGTAGGGCTGAGACAGGGATGTGTTATGTCACCATGGCTGTTCAATATATATATGGATGGTTGTATGAGAGAGATGAAAGCCAAAGTGAATGGCCTAGGGGTGAAATTGAGGCTGAATGAAGCAAATTGGTCCTTGGTGGCAAGTTTATTTGCGGATGACACTGTATTGATGGCTGAGAGTAAAATGGAGTTACAGAGGGTGGTGGATGAGTTCCAGTCTGTGTGTAAACGAAGAAAATTGAAGGTGAATGTTGGTAAGAGTAAGGTGATGGTATTTGAGAGGACCAAAACAGAAGTAATTTACTTTGCGACACCCTATAGAGTGGCTGTACCAACTGGGACGAAATGTGAGATAACTTTAGGGGATGATAAGATGGAGGAGGTGAGGGAATTCAGGTATCTGGAAACAGTTCTGTGTAAACATGGGAGTATGGAAGGAGAAATCAGGGAGAGAGCAGTGAGGGGCAGGCAGGTCATAGGATCACTGGGGAGGATTATGAAGGGTAGAAGTGTGAGTATGGAAGTGAAAAGGGGACTACGAAACAGTATAATCCTGCCAACACTGACATATGCATCAGAGACATGGACATGGAGTAGGGCTCATCAGTCTAGAATAGGTGCTGTGGAAATGAGTTATCTGAGAGGAGCATGTGGACTTACTAGGTGGGATGGAGAAAGTAATGAGAGTGTGTATGAGAGGTGTGGTATGAGTGAGAAGGCAATCGGTATTGAGTGTGGAGTGGTAGAGAGAGTGAAGTGTAATACACTGAGATGGTTTGGACATGTAGAGAGAATGCAAGGTGAGGAGTTTGTAAAGAAGGTGTATGGAAGTGAAGTTGTGGCACCTGGTGTGAGAGGCAGACCTCCAGTTAGATGGCAGAACAGAGTGGAAGAGTATGTGAGAGAGAGAAGTGTGAGAGGGGGAGGGGGGATGGACCAAGTAAGGAGGGAGTGCTGGAACATGGGGAACTGGAGACTCTTCTGCCGTGGCCACCCCCTTGGTGGGAGTTCCCGGAGGGAGCGAGGCGTCGGAGCTATAGATAGATAAATAGATAGTGATGATTTAGGCTCTTAGGCTTCTGATTCCTCCCACCTATGGCATGAAACAAGCTCCTTCAATATAGGTGGTGTTTGGTGGCAATGTTTGAAGGACTCACTAACCTTCAATTTTATCACTACATCACAGGGTCCCTTAATTAAGGTGGTAATTCTTTTTTGGGTACATTGGAGTGCCTTGATTTCTCCAAAGTATGCCAGGAAACGACCAGAAGAGCAAAAGTAATGGTGTTATGTTGCTTGGAATAGTTTGGAGGATTCAGTTGCTCCAGATTTACCAACACAAACTTTCCCCCTTAACAGGCCACATCTCTGAGCCATATAATTATGATCTCTGGTCTTATCACTGAAAGATATATCATGTCTTTCACCCTGCTCTGGTACTAACCTTTCTATCCCATAATTATCAGTCCAGGGACCGTATCAATCATATATCCACCAACACTTTCCTTCCATCCTAGTAAATATCTTGGTAATAAAGAACAACATGTGTATGATATTGTAGCACCTCATAATAATAATAATAATAATAATAATAATAATAATAATCAACATCTTGGTTATAAGGAACAACACGTGTATGATATTGCAGCACCTCATAATAATAATTGAGGGGGTTGAGTTGACATAAGGTGTTGTATGATTATATTTTGATATGATACTGATTTATTTGTAAGATGGAAGGATAGTGGTGGTGGTTATTTGATTGTGGCTGTACATATATTGAAATATCTGTAGTGTTTTCTTTTTGTGAGGTCATGAACATAAAAAAGGTCGAGGTTGTGACAGGAATTTTTTTTTTTGGCTGCATCATATATTAATAAATAGATATGATTAGGAAGGTAATTATTTTATGTACTTAGGTTGTTTGTGATAAAATAGAGAAAGTGATTATTTTATATTTTTGTATGTGATGGAACTACCTGTATTATGTATGAAAGCACTCCCTGTCATCCTCATTTTCTTTGGTAAACAAATGATATACTTACTTTTCCTACCTACAGGGTTATTGCCTCCCTGCCCACCATGGAGTGCCCAGAAACCATCTACCAGCAACCAACCACCACCCTAACTTTACAACCATTGTGTCAACACTAGATTGACTCATTCACACACACACCAGAACCACTCAGCAACGTTGCACAAAATAGGAGAGATGGAAATTTTTTATATTGCTTCCCACAGCATGAAATCTTTCAGTGGGGAATCATTAAAAAAATTTGTTTATTAGATTGTAAGTAAGATGCTTAAAGAATACAGCATTGTGAAAGCTGTAATTGGAAAGAAACAAGGAAGGGAAGTGAGAAAAAAATGTATCAGAAAAATTTGAATGATACAAAATGGGAGTTAAATTAATTTTGATCATGATATGTTTAGTGAAGGTTTCTTGTTCCCTTCCTCAATGTCTATCTATCTATCCATCTATCTATCCTTCCTCAATGTCTATCTATCTATCTATCTATGTCATTACTGAGGTGTTACAAAGCAGGTGAGAAGCAGCAGGTATTTAAATTAATTTTAATCATGATGTGTTTAGTGAAGGTTTCTTGTTCCCTTCCTCAATATCTATCTATCCATGATCATCACTGAGGTGTTACAAAGCAGGTGAGAAGCAGCTGGTAATTTAAATTAATTTTAATCATGATACTTGAAATGATACCACTACTGTATTCAAGATGTGGGAGTAATATTGTTGTTTAGTCATCAGCCATAATGTCTGTCTACATAAAACAGATGAGTCAAGTTAAAACAAATCTTGTGTCCTATTTGTATGATGTCTTAATGGGTCCATTCCACAGTGGTTGGTATTGGTTTGTAAGCATGCAAACGAAAGAATGTTAGCCGTGCAAATGACTTATGGGTGAATTATATAATGAATTTGGTGAGTAAACTATACAGTGATAATTATTATCTAACTGTTGGATAGATTTTGTGAATGTGGATATTCAGCTTTTGGAAAATAATGAAGCCTTACAGATGTGGTTGGTTGGGAAGCTAACAAACCAATACCACTGTGGAAGTGACCCAATGACATAGTTCCAATTGTGTTGTCTCTGATTCCTTCAAACCATACAACAAAACACATTCCTTATTAGTATCATTGTGGATGTGGTGTGTGTGTGGACGTGTTGGAGAGTGTGAAAAGGAACACCTTGAGGTGGTTCAGTCATGTGGAGCGTATGGGAAGCGAGAGGTTGGTTAAGAGAGTGAGATGGAGGGACAGAGGGGGAGGGTCAGACCGAGAGTGAGGTGGAGGGATGGAGTTGAGAGGTATGTGAGGGAGAGTTTGGTGGAGGGATGGAGTTGAGAGGTATGTGAGGGAGAGTGGTATGGGGTGGGAGGAGGGACGCCAGTTAACAGGGAACAGGGGTTCATGGAGGCGATTCATTGGTGGCCACTCCTTCGGGGATTGAGGCGTCTGGCAATAGATAGATAGATAGTATTTTCTGACATAGTTTGTAGGAATCAGAGACTTTCCAATTCACCAACAAGATAATCTCTCCTTAATTAATGTGTTGCTTATTATTATATATGAATGGACCTTAGGGAGGGAGGAGGGTTTACGGCTTTATGCCTATCGACTCATAGTGTTGGTCATTAAGGCAGTCAAGTCTTGTTACATCAACACATCTTCCCCCAGCCTACAAGGTTGCTATCCTTGCTCTTACAGCCGGGTACCTACTTACTGCTAGGTAAACAGGGACATAGGGGGCTTGGAAATTTTTCCAACAATTCCACTGACCTGGGGATCGAACCCAAGATCTCTCGCTTGCGAGGCGAGTGTGCTAACCATTACACCATCAGTACCCCCTTTTTTTACATGGGGATCGTATCAGATATTAAGCTGATAAAAACAGATACTACACTTTGATCTTTGATCTTTATTCTTAGGGATAAATTACTATAAATTGCCAGCACAACATTCGGACACAACAAAGAATCCACAATCACAGTATACAAACAATATATTCGATCAGTGATGGATTATGCAAGCCCTGCCTGGGCTTCAAACCTCACTGAGACTCATCACAACACCCTTCAAACCATACAGAACAGAGCCCTAAAGACAATCACAGGCTGCACAGCTACCACACCTACAGACCACCTACACTATGAAACCAAAGTCCTCAAAATCAAGGATCACCTTGACATGAGAGGCACACAAACACTTGCTGCAGCCTCCACAAACCCACACCATCCACTACACTACATGGCACAACACCCACACATGCCAAGGAACATCAAAACAACACCCAGTACACGATACCATACACAAATACTATCATCTCTTACACCCTGCCCACCCCAAACCAATCTCCAGAAACACATCCATACTCAAATCACTCATCAGTCCATCCAAACACTCAAAAACAACACTCAGCTGCATGCACGACCTCCTGACATCCACCCATCTGAATATCTATACTCCACTCACTCATCAGTCCATCCAAACACTCCAAAACAACACCCAGCTATCAACAACCATACATACTTGTTGGTGATAAATTACAGGTTCACATTTGTCTCTGACTGTACAAATCTTTCTGTATGGCTCTTATTATTATTAAAGCTCACATTATTATTATTTCTATATGGCTCTCTTAGTTTAAGGGAAAATTAAGGTAAATTGGAAGGTCTGTGATTCCTCCAAAGTATGCCAGGAAACAGGACCAGATGAACAAAAATAATGGTGTTCTGTTGCTTGGAATAGTTTGGAGGAATCAGTAGCCTTCCAATTTACCAAAAATAGAATCTCCCCTTAAGGACCTTGTGATTGTGTAGGAAAATTGGAGGCTTCTGATTCCTCCTGACTGTCATGAAACAACCTCCTTCCATATAGGTATGTGTGTGTGTTTGGAGGCTTCTGATTCCTCCAGATTATGCCACCAAACAACCTCCTTCCATATAGGTGTGTGTGTGTGTTTGGAGGCTTCTGATTCCTCCTTCCATATAGGTGTGTGTGTTTCGTGGCAATATTTGAAGGACCCATTTTCCTCCAATTGTTTTTGTATGTATATAGCTTTGATTTAGAAACATACACATTTCATATACTGTACTGAAGTTTCTTGATTCCTCCAAATGAACAAAATTAATGGTGTTCTGTTGCATGGAAAAATAGTTTGGAGGAATCATTTGCTCCAGAATTACATTAGGAGTTTCTTGATTCCTCCAAAGTATGCCAGGAAACAATAATAATAATAATAATTAAAAAAACAATATAATAATGGTGTTCTATAGTTTGGAGGAATCATTTGCTCCAGATTTGTTCTATATCACCTTAACACTAATTAATTTGTTTATTTTACAGGTGTGTGGTGAGAGGAGAGGGAGAGAGAGGAGAAGAAGAACAACACAAGAGAGAGAAGAAGAGAACAACACAAGAGAGAGAAGAAGAGAACAACACAAGAGAGAGGAGGAGAAGGAGAAGAAAACAAAACAAGATCTCTCTAATAATAGTGTAAATAACAGGAAACAAATAAATACAAATATTATTAAATAATATATTTTATTTAAAAAAAATATAAATAATATAAACAATTACCATCCTACCAGGTGAATATATTAATTAATTTATACCTGTGAGGGTGTAGGGTTCAAGTAAAAATTATTGATGTTATTATAATACTGTGTGTGTGTGTGTGAGAGAGATATCACTCACAGACACACAGACAAATATTATCATTAAAAGAGTAAAAATTATTGATGTTATAATACTGTCTGTGTGTGTGTGTGAGAAAGAGAGATATCACTCACTCACACACACACAGACAAATATTAAATCATCAGTGATAATTTTATACCTGTAAGGGTTCAAATATAACTTATGGGGATAGTACATTGTTGGTGGTAAATCTGGAGCAATTGATTCCTCCAAACTATTCCAAGCAACAACAGGACACCATGGTCATGTTGTTTCCTGACATACTTTGGAGGAATCAAGATGCTCCAATGTACCAAAAGTGTATTATCTCCTTAGTACCGATTCCAGTGTTAGTTTTGGTTTGCAAGCACCCTAACCAAAGAAACTGAACTGTGTAAATGACTCCTGAGTGAATTATTGGATGAATTTGATTACCACCATCAAACTAAGGTGGTAATGAAACTCCCTGACATATTTTGTGGATATGAAGATTGAGTTTGTTGGATATAATTAAGACTGACAAGTGTGGTTGGGTGGGAAGCTAACAAACAAATACCACTGTGGAATCGACCCTTAGTGTTATTATAATACTGTGTGTGTGTGTGTGTGACAAATACACACACACACACAGATGTATTATAACAACAACAACATATTATGTGTGTGAAGAGAAACATCACACACACAGTAACTTCATAAAACACTCACAATAACAAGTGATACTTGTATAGTTGTAGTAGTAGTAGTAGTTGTTGATGGAAGGATGAACACAGTGAATAATGAAGGTTGTTAAGTCTCTTGTACAACTGCACTCCACAAATCTATAACAAAATACAACCTAATTAATTTATGCATGGTACATAATACAAATGAATTATTACTTTAGAATTACTGCAAGACATTATTAATACTTTGGCAAACATGGAGCAGGAGGAGTGCGAGAAATGGAAGGAAGGGAAGGTGAGGAAAGGGAAGGGAAGGTGAGGAAGGGGAAGGTGAGGAAAGGGAAGGGAAAGAGGGAGGGAATGGAAGGGATGGGAAGGGAAGGGAGGGAGGGAATGGAAGGGACAAGAAGAGGAGAGAAGGAAAGGAGGGAGAGGGAATGGAAGGGACAAGAAGAGAAGAGAAGGAAAGGAGGGAGAGGGAATGGAAGGGACAAGAAGAGAAGGGAAAGGAGGATTCTGCCCTCGCCACACCATTGAGAGTACCAGCCAACCAGTCAACCAGTCAGTCAGGTGTTATACATATCAGACAATAACTCCACAATATACAACAATAACAACACTTCCTTAATGGGAGATTCACTTGTTGGTGAATTGGTAGGAAACTGATTCCTCCAGAGTATGTCAGGAAACAGCACCATATAAACAAAAATAATAGTGTTCTGTTGCTTGAAAAAATAGTTTGGAGGATTCAGTTGCTCCAGATTTATATTGGAGTGTCTTGATTCCTCCAAAGTATGCCAGGAAACAACAGGAATAGTTTGGAGGAATCATTTGCTCCAGAATTACATTGGAGTGCCTTGATTCCTCCAAAGTATGTCACAAAACAGAACCATATGAACAAAAATAATGGTGTTTGTTCTGTTGCTTGGAATAGTTTGGAGGATTCAGTTGCTCCAGATTTACCAATACTGTACTTATACCTTAAATTATCTTGTTGGTGAATTGGTGGGAAACTGATTCCTCCGATAAAACTATACCATGAAACACATCCAGTATTAGTACCATTAAGGGAGTCTGTTTCATGGCATAGTTTGGAGGAATGTTACTGTTATTATAATACCTGTGTGTGTGTGTGGAGGAATTATAAACCTTCCTTTTCACCAACAATATAATTTGTCCTTAAGGAGTTAATTAACTTTTGTTACATTGGAGTGCCTTGATTCCTCCAAGGTATGCCAGAAAACAGGACCAGAAGAGCAAAAATAATGGTGTTCTGTTGCTTGGAATAGTTTGGAGGATTCACAAACATTCCTTTTCACCAACCATAAAATGTGTCCTTAACCAGTGGACCATATTAATCCAAATATGAGTAAATTACTGTACTTAACCCTTAAAGGCATACGTTATTGGACACACCTAGAATAGCATATGTTGAGTGTGACAGACTCCTATTAAGAAAAATCACAACACAAAGTTGTAATCAATTTTAATTGCTTTTCAGACAATGAAAAGAAAGATTAACTCCTCTACTTTTGTATCAATCACTTACTTAAGTAATTATGCAAAAATATATATTCTTAATGGGGGACTAAAGAAAGTTAAAAAAAAAAAAAAAAAAAAAAATGCAATTTCTTGACAAAAAATCATAACTAGGCCACTAATAGGAATTAAGCTCTGAAATTTCGTATGGTGCTTCTCAGGTCCCATAGCTGTGTATTGCATGTGTTAGCCTAATTTACCCATTTAAAAATAATGGAAATAATTAGTTATACCTTTACAGCATATGTGAGTCTGATGGACTCCTTATGCAATTTATCTCCCACCATGGGAGAGCGAGATGGCGCATACACCCTTCCATAGCCAGGCCTAGCCAAAGACTGCACATAGCTGGGGTGCCTGGGTGGCATCTTCAAAAGTAGTCAAGCCACAACATGTTAAGCCACTTCCATATCCTGACAGGGGGTGCGAATGTCTTTGAGGGTTAAGGGGGTGCAAGAGTAGGGGACAGGCTTGGGGGGGGGGGTGAATAGGGGGACAGGCTTGGGGTGGGTAGAGAGCCTGTCCCCCTATTCCTGCACCACCCCAAAGCCTGTCCCCCTACTCCCGCACCCCCCAAACCTCCCTAAACCCCCCTCCCCAAGCCTGTCCCCTATTCTCGCAACCCCTTAAATAAATGAATGGGTTATATTCAAGAACATTGGTGGTGTATACCATGGTGTGGTACTGGTACCATGGTGTGGTACTGGTACCATAGTGTAGTACTGGTACCATGACTCCATAGACAACAACACAGTCATTGTACCAGTACCAACACCATCAATGTTCTTGAATACCACCCAATGAATGAAGGAATAAATAAATAAATGAATTACTTCTATGAATAAATGAGTGAATAAATAAAAATATGGCCAGGTATGAAAGTGTTATAATGTGATGATGTCCTCAAAAAATATATCAACTCACCATGGATGTTATTGGTGGCCAGAGTGATGTGAGTCAGTCAATGATGAGATGCTAATGTATGTCTTGATAACTTCACAACACAACCTGTAATACAACCAAAGTACATATAAGTGTTATACAGTATATTCAAATTCAATCAACTCTTCATAACAACTTCACTACACAACCTGCTATTAATACAACCAAAATAAATATAAGTGTTATATATTTCCATTTCAATCAATTGTTTTCTTTTGTTAATAATAAATTCTCAACACTCTATCACCTACTATATTCTGTAAAGTTATACACACACAATATAATGACATTTATTCTTCCTAACAGCCTACAGTATTTATTTTCAAGTGTCATAAATAATTATTTATGACACTTGAAAATAAATACTGTAGACTGTACTGTTGTACAATTCCTTAAAAAAGTATTGTCACTCAGAGTGTAGATAGTTTGTAAATAGTAAGTTGTGGATGGGTAGTGTTGTTACAGCCACAGTCAAATATCCACCGACACTTTCCTTCTATCGTACAAATAAATCAGTATCATATCAAATATAAATACAACACCTTACGTCAATTCAACCCCCTCAATTATTATTATGAGGTGGTGCAAAATCATACACGTGTTGTTCTTTATTACCAAGATATTTACTACGATGGAAGGAAAGTGTGGGTGGATATTATTATTATTATTATTATGAGGTGGTGCAAAATTATACACGTATTATTCTTTATTAACAAGATGATTATTATTATTATTATTATTATTATTATTATTAGGTGGTGCAAAATTATACACGTTGTACACCGTAAAAGCCATTAACCCCTAAGAACCACAATCCCCCTAACGCTACTGGAGCGTGAACCGCAAAAACAGGGTGATTTTTAAAGTTTCGTTTAGGTAAATTTTGTTATTACAGATTTGTAGAGCTTGATTTTACACACCAGAATCTGTAAACTAAAGTTTCCTAGGTCTACTGGTTTGCGTACAGCAGCGCGATGAGTAATAAAGTAGTTTCCCCTAAAACCCCCTAAAAATTAGAAAACATGAGCGAGCGTATTTTCATTGCGTATATATGTCAAGTGAACCATTTCCCTCTCACACCACTCACTGAAGGCCCAACCTAACCAGTGTTACCAATGAAGTGGCTAGATATAGCCCAAGCAGTTTTTTTTCTACCGGCTTTATATTACGTCAATCGGCTTCAAGGCCTAAATTCGCGGTGACGTGATATTTGGTCAATATGCATTTAAGGGTTAAGAGCAGGTAGAAGAAAAGGGTCAACTAAAAATACCTCACAATCTGTTTACCAGACAGCAGGTCAAATCCAGGTAGCTGCAGAACATAGACACCTGGCCATACCACCCAAGTTGGTCAAACACACAAACACACACACACACACACACATACAGAACATACACTCTCTCATCTATTTTTATACCAAAACACCATTAATTTACCTACTTGCATCCCCCTCAGACTGTAACACCCCTATTTTATATGTATTGTTATTTAGGATATTTACGGGTATAATATATGTATATGTATTAGAATAGGGTTTTAGTGTAGGATAGTAGGGAGTAGCCAGGCTGAGATTATCACTGACGAATAATCTCGGTGGTGGGCTTCTTCAACACGAAATAAGTGTAAAATTGTAGGGAGTAGCCAGGCGGAGATTGTCACTAACGAATAATCTCGGTGGTGGGCTTCTTCAACCCGAAATGTTAATATGAGGATTATAGTTATGTAAATAGGTTAAAGAGAGGAATAATTGAAACTTAGGTAGATTGATAGGGATAGAGAAATACGTGGTGATTTAAGAAATGAATGTAAAATAATTTATTGGAGACAGGGAATAACCTGCATTTATAATTATAATGTATAATTACGAAGCTAACATTCCTATACTGTTACCGGCATTTAATTGTAACTTACTTAGAAAATTAATTCGATTAGTTAGGGACTAAAGTCGGGACAGTACATTTTCTTGTTGGCGGAACAATACATGCCGTGAATATGTGAATTACAGTAATATAAAGCTTTAAACGAGGGAGAAAGCAATGCATTTGAGGTCACTAATATGTATAAATAATGTTGTGTAACTATATACACCAGTAAGGGTGGAACTGATGAATTTGTCAGAAATTGAGATGAGAGTGGTCACTACTTTGCTTAAGAGAGTGAGAGTGGGGGAGATGACGAGGCAGTACCCTGCGTTGCTTCTACCTCATTCTGGTCTCGTCTCTGCTGGGTGACAGGTAGGAGCTAAACTCGCTCTCATCATAAATATTGTATTGTGAATATAGTGTGGTGAATCTATTAGTCCCGTGATGGGATATAACTAACTAAAGAATTTTGTGTGTTCACATTCAGACATAGTAAGTAAAGTATATTGTTTTTTCTCAAGCTCATTCTGGTCTCGTCCCTGCTGGGTGACAGCCATTAAATAGCATTCTCCCTTGGTGTAAAGTGAACCACGTGGTACCAAAGAAAATTAAGAACATTTGCTGGCAATTATATTATTTCATTATTATAGTGTTGAGATTAGGATGTGTTTTTTTTTTATTGTATTAACTATGTTTAGGCCTTGTTGTAATATTTTGTTTATATGTACTTAGCTCTGTCAACTGGCGAGACACGGAATTATTCCTGTCCTAGGTGACAGAACGGGGAGTAGGTAATATTAGCAAGGGAGGGGGGGGGGGAACAGAAATTATTATTATTGTGATTATGTAGTACTCGTACCAAATAGGTTGATACAATAAACGAGTTTTTACATTGTCTGAGTATTTTCGTCACCGAAATAACAAATAGACTGTGTTCCTTATTAGAAAATAATAGATTCCTAATTCATATAACTGATCGTACCCCCGTTAGAACTGTAGTCTGGGTTGCTTACTCACGTGCCTAAATAAGCTAATGCTACGCTACCCTTCCGGTGTGTGCTCACTTGGTTCCTCTGATCAACTTTGGTCTGGTGGTGGCAGCGTATACCTCGTACTGAGAAGGGACTGGACTTGTCCGGTTCCTCATCAGTCTCTTGTTCTTTTTTTTCCCAGACCGGGTTGATCCAGATATAGGATAGAGTAGTAGCATGCACTGGTGGCTTTTTGTTTTGTTGAAGGCAGTGGGTTTTTGTTTCCCTCCAAAAGTAGAGTAAAATAGTAATATCTAAGAGTAAAGTAAGGGGACAAAAATCACGCTTTTACAAGACCATTAACTTTCCCTATCTTATTTTCATCTCTCCAAACCCAGTGCTCTCAGGTCACAAATGATGTTTGTACCTTCACTCACAAAAGAGAGTAAGAGAGAGAGAGAGAGACAGAGAAAGTAAGAGAGGGAGAGAGAAGAGAAAGGGGTGGAGCTTAACTAGACCTTCCCTTTTTTTCAAACAGGTAATAATGTATCTAGACATTACTGGCATCTCCAAGTACAGAATGAATATAAACTGACCAAGATAGCTTTAGTTAGGGACTCAAGATCGAAACAGTCAAAAGACATCTTCTCTGTACTCCATTAAAACAAGACAAGACAGGGCACAAAACTCCCTTAGAATTAATAAATAAAGTAAGTCTTAATTTTACTTACTAAAGTTTATTTCCAACCTTGACTGAACACCACCATGCCACCGAGCTAGCTACCACAACCAACTACAACAACTCCGGAACAAGGTACTGTACCAGATTCTTCGAAGAGACAAAATCAGGACGGGTACAATGTGTTGTTCTTTATTAACAAGATATTTACTACGATGGAAGGAAAGTGTTGGTGGATATTTGATTGTGGCTGTACACTGTGTGAGGTGACTGAGATGGTCACAAGAAGGATATGAACCTTACTTTGTTATATTAACTATCATAATAATATATGTAAAGAAATGTATGTATAATAATAATGTTTGTGTGATTAAGGGGGTGCAGGAGTAGGGGACAGGCTTGGGGGGGGGGGACGGGGGGGGTGCGGGAATAGGGGGACAGGCTTGGGAGGGTGCAGGAATAGGAGGACAGGCTTGGGGGGGACTGGGAGGGGGGGTGCGGGAATAGGGGAACAGGCTTGGGGGGGACTAGGGGGAGGGGGGGTTGCGGGAATAGGGGGACAGGCTTGGGGGGGACTAGGGGGGGTGCGGGAATAGGGGGACAGGCTTGGGGGGGGGAATAGGGGACAGGCTTGGGGGGGGAATAGGGGACAGGCTTGGGGGGGGAATAGGGGACAGGCTTGGGGGGTGCGGGAGTAAGGGGACAGGCTTGGGGGGTGCGGGAGTAAGGGGACAGGCTTGGGGGGGGACTGGTGCGGGGGGTGCGGGAATAGGGGGACAGTCTTGGGGGGGACTAGGGAGAGGGGGGTGCAGGAATAGGGGGACCGGCTTGGGGGGACTGGGGGGGGGGGGTGCGGGAGTAGGGGGACAGGCTTGGGGGGGGAGGTGCTGGAATAGGGGGACAGGCTTGGGGTGGGTAGAAAGCCCGTCCCCTATTCCCACCCACCCCCCCCCAAGCCTGTTCCCCTACTCCCGCACCCCTTAAACCTCCCCCCAAGCCTGTCTCCTACTCCTGCACCCCCCTAAACTCCCCCCAAGCCTGTCCCCATATTCCCTCACCCCCTTAAAATTATTTGTCATCATATTCACATAGCAGCATGACAAACAACAATCTCACATCAGTAACAGAAAGGTGGAAGCAGAGAAAAGAGTAGCAGGCTGCTAATTCACAGTTTTTTCAATGGCTGGGTATGTTATTAATTTATATTTTTTGCTTTCTTTTTTACTTTCTGGAGAAAAGAAAACTGATAATGATGGTTTCTATGCACAAAAACCATCACTGAGCATTCTCATTTACTCAAAAAGGTTGTTTCCACGTGAAAGTGGGGGGATATCTTTTGGTAAGAGTGTACATCAAAAAAATTAGTCCCATGAGACAAGAATAAACACATTGAAATTGCACTATCTTTCATAATTATAGTTTGAAATTATATTATTAAGGTGGTAATTCTTTTTTGGAATGTTGGAGTGCCTTGATTCCTAAAAAGTATGCCAGGAAACAGGAACAGAAGAGTAAAAATAATAGTGTTCTGTTGATTGGAATAGTTTGGAGGATTCAGTTGCTCCAGATTTACCAACACAAAACTCCCCCTTTAAGGATTTATATGTGTAAAATCATAGGTGTAATGTAACAGTACAGTAAAGAAGTTACAGTTTCAGTACAGTACTCTGGAACTAGTCTTAATAATAATAATATACTCATGATTGGCTGATGAAATGTTATATTCTCTACTTAAATTACACAAATCCTGACATTCCAACGATATTTTGCTCAATGTGCATAAAAAAAAAAAATATATATATAAACAATGAAAGAATGAAGATAGTAGTGTATGTATGCCTGCCACCACCTGGGAGAAATGTAATCAGGTCAACCAACTCCTTCCCAGTAGTGATGTCATTACAACGGGAAATTTTTGCTGGGTATAGTCAGGGTCAAAAGTGCTGCATTGGGGGGTGACTGAAAGTGAGCCATGAGAGTGAACCTTATCAACCATTCATTATTACACACACCAACAGTTATAGTTTCACACCATTTATTGAGGCTGTTTTCATTGGTGTTGCAGGACTATTGACCCTGACTGTATAGGATAGTACAGAGCTTGTGTTAAGGGGTTGTGGGAGTAGGGGGACAGGCTTGGGGGGGGTGCGGGAGTAGGGGGACAGGCTTGGGGGGTGCGGGAGTAGGGGGACAGGCTTGGGGGGTGCGGGAGTAGGGGGACAGGCTTCGGGGGTGTGGGAATAGGGGGACAGGCTTGGGGGGTGCGGGAGTAGGGGACAGGCTTGGGGGGTGGGGGTTAGGGGGGTGCTGGAGTAGGGGACAGGCTTGGGGGTGTGTGGGAATAGGGGGACAGGCTTTGGGTGGGTAGAAAGCTTGTCCCCTATTCCCACACCCCCCAAAACACCCCCCAAGCCTGTCCCCTACTCCCGCACCTCCCTAAACCCCTCCAAAGTTGTGTCACCTTAATATAAAGTTGACATACAGTCTGTTATTGTATGGTAGTAAATGTGGACCAACTCACTCACTCCCTCCAACCAAACTATTACAACCAACAACAACAAATATATCAATGTAATTCCATAAGCACTTACTGTTGTTGTTGATGTTGTTGTTGTTGTTATAGTTATAGTTGTAGTTCCTCAAGGTGTCTGGCCAAGCATCCCCAGAGCTCCTATAGTAAATGCTGCTGTTGTTGTTGTTGTTGTTATTGATGGTTGTACTGTTGTTGTTGTTGTTGATGGAAGGAAGAACACAGTGGACAACAAACAAACAATGTAAGGTTCCTTAGTCTCTTGTACAACTCCACAACTCTGTATCAAATTACAACCTATTTAATTTATGGATGAAGTTACTTCTATATCTCTTGTCTCTATTACAACTCCACTCCACAACTCTCTATATTACAACTCCACTCTACAACTCTGTAATAACAAAATACAACCTATTTAATTTATGGATGCACAAAGATAAGTGAAGAAATGCATTAAGGTTAATTCATCTGTAAAGTAAACAAATAAATTAGTGTTAAGGTGATATATAAATAATAAGAAATCTGGAGCAAATGATTCCTCCAAACTACATACATACATACATACAAACTGTATATTATATAAATCATACTGGCCAATTAGGTTAATATTATTATTATTACTATTATTATTATAATTGTTTTTATTATTACTATTATTATTACTATTATTATTACTACTACTATTATTATTATTATTATTTTTATTATTACTATTATTATTATTTTCATTATTACTATTATTATTTTTATTATTACTATTACTATTATTATTACTATCATTATTATTATTATTATTGAGTGGTACTGTACTTGAACATTTAATACAATCTTTAACAAAACACAAACAGCTGCTTACATTTCATAAGTTAACAGAAATAGATTGAGAAAACAAAATGTAAGTACAGTACTGTACATGAGAAGACTAAAGAGAATTACTGATTCTAGATCATTTTTCTCAATGTAGGTTAAAGGATAAATTCTATGTTAATGAAAATTTAACCAACAGCTCACATCTTGGATCATAGGATTAGACTTAACTCAAATAATGTAAAAATCACCATTATTCTAGACCAGTGGTTCTCAAACTTTTCCAACTAACAGAACCCTTTGACATATGCTGGTACTTGGAGGAACCCTCAGTGACCCCCTCACCAAATATAGGTGGAACCCTTCCCAATACACATACACACACACGACTAAATGAAAGTGTGGAACCCTTCCCAATACAAATACACACACACGACTAAATGAAAGTGTGGAACCCTTCCCAATACACATACACACACACACGACTAAATGAAAGTGTGGAACCCTTCCCAATACACATACACACACACGACTAAATGAAAGTATGGAACCCTTCCCAATACAAATACACACACACGACTAAATGAAAGTGTGGAACCCTTCCCAATACACATACACACACATGACTAAATGAAAGTATGGAACCCTTCCCAATACACATACACACACACGACTAAATGAAAGTGTGGAATCCTTCCCAATACACATACACACACACCACTAAATGAAAGTGCAAAGTTTAGTACTCACCATCACAATTCTTACCTCTCTCTCTCTCTCTCAAATGCAAAATATTTTATTTAATCCATTCGTGGTCAAATAAATAAATAAATATAATTTTTTGCCACGGAGCCCTGGGGTTTGAGAACCATCAGTACTTTTTTTTTAATATTATCTGATCTTTAACTTCTGTCTTGTGGGGAAATATTTGCTGTGCTTAGTTTTAAAAGTGTCTGGCAATCATAAGAAAATGTACAGTAAGAGGAAGGAAATATAGTTTGACCAAATGATACAAGAAAATGTACAGTGTTGGGCAGAAGTGGTGTTGCCTTCCCTGCTTCACCAAGACAACACAGTATTCATAGACTCCAGAAATACATACTTTTTATACACTTAAGAGGGTGCGGGAATAAGGGGACAGGCTTGGGGGGGTGTGGGAATAGGAGACAGGCTTGTGGGGGGGTTTAGGGGGTGCGGGAATAGGGGACAGGCTTGGGAGGGGTTTGCGGGGTGCGGGAATAAGGGACAGGCTTTCTACCCACCCCAAGCCTGTCCCCCTATTCCCGCACCCCCCCCCCCCAAGCCTGTCCCCTACTTCTGCACCCCCCTAACCCCCCCCCCAAGCCTGTCCCCTACTCCCACACCCCCTTAATAATCTGGAGTCTATGAACTTCGTGTGCCTCGGTGAAGCAAGTGAGGCGACAGGACTTTTGCCGCCAACTGTACAGTATATTGTTTACCTGGTTAGTGAGTGTGAGGTAATGAAGAGTACAGAGTGTGGTACCAAAGCTGTATACCACTCCCTTGTATACCACTCCCTTGTATACCACTCCATTGTATACCACTCCATTGTATACCACTCCATTGTATACCACTCCCTTGTATACCACTCCATCCATCGGTACTAAGGAAATGCCGGCCCTCAAAAACTTAAGTGTGGTTGTGGTTGTTGTTGTTGTTGTTGTAGTTCCTCAAGGTGTCTGGCCGAACAGCCCCGAGCTCCTGAGGCAGTGTGGGTCAACAGTAATGCCATCTGGTGAAGGTGTACATCACCTGTATGAGTCAGGAAGGAAGAAGGAAGATGTAAACAATGACCATATAATGACAACTCCAACATAAGACACAAAGACCTTCCCCCCAGACTCCCTGGTCCAGTAAGCTGTGGTCCCATTACCCTGGGATGTGCTTCAGTAGCCCACACATATAGGGACATACAGACATATAAGGACATACAGCCCCTCCTTTATTTTAATTTGTTTTTTCACTGTGACCAGAGTGTACCAGGGGTGTGTGGGGCAGGAGGCCATTCTGCCCTGGGACAACAACAACATAAGACAACATTTTTTTCTGGCACTACACTTGTTCAATAGATACAGTACTGGTACACCTCACCACCTCAGATGAATACTGTATTATCATATACACAGAAACAACTGTTAGCCTTCTCACCAGCCACAGAAACTCCAGAGAGAGAGAGAATGAGGAAATCATAAATGATTGAGAGAGAGAGAGAGAGAGAGAGAGAGAGAGAGAGAGAGAGAGAGAGAGAGAGAGAGAGAGAGAGAGAGAGAATAGGACTGACAGGAAAGGTTGAATCTGAGTCAGTACTGAAGTATGCTGAAGGGAATGATAGGATGGACTCTCATCAACGGTAACATTCAGCAACTCATAAACAAGTGTTCTGTTACAAAGGTCCAACACAAGTGATGTACAGTCTGTGTCAATAATAATCATCCACATATGGATATCTCAAACAATTTACGGTGTAATGTTTTCACGTTCACATAATAATATTATTGTTTTAAGTAGTGTGTAGCTGCTTGTATGAAATTAAAAGGTAGTAGTTAACGTGTGTGTGTGTGTTATTGTTTTAAGTAGTGTGTAGCTGCTTGTATTAAATTAAAAGATGGTAGTTAACCTATTTATTGGAAAGTTTATCAGCTAAGGAACAGAGGGAAGCTGTCAAACTTTTACGTGAGTTACCCCTATATGGATGATTATATTTGACACTGACTGTATGTTTACTAACTGGTACTCCCTCAGGCTGTAGTAAATAATATGGATGCCACATTTAATATCTTGAAAAATATATTACAGTTACAGTTATCATAATATCATAATATTATCATTAGCCTAAGTTTCCTGGGAACAGAAAAATATTATTGTATATCATAATATTATCATTAGCCTATTTTTGTTCATCTAGTCCTGTTTCCTGGCATACTTTGGAGGAATCAAGGCACTCCAATGTACCAAAAAAGAATTACCACCTTAAACACCAAAGTCCAACCATTCACCAAAGCAATAATAATTACTGAAAATAAAGAGAAGTGACTCACAAAAACTAAGTGTTGGTGAACCTGGGATGGAAATGTTGCACGTCACCCTCAAATTCCACATTAATAATAATAATAATAATAATAATAATAATAATCTAGTTATTTGTTTGTCAGAAGTGCCAGTTCTTCCAATTAACTGGAATGCAATGGCGCTCCAGTCTTCAATTTAATAAAAGGTTAATTAAAGCAGAAAATTGTCAAGATACTAATTAAAACAGGGTCCTTCCTCACTAAAAAGAATGTGTAAATATTTCACTGTCAGTAAAAATACATAACATTAGACATTATTAATACTGATTATAATTGATTAAAATTGATAGTGAACAATGTATGGTTATGGTGTGTTGAAGTGTGTACTGTAAATGCCTAAAGTGCCTTCACAAATGTCATACTGTAAAAATACATGACATTTCATACAGTCACGTACCAATTTTGGTTTGTCTGTATATGTGACGACATTAAAGTTTATTTATGCATTAGAACCGTATGCTGTAGCACCTGCAAATCTCTGTCGTTTTCCGAATAACATTTTCAACTTATATCCACGAGAATCATTTACAGGTATGATTTGTCTATATCAATAAATTAATGTTAGAATATTGCCATGCTTTAGTAATGCTTAAAGATATCTTAGTACTGTGCATTCCAAAAGAAAACTAAACTGCATACCTAACACAGAATTTGAACAGCACATTAAAAATACAGTACACTTTTTTGTACTGTACATGTATGTAATGGCCGGACCTGAAAGTTAAAGGCAGAATTTGAAAGCTACGCCAGTGGAGTGCTGTTATGGCTTACCCGGTAGAAGCCCTGCCTGAGATTTCTCTGGTCCGGGGTTCGATTCCTCGTGGGTACGACTAGAATTTAAATGGATCAATTTCTGGGTCTGACTTACTTGGGTGATTTGATTTTTCCTTGCTTGATTGATTTGGATTATTACATGTACAGTTGGCCACACATGAAGATGGTGGGGCTCGTTACTTGTGAGGCAGCTACAAAGGGTAGAAAGGGAACAAAAGTTGTAGTTTGTTGACAGGCAGACAGTAAAATATTATTACTGTCTGCTTGTCAACAAACTATAACTTTTGCTAATTTTCCTTCCTGTTGTGGTTACCTCACAAGAAGTGAGGCGTACCAGCTTCATGTGTGGCCAACTGTACTTCACTTTTCATCCAAAATATGTGTAGTGTAAATAAATAGATAGATAGATAAATAGTGTGAATGAAAACAATTACAAGAGGAGCCTTTACTGATGACATTTAACCACTGCTTTTAAATATGTGAATGTCTGAGGTTACCCTTTATTATCACCTTGTGTGTTGTGGTAACAAATTTTGTATATCTATATTGTTCCACAAGCTGAACATTTATCAACAGAAATTCCTCCTCAAATGGTGTTTTTATACACACAGACATACTCCAGTTTACAATTTGCCAGGTTATTAATATTATACATTTTTTACACCATATCAACAGTGTCTTAAGGGGGAAGTTTTGTGTTGGTAAATCTGGAGCAACTGAATCCTCCAAAGTATTCCAAGCAACAACAGAACACCATTATTTATGTTCATCTGGTCCTGTTTCCTGGCATACTTTGGAGGAATCAAGGCACTCCAATGTAACAAAAAACTGTACCACCTTAACTGCTATGGTCAGTACAGCTAGTGTGCACCTTATGTCACACACACACACACACACACACACACACACACACACAAGACTACTGGTTAATGAATTACTGAACTAATGAACAGTGAGGCAAGCTGTACTTACTAACCCAATATCATAGGTTTGTTGACATTCCTAGATAGCAATATTATTTCTTTTATGCAGATTTTCCCAAACATTTGAAGTTGATTTATGGAACAAGGAAACTTTTAAGAACACTCCAAGATTCTTAGATATGTAATACTTCACTACAGATATTCTGAGACTTAAAAAATATGATCATGCCTCTTGAATCTTGATCAAACATTAACCCATTACAAACCTGATGTCCTGTAAAATGTTTATGAAAAGCACGGTACAGTATAATATTACATTAGAAATTAGTTGCTGATTTCCACAGATATCTGAATTTTCCACATTTTCACTCTTCAGTAAGAGGAGACATAATGAATGTCATTGGTAAATACTTTTCTCCAAATTTCACACTCTCAGAGTGTGGTATTTAATGAGTGACATTTTTAAGCACATAACTTTCTATGGAACAGAGAAGGAAATGATGACATGGATATCTGTGAATATTATTATTTCTTTAAAACATAAGAGATAAAGGCAACACATACAATAGCTTTCACAAAATTATATGGACATATGAATAAACACCTACTGTATATTATATATAAGTGTTCCAACAGCATACAAACTAAACATTATATAGAAGATGAGAAGGAACTTTTAGAGATGATGTTTTACCCCCACAGACACAGACAAGCAAACATGATCAATAAAAAGCTACTCCTCAATTGGTAACCTATATCTAGCATTAACTTTCTACATTCCAATTTGAGACTGGAGTGATAGAGGTGGTGTTCGTCTGGCTTGAAGGTGAGGTGGAGGAGGAGGTAGTGGTGGAGACAGTGCTAGAAGAGGTGGAGGAGGTAGTGGTGGAGACAGTGCTAGAAGAGGTGGAGGAGGAGGTAGTGGTGGAGACAGTGCTAGAAGAAATGGAGGAGGAGGTAGTGGTGGAGACAGTGCTAGAAGAGGTGGAGGAGGAGGTAGTGGTGGAGACAGTGCTAGAAGAGGTGGAGGAGGAGGTAGTGGTGGAGACAGTGCTAGAAGAGGTGGAGGAGGAGGTAGTGGTGGAGACAGTGCTAGAAGAGGTGGAGGAGGAGGTAGTGGTGGAGACAGTGCTAGAAGAGGTGGAGGAGGAGGTAGTGGTGGAGACAGTGCTAGAAGAGGTGGAGGAGGAGGTAGTGGTGGAGACAGTGCTAGAAGAGGTGGAGGAGGAGGTAGTGGTGGAGACAGTGCTAGAAGAGGTGGAGGTTGAGGTAGTGGTGGAGACAGTGCTAGAAGAGGTGGAGGAGGAGGTAGTGGTGGAGACAGTGCTAGAAGAGGTGGAGGAGGAGGTAGTGGTGGAGACAGTGCTAGAAGAGGTGGAGGTTGAGGAGGTGGAGGAGGAGGAGGAGGAGGAGGTGGATGGGAGAGGGCGGGGGGGGGGGGGTGTGGTAGGGGCTGGTGGGTGGGAATGATGGGTGTGGGAGTGAGACCAGAGCTACTACGAGAAGTGTTGGGTGGAGGAAAATAGAGAGTGAGGAATGAGTGAGAAAATAGAGTGAGGAATGAGTGAGAAAATAGAGTGGGGAATGAGTGAGAAAATAGAGTGAGAAATGAGTGAGAAAACAAAGAGTGAGAAAACAAAGAGTGAGGAATGAGTGAGAAAATAGAGTGGGAAATGAGTGAGAAAATAGAGTGAGGAATGAGTGAGAAAATAGAGAGTGAGGAATGAGTGAGAAAATAGAGTGAGGAATGAGTGAGAAAATAGAGTGAGGAATGAGTGAGAAAATAGAGTGAGGAATGAGTGAGAAAATAGAGTGAGGAATGAGTGAGAAAATAGAGTGGGGAATGAGTGAGAAAATAGAGTGAGGAATGAGTGAGAAAATAGAGAGTGAGGAATGAGTGAGAAAATAGAGTGAGGAATGAGTGAGAAAATAGAGTGAGGAATGAGTGAGAAAATAGAGTGAGGAATGAGTGAGAAAATAGAGTGAGGAATGAGTGAGAAAATAGAGTGGGGAATGAGTGAGAAAATAGAGTGAGGAATGAGTGAGAAAATAGAGTGAGGAATGAGTGAGAAAATAGAGTGAGGAATGAGTGAGAAAATAGAGTGAGGAATGAGTGAGGAATGAGTGAGAAAATAGAGTGAGGAATGAGTGAGAAAATAAAGAGTGAGGAATGAGTGAGAAGATAAAGAATGAGGAATGAGTGAGAAAATAAAGAATGAAGAATGAGTGAGAAAATAAAGAATGAGGAATGAGTGAGAAAATAAAGAATGAGGAATGAGTGAGAAAATAGAGTGAGGAATGAGTGAGAAAATTAAGAGTGAGGAATGAGTGAGAAAATAGAGTGAGGAATGAGTGAGAAAATAAAGAGTGAGGAATGAGTGAGAAAATAGAGTGAGGAATGAGTGAGGAATGAGTGAGAAAATAGAGTGAGGAATGAGTGAGAAAATAGTGAGGAATGAGTGAGAAAATAAAGAGTGAGGAATGAGTGAGAAACTAGTGAGGAATGAGTGAGAAAATAGAGCGAGGAATGAGTGAGAAAATAAAGAGTGAGGAATGAGTGAGAAAATAGAGTGAGGAATGAGTGAGAAAATAGAGCGAGGAATGAGTAAGAAAATAAAGAGTGAGGAATGAGTGAGAAAATAGAGTGAGGAATGAGTGAGAAAATAGAGTGAGGAATGAGTGTAAAATAGAGTGAGGAATGAATGAGAAAATAGAGTGAGGAATGAGTGAGAAAATAGAGTGAGCAATGAGTGTAAAATAGAGTGAGGAATGAGTGAGAAAACAGAGTGAGGAATGAGTGTAAAATAGAGTGAGGAATGAATGAGAAAATAGAGTGAGGGATGAGTGAGAAAATAGAGTGAGGAATGAGTGTAAAATAGAGTGAGGAATGAGTTAGAAAATAGAGTGAGGAATGAGTGTAAAATAGAGTGAGGAATGAGTAAGAAAATAGAGTGAGGAATGAGTGTAAAATAGAGTGAGGAATGAGTGAGAAAATAGAGTGAGGAATGAGTGAGACAAGCAGCGTGTGAGGAATGAGTGAGAAAATAGAGTGAGGAATGAGTGAGAAAATAGAGAGTGAAAGGTAAAGAGGAAAGGTGTCCAGTACAGTTAATTCTCATTTTACACTTGTATATAGGGTATGTAATGTAGTGTGTGTAATGAAACTGTGTACAGAAAACCCTCATTGTACAGTACACTGGTATTACAGTATGTGTGTGTAATATAGTGTACAATAAGTGTTTACAGTACATACATTCATTACACACACACTATTTCACATATATAATGCCAGTGTAAAATGAGAATTAACTGTATATACAAGTAAGGAAGGAGGACTAAATTAGGTGTATTAGGGTATACTATCTATCTATCTATCTATAGCTCCAATCTGTGCCTCACTCCCTCCGGGAACTGTCCCTCCACCTCACTCTCATAACCAACCTCTCGCTTCCCATACGCTCTACATGACCGAACCACCTCAAGGTATTCCTTTTCACACTCTCCTGGAAGTTAAATCCTGACCACAGTACAGTACAGTACAGTAATCTCTCAATTATCCGTCGTGGTGCTATCCGTCATGTGACATTATCCGGCGCACGAGATCCTAAAAAAAAAATAGACGATGGCTGGTTCATTAAACGGTGCAGTGAACACTACGACTTTATCAAAGTATTAATGTGCAGTATTATTATGTATTATTAACAGTATTTTTATGTTTTATTATGTATTATTAATGTTATTAGCATTGTGCAAGCCAGAAGGAGCTACAGGGGCGGGGTAGTGATGCATTATCCCTCTTTCAACATTATCCGACGTGGTCTTGGCTGCTATACGCCGGATAATTGAGAGATTACTGTACGTGGTTGGACTTACCTGAGTGTGGACGGGGGTAGAGTGAAGGGAATGTGATAACTTCATTATGGTACTGTGGTCTTGATCCCAGGGAAGGTGGTGTTCCTCTTGTGTCCACCTTGATGCTGAGGTATACCATATATTGATTTAGTATTTATATTCTCGTACATTCATTCTCACCCTCTCTTATACTCTCCAACTTTCTCTCTCTCTCTCTCTGCCACACATTCCTTCCCTCCTGCTCTCCCTCTCTTACACTCTCCAACTTTCTCTCTCTCTCTCTCTCTCACACAACATAAATTTAGATATTAATTTCCACATTCTCTAATAATAAACAAGTAACCTCAGGACTATTCCAAAAAGAAATAATATCCATATAATAGTAAAAAAAAAAAAATTGTGTGTGAGAAGACAATACTGTAGTTAGTGTAGTTCAATATGTGTGTGTATGGAAAGACAATAGTGTAGTTTGAGTAAGTTGTGTGTATACAGAAATAAAATAGTACTATAGTGTGTGTACCTTGTGTGTGTGTGTGTGGGAAGACCCCTAACACGTCCATCCACCACTATGGCCTCCTCCCTATATGTCTGGAGAACTGCTCACCGGTCACCTCCTCTGTTTGTGTCACCTCCTCTGTTTGTGTCACCTCCTCTGTTTGTGTCACCTCCTCTGTTTGTGTCACCTCCTCTGTTTGTGTCACCTCTTCTGTTTGTCACCTCCTCTGTTTGTCACCTCCTCTGTTTGTGTCACCTCCTCTGTTTGTCACCTCCTCTGTTTGTGTCACCTCCTCTGTTTGTGTCACCTCCTCTGTTTGTGTCACCTCCTCTGTTTGTGTCACCTCCTCTGTTTGTCACCTCCTCTGTTTGTCACCTCCTCTGTTTGTGTCACCTCCTCTGTTTGTGTCACCTCCTCTGTTTGTCACCTCCTCTGTTTGTGTCACCTCCTCTGTTTGTGTCACCTCCTCTGTTTGTGTCACCTCCTCTGTTTGTCACCTCCTCTGTTTGTGTCACCTCCTCTGTTTGTGTCACCTCCTCTGTTTGTGTCACCTCCTCTGTTTGTGTCACCTCCTCTGTTTGTCACCTCCTCTGTTTGTGTCACCTCCTCTGTTTGTGTCACCTCCTCTGTTTGTGTCACCTCCTCTGTTTGTGTCACCTCCTCTGTTTGTCACCTCCTCTGTTTGTCACCTCCTCTGTTTGTGTCACCTCCTCTGTTTCCGTCACCACCATCACACCCTGGGGTATGGTGTCTGCCTGCAAGGATATCAGTGGAGGGTCAGTTGTGGCTGAGAAAATGTACAAAGTGAGGGAGAAAATAGCCTGACATAAGCAGAAGGTCCTGTGGTAAGGGAGAAAATGTATTGTTAGTGCCAGACAGCAATCAAACACCATATGGCACAAAACACACAATACAAAGGAATAGTTTGAGAAAGAACCAGAGATATTATGGACACACACAAACAAAGGAAAGAATGAATACTGTACAGCCACAATCAAATATCCACCAACAATATCCTTCCATCATAGTAAATATCTTGGTAATAAAGAACAACACATGTATGATTTTGCACCACCTCATAATAATAATAATAATAATAATAATAATAATAATAATAATAATAATAATAATAATACTAATAATAATAATAATAATAATAACAATAATAATAAATATCTTGGTAATAAAGAACAACACGTGTATGATTTTGCAGCACCTTATAATAATAATAATAATAATAATAATAATAATAATAATAATAATAATAATAATAATAATAATAATAATAATAATAATAATAATAATAACAATAATAATAAATATCTTGGTAATAAAGAACAACACGTGTATGATTTTGCACCACCTCATAATAATAATAATAATAATAATAATAATAATAATAATAATAATATTAATAATAACAATAATAATAAATATCTTGGTAATAAAGAACAACACGTGTATGATTTTGCAGCACCTTATAATAATAATAATAATAATAATAATAATAATAATAATAATAATAATAATAATAATAATAATAATAACAATAATAATAAATATCTTGGTAATAAAGAACAACACGTGTATGATTTTGCACCACCTCATAATAATAATAATAATAATAATAATAATAATAATAATAATAATAATAATAATAATAATAATAACAATAATAATAAATATCTTGGTAATAAAGAACAACACGTGTATGATTTTGCACCACCTCATAATAATAATAATAATAATAATAATAATAATAACAATAATAATAAATATCTTGGTAATAAAGAACAACACGTGTATGATTTTGCACCACCTCATAATAATAATAATAATAATAATAATAATAATAATAATAATAATAATAATAATAATAATAATAATAATAATAAATATCTTGGTAATAAAGAACAACACGTGTATGATTTTGCACCACCTCATAATAATAATAATAATAATAATAATAATAATAATAATAATTGAGGGGGTTGAGTTGATGTAAGGTGTTGTTGTATGATTATATTTTGATATGATACTGATTTATTTGAACGATGGAAGGAAAGTGTTGGTGGATATTTGATTGTGACTGTACATGGGAGTCAATAATAATTAATAATAGATAGGAATGGTCAATGTTGTGTTAGTTAGTAATGCTGACAGTGTAAGTACAGTACAGTACAGTATCTCTGTCATGATAACCTTGAATACTAACCAAACTCATCATACATACAATATGACACAAGATATTATGAAAAAAAACAAAAAAAACATTACAAATATTAATAAAAAAAATAAAAAAAATAATAGTGTTTTAATGGTGTTAATATAAGTCCCCTACCATTGTCATGAAAACTTCAATATGTACTAACAAAACATATCATACAAACAGAACACACATCCTTGCAACATCAGGAGTCAATGGAGGCTTTGTTTTGCAATTCTTCATACTCTATGTTTAGTAATCAAGAACAACAACAACACCAGCCAAGTGCACAGTCATCCAAAGAAGATCATGATTATTGTCGGGTTTTCAAAGTGGTCTGTCTGGTCATTAGTAAATCTTGATCCAAGCAACAGACCACCATTGTTTTTGTTGATTGGAAAAATGTATTATAATATAAACAAAAAGAAGTGAGAGAGCTACAAGGTCTGCAAAACAGGGTTAGAAGAGAATAATTCAAGATATGCTGTCTGTGTGTAGCAGTAAATGAAGAAAGCTGTGTAACAATTTAAGATATGCTGTCTGTGTGTAGCAGTAAATGAAGAAAGCTGTGTAACAATTTAAGATATGCTGTCTGTGTGTAGCAGTAAATGAAGAAAGCTGTGTAACAATTTAAGATATGCTGTCTGTGTGTAGCAGTAAATGAAGAAAGCTGTGTAACAATTTAAGATATGCTGTCTGTGTGTAGCAGTAAATGAAGAAAGCTGTGTAACAATTTAAGATATGCTGTCTGTGTGTAGCAGTAAATGAAGAAAGCTGTGTAACAATTTAAGATATGCTGTCTGTGTGTAGCAGTAAATGAAGAAAGCTGTGTAACAATTTAAGATATGCTGTCTGTGTGTAGCAGTAAATGAAGAAAGCTGTGCTGATGTTAGAGCTACTAATGGTTATGAAATACTTCCTAATAATTCCTGTAGTAATGGTAAAAGTAGTGGACTGGAATGTGTGAATAATGAAAATGAAGAAGGGAAGGCAATGAGACACATATGTGTAATGAGCTAGAACAGAAAATTAAAGTTAGAAGAAGAAAAGAGACAGCTGCTCCAAGTGGAAAATGATGTACTGAAAACTAAAGTGGATGGACTTGAGTCTGAGTCCAACAATAGTAATATGCATGGTATAGTAGAAGGTGTGTTGAAACCAATGTTTATTTCTTCACAAATTGATGCATTAATTATTAACAAGAGGGATGTAAGGAAATGGTCTGATGAAGATATTACTTCAGCATTGACTCTGAGAAGTATGAGTCCCAAATGCTATTAGTATCTGAGGAACAAAAAAGGAATGCCATTGCCTTGCAAATCAACATTAAATGAGAGAGCTAATAAGAACTTTGCTTGTGAGCCTGGCATTTTGCATTTAGTTTTGTCTGTAATGAAGTCAGTCTGAAATATTTGATGAATTTGAAAGGTTAGCAGTTATGTCTGTATATGAGATGACTGTAACAAGTGAATGGAGTTATAATAAAGGCACAGATAGACTCTACAGACCTCATAATAAAGGTTAGCAGTTATGTCTGTATATGAGATGACTGTAACAAGTGAATGGAGTTATAATAAAGGTACAGATAGACTCTACAGACCTCATAATAAAGGTTAGCAGTTATGTCTGTATATGAGATGACTGTAACAAGTGAATGGAGTTATAATAAAGGTACAGATAGACTCTACAGACCTCATAATAAAGGTTAGCAGTTATGTCTGTATATGAGATGACTGTAACAAGTGAATGGAGTTATAATAAAGGTACAGATAGACTCTACAGACCTCATAATAAAGTGCAGGTTGTCATGATAAGGGTTCTAGTGGTGGCATAGCCTATATGAATAGCCTTCACTGTCTAAATATAATAATTAAATATGTTACTTTCTTTATATACTTTCCTATTTAACATTATAATACAATATAGATAATATATCAGGGATAAACAGTACGATGAACAAAGGAAATAATGACCAGCTGAGATGGGTGGACAGAGACCGAGAATGGAGCAGCTGACGTCATCATCTCCCTGGGACTCGTCTCGCGCTCTCTGGCTGGCTGACCTGTCTGACTAGGCCGTGCTTTACCCTAACAGTATATAAATAAGTCCCACTGAAATAATACTACAAACACAACATAGGTTCCCTAAAATTATCACACATTACTTATAAAACTAGCTCCTCTCACTGGCTTGTATATTGGCTGTCTGCAACTATAACCTAACCTAACCTCGGGGCTGCTCGGCCAGACAGCTTGAGGAACTTCAACAACAACCTAACCTAACCTATCTATCTATCTATAGCTCCGACGCCTCGTTCCCTCCGGGAACTCCCCTCAAGGGGGTGGCCACGGCAGAAGTGTCTCCAGTTCTCCCTGTTCCAACACTCCCTCCTTATTTGTTCAAGCCCTACTCTGCCCCTCATGTTTCTCTCCTTTACATACTCTTCCACTCTGTTCTGCCATCTAACCGGTGGTCTGCCTCTCACACCAGGTCCTACAACTTCACTTCCATACACCTTCTTTACAAATTCCTCGCCTTGCATTCTCTCCACATGTCCATACCATCTCAATGTATTACGTTTCACTCTCTCAACCACTCCACACTCAATACCAATTGCCTTCTCACTCATACCACATCTCTCATATACACTCTCATTACTTTCTCCATCCCATCTAGTAAGTCCACATGCTCCTCTCAAGTAACTCATTTCCACAGCACCTATTCTAGACTGATGCGCCCTACTCCATGTCCATGTCTCCGACGCATATGTCAGTGTTGGCAGGATTATACTATTTCGTAGTCCCCTTTTCACTTCCATACTCACACTTCTACCCTTCATAATCCTCCCCAGTGATCCTATGGCCTGTCTACCCTTCACTGCTCTCTCCCTAACCTAACCTAACCAAAAATTATCACACATTACTTACAACACTAGCTCCTCTTGCTGGCTTGTATATCAGCTGTCTGCAACTATAACCTAACCTAACCTAACCTAACTAATAATCCCAGGTTAGGTGCATAGTGTTAGCAGTAATATTTCACAACCAATCGGACACCACCATCCAAACTTGACTGTCCCCAAAACTACCCCAACACTGTACAAGACGCTCTCTCATAATTAATTAATCAGTAGAAATGTGCCAAGCGCACTCTTAAATTTACCACCATCACCATTGGCCACAAGAGCTCCAACACACACTGTTTGGTTTCCATGGTTCAACAGAGATAATGGAATAACACAAGCAGTAGAGAGAATGCAAGGTAAGGAATTTGTAAAGAAGGTGTATGGAAGTGAAGTTGTGGCACCTGGTGTGAGAGGCAGACCACCGGTTAGATGGCAGAACAGAGTGGAAGAGTATGTAAAGGAGAGTAATGTGAGGGGCAGAGTAGGGCTGGACCAAGTAAGGAGGGAGTGTTGGAACAGAGTGGAAGAGTATGTAAAGGAGAGTAATGTGAGGGACAGAGTAGGGCTGGACCAAGTAAGGAGGGAGTGTTGGAACAGAGTGGAAGAGTATGTAAAGGAGAGTAATGTGAGGGGCAGAGTAGGGCTGGACCAAGTAAGGAGGGAGTGTTGGAACAGAGTGGAAGAGTATGTAAAGGAGAGTAATGTGAGGGGCAGAGTAGGGCTGGACCAAGTAAGGAGGGAGTGTTGGAACAGAGTGGAAGAGTATGTAAAGGAGAGTAATGTGAGGGGCAGAGTAGGGCTGGACCAAGTAAGGAGGGAGTGTTGGAACAGAGTGGAAGAGTATGTAAAGGAGAGTAATGTGAGAGGCAGGGGAGGGAGTGTTGGAACAGGGACAACTGGACACACTTCTGCCGTGGCCATCCCCTTGGAGGGAGTTACCAGAGGGAACGAGGCATCAGAGCTATAGATAGATAAATAGATAGAGTTTCTATCGAGTACCTCCTTTCCTAGCCAGCAAGTGCACCAACTCCTGTGGCCAATTGTACACTATCACTCCTGATATAATGTCTATTGTAAATGTGATGCTTTTGGTGCTGAGGTGAAAGTATTACCATCACAACAAATACTATTAAAGTAAAACTGATCTATTACAATAATATTACTACAAGGGTGTCTAAAACCCTGTCTGTAAAACCTATAATGCCTTATTCTTATTATTTATTATCATATTATATTATAACACTTTATTTATTCTGTCTGAAGATGTAATATACAAAAGTACCTACTGTTCCTGTTTCCTTACTCATATATATATATATATATATATATATATATATATATATATATATATATATATATATATATATATATATATATATATATATATATATATATATATATATATATATATATATATATATATATATATATATATATATATATATATATATATATATATATATATATATATTGTCTCTTACTTAAGGGGAATGGAGAAAGAGTTCAAGACTAAGTAAGGGTTGTATAAAAATGGGAGGGAAGGGAGGAAGGAAGGTTTTAAAATTGGCATAAACGAGTAATTAATTAAGGGGGAAATTTTGTGTTGGTAAATCTGGAGCAACTGAATCCTCCAAACTATTTTTCCAAGCAACAACAGAACAAACACCATTATTTTTGTTCATCTGGTCCTGTTTCCTGGCATACTTTGGAGGAATCAAGGCACTCCAATGTAACAAAAGTGAATTATTACCTTAAATATAAGCAAAATGATTTACTGAGAAGGTGTTAAAAGAATGTGCGTGTGTGTGTGTTTTACTGAGAAGGTGTTAAAAGAATGTGTGTGTGTTTTACTGAGCAGGTGTTAAAAGAATGAATGTGTGTGTGTGTTTTACTGAGCCAGTGTTAAAAGAATGTGTGTGTGTTTTACTGAGCAGGTGTTAAAAGAATGTGTGTGTGTGTGTGTGTTTTACTGAGCCAGGGTTAAAAGAATGTGTGTGTGTGTGTGTGTGTGTGTGTGTGTTTTACTGAGCCAGGGTTAAAAGAATGTGTGTGTGTGTATGTGTGTGTGTGTGTTTTACTGAGCAGGTGTTAAAAGAATGTGTGTGTGTGTGTGTGTTTTACTGAGCCAGGGTTAAAAGAATGTGTGTGTGTGTGTTTTACTGAGCAGGTGTTAAAAAAATGTGTGTATTAAATTGCTTCACACACACACACGCAGAGAGTAACCAATACATACACACAGAGAAGTACAAAATATATTGTTATGAAGAGTTTCTTGAATAACATTGACTCAATATTTAATTAAATGTGTAGTTGAGTCAGGAGGAATCAGAAGCCTTCAAACACACACACATTCTCTCTCCCTCTCTCTCTCTAACACACACACACACACACACCTATAAGGAGGGAGGTTGTTTCATGTCATAGTCAGGAGGAATCAGAAGCCTCCAAACACACACATTCTCTCTCCTTCCCTCTCTTAACACACACACACACACACACACACCTATATGAAGGGAGGTTGTTTCATGTCATAGTCAGGAGGAATCAGAAGCCTCCAAACACACACATTCTCTCTCCTTCCCTCTCTTAACACACACACACACACACACACCTATATGAAGGGAGGTTGTTTCATGTCATAGTCAGGAGGAATCAGAAGCCTCCAAACACACACATTCTCTCCCTCTCTCTCTAACACACACACACACACACACTCTAACACACACACACACTTTCTCTCTAACATACACACACACACATTCTCTCTCTCCCTCTCTCTCTAACACACACACACACACACACACACACACCTATATGGAAGGAGCTTGTTTCATGGCATGGTAAGGAGGAATCAGAAGCCTACAAACACACACACACACATTTTCTCTCTGGATTACAAGTGTACAGTACATACCTACAGTATATTGCTACTCAATGATCACTGTTGTCACTTTTCTGGTCAACTGTACACAACTAACCTGGTATAGCTTGGGTATTTATTTTGTGGTAACTTCAGCCAGTCAGTCAGTCAGTTCTCTTTATTGTAACCAGGTGATAAATATATTGAAGTGAAGTCCTGAGCCACTAGGGAGGTCCTCTCAACATACACAACTGCAAACCAACGCAAGAAAATGTTAGTTTGATTTTTGTTTTTGTGTTATAGCTTATGCTCTCATCCCTTCCTTCCCTTCTCTCCTCACCTTCTCATCCCTTCCTTTCCTTCTCTCCTCACCCCTTTATTCCCTTCTCTCCTCACCTTCTCATCCCTTCCTTCCCTTCTCTCCTCACCTTCTCATCCCTTCCTTTCCTTCTCTCCTCACCCCTTTATTCCCTTCTCTCCTCACTTTCTCATCCCTTCCTTCCCTTCTCTCCTTACCTTCTCATCCCTTCCTTTCCTTCTCTCCTCACCCCTTTATTCCCTTCTCTCCTCACCTTCTCATCCCTTCTCTCCTTACATTCTCATCCCTTCCTTCCCTTCTCTCCTCACCTTCTCATCCCTTCCTTCCCTTCTCTCCTCACCTTCTCATCCCTTCCTTTCCTTCTCTCCTCACCCCTTTATTCCCTTCTCTCCTCACCTTCTCATCCCTTCCTTCCCTTCTCTCCTCACCTTCTCATCCCTTCCTTTCCTTCTCTCCTCACCCCTTTATTCCCTTCTCTCCTCACTTTCTCATCCCTTCCTTCCCTTCTCTCCTCACCTTCTCATCCCTTCCTTCCCTTCTCTCCTCACTTTCTCATCCCTTCCTTCCCTTCTCTCCTCACCTTCTCACCCCTTTATTCCCTTCTCTCCTCACCTTCTCATCCCTTCCTTCCCTTCTCTCCTCACCTTCTCATCCCTTCCTTCCCTTCTCTCCTCACCTTCTCATCCCTTCCTTCCCTTCTCTCCTCACCTTCTCATCCCTTCCTTCCCTTCTCTCCTCACCTTCTCATCCCTTCCTTCCCTTCTCTCCTCACCTTCTCATCCCTTCCTTCCCTTCTCTCCTCACCTTCTCATCCCTTCCTTCCCTTCTCTCCTCATCTTCTCATCCCTTCCTTCCCTTCTCTCCTCACCTTCTCATCCCTTCCTTCCCTTCTCTCCTCACCTTCTCATCTCAGTATTACATCAACATAACTCAATAGCTCACTTAGGGTGCTATTAAAATTAAACTACTTCTTAGAGGAAAAGGCTCTTCATCATTTAAAATGTGTGTTACTTAATAATAAAACCTATAGGGGGTGTGGGAGTAGGGGGACAGGCTTGGGGGTTGTGGGAATAGGGGAACAGGCATCCCTCTAAACCCCCCCCCAAGCCTGTCCCCCTACTCCCACACCCCTCTAACCCCTCCAAGCCTGTCCCCCTACTCCCACACCCCTCTAACCCCTCCAAGCCTGTCCCCCTACTCCCGCAACCCTCTAACCCCCCCCAAGCCTGTCCCCTTACTCCCGCACCCCTCTAAACCCCCCCCAAGCCTGTCCCCCTACTCCTGCACCCCCCTAACCCTCCCCAAGCCTGGCCCCCAACTCCCCCCAAGCCTGGCCCCCTACTCCTGCACCCCCCTAACCCCCCCCAAGCCTGTTCCCCTACTCCTGCACCCCCCCCAAGGTCCATACCAGTTATCATATTAACTCCACACATTTGTGAAGGAACAGGACTGCAACACTCTGGCCTGGGGTTAAGGGGTTGCGGGAATAGGGGAACAGGCTTGGGGGATGGTTTGGAAGGTGCGGGAATAGGGGAACAGGCTTGGGGGGGGGTTTGGAAGGTGCGGGAATAGGGGGACAGGCTTGGGGAGGGTTTTGGGGGGTGCGGAAATAGGGGGACAGGCTTGGGGGGGGTTTTGGGGGGGTGCAGGAGTAAGGGGACAGGCTTGGGGAGGGTTTTGGGGGGTGCGGGAATAGGGGGACAGGCTAGTGGGGGGTTTTGGGGGGTGAGGGAATAGGGGGACAGACTTGGGGGGGTTTGGGGGGTGCAGGAATAGGGAGACAGGCTTGGGGGGGGTTTGGGGGGTGCAGGAATAGGGGGACAGGCTTGGGGGGGGTTTGGGGGGGTGAGGGAATAGGGGGACAGGCTTGGGGGGGTTTGGGGGGTGCAGGAATAGGGGGACAGGCTTGGGGGGGTTTGGGGGTTGCAGGAGTAGGGGGACAGGCTTGGGGGGGGGTTAGGGGGGTGCAGGAGTAGGGGGACAGGTTTATGGGGGTTTTGGGGGGTGCAGGAAAGGGGGGACAGGCTTTCTACCCCCCCAAGACTGTCCCCCTATTCCCACACCCCTGAAAGCCCCCCCAAGCCTGTCCCCCTACTCCCGCACCCCCAAAACAATGACCCCCTATTCCCGCACCCCCCCCAAGCCTCTCCCCTACTCCTGCACCCCCTTAACAATGACCCCTTATTCCCGCACTCCCCCAAGCCTGTCCCCTACTCCCGCACCCCCTTAACAGTGATGCCAACACCATCTTGTAGGTTAGGTTAGGTTAGGTTAATAATCATAGTGTCAATGAAATAGTCATTTGGCTACACACTACTGGGTCAGGGAATGTCAATATGTGTACACACTTTTGTCACTATAATGATTCAAACACAATGACTGGGTTCACATTTCATAATTATCCACCTTTAGGGTTTGTCTTTTATGTTGAGTTGTTATAATTATACAGTATTCCTTGTTTTCCACTGTTGTTGTTGTTGTTGTTGTTGTTGTGTGTGTGTGTGTGTGTGTATTGTACATGTTTGTAATCTATCTATGTACAGTACAGTAAACCCTTTTTATACATTACACACCCATAAACACAGTGGATACAGTAAAAGTCCCTTAATTAATCCGGAAGGCAGGGAGGTTTGAGATTTCCAAATTAACGACAAATCTATATGACAACAACAACAATAACAACAACAAGATAACCCACATCAAGGCTTTTTTATGCTAACTCAAAATTGGTTTCTATGGCTGAGTGTCAGGTTCCAATTTTATATTTTGGTTTATTTTATGGAAATGAAAATGCAGAACAGTAGTTTTTATGTACACAAAATAACAGTATCAGTTATCATGCTTCAAAAATAACCTATAAAGAACACTGTATATTTGCAATTGTGATCATATAATATGTTAATTAGTCAATGACAGCATTTACCTCATGATAATACTAGCAGGTTGTAGAAGCCAGTCTTCAGGGTTGACAACATAACCCATTTGTTGACAAGCCACAGCAGCAGCAACAACAACATATTCTGTCCATCCATGTTCACATATTGTCCCCCACATTCCATTGACTTACACCTGTACAAGTAAAGTACATGAAACTCATATTACAATACACAAGTTTTGTACAATTATATTATTATAAAATCTCCTTCCATACACAAACAAGGGGTAAAAGTCACACCTAAGCTAACCCAAACCAATGGTCAACAGGTCTTATATATAGAGCCACTGTATTGGTTATCATTTTCATCTACCTCAAGTCATTTCTTGTTCATGGCCCAAAGGTCTTATAATTAATCAATCTATCAGTGACATGTACAGAACAATATACAGCACAGCATCATCATCTTTTTACCAACACAATTTATAGAAAAGAAAATACCAGTCAGAGAAATGTGAGGGTAAAGGGAGGGTTTGATTGAATGAGGAGGGAGTATTGGAACAGAGAAAAATAGAGATTGACAGATAAATGTAATACAATACATACAATAGATAGGGTTGGTTGGAAAAGTATAATTGATCAACAAACCATAACATTACAAGATACTGACATAAACACTAAGTACTATTGGCCACAAAAATTGATTGAAAAAGCAAGACTATGTAACTGCAATACAACATTATTATTCAGTTTGTTGTTTTACTAATCACAGGGTCACTTGGTAGACCATTCATTGCAATATTTCCAGAATAATGACCTCTCTTTCCATATAGCCTGTGTAAGAATTCATGTAACCAACTATAAACACACACACACACACACACTGCAGTACTTCCACAATAATGAATGACCTCTCTTTCCATATAGCCTGTGTAAGAATTCATGTAACCAACTATAAACACACACACACACACACACACACACACACACACTGCAGTACTTCCACAATAATGAATGACCTCTCTTTCCATATAGCCTGTGTAAGAATTCATGTAACCAACCATACAGTAACAGTAAATTCTATGTTATGTTCTCACCTCCTCATTCAGGTAGAAGTGGTACAGCCACAATCAAATATCCACCAACACTTTCCTTCCATCGTAGTAAATATCTTGGTAATAAAGAACAACACATGTATGATTTTGCACCACCTCATAATAATAATAATAATAATATCCACCAACACTTTCCTTCCATCGTAGTAAATATCTTGGTAATAAAGAACAACACGTTTATGATTTTGCAGCACCTCATAATAATTATTGAGTTGAAGTAATGTGTTATATTTTGATTTGAGACTGATTTATTTGCATGATGGAAGGAAGTTTTTTTTTTTTTTTTCATATATCTTGCGACACTGGACATAGGCTTCATCAAGACCGTTACCGTGGCCCAGGTCAACTGCTACTCACACACACACGTCACCACTTCCGAACTGGTACCCAGCCACAGAGGGAGGGAAGTGAGGGTAATTCCCAAATACTGCAGCTGTTATGGTACCAGCGAGGGTGTTTTACGACGTTCGGTGGCCTTATAGTTAGTGTCTGAAACTCAAATCAGAAGAGCAAATATTCTCAGCCCTCACCTGAGAGGATCGATCTCCCGACCTCTAGGTTACGAGTCCAGAACACTAACCACTCGGCCACCTCCCCTTGTCGGTGGATATTTGATTGTGGCTGTACAAGTATATATGTTGTTCCCTCAGTATATCCTCGAGGTGTACCTGGGGTCAACTTGTCACTCTGGTAGATGTGTGACTGGTGCTACTTGTACAGCCACAATCAAATATCCACCAACACTTTCCTTCCATCGTACAAATAAATCAGTATCATATCAAAATATAATCATACAACACCTTATGTCAACTCAACCCCCTCAATTATTATTATGAGGTGCTGCAAAATCATACACGTGTTGTTCTTTATTACAAAGATTATTATTATTATTATTATGAGGTGGTGCAAAATCATACACGTGTCGTTTTTTATTACCAAGATATTTACTACGATGCAAGGAAATTGTGGGTGGATATTTGATTGTGGCTGTACAACAACATAAAGTAGTGACATCTTCTACCTATAAAAATAAGAGACTTCTGATTCCTCCTGACCATGCCACCAAACATTTAAGCTCCTTCAATATAGGTGTGTGTGTTTCATGGCAATATTTGAAGGACTCGCTAACCTCTAAATTTCTTATTTCATCACAGGGTAACCTTTAATAATAATAATAATAATAATAATAATAATAATAATAATAATAATAATAATAATAATAATAATAATGAAGTGATTGATACAAGTTATTATTCATTGTATAACCAGGGACAAGGACCTAACCTAACCTTTAATAATAATAAAAATAATAAAATCGTAATAAAAATAATACTAATAAAAATAATACTAATAATAAAAATAATACTAATAATAAAAATAATACTAATAATAATAATAATAATAAAAAAAAAAAAAAAAACTACTACTACTACTAATAATACTACTACTACTAATACTAACCTTGATACGAGGTGTGTTGAGGCTTTATAAAGACATCTTAGTGTTTACACCTGAAAATATAAAATTATATTATTTTAGTATCAACAAAACAACATTTATAAATAAGACAATTAATTCTATCATGTGGTTCAGTTTGGGTCTAGAATTTCATCATCATTTCTGAATGGCACTAAATTTCATCATGACAAAAAATGTAGCATTAATAATTATTGATAAATAAATATATTCTATCATATATCAAACTTTATGTACAGCCACAATCCAATATCCATCAACACTTTCCTTCCATCGTACAAATAAATCAGTATCATATCAAAATATAATCATACAACACCTTATGTCAACTCAACCTCCTCAATTATTATTATGAGGTGCTGCAAAATTATACACGTGTTGTTCTTTATTACCAAGATATTCTATCTATCTATCTATCTATCTATAGCTCTGACGCCTCGCTCCCTCTGGGAACTCCCCCCAAGGGGGTGGCCACGGCAGAAGTGTCTCCAGTTCTCCCTGTTCCAACACTCCCTCCTTACTTGGTCCATCCCTACTCTACCCCTCACGTTTCTCTCCTTTACATACTCTTCCACTCTGTTCTGCCATCTGACCGGAGGTCTGCCTCTCACACCAGGTCCTACAACTTCACTTCCATACACCTTCTTTACAAACTCCTCGCCTTGCATTCTCTCCACATGTCCATACCATCTCAATGTATCACGTTTCACTCTCTCAACCACTCCACACTCAATGCCAATTGCCTTCTCACTCATACCACATCTCTCATACACACTCTCATTACTTTCTCCATCCCATCTAGTAAGTCCACATGCTCCTCTCAAGTAACTCATTTCCACAGCACCTATTCTAGACTGATGCGCCCTATTCCATGTCCATGTCTCCGACGCATATGTCAGTGTTGGCAGGATTATACTATTTCGTAGTCCCCTTTTCACTTCCATACTCACACTTCTACCCTTCATAATCCTTCCCAGTGATCCTATGACCTGTCTACCCTTCACTGCTCTCTCCCTAATTTCTCCTTCCATACTTCCATGTTTACACATAACTGTACCCAGGTACTTAAACTCCTTCACTTCCTCCATCCTCTCGCCCCTCAGAGTTATCTCACACTTCGTCCCAGTTGGTACAGCCACTCTGTAAGGTGTAGCAAAGTCAATCACTTCAGTTTCTGCTCTTTCAAATACCATCACTTTACTTTTATCTACATTCACCTTCAATTTCCTTCGTTTACACACAGACTGAAATTCGTCCACCACTCTCTGTAAATTCCTTTCATTCTCAGCCATCAGCACAGTGTCATCCGCAAACAAACTTGCCACCAGGGACCAATTTGCTTCATTCAGCCTCAACTTCACCCCCAGACCATTCACTTTGGCTTTCACCTCTCTCATACAACCATCCATATATATATTGAACAACCATGGTGACATAACACACCCCTGTCTCAGCCCTAAACTAATATTAAAACTCTCACTTAGATCACCCTCTACCCGTACACATGCTTTTGCATCTGCATAAAAAGCCTCAATACCTTTCAGCAAAGGCCCCCCAACACCATAAATTCTCAACACCTCTGTCATAGCTTTCCTATCAACTCTATCGTATGCCTTCTCCAAATCCATGAAGGCAGCATACAACTTCTTACCCTTCCCAATATATTTCTCAACTATTGATTTTAATGCAAATATTTGGTCCACACATCCTCTACCCTTTCTGAACCCTCCCTGCTCCTCACTAACTTTATTCCCTGTTACTTCAACCAGTCTTTCAGTAAGAACCTTCCCGTAAACCTTCCCCGGTACACTAAGAAGACTTATTCCCCTATAGCTACCACACTCATCCTTACTGCCCTTCCCCTTATACAAAGGTACAATTATGGCTCTCCTCCAATCCTCTGGCACCTCTCCCTGCCTCCACGCCAATGTACATATAAGCAACATCCACTCCACCACTTCCTCCCCCCCACACTTTAACATTTCAGCAGTTATCCCATCCACCCCCGGTGCCTTTCCCATCTTCAACTTTCCTATTGCTTTCCTAACCTCTTCCCTTCCTAATTCTCCCTGTACATCCTGTCGTCTACCACCTGCCTCCATCCCCATGCATGTCACCACCGCCTCCCCTCCCGTCCCCCCATTCATCAACTGATCAAAATGCCTCTTCCACACTTCTTTCACTTCCTCACTTCTACTCACAGTAACTCCATCCTCTCTCTTCATTCTCACACTACCAGACTTTCCTTCTCCTCTTTCTCTTTTCACCTCCTTCCAGAATAATTTCTTGTTCTCTTTAAACTTTTCACTCAGCTTCATACCAAACTCCTCATCCACTCTCCTTTTACTCTCACTCACCATCCTTTTCACTTGTCTCTTACACACATTATATTCTCTTTTCCATCTCTCTCTCACTTCTTCCGGCACATTCCAAGATATTTATTATCATTATTATTATGAGGTGCTGCAAAATCATACACGTGTTGTTTTTTAATACAAAGATATTTACTACGATGGAAGGAAAGTGTTGGTGGATATTTGATTGTGACCTGCAGTTGCCATCAGATGACTGGAGGCCACCTCCTACACCAACAAGATTGTTTTGCATGATATTCATTGCAGAAAAGTTAAATTTGCATACTGACAATTTATCACTGGGTTTATTTCACCCGAGCAGACGACTGAATTTCGGTCCAGTTCATATATTTCACTGATACCAGATACAACTCTAACATGTTATATTTCACTGATACCAGATAAAACACCAGTTTTTTGCAGCCTCCACAAACCCACACCATCCACTACACTACATGGCACAACACACACACACACACACACACACAAACACTTGCTTCAGCCTCCACAAACCCACACCATCCACTACACTACATGGCAAAACACACACACACACACACACACAAACACTTGCTGCAGCCTCCACAAACCCACACCATCCACTACACTACATGGCACATCATACACACACACACACACACACAAACACTTGCTGCAGCCTCCACAAACCCACACCATTCACTACACTACATGGTAAAACACACACACACACAAACACTTGCTGCAGCCTCCACAAACCCACACCATCCACTACACTACATGGCACATCATACACACACACACACACACACAAACACTTGCTGCAGCCTCCACAAACCCACACCATTCACTACACTACATGGTAAAACACACACACACACAAACACTTGCTGCAGCCTCCACAAACCCACACCATCCACTACAATACATGGTAAAACACACACACACACAAACACTTGCTGCAGCCTCCACAAACCCACACCATCCACTACACTACATGGCACATCATACACACACACACACACACACACACAAACACTTGCTGCAGCCTCCACAAACCCACACCATTCACTACACTACATGGTAAAACACACACACACACAAACACTTGCTGCAGCCTCCACAAACCCACACCATCCACTACAATACATGGTAAAACACACACACACACAAACACTTGCTGCAGCCTCCACAAACCCACACCATCCACTACACTACATGGCACAACACCCACACATGCCTAGGAACATCAAAACAACACCCAGTACACGATACCATACACAAATACTATCATCTCTTACACCCTGTCCACCCCAAACCAATCTCCAGAAACACATCCATACTCAAATCACTCATCACCTTTGGTTTCTGCAACAGCTGCGAGCCTCTCCAAGATGTCCCACACTTTGAATCTTTGGCTTGGGTCAACTCTAAGTGTTCCTCTGATAAGTTTATGGAAACAGTCATATTTGCCATCATTAGAAGGTATGGCAAAGTTTCCATTTACAATTCTGCAAGAAAAAAAAAATCTACATAAATTCAGTAATGTGAAAATTAGAATGCTTGCCAAAAGTGAATGATTGTACAGTGTCAAAAGAGAGGCTAGATGTGCTGTTTTTTCTACACGGCACGTTGTTGTTGTTGTTGAAGTTTCTCAAGGTGTTTAGCTGAACAGCCCTGAGCTCCTGAGGAAGGTCATGGCCTGAACCGGGCCTTCCCACAGTGCCCTCAGAGAGTGTATGTTGTGTTGTTGGTGAGTGTGGTTGTTGTTGTTGTTGATGTTCTCCCGGGGCAGAATGGCCTCCTGCCCCACAGACCCCTGGTACACTCTGGTCGCAGTGAAAAAAAAAAATAAATTAAATGAGGGGCTGTCCTTATATGCCTGGGCTACCGAAGCACATCCCAAGGAAATGGGACAAGAGTTTACTGGTGAGTGTGGTTGTGTGTATTAGTCTTCCATAATGTGTTTAATAAAATGAAGTGTTTTGTTGTTGGTGAGTGTGTTTGTGTGTATTACAGTCTTCAATAATGTGTTTAATAGAAGGGGGTATTGTGTTACATCCCGGACATGTATCTAAACATGGCATGTTTTAGTAGTTAGTAGAACCAGGGTGTCACGGAATAGGTGAATTGCTTGCCAAAAATACAAGTAGAGTAGCAAGGACTGTACTACTAGTACTGTATATTGTACTATATTTAAGTCTTGATACATACAATAAGAAACATGTCTTCTTCACACTCTACTTTATGTAGGAAACTAAAAGTAATTATGTAAGGTGTGTTCTCTGGTTATGAACAAGAAATGAGGATGATAGAATGAGACAAAAAGAGAAAGAGGAGGCTAAGAGACAGGTTGCTATACATAATAGAGAAATGATTGATTGATTGATATTAGGTGCTGCAACAGCGAGGTCATATAGCACCAGAAAAAGGTGATAGAGAGGTGTGACAGCAAGCAAGAAGGAAATAGGAAGAAAGGAGGGACAGTTGAAGAACTAAAAGCTAGTGGCTGGGGCCGAAGGGGTGCCCAAACCCTTAAAGTATTGCCCACATCATTACAGGCAATACCCACCCTACAGGGAGTACATAATAGAGTAGCTTGGGAGGAATGGAGTAGAGGTTTAAACATCTAAGATGGAAGACAAAAGAAGTTAGAACAGCCAAGCTGATGACGAAAGATAAGAAGGATGTTAACTGTACAAAGCTTATTAATGATGAAAATAGTGAAATGTAAGTGTCCTTTCCCCTCTGCTATCCTATCAACACCTCCACATATCATATAACACACTAACAGGCTGCCTCATGCCACCTCTAATTTTAACCCTAACTTCCACTTATTTTTCATATTCTCAACTCTTTTTATGATCATTATGGTAAAGAGGTGATTATAGTCTTGAAACCTTAGAGCACTAAACTGGGGTTGGTCTTAAATATAAGCAAATGCTCACAGTAAATGAAAAGGAACACAAACATTAAAATTAATTTTCCAGTAAATACTCTGTCACATTCCCCACCTAAGTTTAGCCAAATGTTCAAAGGGATGCTTGAGGTAGCAGAGGTAGTACATGATACAGCCCAGAGCCCATACATCTGTATACTTACAAGAGATGTTCAGAGTATACAGGACATGGGGTTGATAAGAGCTGTAACCTCATCTTCCAGCATGCCATGTTGATGTTGTGTTCCATCCTTGGTCAACCTTGTATGTCACACAATTTAATATGACCAATTCAGTAATGAGCAGGTTCTCCACTTTGAGGTGTTGGTGTGTGATGGCAGGAGACTGGAACCTGGAAGGACAACAATTAAACTTTCAAAACACTGTACAGTACTTGTATATTAAATATGAATTGCAACAACTTTTGATGGAATGTTAAGTATATTAAAATCCAAAGTTATTTGTAGGGATCATAATTATATAATGGAAAAGGGAACATACATTTCCTTTTAAATTTACATACTTAAGGACCCTAAAAATAATTGTGGAAGATAATGTTTCATCAAGATTTGTTGCAGTTCATATTTTGGCAACTGTACATTGTGTATATTGTAGTAAACTAACTATTAATATTACTATGTGCTGGTCTCTTCAATACTATAGGAATGGGGAGGGTATGTGTACGACAAGAAGCAAGATTTTTGAGAATAAAGGGGTTAGGTTACCTGCTAGACTGTATAGTCAAGATACTAAATCATAACTACTGGAGAAATGAAATCAGCAAGTAATGAAAAGCCAACACAGGCTGGCACGTCAGTACTATACTTTGACAACTTGTGAATTAAGCCTCAAGGGAAGTATACAGTCTATGTGTACACTCGTAATCCAAAATAAGTATCCAGGCTTGTTGCTTCGAATAGCATAGCATGATCGAATATTAAGCGAGCCCAGGCAAATATGAAACAGGATAAGCGTTGTAATTGGTTCACTAGTATGTCAAATGATTCCAAACTTCAACAAGACCTGGATACAAATTTTGGATTGCGAGTGTACAATACCTGAATATATTGTACACCTTATGGTAGTCTGGTACAGTCGGTGTCAGGAATTTGTACACACCACAGTCTAGGCTTCAAGGGTTTACAACACACAGAAAATATAAGTCTATGTCACTGCAACAAAATATAATAATAGTTGTTTTGTTTTGTAATGACTGAGTCACTTGGTAGACCATTCACTGCAGTACTTTCACAATAATGAAACTCTCTTTATGATAAGCCTGTGTACAAATTCCTATGGCCAATTGTACATAATGAAGCACACCTCAATCACTGGCAATACTTTCCCATCAAGTAATCTTAATGCATCAACCAAATATCAATCTCAAATAAATTTGTATACTGTACAATCAGCAGCAAAATTTCCTGTAATACTGTACCTATACAATGACTATCACAGTTTGACTAATAGTTGTAGTAATGTTGTTGTGTATTTGAATTGTAGTAAATTGATATATTTGATATATTTTAAACATTAAAGGGGGTATTACACTAGCAAGGTACAAGGTTTTCATTGGACTGTCAATGAGGAATAGTGGTGGCATTTGTGGCACAAAGATGGAATGCATTTCTAGCCAAGACAGTTCTGCCTCTGCAGAAAAGTCAATAAATAATATACTAATATCAATTACTTCAATATAAAAAGGTGGATTAATATCGGAAAATATTTTTGAGGGAAAAAAAAATCACAAAGTATATAATAGAATGTTGATATTTAACTCAATTTACATGCCGACTCCCGAGTAGCTAGTACAAGGATGTGTTGTTGTCATTGTTTGTAAACATGGACAACAAATCAACCCTATGGTGGTCTTTCCACTCCTCTTCTTTTAAAATAATAGTTACAAGGGCCAATGCAGCCATAACCTTGTCATCATCAACCACAAGATCCATGTTTAAATTTGTCAATATATGTACAGCCACAATCAAATATCCATCAACACTTTCCCTCCATCGTACAAATAAATCAGTATCATATCAAAATATAATCATACAACACCTTATGTCAACTCAACCCCCTCAATTATTATTATGAGGTGCTGCAAAATCATACACGTGTTGTTCTTTATTACAAAGATTATTATTATTATTATTATGAAGTACTGCAAAATCATACAAGTGTTGTTCTTTATTACCAAGATATTTACTACGATGGAAGGAAAGTGTGGGTGGGTGGATATTTGATTGTGACTGTACCTTGTTCCGCCAGTCTTATGAAAACCTTGTAATGTGATGCTAGAGTCATATAGCTGACATAAGATGACATTATATTATTACAGTATAGAAAATTCAGTGGCAGATAAATTTTGAAGCGACTAACTAGAGCAGATGCTTTTAATTGGACTTACTGAAAGAAAGACACCAACAACTACTTATAACACAAGCGTTGAACAGGATAAATGAAACCTAAATTATGAAAATGATAAAATATGGGACTTGAACTTCATAAATTCATGTTAAGTTATATATATAGTACAAAGAAAATGATGGACAATTGAGGAAATGTTCAGTAACTACAAAATTAAGATGATTTTGGGGTAAATTTACAGAAGAACTGTGTTGTATATTTTAGTATCATATTTAGTATCATTTGGACCATTCTAACACACTTTTCATCTATGGTGTTTCTCTCGGAGATATGGACCGTTTTACAAACATAATTTGGAAATTAGGCTGACCTTACCTGACCTGACCTAACCTAACCTAGACCACAGCAGACTACCGGGACCTAACCTGGACAAACTATCGGGACCTAACCTGGGCAAACTACCGGGACCTAACCTGGACAAACTACCGGGACCTAACCTGGACAAACTACCGGGAAATAACCGTGGTAAAGTACAGAAAACGACCGGGGCAAAATACAGGGACCTAGCCGGATATGGCAACACTGCTACAAAATGGTAATTCTTTCAATAAATACCGATTTTGGTGTGTAAACTAACAATAAAAACAAAATGTGAAAATAAAGTCAGAGTAAGTGACGGACACACTAACTGGTTTGAGATTAATAAGGGTCCATTCCCCACAGTGGTTGGTATTGGTTTGTAAGCTTCCCAACCAACCACACGTGTAAGGCTTCATTATTTTAGGGTCCATTCCACAGTGGTATTGGTTTGTAAGCTTCCCAACCAACCACACGTGTAAGGCTTCATTATTTTAGGGTCCATTCCACAGTGGTTGGTATTGGTTTGTAAGCTTCCCAACCAACCACACGTGTAAGGCTTCATTATTTTAGGGTTGATTCCACAGTGGTTGGTATTGGTTTGTAAGCATGCAAACGAAAGAATGTTAGCCGTGTAAATGACTTCTGGGTGGTTGGGAAGCTTACAAACCAATACCACTGTGGAATCAACCCTAAAATAATGAAGCCTTACAAGTGTGGTTGGTTGGGAAGCTTACAAACCAATACCACTAATAAATTCGTCTGCTAACTCACCATGTTTACAAAAGGAAGATAAGCAGTGTTGCCAGACCTGCTTGTCAGTGCTTCATGAAATTTCCCCAACTTTAAATATCAGAATTTCCCTTTTTTTTCCTCAATAATTCCCAGCTGTTTACTCTTGAACATTGACTGGTACAAATTTCCCTAGTGTTTACTTTTGAAAAAAAATATTTATAATTTCCCCGTGTGAACTTCCAAATTCCATTTAACAGAAATGTTCCTGTTTACTCCTGGAAAAATCTTTATATAATTTCCCTGTGTGGATGTCAAAATTCCCTAAAACAGAGAAATGTTCCTGCACCTGGCAACACTGCTCTACCACCACAACCTATATTATTATTGATATATAGATGATATGAACATTTACTTTACATAATTGTAATAAACAAAATAACATCAATTTATACAACACAAATGTTCTTCAATACCGCGATGGTGGTGTGGATTTCTCACTATAAATTATTGATATCAATAATGTAAAATTCACCACTTTGGGCTATAAATTTCTTGGCAACACAGGGGACTAAATGGGGAGAAATTAATACACTGGACCAAATGGGAAGAAATTAATACAGGGGACTAATTGGGGAGAAATTAATACAGGGGACTAAATGGGAAGAAATTAATACAAGGGACTAATTGGGTAGAAATTAATACGGGATTAAATGGGGAAATTAATACAGGGGACTAAATGGGGAGAAATTAATACAGGGGACTAAATGGGGAAATTAATACAGGGGACTAAATGGTGAGTAATTAATACGGGACTAAATGGGGAAATTAATACGGGGGACTAAATGGGGAGAAATTAATACAGGGGACTAAATGGGAAAAAATTAATACAAGGGACTAATTGGGTAGAAATTAATACGGGATTAAATGGGGAAATTAATACAGGGGACTAAATGGGGAGAAATTAATACAGGGGACTAAATGGGGAAATTAATACAGGGGACTAAATGGTGAGAAATTAATACGGGACTAAATGGGGAAATTAATACAGGGGACTAAATGGGGAGAAATTAATACAGGGGACTAAATGGGGAGAAATTAATACAGGGGACTAAATGGGGAAATTAATACAGGGGACTAAATGGGGAAATTAATACAGGGGACTAAATGGGGAAATTTATACAGGGGACTAAATGGTGAGAAATTAATACAGGACTAAATGGGGAAATTAATACGGGGGACTAAATGGGGAGAAATTAATACAGGGGACTAAATGGGGAAATTAATACAGGGGACTAAATGGGGAGAAATTAATACAGGGGACTAAATGGGGACTGAGGTGATCATGGTGGTGGTCGTGTGGAGGAGTATATAGGTTGTTGGACTGTAGTAATTAATTAATAAGTGGGTGTAGAGTAGTGTAGATACCTTAGTACATAATAGTGTGGTGTAACTGGCATGGGTTGGCACGTAACACAGGTTGTAGCAAAGATGATAGACAGTAAGGATAGTTCACTGAGCACTTGTTTTACCCACAATGCACCAAGGATGATAGACAGTAAGGATAGTTCACTGAGCACTTGTTTTACCCACAATGCACGGCGCCATACAGCCGTGACGTCACTGGAGACCCAAACACGGACGCATAGAGGAGTTTTGCCTTGGCTTTGCTTGTATCTCAGTGGGCCGATTCCACAGTCGATTTGTTACAGCCCGAACAAATACCATCCCGAACATGGTGAGACCCTTTACCAATAAGCCTTTCCGATTCCACAGTCGTCTGATCTTTGGTTTGCGAGCCAACAAACTTGGTGGCCGCGCAAACAAATCCCCGGAAGGGTTGGTACACCTGAATGGTGGATATTGGCCATATAACTATAACAAACTGGCACCTAAATATGAACTGTCACATGTGAGCAGAAGAAACTTGGAAGAGAGAACACATGACCAGTTGACGACCACAATTTCTCCTCGTGACAAGGCTCCTGCTGCTCTAACTTTTCACTAGTTAATTTTCACTAAATAACATAAAACTTGAGAAATACTGATGTTAAATATATTTCAAATACATGAATAATGTTTTAATAATACATTTGTCTGCTGTCATAGCGGGTAATATGATTAAAAAGATCATACAAACTGTTGTTCTTGGACGTGTCTACACTAGTGTAAATTTGAGTTATAATTAGTTCCCTCTACTCAGTTCTAAGTACTTGCATAAGGTTATACCATAATAAATGTTTCACAGGCTTATCTATAATGAATTTGGAGTAACGTGTGGGAAGAACAATAGATGTAAAATAATGAAGTGCTGTGATGCTTAGCCGAGTTGAAGCCAGTGTTGCCAGGTCTGCTTGACGAAATTTCCCCAACTTCAACATCAGATTTTCCCTTTTTACCTCAAAAATTTCCGGTTTACTCTTGAAGATAGTCGTATATTTCGTCTTGTAGAAATTTCTCCATTTATTTTTCAATAATCTTAATATAATTTCCCCATTGTTACCTCTAATTCTTCATGTCTAGGGAAACTTTCCCATACTTGGCAACACTGGTTGAAGCTCAGCAGACGACAGACTTGAATTTACTGCGATCAGCAGGATTATCGTAAAAATAATACAATCTTGCTGTTTTTCCTTGTTTCTGGATGCCTTCTATAGAAAACAATGGACATGCATTATACAATGAAAAATAATCATTTGGTATGCAAATAATATAAATATTTTCAATAATATATAATTAGTTAGCTCGGTTGGGCAAGTATACCCTTCACCAAAGATCCATCACCAAAGTTCCAATAATGCTTATGATTTTGGTTGGATCCCGAACAAACTGGGTCCCGAAAAACGACTGTGGAATCGGACACGTTACCAAAGGTTTTCGTTTGTTGGCTCACAAACAAATATTGACGACTGTGGAATCGGCCCAGTGACTCCAGCTTTTTTCTCTTTAAGAACAATGACAAGGTGTGCTGTTTACGGGTGCAATAGCAATAACAGGAGCAAGAAACAAGAAAAGTGTCATTTTTATCGATTTCCAAAGACAAAATCAGTGTTAAAACAGTGGAATCATTCGTGCTATCGGGCAGATAAACTAAACCCAGAGACTGCCAGAGTTTGCTCCCGTCATTTTAAGGCAGCAGATTACAAACAGAATTACAGCATCAAGAGGAAGCTCCTGAACAAGTCTCCACAGGCAACAAGATCACTGAAGGCTGATGCTGTACCTTCGCTGTTTCTCCCAAAACAGGAGGATGATTCAGGTAGGCAATATGGACTCTTATCTGTTACTGCCAATACTTTCGGTATAATACTTATTGTGCAAAACTTACTAAATATCATCTTTCAATTGCAATTAGTAGGAGCCGACAAATATTTCTTGATGGTGCTTGTTAACAGGTTAAAATAAGTGTTGGCCAATTCCATTGTGCATAGATATGGGCTGCCCATAATCTTTATTGAAAGTAAGGTTTATATGAGCCATACTATTGAAATGTGACAAGATAGGCCAATTTTATGAAAGTTTTATAGGTTATTTGGTTTTATTGTGTAGGGTTGGTTTATACTAACGTTAGGTGGCAGGTAGATTGGGACCATTTCTTAATATTTTCAGTTTTTATAAATGACTAGTTTGGTAGGGAGGTGGGAAACATAACCATACCAAAAGAGCAGAAAGGTTTTCCATCTTGATCATACAAATAAATTGCACCACCAGATTGTCTGATTTAATTATTTTCCTTTTTGCAGAAAGTGCAAAACACCATGGGCGCAGAGCTGAGGAAAAACAGAGGCGCCAGCTTTTGCAAGATTTGCTCAGTGTTTCTGGTAGGAAGAATTTTATGGCTTTTTAAAATTGATTTTTATTAAAATTTTTACTGTCTTGCTGAAATATAACATTTCAATCAGTGAGTTACATATGGTATATAGGGTATATTATATATTCCTTTAGTTGAAAATATATATATAGTACAGTGAATATTTTCTGCATTCTCTGCAAGACAAGTTCTCTTTCACTCAACAGACATCAGTGAGTTACATATGGTATATAGGGTATAATTATTATATATTCCTTTAGTTGAAAATATAGGTAAATTTACTGTTTCGGACAGAATAGGATTCTTTGGACAATGATATATTTTACTAGTGTTTTTTTATGTGTTTTCAACGATTTTGATATTCATTTCCGTCGCATTTTTTTTTTTTTTTTTTAGCCAAACCTAACTTAACCTAACCTAATCTGGACCGCAGCACACTACCGGGACCTAACCGGGGCAGACTGCCGGGACCTAACCAGGGCAGGCTACCGGGATCTAACCAGGGCAGATTACTGGGAAAATAGAAATAGCCGACATGGATGGATGTAGAGCACAGTTTACACTTGAAATCTAATCCCGGTAGTCTGCCCTGGTAAGGTCCCGGTAGTCTGCCCTGGTTAGGTCCCGGTAGTCTGCCCCAGTTAGGTCCTGGTAGTGTGCCGCGGTCCAGATTAGGTTTGGCAAAAAGAAAAAAAAAAAAAAAATTGCGACGGAAATTAATTTAAAAATTGTTGAAAACACATAAAAAAACACTAGTAAAACATATTATTGTCCAAAGAATCCTATTCTGTCCAAAACAGTAAATTTACCAAAATGGATATACAGTACAGTGAATGTTTTCTGTATTCTCTTAAAGACAAGTTTTCTTTCACTCAACAGACACATCATAAGAAGATTCAGCCCCTATTGAAACTGCGGTTGCTGGAGGAACTCAAGAACATGAACTTTATTGTTCCGGTAAGAGAAATGCTGATTCATTATTATCTTTCTTCATTTATAATTCTACTCTAATTGTTTCATATTTTTAATTTACTAGTTATAAATGAGTTACATATGGTATATAGGGTCTATTATATATTCCTTTAGTTGAAAATATATATACAGTACAGTGAATATTTTCTGTATCCTATTCAAGACAAATTCTCTTTCACTCAACAGACACATCATAAGAAGATTCAGCCCCTATTGAAACTGCTGTTGCTTGAGGAACTCAACCACCTGAACTTTATTGTTCCGGTAAGAGAAATGCTGATTCATTATTATCTTTCTTCATTTATAAATTCTACTCTAATTGTGTCATATTTTTAATTTACTAGTTATTTGAATTGCATTTAATCTATCTCTAGAATCATGAATTATACTGATCTGTCATAAATTATATGTATAATTATTTATATACATATATTTATCTATGATATTTCTTGATGGAGTATTTTACATTGCCCAGATTGCGGCATTGTCACTTCGGATTCCTCCGAGCAAGCCTTCATGCTGACTTCCTTCCCAACTCACCACCTTCGCCAAGATGTTTTGAAACCTTAGAAACCTTTGCTTAAGATATTGGGATAGGTGGCTCAGGGGTTTTAGTTTTATGGCATAACAACTCTAGCATGTACAGTTGGCCTGATGAATTCTTATACACCACTGTGACATCAAGGGTTCGTAACAACTAGAAAATGTAGTTAATTTCCTAACACCAAGCTTATCTAGTAATGTTATTTGGTTGATACTTAAATCAGTCAACAACATTAGAGAAAATTATCAAGGGTAGTACAGTATTTGGGAGCACTTACACAAGTACAGCTCCGGACAGATCAATGGTCCACACCCCATCCATCAGCGATTTGGTTTGGGCCTTGTCGGATCTGGTAACAGTTGCAGGTGGAGGGAGGGGGGATGTTAGTGAGAGACGAGGAGAGAAATGTGGGCGGAGCTATATAAGAAGGTAACGAATGATCAGGTAGAGAGACGTGTGTCAGGAGGAATGAATGAAGCATACACTGTGAACGGTATCGAATCACCAACAGTTTAAAGCAGGGTTCTTCAATCTTTTTCAGTCATGACCCAGTTTTTACTAAGACATCATTCTCGCGACCTATACAGAAAGATATTTTACAAATGATCAGAATTATCAACCTAAGAAAATACAAGGCCAGACGCTGAAACATAATATTTATGATTAAAAGGCATTCTAACCAGAATTATAAACACTGCCTCACCTACCCTCCCTCTCTCTCTCACACACTCATTCAAGAAGGCTAATATTTGTGCAATGATTTTGTTATATTTATAATTAAATATATGAATATTCGATTATAAAAATATGTTAGGTGGATTCATGTATGAACTTCATATTTATTTTATTGTCACGAATATTATTATTCTATTTTATTCATGTATTTATTTTTGTGAGCCTGCGACGCAGTTTGGAGGAATTCGGGACCCGTAATTTGAAGAACCCTGGTTTAAAGAAGTGCATACTGCATTAACGTAAGTGGATATAGAAGAGAAGAAATGTGATGATTTGAGGCGAGGGTGAGGGGGAAGAGGGTAAGAAAAATGAAGGTGATTAGTTGAAAAGTAATAACAAACAAATATAATTAGAATATCTGTTACATTATGTCCTTTAAATAAAGGCACTGTCTTTTGTTCACCATCGTAGTGGGATAGACTACTGAATATATATTATCCTTTGGATATTAGACAGCTATCCCTGTATTCCTTTTATCCCTCGTGCTTACCCCGTAGGGGATTATTGCCTGTAATGATGTGGGCAATACTTTAAGGGTTTTGGCGCCCCTTCGGCCCTAGCCACTAGCTTACAATTCCTTCAACTGTCCCTCCAATCTTCCTATTTCCTTCTTGCTTGCTGTCACACCTCTCTATCACCTTTTCCTGGTGTTATTTGACCTCGCTGTTGCGCCACCTAATATCAATCAAATCCCTCGAGCTTGTAGTCCACCCTATTTATCACCTTCTCCCAAGCCCAGCTGTTTTTTTTTTTTTTTTTTTTTTTATTGTGCAGAAGACCGTTTAATTTTCTAACTTTTTTAATAATCATATTTGTCAACAAACTCATTAAGCTATTTACCAGGATTTTTTCTTCTAAACATGCATTTCCTTAAAAATAATCAATGTTAAACTTGAATAGGCGCCGCTATATGGCGTTTTCAATAAACTTGGTCTAATTTTATGCATAGGCTATAGATATTACAGTATCTCTCAAGTAACTGGCAACCTTACACATCCTCCCTACTGTCTTATCCCTCTCTCGCTTGACCTTCCCTCCTTTCTTACCGTTTATTTTTTCTTTCTCATATTTTTAACCTTCTCATTCGTTCTTAAAAAGTTTTAATGACATAGGCCTTTCTCCCTTATCACTTATAGTCCAATTATATGATTCGAAAAACTGCGGCTGAAATTATGTTGTTGATTGCATTTTGGTTCTCAATATGTAGAGGTTGATTAATTGATTGATATTAGGCGCCGCAACAGCGAGGTCATATAGCGCCAGGAAAAGGTGATAGAGTGGTGTGACAGCAAGCAAGAAGGAAATAGGAAGATTGGAGGGACAGTTGAAGAAATGTAAGCTAGTGGCTAGGGCCGAAGGGGCGCCAAAACCATTAAAGTATTGCCCACATCATTACAGGCAATACTCCCCTACGGGGCAAGCACGAGGGATAAAAGGAATATAGGGATAGCTGTCTAATATCCAAAGGATAATATTCAGTAGTCTATCCCACTACGATGGTGAACAAAAGATAGTGCCTTTATTTAAAGGATATAATGTAACAGATATTCTAATTATATTTGTTTGTTATTACTTTTCAACTAATCACCTTCATTTTTCTTACCCTCTTCCCCCTCACCCTTGCCTCAAATCATCACATTTCTTCTCTTCTATATCCACTTACGTTAATGCAGTATGCACTTCTTTAAACCAGGGTTCTTCAAATTACGGGTCCCGAATTCCTCCAAACTGCATCGCAGGCTCACAAAAATAAATACATGAATAAAATAGAATAATAATATTTGTGACAATAAAATAAATATGAAGTTCATACATGAATCCACCTAACATATTTTTATAATCGAATATTCATATATTTAATTATAAATAAAAGAAAATCATTGCACAAATATTAGCCTTCTTGAATGAGTGTGTGAGAGAGAGAGGGAAGGGTAGGTGAGGCAGTGTTTATAATTCTGGTTAGAATGCCTTTTAATCATAAATATTATGTTTCAGCGTCTGGCCTTGTATTTTCTTAGGTTGATAATTCTGATAATTTGTAAAATATCTTTCTGTATGGGTCGAAAGAATGATGTCTTAGTAAAAACTGGGTCACGACTGAAAAAAAAAGAAGAACCCTGCTTTAAACTGTTGGTGATTCGATACCGTTCACAGTGTATGCTTCATTCATTCCTCCTGACACACGTCTCTCTACCTGATCATTCGTTACCCTCTTATATAGCTCCGCCCACATTTCTCTCCTCTCCCACTAACATCCCCCCCTCCCTCCACCTGCAACTGTTACCAGATCAGATGAGGCCCAAACCAAGTCGCTGGTGGAAGAAGTGTGGACCCTTGATCTGTCCGGAGCTGTACATTGGGGTGTAGAATAGGTTGATCTTATCCTACAAACTTGTTAGAAATTCTAAAGTACAGTACAGTACTGTAGACAGTAGTGATAGACTAAGGACTAGTCACTGAGAAATAAGTTGAAGACTTGGAGTAGTACTGTATGTATTTGCCATACATGCCCATCCCACCTCAATGTATTACATTTCACCTTCCCAACCATCCCACACACAATCCCAATTGCCTTCTTACTCATGCTGCAGTCCCAATTGCCTTCTTACTCATGCTACACCTCTCATTACTTTCTCTATCCCACCTGGTATTGGGAAGGGAAAGTTAACATTATAGTAGTGTATATTATAAAGTATACTGTACTGTATTTGCCAAGAAATAGTCACTAAGGATAGCTTCACAGGATGCTTTTTCTCTAGGCCTTTGTGTTAAGTAACCTTTCACTTTACAGAATTGGCACCTGACTCTTATGAAGCTCCTACCCAAACCTCTGCTGTTGGAGAGACTCTATTAACACCAAGAGTTAGAAACAACTAAAGAAGGTAGCTCTGCTTCATCAGGTGGACATAATCTGGCAGTTTGTTGGTCCTGTTGTGGTTTCCTACATTCTGGGAATAATAATGTGTATGCCCTACAACAGCAGCTGTCTGAGGTGTCTCTAAAATTGGAGAAAGTAACAAAAATTAAAATACAGTTAGAACTAAATTTAGAGGAATTACGAGCAAAGGAAGGAAGTTTAGAACAAAGATTAATGGAGCTTGTTGGAGAAAATGGTGACATCAAAAAGAAATTGTTAAAACAATCCTTAGACAATGATATTCTGCTTAAGGAAAATACAGAGTACAAAAATTTGGTATCAGAGTACAACCTTGAAAAAGCAAAGCAAACTTATGCCAATAAACCTATTATACCAGCATCTATGACTATATGTATCCTCACGGCCTTGTTATGCTTCTGTTTTGTTCTATGTGCTAGTTCCCCCTTTATTAGTCTGTTTCCTTATACCATCTGTGTAGTAAATGTGTTCTGAGGCCTGGTACTGTACTAGTTTAAGTATTGTTGGATTATGGTACTAAATCATATTCCAGTTGTATGAACACTTTATGTGCTTGAATTTTTAAAAACTTCAGAGTTATCATTGCAAGGGAAGAATAGTTAGATGCAAATGAGCATGAGAGGGTAAGATGCAGCATATAAATAATTTCTGTAGCACTCAGTACATGGTTGAATGTCATACTTGATAATCATAGTTCCTGGCTTGTACAACAGCTTTAAAATGTACAGTTTATTATAGTAGGTGTATTTTTGTAGGAAGAACTGTTCCATGCTGACTTTTTACACTATGGGTGAGAGGTTACAGACTTTTGATTCATTCAGATTTGCTCACTTTTTTTCACTCGCCTCTGTATTTAATACTGTACTTTAGATTTCAAGGAAATAAATTACTCGTGTCTACTTTTATGTTCTTACCTATTTGTATTTCTGTACATCTTTGTTTCCTCTTCTTTTAATTAATTTCTTACTGTGACTTCTAATTGTAGGTATTCCCTGTTGACACAAGTTTTCTATATCCTTACTATTCCATACTACTGCAGCATATTCCAAGGTAGGCCTTATAAAGGATGTAATTATTTTCTTGATCATTTCTTCATCTATTTAAGTGAAGGCCACTCTCAAGTTTGCTAACAATGTATACATGTTTCTCACTTTTTCATTTATATGATTATCTGGTGTCAATTTCTTATTTATCGTTACCCCTAAATCTCTTTCTTTCTCTGCTTTATTTAATATTTTATGTCCAAGCTTGTACTGCCAATTTGGTCTTCTCTCACTTCTACCAAATTTAATAATAATGTGTTTAATATCTTCAGTTTCCAGAACTAAAGTAGTTAAAGGAAGTACATTATTATGCCAAGATAACTCAAACACAAAAATGTATTCCACACTGGCAAAGTAAATAGTAATTAAGAGTAAGCAGAAAAAATTAACAAACTTCTCGGAATAGCAAAATGACTGCACAGACTACTGGATATACAAAACTACAGAAGGGCCTGTAAAGAAACGTTCTTTTTCTTGCAAGTAATGAAAGGTCACATTTGAAAGTAAATCATGTACAAAAAGAAGTGAAATTGTGGGTGAAGTTAGAGTTAATGTTGGGAGAAAGATGGGTGAGAGACATGATATGCATGTAATACAACATAAAGAAATATTAACGAATCTCTAGGAATTTCAGTCAATAATCCCAATTTCCTATGTTTGTGACTCATCTATATTTAATCATAATAAATTAATATCACGGGGTTTTGCTAGCTAGAATCGGCGTGAGCGAACCTCTATCAGCTTGTAAATACAGTGCTATAGCCTTCAATATAGCATACACTAGTCTACTATTCATGAAAACTATATCCACAACTATCAATTAACTCTTTTAGAGAACACTACACACGTATGATGTATAAATCGTGTATTAAAACCGAGAATAAGGAGAGATTATTTAAGTTTGAACGAGATTCCTGCATGCGAGGGTCTCCAGCAGGGTCTCCAGTGAGCGTCATCACTTTGACGTCACGGAGCGCGTGACATCACGGCTGAATTGATGACGTTTCACTGAACTATCCTTACTGTCTCTCATCCTTGATCCAGTCCACCTACCACCAATACAACTTGCCAGAATACAACACTACCACCTACTCTTCAACTCCACAAGAACCAGTACCTTTCACATAATTTGCTTCAAATTAAGGTAAATTGGTGTATGAAACAAGGGGTCTGATTTGGTCTTCCTAATTCTATAACAAATTGATGTTCTGGTTAAGGCCAAAGGATGCAAATGGTTAGGTCCCGAAGGATGCCATGATTAGGTCCCGAAGAATGGAAAGGTTAGGTGCCGAAGTATGGCAAGGTTAGGTGCCGAAGTATGGCAAGGTTAGGTGCAAAAGTATGGCAAGGTTAGGTCCCGAAGGATGCCCCCTTCTAGGTTAGGTTAGGTCAGGTCTTTTTAATTCTGTAATATCTCGATGCTATGGTTAAGACCGAAGGATGCCCGATGCAGGTTGGGTCAGAAAAAAGTTGGCTCGGGTTTTTTATTTTTCAATATTTATGCTCATTGAAAATTGGAAAGCCCGAGCCAAGTTTGGCAAAACTTGGCTCGGGTTTTCCAGTTTTCCAGATATATGCTTGTTGAAAATTGGAAAACCCGAGCCAACTTTTGCCGAAACTTGGCTCGGGTTTTCCACTTTTTGACATTTATGGCATGTCGTGAGTGCAATATAGAATGGCAAATATACTATATTATGAGTTTTCCCCCCACCCAAAACCTCCAATTTCCCAGGCTCTCCCCCAAGATTGTTGGATGGGAGAGAGGGGGCTATCTCCAAAACGAAGCATTACCTAAAGAAACGAAGGTCAACATCATTCAAATCACACTAAAACCTTCTAGGAATTATATATTTTTCCTATGAAATCCTGTTGTGGCAACTTGTAAAAATTTACCAAAGTTGTACATAATATTGAAACACCAAGATCGACACACACACACACAACTGGACTTTCCCTCGTTCCCTCGTTTAATCTATTCCTCCAATCAACATTTGCCAAAGCGATTCCCCTCTTCACCCCTCCAAGATTTCGGACGGTATAAAAAGGGATTCAGCCGGTAGAAAAGTCAGCACATCCTACAGCGAGCTTGACTCTCACACACACACTCCTGCCAAGACTCCCTGCCAGCCCTTGAGTATTTCTACTATTTTCCTCTTTGTTCCCCTTATATTCTGTGTTCATTACCGTTCCTCCACATATAGGTTACTAAGGTGCATTTAGGGTATAATATTTTGTTTAGGATATAATTTACTGTATAGGTTAACCCCTTAAATGCGGTATATGGAGGAATGTTATCATTCACTGTGCTGGGGCCGGATACTCAAAAAGTTTCTAAATTAGCCTTCCTATCTCAGTTAGGAATGCCTAGTGTAGGAACAGGTTAGGAACTCCTATCTCGTTTCCTAAGTGCCCATACTCAAAACATTCTGAGGAGTTCCTAAACCCTTCCTAACACTTAGGAGTTCCTAAATCCTCTAGGAGTTTCTAAGTCCTTTAGCCAATCAGGAAGGAGCTTTCAAATAGTTCCCGCTTTTTTCCAGCCAATGGGGAAGAAGAATCATATCAGCTGTGTATTGTAAACATGTAATAAGAGCGCCTCTTATATGTTCCTCTTATATTAAAGTGCAGTATAGTATTATATATATTAAGTTCATATCAATTACAAATGAAATATATCGGTAAATATTGAAAGAATTACCGTTATTGCGTACGTTTTTTCTACCTTTATTACCCACTTATTTAGACCATTCGAAGACTATTTTCCTCAATGGCATTTCCTCCGCAAATGCCCCATTTCCAAGATAGGGCATATTCAAATGGGGCATTTTGAAATTAGCCTGACCTTACCTGACCTGACCTAACCTAACCTAACCTAGACCGCATCAGACTACCGGGACCTAACCTGGGCAAACTACGGTAAATTTACATAAGAACTGGGTTCACTATATTGTATATTTTAGTATCATTACCCACTATTTTGGACCATTCTAAGACACTTTTCATCTATGGTGTTTCTCTCGGAGATGCCCCGTTTTACAATCATAATTTGGAAATTAGTCTGACCTTACCTGACCTGACCTAACCTAACCTAGACCACAGCAGACTACCGGGACCAAACCTGGGCAAACTACCGGGACCTAACCTGGGTAAACTACCGGGATATAACCAGTGTAAACTATCAAAGTGACTGGGGCAAATTTCCGGGACCTAGCCAGATGTGGTAATACTGCGCGATCCTAGCCAAAAACCCAGTTATTCTGTAATAATACCCAAACTACTGGGACCTAACCTGGGCAAACTACCGGGAAATTACCGTGGTAAAGTACAATAAATGACGGGGGTAAAATACTGGCACCCAGCCGGATCAGGCAACACTGCTGCAAAACGGTAATTCTTTCAATAAATACCAATATATCTCAGGAAGTATGGTTGTGTGCCAATAATATGCTTAATTTATGATTTGTTCTTGTGTGTCATGTTCCTCCTGTGTTACAGTATTTTATTTTATTTTTTTAAAGTCAGCATTACACATGAAATCAATGTCATTGTGTATTATATAATTATATATCTTTGTTTTAAGCTTAGTGCAGTTTTGTATATTTTTCTGATTTAAAATCACTACATGATTAGGTTAGGTTTTTCCATCCTCCAACTTACAATCTCTTCTCCATCCATCTTTTCAAGCTCAGTCTCTCCTCCATCCCTCCTCTCCAACCTACAATCTTTACTCCAAACTTTCCCTTACACCAATCATATGGTGTGGGACCAATGCACGGTAGGCTGTACTGTATATTTAGTGCTGTCTTCTTTACTTGCCTGCACATCTCCACTAGCACAGTGGAAGTGTTATACATATTTTGCCTTTGCAGAAACTGTGATACTGTGTCACTCAGGTTTATTTTTGTGTGTGCTACTTTTAGGCTTAATTATGTAAGCTAAGGAAATATAGATATATACAAGATATAATTTTAAAAATTTTTATTACTGGATAAATTTGCCTTCTCATGATCCAACTCAGAGGTAAATAAAAAAACAAAAAAGACATCTTAGTTAAGTCACAGCCTACACAGTGAGACAACTGCAAAAAGAATCCTTTTCAAGAAAAAACATTGCTTTTTCTGATAATATATGCACCACTGAGTTCACCACTCTGCTCACACTTGCTTGTGTCACTCCTGCTGTATCCCCAATTACACTTTGGAAGGTCCCACTCGCCAACAATCGCAGAGTCACTAACACTTGAGTACGTGTTGGTATCGTATGAGACCTTCTAGTGGGTCGAGCAACGTGTGGTTCCAGTTCCTGGCACAAATGTATTATTTCATGCCGAGGAAATCTATAGTAGCGCAGCAAGTGTTCATCACTATGATGTAGAGGGTCTAGCATATCCCTGTAGACTCTCTCACGCCTTAGCTGACGCCTATTTTCGTAGGCAAACCAAAGTTCCATCACTGCACTAGTCTCTTCACTCTCTTGCCTCTCCAACAACAACAAAATAACACGTTTGTGTTGGTGACTTCAAGTGTCGCGCTATCAATTTTCACAACTTTTCTACGGTGACGGAGTTCCTAACTCACTTAGAAGGCCTTGGGGGTCTTCCTAAATCCAACCGATTTAGGAACAATAAAAATGGCGTCCCACAGTGTCGATATTGCTTTGAGTATGAGTTCCTAGCTCGACTGGGGAAGTTAGGAATTCCTAACTGAGATAGGAATTCCTAAATTGTTTTGAGTATCCGGCCCCTGGTATCTAGCCAAATACTTACTATCTCAAAACTGTATAAAACTTATATCAATGTACTTGTCTCGTGTTTGTGCATCATGCATCGATTATATTTTGTATTTACATGCCTTGGTTTTGCCAAAATTGTTACACGTAATTGGAGAGGTTGACGACACTAGGAATTCTATTATACCTTCCTGATTATTGATCACCAGAGAAAATGAATGGGTAGAAGCATACACTAAAATAAACTGAATAATTCTATATGGCTAAAAATGTCATGGATATCTACATGCTTCTATTCACAAAGTTACTATCTGGCGATTGTTTCACTTGTATTGCCTAAAAAATTATAAGCTTAGTTATACAACTGCATGAATTTACTTCACAAAGAGTATTTCCACCACCTACACCCTCTAGTGTGTGTGTGTGTGGAGATTTACCGTTTGAAATGAGGTGAGTCAGGTCAAAAATAGGCTGTCTCTCTCTCTCTCTCTCTCTCTCTCTCTCTCTCTCTCTCTCTCTCTCTCTCTCTCTATATATATATATATATATATATATATATATATATATATATATATATATATATATATATATATATATATATATATATATATATATATATATATATATATATATATATATATATACTTTGCCATATACAAATTTACGAAAAATACTATATACTCGGTGCACGGGATAGAGAAAGAGTACGAGCCGTCTCTTTGCTTCCTCTGCATATATATATATATATATATATATATATATATATATATATATATATATATATATATATATATATATATATATATATATATATATATATTTATATATATATATATATATATATATATATATATATATATATATATATATATAACACGAAGTTAGACGAAGAACTAGGTTAGAAAGGAGACCATTACAGATGTGGGAGTGAAGAGGTATAAAGAAGAAACGCTGTATAGGTGGTGAAGGAGGTAGACCAATTATCAGCTTATGAACTTATGGATGTGGCGGATTCAGCCACACCTGTTTTGAAGTATACATGCCTTCCTTATTTGTTATGTATATGTTCTGTGCAATACATGCACACCGGTGTAAATGCTGTTAGGCCCGTCAGGGTGTGCTTGATCTAACATGAAATAAGAGGGAGGGAGTGGGACCATGGGAAGGACATGTAGAGAGGGAGGAGGTGGTGGAGGGCTAACCGCGGCCTCACCCAAAACCACCGAGATCTCGGTGGTGTTGCCTTACCCCCTACCCCTCCACCCAGGGTAATAAAATAATTATCATCTTATGTACTTACATATCAGGAAAAGAGATATGTACAGTGTGTGTGTGTGTGTGCAATATTGGTGATGGTTTGGGTCGTGGTTTTAGTGGTAGCAATGGTGGTAGTAATTGTGGTTAGGTTACATACATAACCAGTATTTGTACATACTGGTTATCAATATACTTTCACACCCAAGCATTATATAAATATAAAAGCATTAGCCTACATAATACATTGTACATAGTACATTGATACCCAGTATGTATAAATGGTTTAGCAATTGTGTATGTAGCCTAATAGCCTAGTAAAAAAAAATATATGCGGGAAGGACATGTTTGATCAAGCACACTCCGACACCATATTCACTCCTACTGCCACAACTTACTAAGCACGAGTGCAGTATTACCTATATACCTATGGTATATTATATATCATCATTGAAAATAATAAGAGAAAGACAGAGAGAGTTATTACAGTACGGAAGGCTAGGGGAGAGGAAGAGGTAAAGGAAAGGGAGGGGGAGACAATTATCAGATTAGGTTCTTATGGGTGTGGCGAACACACACACACACACACACACACTGGAGAGGGAGTGGCTCAATAACCGCAGATGAATGAGAGGTAATAATGTAGTGTAACCTGTTATATGAAGCCCGAAGGGTGAGCAAAAAATTTACTCATCTTCACTCTTTACATCTTGCAAGTCATATAATTAAAAAAATAAATATGACTATATATTAGATTTGAATAGAGTACGTAACAATAACAGCTAAGAGTCATTTGTACTGCCGACTTCAAGCTATTGGTTGATATGAGTATGGTATATTTTATAAATCTTGAAATGGAAAGTGTTTGTTATTCATTAATTTTCATGGAAAATAATTTCTTAATATTATCTTTGATAGAGATTGAACCTTTTTATTATCTTTTTATATATATATATATATATATCTCAACCTCGGGGATTGGTTGGGTTATTTTTTTCTTTTATTTGTCTTTTACTTCATTTTTATCATTATTCTGTTGTGAATATTTGCTTACACAGGGTTGGTCTTGGGGTGGAGAAATAAATACAAATTTCCCCTTTTTTATTATAAAGTAACCCCCCAACCCCACCCTTTTCCGACCAGCATTCAATTTTCGCATAATAAGTATAGTTTTCTTTTGACTTCGCTCCTCCTCTCTGTACCACCTGTCCATTCTGTAAACTAAGAAAAACTTTCATCATAACTCTTCTCAATAATGATATATAATATACCATATAATGAAAATAATCACTAGACGAAAGCATGCATCCTTACCCTCTTGTCCCACGAGTAATACTGAAATTATCGGTGTAAATGCTGTTAGGCCCGTCAGGGTGTGCTTGATCTAACATGAAATAAGAGGGAGGGGGTGGGACCATGGGAAGGACATGTAGAGAGGGAGGAGGTGGTGGAGGGCTAACCGCGGCCTCACCCCCTACCCCTCCACCCAGGGTAATAAAATTTACTGGACATTTTACATTTCCTCATTTGAGGCTTGGATGCAGGGCAGTTATGACGCACTGTACACTACCCCAAGATTTAGAGGCAGCTGGGTATCTCTTGAGAGATAGGGAGAGTGAGAAGAGCAATAAACAGTCTGGTGCTAATTACAGTCCTTCTCTCTCCCAGAAAAATAATGCTCACTGACAAGATCTAGGTAGTGGCAATTTCAGCACTGAGTTTGAAATGGAAATGAAAGATTCAGCAGTGAAAGGGTTAACCCTTTCGCTGTTATGCGCATCTCTAGACGATCACCTTACAATCCTGCTATGCAAGTCTAAAGACTCCAGCTCGACAGCCTGCTAGCATACGCATCTTGAGACGACCAGAATAGTTGACCTTGACTCACTTCACACGGTCAGATAATAAACCCACTTTGCCGCCTCTCCCTTCCTCTCTCCTCCTCCCTTCCTTTTACTTTCCCTTCTTCCTCCTCCTCCTACTTTATCTTCGTTTCCTTCCTCGAATCCTTTTATATAAGACTGAGTGTACATTTTCCATAATTATATATAATATAATATTGAGAAAGTTTTATAAATGAAAAAGAGTGTCCAGTAAAGGAGTAAATACAAATTTACTTACACATGATCCCAACAGCATAAAGCCCTATTCCTACCCCTCCCTTTCTTCGTGAGCGGTAATTCCGATGCATTTCCCTTGATGTACATGTTATTTGGAGAGAGAGAGAGAGAGAGAGAGAGAGAGAGAGAGAGAGAGAGAGAGAGAGAGAGAGAGAGAGAGAGAGTTATTACAGTACGGAAGGCTAGGGGAGAGGAAGAGGTAAAGGAAAGGGAGGGGGAGACAATTATCAGATTAGGTTCTTATGGGTGTGGCGAACACACACACACACACACACACACTCGAGAGGGAGTGGCTCAATAACCGCAGATGAATGAGAGGTAATAATGTAGTGTAACCTGTTATATGAAGCCCGAAGGGTGAGCAAAAAATTTACTCATCTTCACTCTTTACATCTTGCAAGTCATATAATTAAAAAAATAAATATGACTATATATTAGATTTGAATAGAGTACGTAACAATAACAGCTAAGAGTCATTTGTACTGCCGACTTCAAGCTATTGGTTGATATGAGTATGGTATATTTTATAAATCTTGAAAGGGAAAGTGTTTGTTATTCATTAATTTTCATGGAAAATAATTTCTCAATATTATCTTTGATAGAGATACTGCCATGGATAACAAACACTTTCCCTTTCTAGATTTATAAATATACCATACTTAATGATATCAACCAATAGCTTGAAGTCAGCAGTACAAATGACTCTAGCTGTTATTGTTACGTACTCTATTCAAATCTAGTCATATTTATTATTTTAATTATATGACAAAAAGAGAAAAGATGAGTCAATTTTTTGTTCAGCCTATTACAAAGTAACCCTCCAATAAAATAAATAATGCATAGGAAAACCCATCCTCTGTGGAAGCTAGCCATGTTTATGTACGACCAGAAAGTACAGCCTCCCTCATTGTCCTCACTCTCCCCAGGGGGAATAGGATTACTAGGGGCACGGGGTGAAGGGGGCTCGTCAGAGAGAGAGAGGGTGGGGAAGAGTTACTATATTTTTACACACACACACACAAACAGAGGTCTGATATTCAATAGTGAAAAGGTACACACTTTATATATATTTTTATTGATATTTAGAAATTATAATACATATAATATATATTGAATATTTTAGGTAAACAAACAATTGCATGAAGTTTCTCTCTCTCTCTCAGTAAGTCACCGTAGAGCGCTGGTGGATCAGAAATTCTTCAATGTGTGGTAATCCCTGAAGCAACCTACTATACATAGTCCAATGTTGCACTCATTGCATATGATGACTACTCGAGTGCGTTTCTTTTGACGTCGGGTTGTGTGCTTGCACACATAGCAGTCTCTTGGTTTCTTCTTTCCATTCGCCATCTCAGTATGTACTGGATAATGGCGACTATATGCGTCTATTATGCGATCTGGCATGGGGTTAGGGCGTCGACCTTTGATGTTGGTAGTAGGTTCTCCAAAGTCCTCCAAAAGCTGGTAAGCAACATTGTACACAAACTCGCGTAGCTTTGGCTTCTTAGAGGGGTCAATATTCTTTTTGACAAGCCAGAGATTGTAAGCATTGAGCATTGTGATATCTATCAAGTGGAAGAAGAACTTGTGGTACCACTTGACAGACTTTCTCAAACACTCAACGCCACTTATCTGACTGTCAGACTTGTCTACAAGGCGCATATTTTTAGTATAATCTACCACAACATCAGGCTTCATGATGGATTTTTTTGTTCTGTGGTGAATCTTTCCGGTTGGAAATAGTTCACCCTTGTGAATGGTGGAAAGGAGGTGGACTGGCTGCCTATCGTTCCACTTGTATGCGCCAATCTTGCCAGACTTTTCACTTTGGATGAACAGTTCCGTCTTGCGTCGCTTCCTACTTCTCTCGTGGTGGGGGCGAGCTTCCTCTTCAGAATCTGGTGTATCACTAGAACTAGGGTTTTCAACTCGAGTTTTATTTCCATTGAATTTCGGCATGAATTTCCTATTCGCCCGTACAGTTCCACATGATCCCGTTTTGTTGTCATGCAGGAATTGGCACAGAGCAGGGCTTGTATACCAGTTGTCGGTGTACAATATATGACCCCTGCCCAGGTAGTCTGCCATCATTTTCTTGACGATAGCACCAGACATACCTATAGGGTCTTTCTTGTGCACCACTGGTATATCTATATTTGTGCCGGTGTAAACAATCATGTCAAGCACAAATCCTGTATCACATTCACATAAAACAAATAGTTTCAAGCCGAAGCGATGTCTTTTAGAGGGTATATATTGTTTGAAAACTAGCCGACCTTTGTATAGCATAAGTGACTCATCTATGACCAGCTTTTGAAATGGATAGAAATATTTCTTGAACCTTGAAAGGATCATCGAAAATATACCTCTCACTTTCCAGATACGGTCTTCTTTGTTAGGATTTTCATTGTCTGAGAAGTGAAGAAAACTCAACAATAATAAAAATCTATCACGAGGCATATACTTGCTAAACAAAGGTGTGCTGATGAGGGCATCGTTGCGCCAGTAATGCTGGAGAACGTGTTTTTTGCAAAGAGGCATAATCAACATCAATGCCAGAAACACAAACAGCTCCCTGACAGTTGTAGCTTCCCAATTTCGTATTCTCGAAAAAGGGGAAATGAAATCCATATGCTGAGACACCCAACTATTGTATCTGTTCGTTTTCTCAGCTATATAGGACATCACTTCCTCATCGATGAAGGCACGAAAGAAGGCACTCTCTCTTGCCTCGTCGTTGCAAGGCCAGTCCCTTGTTGTACCACTCCTGTTTGGCCGAAAATCGTGCTGGTCTGGTACAAAGTCTGACCCCTCTGACCAGTCAAAAGAAAACACTTCACGCAGATTTACAGGTGTTCCGTCGTTCTCATTTCCTTCGTCCTCGTCACTGCTAGAACTAAGTGCATTGTTACCTAACCACACTTCGTCACTGCCAATGACGTCAGATTCACTCCCACTAGAATCACTCCCACCATCCTCCATAAACAAAAGCGGTATAATTTTTTATGGTGTTAGGTTACGCTGACGTGGATGTGATCATGGTGTGGATGAATGACGAGAAGTACTCGGACCTGGAACAATCAGAGTGGGCACAGATTCAGTGGTGGTGATGGATGATGAAAGAATGGTAGTTGAGTGGCCTCTTTTATTCCCATTCGTATGTCTTGGTGTTACTGGGGAGTCAAGCTGGGCATCCCTTTCTTCATACGCCAGCTGTCCTTGTGTGCTTGTGGATTGCTTAGGGAGAGTAATGGTGGTAGAGGAGGAGGAGGGGTGAAGCTGCTGATAAAATCTCGAGGATAGGGAACGTGCAACAGGTGTACGCATTTTCTGTGGATCTCCCTTTATTTTCTTTCTTACTGTAGGGATGACCTCATCTTCTGTCTCACTACTGCTGGAGTAAGTAAGGGAGGGCCTCTGAAGTGACTTTGGCATCCGTCTTCTGCTAATTATTCTCCCTGTGAGTGGCTGGCTAGAGTCCAATAGATCACTACTTCCTCCTTCCATGGTGTCTGTGGGGTGACTGACTAAAACACTAAGTTGATGAAAATTTGACATATGGAAGGGGTTGACGGATATCGCCATGACCTTAATTAACTCAACTGGGTCAGCAGGTAGCTGGCTGTATTTTGGCTTGCCGCACTACCTCACTAAGGCCTGAATTGTGGCTGATCGCACCCAATGGGTTAAATGTGAATCTTGTGATAACATTATTATGTTGTCCAATGTCTGTAACTTCTGTATATAGTTTGCTTTTATATATAATTAAACTGTTATTCAGCCCTTCATTTACAAGTATAAATCCGAACCTACTCTTAAGTTTTATCATGTGGAAGTCATCTGGGCTCTAAGACTTAATTATATCTAGACCTAAGCGTGATAAGTGGCGACCTCGCCAGGATATTCCAGGGTAATTTTGTTATATAATATCTAGTGTAAGTTAAATTCCTACCACAACTTTAGCTATTTACATGTATTTATTTTTGTTCATAGGAATTATTTCTTGTGCTGGTTGTTTCCTCTTTTCTATATTTTATTGGAGTGTCATATGGTCCTATAGGCATAGGCAGTCATACTATAGGTCTATCATAATTATAGTTTTGTATCTAACCGGATCCCTGAATCATGCCGTACGATTAAAATTATTAATTTCCTCTTATGTGCTCATCTCATTCAAGCATTTATCTCGGGATTATCTTTTATTAGCGAGACCTTTCAAGTATCTATTTCTTTTTCAAGAATCAGGAACTTTACTCTCCTCAAGTCTCTTTTATCAATCTTATTCTTCTTCAAGTGATCAAGCTCAGAAAAGTTTAGAGTAAGTTCATAAATTCTCCTGTCTTGCTATAATCCTGAATAACTCGCTCATATAAGTGTTCCTCAGTAACCCTGATTCACTTATCACTGCCTCTAATTTATTCCTTTTGATGTTCAATGATAATTTATTTTGCCATAATAGTTGACCTCTAACTTGTGTGATTTTGTGTTAGTTTCACTCGTGGTGTTATACATTACTTTATTTATCATGGCTACCCTTCCTTTTGATGTAGAGAAATTTCAACGTAATCCACGATATGAAGACCTTTCCGACCTATTAAAATCTGATTGAAAAAACCTTGCCAAGGCATATGATATTCCTTTTTCTGCTTAAATGACTAAGGAAGTACTAAAGAATGTAGTAGTGGAACAGTTGGTAGAGGGAGACATACTCCCCGGTGTTGCAATTGAGGTGTTGACTCCTATGAGTCATGGCGTTCATAATCCTGACTCTCCCAAGACGCGATCTAGAGTAGCTCAACCTTTACCTGAAGGTACTAGACATAGTGTGTTAACCGAAGCAGATCCATTAGCTCTTGGAAGATTAAAATTTGAATTCGAACTAAAAATGAAAGAAATGGAACTTGCACACGACAAGGAAATTAGACTTAAAGAAATTGAAATTGAGGAGTTAAAAGTAAGAGAAGATATAGAACTTAGAATGAAGGACAGACTAACTAAATTCAATGCTGCAGAAGCTACTTCCCTATTACCCCCTTTTGAAGAAAGAGATGTAGATGGATATTTTCGTACTTTTGAAAGCCTAGCCAGGAAAAAGGAGTGGCCAAATGATCAGTGGTTAATAATCTTGTTTCCTAAACTAACTGGATGAGCTCAGATGGTGTTCAACAGTTTGGAGCAATTTGATGATTATGAAGCTGTGAAAAACAATATTTTAAGAGCTTATGAGATAACCCCAGAAGCATATAGGCAGAAATTTAGGTCCCTAACTAAACCTTCCAGTCAAACATTTGTTGAGTTTGCATCAGAGAAACTTAGGTTGTTTAAAAAGTGGTTATACTCTACTGAAACTACTACCTTTGATTAATATAGTTGTGTTAGAAGAGGTAAAAAATAAAATGTCCATCAGTATATTAAAACATGTGGAAGAGCGAGGGGAAATAAAGTTGGAACGCTCAGCTGAGGTAGCTGACGCATATTCATTGCTGGTGCGGAGCTTGGGAAGAGTGGAGACTCAGGCTCGCTCTACTAGGCCCTCCTCCGATACTCCCCTTGTGACTGGGAATGAGAAGTCTCGAGGTCATACCAGTGTATCCTATGGTCCTCCACTAATTACGTGTAACTATTGTAAAAAGCCAGGGCACACCATTCAACAATGTAGACACCCTAGTTGTAAACACTCTAACACTTCTCAAGATAATACCACTAGACACAAACCTCACGTTTCTACCATTACACCAAACAAACCTGTTGCAACTTCAAACTCCCTTACTTCCCAACATTTTTCAGCCATTCATGTATCAGGGAAAAATCTCATTGACTAAATCAAGTGACACTCACCCTATTACCATACTAAGGGATACCGCAGCAGCTCAGACCATTCTTTTTAAAGACTCTTTACCTGAATACAGTACTGCTCTAACTGGAGAAAAGGTGATTGTGTGTGACCTTACAACTGAATCTTCTTATCCTTTAGCAACCATATATATTGAATGTCCCGTATTATCTGGCACCTTCCAAGTTGCTCTGAGAGACTCCCCTTTGCCTGTTCAAGGAGTGCATATGTTGCTCGGGAATGATTTAGCAGGAGAACTAGTCGTCCCTAACCTTAAAATCCTTGACTCTCCCCTGCCTGATAGCTCCCTAGAAGAATCTTCTTCCTTGTACCCTTGTTGTGCAGTAACTCGATCTCAAAGTAAAACGAAACAAATTTCCTCCACTCCATCCCACAATCTAAAAGTTTCTTTAGAATGCCTTAATAAACAATCCTTCACACGTGAAGAGTTAATCAAAGCTCAACAGGTTGATCCCACTTTGAATAACATCAGACCAGCTGCTCTTGAGGATAAGAATGGGGGAAGGCGTGGCTGAGTGGATAGAGTGACGGACTGCGAATGGCAAGGGCCCTGGTTCGAGTCCACGAGAAAACGTCTGGGATTTTTTCGAGGTGATCTGATGGGTCCAGCTGTTCGTCAACTATACCCTAGCTACTCCGACACGTCAAGAAAATACCCCCTACATCGTCGTCAACTCACAACATAGAAGATGCCAGACCATATTCCAAGATGCTGTGAGTGACGGTGTAGCTGCTCTCCCCTGATAGTGACATGTATAAATAAGGTGTCGTCATCTAGTGGGACAGAAGAGAAGCTTCGGTACCAACATCACCACGAAGCTCCACTGTCTCATCTAGTGCGACACCCAATAATCTCGGGGCCTCGCAAGAGTCACGGGCTACTGACAGCCTACAGTCCTGAGGTTGAGGTATAGGAAAAAAAAAAAAAAGTTGCCTTGCTTTTACTATCGGGAGGATATCTTAATGAGAGCATACAGACCCCCGGAGTTGAAACCCCTTGATACCTGGTCAGAATACCACCAAATTGTAGTGCCACAGTCAGTTCGGACTTCATTGGTACAATTGGCTCATGATGGACTTGCTGGTCACTTAGGAATACTAAAAACTTACAGAAAATTGCTAACCATTTCTATTGGCCAGGAATGAAAACAGATGTCAAGTCATACATAAAACACTGTCATACATGTCAAACAGTTGGAAAAGCTAATGAAACCATTCCACCAGCCCCATTAAATCCTATCCCTGTAACCTCTGAGCCGTTTGAAAAGATAGTGTTGGATTGTGTGGGTCCTCTACCCAAAACTAAAAAAAGTAACCAGTATTTTGTAACAGTAATGAATGTTACTACTCGGTATCCAGAGGCTTTTCCTCTCAAGAATATTACATCTAAATCTATTCTTAAACCTATCCTTCATTTCTTTACCTCAGTTGGCATCCCCAAAATAATACAAACAGATCAAGGTAGTAATATTACCAGCACTATATGTCAAGAGGTGACGAAGGAACTAGGAGTGACCCATGTGACCTCGACTGCTTACCATCCTCAGTCACAAGGATGCTTGGAACGATTCCATCAAACTTTAAAATCAGTACTTCGTAAGTTCTATTCAGAGTATGAACTGGAATGGGATGAACAGTTGGATTTCTTGCTTTTTGTTTTAAGAGAATGTCCTCAAGAATCACTTGGTTATTCCCCCTTCGAGCTTTTGTACGGCAGACAAATTAGAGGCCCCTTGAAAGTAATTAAAGATCAGTGGTTTGACTCTGCCCCTTGTTCAATTTCTGTGGAGACATATATTGAGAACTTAAGATCTAAATTATCTAATGCCGGAACCTTTGCTGCTAAACACCTTCTCAAGGCTCAAAACAAAATGGTTTAACAACAAACTAAAGCTGTTCATCGCTCTTTCAAACCAGGAGACAAAGTTCTGTTGTTCCTTCCCATACCAGGATCACCTCTCAAGTCAAAATACATAGGTCCTTACAAAGTAGAAAGAAAATTGGGTAAGGTGAACTATGTAATAAACACACCTGACAGGAAGAAGGATACTCAGATGGTCCATGTAAATCTTATAAAACCATATTTTTCCAGGTTGTTGGAGGAGGAGGACCAGAAAATAGTGGCTGTCCTTAGTGTAGAGAGACGGGAGGCTGAACAAGAGACAGATTTGAATTATGATGACCTGCCATCTATTTCAACAAACCCTGTAAATTCTCAATGGATGACTAAGATGGATGAATATTTATCCACCTTAACTACTTCTCAATATGAAGATATATCTTCCCTTCTATCAGAATTTCCTAAACTCACGACTGATCTTCCTGGGTCATGTCGCCTCATCCATCACGACATCCAGTTGTTACCTGGAGCCAGACCTATCAAACAGGCGGCCTATAAAATTAATATAGAGAAAAGGGTAATAATGAAAAAGGAGGTACAATATTTACTAGATACAGATTTAGCAGAACCACGTATGTCACCTTGGGCTTCACTCTGCTTGCTAATACCAAAACCTGATGTCTCTTTTAGATTTTGCACTGACTACCGTAAAGTAAACCAGGTCACTGTTCAGGACTCCTACCCTCTCCCATTAATTGATGATATTATAGATGAGATAGGACAATCACCATTTATAACTACAATAGACCTCTTGAAAGGATATTATCAAATCCCTCTCACCCCACGTGCTAAGAAAGTGTCCGCATTTGTCACACCCTTCGGAGTGTATCAATATAAGGTGCTTAGTTTTGGTCTCTCTAATGCCCCGGCAACATTCCAGAGAATGATCAACTTCATCATTCAAGACCTTGAAGGTACAGCAGCTTATCTGGACGACCTATAGTCAACCACAAGGAAACTGGCGGGTGTAGGTGGGGCAGCCGCCCCAAGCAGCGCTGCCACATCTGGTCTGTCAGAATGGGATTACCCAGGACCCAGGGCAGTAGATTAGCAGTCCTTCACTTGAATCTCCCCCCTCCCCCCCTTAGCCTACTCTTTCTTCATCTGTATTTTATGTGTCTGTTTGTCCCTCTGCATAGTAATGTGCTTCTGAATCATTATCCATTTTTTTTTTATTATTATTTTTACGTCTGTTTACTATTTTTACATTTATTCATAATTTGTACATACCCCTTCCTTTTGCCTCCCTTGTGTGTGTGCCCCCCCAATGGGAACCGCCTTGACGTGGTGGGGGGGCTTGCGTGTCTCTAAGACCTGGCGAGCTAGACTAGAGGGGGCTCCGGCCCCTGCTCTGCCCCGATTTCGGGGAGAGAGGGCTTCCCATGCTACTAAATGGTTCCCATGCATTAGGCTGCCAGTACGGGCCAACAGCGCTGCCCTCCGGAGGGACTGCCCTCTAGGGGCCGTCCTATGTTGGATGGTTGGGTGTCTGGGCCGGGAGATGTTGGGGAAGGGGGTCTCAGCACCATCGTGGGCAAACTTTCGAGCCATTGGGGCTGCTTTTTTAAACGAGTGGCCAAGTGGGGGAAGAGGCACCCCGCCCACGGCGACCAGCGCTCGGTCCTCTCATCTGCCCGGTAGGTAGTAGCTCTTGGCTCCTGGGGCCAAAAACACTAAACCAATGATATATGGATACAGAAAAGCCCCAATCTCTTCCTCGAGCGGTGGTCGACCAGGCCCTCGAGACGTCACTCTCTGGTCGTGGTAAGATGCAGAAAGCTGCAAATAAGAGTAGACCTAGCAGGTCGGGTGTTGTGTCGAAGAACACTGTTAACGATTTGGACACGTTAATGTTAACGAATGTACTCGCATCCTTTACCTATGGCGCTATCCACTCCATTTTTAAGTGCTTTGGAGTAGTCCTCCGAATCCGAATCACATATGACAGTGATTGTAGGTCTAATCGGTGCTATATTACTTTCAATACAAATGCTGCTGCCAAAGCAGCATTTGAGTCAAAAGATTCTCTGACGGTGGGGGATACTCATTGTAAAGTTCAGATGATACGGTCCATCAATGTAGTTGCCAGTGACAATGATTACTGCCCTAATATATTTGATGATTCTGCAGAGCATGTCCCAAAGGAACGTCGGTTTCCTACACCCTTTTGGTTTGTGGCTTACTACAGGGAGGGACGTGGTAACATTATCCATGCTTCCCGGTATCTTGAGAAAGAAATTGGATTATTACCAATGGGCCACATAAAGAAATATGGTAGGGGAGTTTTAACCAGAGCCAAAGATCTTACACAGGCCATGATGCTCCTCAATCTCCACTGTCCTTCTGATAGCATGTTTGAATCTATTAAACCACATCGAACATTTAATTATAGCAAGGGGCGTATATATAATGAGGACCTGTATGAATTCTCTGAAGAGGACATTCTCGCTATGTGCCCAGACAGTGTCCAACGAGTAACGAAGATGAAAGGAGGTAAAAATATGATCATCCTCACTTTCTATGGCTCGCATATCCCAGATCGCATTAACATTAACCCCACCTCATTTGAGGTGAAGCCTTTTGTTGAGCGTCCCCTACAGTGTTTCTGTTGTTATGAGTTTGGTCATGGGAAAAGGAACTGCAACAACCGTTCCCGGTGTGGTAATTGTTCTGCTCTTGACTCACATCTTACTTCTGAGTGTCGGTCAGAGAGTTACTGCTTTTACTGCAGAGATTCTCACCCCTTGCGTTCTCGCCAATGTAAGATGTACCTACTTGAGCAGGATATCCTCCACTTGGCTAATACTCAATTCATTAGCATAGGTAGTGCCAGACGGCAACTCAACTTCAGGCGACAAAAGGATGGTGGTGTGAAGACATACGCCTCCTCCCTTTGCCCTAAATTGGTTGCAGCACCCTCTCAACCCTCTCAAGAGGCAGCTGCTTCTTGCTCTAGTGAGAACGTTTCTAAGGTTACTCTACATAATAGTTTCTCTGTCTTGGAAACTTTATCAGACACTCATTCTGGTGACCCTTCAACTGATGACAATTCTCAGACTTTAGCTAAAGGTGTCCATGTGGTAGAGGTTCACGCTGCAACACGCTCTCCCAAAAGGAAACTTAAGTCACCTAAACTGCCACAGAGACGCCTTCGTGGTTCCTCTGAGGCACTTGACTCTATAGATGTTCCACCTTGTGAGGCAACCATCTCTGTGGACTCATCCATAGTTTCCTATTAATTTCACCAGAAGCGTTCTCGTGGCTCTGATGAATCTCTTGATTCAACAGAAGTTCCTCCTCGCAAGCTTCCTTCGGGATCATCAGAGGGGCGTGAAGTTAATGTGGATGCCACGGATGTTGTGACTTCAAAAGATTCACTTTCTCTTCCGCTTGAACAGCGGAGTGATTCTACCACCTGTATTATGGATGTTGATGTATCTGCCTGTGTCAGTGATACCAATGCTGTACAGGACAGAACCAATGTAATTGTTTCAAAGAATATCCCATCTCATATACCTTCATCTTCTTCTAACATATCAGATGCTTCAGGGACTCGTCTACGTGTCCCAATTACTGCCCCAAGTACTACTCCTCGGGTTCGCTCTTCTTCTAGTGGCCCAGGATTAGACAAATCTTATTGTTTGAATAAACCCTCAGGTCGAGGTGGTAGTGGGAAGTACCTCCGTGAGGCTTCCCAAAAATCAGTACTAAAGTAACACCGTTCAAGGTCCTTCAGTGGAATTGCCGTGGCTTGCGTGCTTCTTGGGAGGAACTGCGCGTTCTTCTCTCTAGCTTCTCTCCTGAATGTGTTTCTCTCCAAGAGACAATACTTGGGGACTACATTCCTGCCAGTCCTCCAGCATACTCCGCATTTTATTCCAGTTCATTTGAAGGGCAGGGTCATCATGGTGGCTCTGCCATCCTAGTTCGCCGAGATATTCCATGCACGAGCCTGGAGCTTGACACTCCGCTCCAGGCTGTTGCAGTTAAGGTTTTTATGGACCGCCCGTACACTGTATGCAGTCTATACCTTCCTCCCAGTGTTACAGTTGAGAGGGGTGATCTCAACCATCTTGTACGGGACCTTCCATCTCCCTTTATTTTATTGGGTGATTTTAACCCCCAGAGTCCGGGCAGCGGGATTTCCCGCTCGGTCGACAGAGGCCGGGCAGCGGGAAATCCCGCTCTGTCGACAGAGTCCGGGCAGCGGGAAATCCCGCTTTTGGTAATTTATGGGGAAAAACGCCAAATTTGTCGGGATTTTTTTTGATCTGGCTATACTTCATCACCAGACCTTTTCATCCCCACATTCAATCAGTGTGTGCTTGACCGTGACAATGGCTGGGCGTAGTGAAGAAAATACGGGCTCGTTCGATTCGGTGCATCCTACCGCGCTGCCAGGCGCACCCGCTCCTGTAACCTCCACTCCGCGGGTGCAACCAGCTAGATTGCGTCATGCACCTGCAAGGTTGTCAGATTCTGCAATAGGGCGGGAATTGGAGAATCTGGCAGACCTTTCATATGGGAGTGACGACCTGAACAGCTACTCTGATACTGAATGGCAAGCTGACGAATCAACTGAGGAAGATGCCTGTGTAGCGGTGACTTCCATCACAGCTCTTCCCTCAACTTCAGCCTTGCATGATGTGTCAGAGGTTACAGCCCCTGTTGCAATTCCGTCCACCAGTGGGGTGGGAGGTAGTTTGGGAGACACTCTCTTGTCTCCCATTCCTACAACATCTGGCGTGGGAGGCAGGAAGAGGTCTACCCCTGCTTCAACCTCCAAACCTCGCTACGTCTCCACTCCCATGGGCAAGAGGCCGAGGAGGAGGTTAGATTTTTCGTCTTCCTCCTCCTCGTCGGACGAGGATGCGTCGCAACCAGTGGTGGTAAGAGGGAGGAGAGTAGGAGTAAGAGGGAAGGGTAAAGGAAGGGGGAAGAGGACAAAGGCAGCTTATCTCTCCCCTACTGTTGACCCTGATAGCCCGCCCCCCCGTGACCTGACGCCACCTCCCCCACCACCACACTCTCCCTCTCCTCTCGTGCCTGACGACTCACTCTCGCCTGCCCCTGGTACCGCTGCACCAACACCACCACCACCACCACCACAACAACAACGCCAACAACGACAGCAACGCGGCGCACCTCGTCATAGACCCGCTGATCCCTATGTGTGGACGGATTGCGATGAATTTGCGCCTGATATACCTGCCTTTGACGACAGTCATTCAGGTATACAGGCCGCATTTCCCTGTCGTCAGAGGTCATCAATATTAGATTATTTCACTGCCTTTTTTGATATAATATTGATGACTTACATGATGCAGGAGATAAACACCTTCAAACAACTCTCTGTGCAACTCAGCAATAGACCAGGCAGGGAACATAGTAAGATATTGCAATGGGCTGACGTCGATATTGCTGAGTTGTATGTGTGGTTAGCTTTGACCATGATGATGCCTCATGTCAAGAAACATCGCCTCAAGGACTTCTGGAGCACACACGCCCTGATATCCATACCTGCGTTCGGGAAATACATGTCCAGGGACAGATATAGGGACATTTTGTCCTACCTGCACTTCGCTCCCAACATGGGTCCACACCCGAACGACAGGCTGTGGAAAATTAGGCCAGTAATGTCTATCCTCCAGGAGAAAATACGAGCATTTTTTCGACCATTCCAGAAAGTGGTTATCGACGAGTCTCTGGTGCTGTTCAGGGGAAGACTGTCCTTCATCCAGTACATCCCGTCAAAGAGGCATAGATTTGGCATCAAATTCTATGTCATCTGCGACTGTAAGACTGGCTATGTGTTGGATTTTATACTCTATTCAGGTACAGATGTGGATGTCCCGGCCGACGACCCTCTTGGCTTCAGCGGGAGTGTTGTCAAGGCACTCATGGGGGATTACCTTGACAACAACCACATCCTGTACACTGATAACTATTACACCTCTCCAGCACTTAGCCAGTTTCTCCTGCAGCACCAAACAGGATCCTGCGGAACTATTCGTGTCAACAGGAAGGGGTGGCCAGCATTCCCTCTCACCCAGAGGGGCGACTGCATCAAGAAGAAATGTGGGAACATGCTGGCCATCAAATGGCACGATAAACGCCCCGTCAATATGCTCACCACCGTGAACAGGGACGTGATGCAGGATTCTGGGAAGACTGAGCGCGGCACAGGTGATACCATCTACAAGCCTGATGCTGTGCTCGATTATAACATCAATATGAGACTCGTCGATAAGTCAGACATGATGGTGAGTTCCATCGATTGTCTGAGAAAAACTTGTAAGTGGTACAAGAAGGCTTTCTTCCACCTTCTTGATGTCACAGTGCTGAACTGTTATATACTCTACCTCCAGCATCACCCTGACTCCAAGTTGGCACTCCGGGAATTTGAGCTAGAGTTGATATCTCAGCTCCTGGAGAGGTTCAGCACTGTGCAACCACAGCAAGGCAGACAGGCAGCGGCACAACGGCCTGACAGGTTGCAGCAGAGTGGCTATATGGCTCGCCACTACCTTACTAATCTGCCACCGTTGCCGTCAGGACGTCCAGGCTCTCGTCGCTGCTATGTTTGCAGGCACACAACACGTCATCCCCAGAAGTCCAAGGAAACTCGCTTCTGGTGCAAGGAATGTTGTGTGCCGTTATGCCCTGGAAACTGCTTCTCAGACTACCATATATTGGAATATATATAGAGGCAGGAAGTGATGGGAGTATGCGAATAAAGTGACAGTGACACTTGGTGACAGTGACACTATTTAGGCTATAAGAAAAGTGAGAGTGACACATTTGTACATATATTTTCGGCTGTAGTGACGTGATAGTGACACATTTGTACTTATTAGGCTATAAGAAAAGTGAGAGTGACACATTTGTACATATATTTTAGGCTGTAGTGACGTGATAGTGACACATTTGTACATATTAGGCTATAAGAAAAGTGAGAGTGACATAGAAAAAATGATAATAAAAAATTTAAAACAACAAAATACAAAAATATATAGAAAATAAGGATAACAGTGATAGTGACACATTTATATTTACGTTGAACATGAACAAATGGTGCGAATGACACTGAAAATGTTTCGCGTAAATACTGTACATAACTCCCACGCTTCTCTCCAGGGCATAAAACCACTCTGGAATAGTCAGCTAACCACACAAATAATACAGGGGCTGTAATGGTAGGATGCACACGAACCGTACGACGTGTCGCCCGGGGGAGGCAAGTGTTGCGTCATTCTGCCGGCCGCCATCTTTCCTCCACCCCCGCCAGTCCTTGTCACAGCCACGTTCACAAAGCGAACGCAGCCTCGCTCTCACGGGAAAAGTGACCTCCATTCCTCACTTGATTTCTCGGCAATGGAGTGTCCTAGAGAGCTGGGGTTGGTTTTAATGGAAAGAGGAGGAGTTGATGGTGAGTACACAATCAAATTTAAGTTGTTCAGTATTGTAGTTTTGACGTAGGGAGTAAGAGAAGTAGAGTGATTTTCCGGGAAATACCCGGACAGGCAGGATAAAAGTTAGTATTGGGCCCGTACCCACAGCGCGTAATTCCATTCTTGCCCCGTCCCGGAGGGGTTAATGGTCGTCATCCTCTGTGGGATGACAGTTCGGTCAACCCCAGGGGTGTTTCATTGGCTTCTTTTATTGAGGATGAGGGATTAGGGGTTTTAAATACGGGAGATGTGACAGATTTTAATATCCCTACTGGGACTTTTACCGCCATTGACATTTCCCTTTGCTCACCCAGTGCTCTGTTGGATTTTACTTGGAGAGTGTTGCCTGACTTATATGACAGTGACCATTTCCCTATACTTTTAGAATGTAACAGGTACGAACCACAGTCTCGTCTTCCTAGGTGGAAATTAGAGAAGGCTGACTGGCAGTTTTTTAGAGAGCTAACTTCTTCGGTCTCTTCTGTAGCCGATTTCGGTAGCTCTGACGAGGCTGTAACATATTTCACTGATACGCTCCACTCTGCTGCTCTCAACTCTATCCCTAGAACTTCTGGCTACTTTCCCAAACGTCCTGTCCCTTGGTGGTCACCAGTCTGCACCACTGCTGTGCGGGAGAAGCGCGCTGCTTACTCTCGCCTTCGTCGCAATAGTGGGGACCCAACTCTTTTAGAGGACTTCCGACGGGCAAGGGCTCGGGCTAGACGAGTTTTAAAAGAGGCCCGACGTGCATCTTGGAAGGCCTATGTGTCTTCAATTAATACTAAAACTCCACTCACCCAAGTGTTCAGGAGAGTCCGTAAGATGGCGGGGAAGTTTTCTCCTAGTTCTCCACCTGTACTTAAGGTCAATGGAATTAAGATCATGGATGGTTTGACAGTGGCCAATACCATGGCAGAGGCTTTTGCAAAGGTCTCCAGCCGTGACTCTCGACCTCTGGCTGTCAGGCATGAGTTAAGAGCCAAGGAGCGTACAGTCCTGGATTTCTCAGGGAACGAGAATGAAAGTTATAACCATATACTCACCCTGAGAGACCTGCATTCTGCTCTCTCTCTCTGCGGCGACACTTCTCCTGGGCCAGACAACATCCCATATGCAATGTTACGACACTTGGGTGAGGAAGCGATCTCATTTCTTTTAGCTGTATATAACAGAATCTGGCTGGAGGGTGTCTTCCCTTCTGGGTGGAGGGTTGCTACCATCCTTCCTTTTCTCAAGCCGGGCAAGGACTCTGGTGTTGCCCTCAATTATCGACCAATTGCCTTGACCTCCTGTCTCTGTAAACTATTTGAAAAGATGGTGAATGTCAGACTGGTATACTTCTTGGAACGGGGTGATTTTCTGTCTCCGTCCCAGTCTGGCTTTCGTAAATACCGTTCCACTACATATGCTCTGGTCAGGTTGGAAGCTGCTGCATGTGAGGCCTTTGCATAACATCAACACCTTGTCTGTGTATTCTTTGATTTAGAGAAAGCCTATGACACTACATGGCAATATGGCATCCTGCAGCAACTCCATTTATATGGCCTGCGGGGTCGCCTCCCACGCTTTCTTAAGGAGTTTCTCAGTGGTCGCAGTTTTTCTGTGAGGGTTGGTACAACCCACTCAGCATCTGTTGCACAGGAGGAGGGCGTCCCCCAGGGAAGCGTCCTCAGTGTCACATTGTTTGCAGTAGCAATTAATGCCATTGCCTCATCCCTTCCAGATGGTATAGCTAACTTGATGTACGTTGACGACCTAGCAGTCTGGTTTGCTGCTTCCCGTATGTCAGTGGCGGAGCGGCGCATGCAGCTTGCCCTTGACAGGGTGTCATGTTGGACTGGTTCTCATGGGTTTCGATTTTCTGCTTCCAAGACAGTTGCTATGCACTTCTGCAGCATCCGAGGCGTCCACCCGGATCCGGACTTATTCATGTATGGTCATCGGATACGATGTGTCGAGGAGACTCGCTTTTTGGGTCTCCTTTTTGACAAACGTTTGACTTGGGTTCCCCACTTACGTACACTAAAGGTCTCTTGCCTCAAGGCTCTTAACCTGTTGAGGGTCCTGAGCCATACATCCTGGGGGGCTGATCGGGCCACCCTCCTCCGCCTATACCATGTTCTTATTAGGTCAAAACTCGACTATGGGTGTGAGGTGTACTCTTCTGCCACCGATGCCCGTCTCAGAGTTTTAGACCCTGTTCATCATGCTGGAGTACGTCTGGCGACCGGAGCCTTCAGGTGGTCCCCAATCCCCAGTCTCCTGGTGGACGCTAATGAGCCACCTCTTGATCTCCGTCATCAGTCCTTGATGGTTCGTTGTTGGCATCGATTACATCGACTTCCTGACTCCCTACCTTGCTTGGCGGTGTCATCTGATATCATGTCTCAGTACTACCTTTTACATTCTCGTGCACCATGGCCCTTTGGCTTCCGGGTCAGGAAGGCTATGGAGGAGATGGGCATAGATGACTACCAGATTTGTCCTGTGAGGGTCCCCAGGGTGGCTCCATGGCTTCTTCCAGAAGTTTTCCCCTGCACCTGCTTTACAGACAAGAAGGAATCTCTTCTTCCTCCAGTGGCTCGTTCCCTCTTTTTAGAACATGCCTTCACTCACAGGGAGTCCCTCTCTGTGTACACTTGTAGTGTACCATAAAATAGGTCGATTTTCTTTGATTGAGTGTGTAACCATTCTCTAATTATCTACCAGCCCTGTATTGTGATTCATTTACCATTACATTCCTTCATGCAGATAGCCTATGCAATTTCTTTCAGCATATTCTCTTTGCCATTTTGTGTAATGTCATTGTCTGCATACTCTTGCAGAACTTCATGTATACAACATATGTATTATACATTTAATACCATAACCAAATACTCTTAGCTTTGTTAACGTCAAGTACGCAGAGAATTGTATATACTGTTAACTAATTTTTGACAATAAATAAGGAACTATTCACCGCATCTCTCTCTTCCTTGAGCACTTCTTAAAGAGAGTTATAGACACTAACACTTCTTAAAGAGAGTTATAGACACTAGCTCCTGAGGCTGAGAAGTGTAGTGGAGAAACCCTGACAGCGGCCCTTACACAGGAGCCTTCTTTAGGTAGCAGCACAACTTATAGTTGGTGGCTACACCACCCACCAACAAGTGGTGACCCCCGGAGATTGCAGCCGTCACCAACAAGTGGTGACCCCCGGAGAGTGCAGCTGTCACCAACAAGTGGTGACCCCTGGAGACTGCAGCCGTCACCAACAAGTGGTGACCCCCGGAGATTGCAGCCGTCACCAACAAGTGGTAACCCCCGGAGAGTGCAGCTGTCACCAACAAGTGGTGACCCCCGGAGAGAGCAGCTGCCGCGATCGCCAACAAGAGTGGATCAAGCTGCAGTCTACAAGAATGCCTTTGCCCTGCAGTCACTATCAAGTAGTGACCTGGTGTGCTGCCGCTACCCTCCAATAGTCTACAAGAACGCCTTTGCCCTGCAGTCACCATCAAGAGGTGACATGAGTTGCTACCTCTCCTGTGCAGCTGTTGCTCCTGCCACAGTGCCACTGTCCATCCTATCTACATTATCGCTGCGAACCCTGAGGCATCACCAGTCCACAGCAGCCATCTGTAAGCCTCCAACTACGCCGTTGCTGCCTGCCATCCAACACCTATACACCACTGGTACTCGCGGCAGTCTAGCTACCAGCAACAGTGCTTCACCCTGGATTACAGTGCTTCACCCTGGATTACAGTGCTTCACCTTGGATTACAGTGCTTCGCCTTGGATTACAGTGCTTCACCTTGGATTACAGTGCCTCACCCTGGATTACAGTGTTTCACTCTGGACAGTGTATTGTCCTTTATTATTAGTGCCCTGTGTGTGAATTACAGTGCCAGTGTATTCAGCAGCATACTGATATAACCTGACTAACGCAGCTGCCGTGATATCAGGTAACCCTCGTCAGCATTTACACCCTGAGTTCACTGACCAGTATGTCTACTGAGGATCTCTCAAACTCAGGCAACCACACTGCCACTGCAGTAGCCATGAGAGCCCCTGCTTTCTGCAACCAAGAAAATTCCCAAATTGCCCAGCTCGCCAATCTAATTTCCCAGCTTACAATGGAAGTCAGCAACCTGAAGAAACAAATCAACAACCACCCAAGTTCTCGACCCTCGACGCCAAACCGCCAACACCAGCGGTCACGTTCAAGGAGCACTTCAAACTTCTGCTACTACCATCGCAGGTTTAGGGATAAGGCTCTCAAGTGTGAAAAGCCCTGCAGCTACATGGCGTCAAACAACAACGGCGAACATTAACGCAGTTACTCAGTCTACGCTGCTCCACATCTTTGATCGCCGGTCCCATACAAAGTTCCTGGTAGACACCGGTGCCGACGTAAGTGTCCTCCCTGCTACAGCCAGCCAGCGGTCACTACCTCCTTCTCTGCATCTTTATGCTGCTAATGGTACCAAGATACCTGTATACTCGCGGCAAACAGTGCATCTGGATCTGAACCTTCGCCGCTCTTTTCAATGGACATTCTACGTAGGAGCAGTGTCACAAGCCATCCTTGGTGCTGATTTTCTCCGTCACTTCAACCTGATGGTAGACGTAAGAGGACAAAAATTGGTCGACCCACTCACAGATATCTTTACAAATGCACAGCCAGCACCTGGTGACAGCACACACCTGTCTGCTATCAACCATGACCACAAGTTTGCTGACCTCCTCAAGTCATTCCCTATGCTAACACAACCCTACTCATCCAGCATACCTGCCAAGCATCACGTGACTCATTATATAGAGACTACCGGACCCCCAGTGCATGCCAAGGCCTGACGCTTAGCCCCTGAGCGTTATAAGAAAGCCAAAGCCGAGTTCGAATCTCTGATGAGTAAAGGTATTATACGGCCCAGCAGCAGCAACTGGTCGTCGGCTCTTCACATTGTTCCTAAGAAGACCGGAGACATACGACCTTGTGGTGACTACCATGCCCTCAATTCACGCACCGTGGAAGATAGATATCCTGTGCCCAACATTCAAGAGTTCACTTCCCAACTCTCAGGTTCCACTATCTTCTCTCGGATCGACCTCGTCAAAGCATTTCATCAGATTCCAGTCCATCCCACTGACATCCCGAAGACGGCCATTATCACACCTTTTGGCATGTTTGAATACGTCCGGATGCCCTTTGGATTGCGGAACGCGGCACAAACGTTTCAACGCTTCATTGATGAGGTCCTTCGAGGTCTACCCTACTGTTTTGCCTACATAGATGACCTTCTCATTGCTAGTCCTGATGAAGCCAGCCACAAACAACACGTCTGCCAAGTCCTCCAGAGACTGCAAGATTATGGCATCCAAATCCACACAGACAAGTCCGAACTCGGTGTGACATCCCTTGAGTTCCTAGGTCACACAGTCTCTCCAACAGGCATTGCTCCACTTCCCTCAAAGTGCGAGTCCATCCAGCAGTTTCCCAGGCCATCTACCCAACGCCAGCTCAAGGAGTTCCTTGGGATGGTTAATTACTATAACCGCTTCATTCCACACTGCTCACTCCTGCTACGACCATTGTATGCCATGATTAAACCTTGCAAGAGAGGTCAATCTGTTACCCTCGTCTGGACTGAAGAAGCGGAAGCGGCCTTCCTCTCAACAAAACAGGCCCTCAGCGACGCTGCCACGCTCTCTTTCCCTGCACCAGACGCAGAAACTTCAATTGCTACAGACGCCTCAAACATTGGTGTTGGTGCCGTCCTACAACAGCGTGTCGGTACATACTGGAAGCCAATTGCCTTCTTTTCCAAGAAACTCACCTCGGCAGAGTCGAAGTATAGTGCCTATGACAGGGAGCTACTTGACATCTTCAAAGCTGTCAAGCGTTTTCGCTACTTCATCGAGGGACGCAGTTTCCACATCTACACTGACCACATGCCACTCACTACAGCATTCCTCAGAAATAAGGAATCTTACACCCCACGACAAATGCGCCACATGGACTACATTGCTCAGTTTACCACGGATATACGATACGTCAAAGGTGCCGACAATGCCCCAGCTGATGCCCTCTCTCGAAACATCAGTACTGTAAAATCTTCTCCCATCGACTATGCCACCATTGCTGCTGATCAAGTCGGTGACGCTGAGCTACAGCGACTGTTGGATAACCCTGCACTACAGATGAAGAAGATTACACTTCCAGACACCCAGGTCACACTGTACGCTGACACCTCCACCGACACTCTCCGTCCATACATACCAGAGAAACATCGACACCAGCTCTTCAAGAAGTTACATGACCTCTCACACCCTGGAATCCGTGCCTCGCACCAGATGATGTCTTCCCGCTTTATATGGGAGGGCATAAATAAAGACATCAGACACTGGGCACGCACATGTATACGCTGTCAAGCTTCCAAGGTCACACGCCATACACACTCTCCTGCAGCCACCTTTACGCCAGTCACCGAGAGATTTGACCATGTCCACATAGACCTCGTTGGCCCACTTCCGTACTCCAATGGCTATCGATATTTACTCACCTGTGTGGACCGCTTCACACGCTGGCCTGAGGCAGTACCTCTCACCGACATCACCACGGATACTGTTGCACGTGCCTTCATCACTACATGGGTGTCCAGGTTTGGTGTGCCTCTAAGCCTTACTTCTGACCGAGGTGGTCAGTTTGAGTCAGGTGTGTGGAATAAGGTCATGATACTCCTTGGCATCCACCGATACAGGACCGCCAGCTATCACCCACAGGCCAACGGAACGGTCGAACGATTCCACCGCCAGCTGAAATCTTCCCTGGCAGCTTCAGCCCAGAGAGAAGATTGGTTAATAGCACTACCTCTTGTCCTCCTTGGCATCAGAACTTCACTCAAAACGGATCTGCACAACTCCTCTGCTGAGCTTGTATATGGCTCTACACTCAGACTCCCAGGTGAGCTTCTCTCTGCCACACCAGACCCCGAGCCTTGCAGCGTTCAGGACTTTGCAACACACCTGAAAAATACCATGAAGTGCCTCCAGCCAGTGCAGCCTCTTACGTCCAACTCGAAGACCTTCGTTCACCAGGACCTGGAAGCCTGCACACACGTCTTTGTTAGAGTCGATGCAGTCAAAAGGCCCCTTCAGCAGCCATATCAGGGCCCCTTCCAAGTAGTTCGCAGGACGAGGAAGAACTTCACCATCGACAAACATGGTTCTCAAGAAGTTGTGGCCGTAGACCGAGTCTAGCCTGCTTATATCCTGAATCCGGACCAGATGCTGCAAGCAGTGCAAGTGACTGTTCCTCCAACACATGCTGGAAACAACAAACTATGACACACAAGAGTATCGTTCCTCCTTCCTCGAAACTAGGGGGGGAGTATTGTAGTGTACCATAAAATAGGTCGATTTTCTTTGATTGAGTGTGTAACCATTCTCTAATTATCTACCAGCCCTGTATTGTGATTCATTTACCATTACATTCCTTCATGCAGATAGCCTATGCAATTTCTTTCAGCATATTCTCTTTCCCATTTTGTGTAATGTCATTGTCTGCATACTCTTGCAGAACTTCATGTATACAACATATGTATTATACATTTAATACCATAACCAAATACTCTTAGCTTTGTTAACGTCAAGTACGCAGAGAATTGTATATACTGTTAACTAATTTTTGACAATAAATAAGGAACTATTCACCGCATCTCTCTCTTCCTTGAGCACTTCTTAAAGAGAGTTATAGACACTAACACTTCTTAAAGAGAGTTATAGACACTAACACTTCTTAAAGAGAGTTATAGACACTAGCTCCTGAGGCTGAGAAGTGTAGTGGAGAAACCCTGACAGCGGCCCTTACACAGGAGCCTTCTTTAGGTAGCAGCACAACTTATAGTTGGTGGCTACCCCACCCACCAACACACTGATGGGTCAAAGTCTGATGCTGGAGTTGGCTTTGGAGTTGTCTTTCCTGACTTTTGCCGTGGAGGCAGGCTCCCTTCTGTCATGTCCATTTTTACTGCTGAGCTCTCGGCCATTTTATATGCCCTCCAAGTGATTTTTACCCTCCCTCAGCCTTTGTTTACTATTTTTAGCGATTCCTGTAGTGCCTTGCAGGCCTTGTGCAATTTTAACTCTTCCCATCCCCTGGTGTCGGCCATTCTTGAGTGGCTTGTCCTCCTGGGTCGTCGTGGCCGGAAAGTCACTTTTTGTTGGGTCCCGGCCCATGTGGGTGTTGATGGGAATGAGCGGGCTGACGCCCTGGCTAAGGCTGTGGTCTCCAATTCCCGGCCTCCTGCCAGGCGTCATCCTGTTCCTGCAGTGGACCTTCGACCCTACATAGATGCTACCGTTCGTTCCTGCTGGCAGGACAGATGGGACGCCGTCGGGGCTAACAAGCTCCGCGACATCCGCCAGCGTCTTGGTTTGTGGAGCTACAGTGGCCTGTCCCGCCGGTGGGATACGGCTCTTGCCCATCTCCGCATTGGCCACACATTATTGACTCATGGCTTTTTAATGGAGAGGGCTCACCCTCCCTACTGTGATGATTGTCTTGTCCCTTTGACAGTACGGCATCTTATTGTCGAGTGTCCCAGCCTTGGGGACCTTCGTCGTAGGCACCTCTCCGAGTACCGGAAGGGTGACGGTTCTTACAGTCTCTCCCAGGTGCTCGGGGAGGAGGCTTGTAGTGTGGGAGGGAACACCCTCTCCTATGTGGAGGAGGCTGGCCTCCTCCAAAAGTTGTGAATTTTATTATATTTATGGCTTTTTAGATAGTTCAACGTTTTCTTATCTTTTATATATTTTACTTGAATTAGTCAGGTTGTTTTTTTTTAGTATAAATGTGCCTATTAGTTTGTATGTTCTTTTATTCATGCTGCCTATCCCTTTCGGGGTGGAGAAGTCTGTTTAGTTTGTGTAAATATTTTATTAATGATGTAGATGACTACTTTGTGTTGGGTGGTATATGACCATAGCTGTTGCGCCGCCAAATGCCTCATGGCATTTCTAAATCAATCATTTCTAAACCTTGTGTGTGTGTGTGTGTGTGTGTGTGTGTTGGGGGGAGGGGAGGGAGGGCACCTGGTAGGGTGATGTCAGGACTCCATTGAATGTAAGGATTAATGGCAGGTGTAAGTAGGGAAGGGCTATGACTTTGTGTGTGTGTGTGTGTGTGTGTGTAGAAGGAAGATGTGATAGGATTTTGTATGTGGTGAACATTTTCTTCTGCAAAGTACGAATTTACGTAGAAAATTATTTTCTTCTCACGACTATGGAGCCAGTGTGGGTGGTGAGCAGGGGATGTTCTTCCTTCCATTGTGGAGTCTAAAGGAGAAGTGACCTGACTGACCACATTAATTTCCTGACCTCTCTCTCACCATTTAAAGACTATATTTATAGAATCAGTGCACCACTGTACGAAAACGTTGCCATTTTGGTGTGGTTTTTGATAGTGATGTGGGTTGGAAAGCCAAATGTGGCAGCACTGCTTGGGGGGAAATCCCCGATTCGGCCCCACCTAAACCGCCAGTTTCCTAGTGGTTGACTATAGTGGTGGTGGCTAACATGTGGGAGGAGCATGTGTCAAGACTTCAGTGTCTGTTCAAGAAGCTACAGGATGCAGGATTGACCATCAACCTAGCCAAATCAACTTTCGGCAGAGGCACGGTAACATATCTGGGTCATACAGTGGGTCAGGGAGTGGTGAGACCCAAGTCAGCGAACGTGGAAGCTATCCTGTCCTTCCCAACTCCGTCTACTCGCAAAGAACTCCTACGCTTCCTTTGTATGGCGGGGTTCTACAGATGCTTTTGCAGTAACTTCTCAACCTTCGCTGCACCACTGACTGACCTCACAAGCTCCTCGGTTCCCTTCCAATGGAATGACGTTTGTAACCAGTCCTTTGCACGCCTCAAGACCCTGCTAGCTTCTCATCCTGTAGTGCATGCCCCAGACTTCTCTCAACCTCTTCACCTTCAAATAGATGCAAGTGGAGTTGGAGTTGGTGCTGTCCTCCTTCAACATGACCCTGTGAGTTGAATACTTCATCCAGTAGCCTATCATTCTGCTAAACTGAAGAAACACCAGATCGCTTACTCAACAATTAAAAAGGAGGCACTAGCTCTGATATCTGCCCTACAGAAATTCCAATGCTACTTACGACACGCACCACACACAACACTGGCATTCTCAGACCATAACCCCCTGGCCTTATGGACACAACACTATAACCTCGTTGTGAAGCATATTAAAGGGGTGGACAACATCATCGCAGATTCTCTGTCCCGCTCTCCAATTTCTGATCCCGAAGATACTTCACCTCTTTCGTGAGTACTACAGAGGTCTTCGACGGTGGGGTGTTACGGTTCTGCGAACCTATCTCGTGAAACACCAAGATCGACACACACACAACTGGAATTTCCCTCGTTCCCTCGTTTAATCTATTCCTCCAATCAACATTTGCCAAAGCGATTCCCCTCTTCACCCCCCCAAGATTTCGGACGGTATAAAAAGGGATTCAGCCGGCAGAAAAGTCAGCACACCCTACAGCGAGCTTGACTCTCACACACACACTCCTGCCAAGACTCCCTGCCAGCCCTTGAGTATTTCTACTATTTTCCTCTTTGTTCCCCTTATATTCTGTGTTCATTACCGTTCCTCCACATATAGGTTACTAAGGTGTATTTAGGGTATAATATTATGTTTAGGATATAATTTACTGTATAGGTTAAATGTGAATCTTGTGGTAACATTATTATGTTGTCCAATGTCTGTAACTTCTGTATATAGTTTGCTTTTATATATAATTAAACTGTTATTCAGCCCTTCATTTACAAGTATAAATCCGAACCTACTCTTAAGTTTTATCACGTGGAAGTCATCTGGGCTCTAAGACTTAATTATAGCTAGACCTAAGCGTGATAATATTAAATAACTTCTTCTTTTCAGGTTGGTTAACACTGTTCCACCATCGCTGGAGCAACCCGTCGTGGCAGGTTGAGTGAGTGTGAAACCTATACATTTGTTTTGACCCACTGTCCTGGCTAATGTTGTATTACTAAGGCGATTTGCTGTTTTATTTCAGGGTACTGTAGTGTTGTTGTTGTTGTTTGTTTGTTTGTTTCAGAGTAGTTAGTTTTGTTGTTGTAGTTGGACATTTGTTGTTTTTAGATGCCCCCTGCTTGGAGCTCTATATTCTCTCTATTTATTGTATTGTATTTTGGTAGGCACACACACGGTTAGGTAGGTCTAGGTAGGGGCATGTCCAAGTACTGGGGGCTGTTTGTCTGGAAATGCCAGGCACGTAGCCACTCCCTTCCCCTATAAGAATAATAATATTGCCAGGTTACAGTTGGGGTTCAAGGTATGGAATAAATATAACTGCTTTGCTTTTCTTCTTCTCGGCAGGTGAAGATTATTACGGTGTCACAGGAGGCTTTTAATTATAAAGGGATAAGGATGGTCAGTGAAGGAGAGATGGGAAGGATGGAGGATGATCAGTGAAGGAGAGATGGGAAGGATGGAGAATGGTCAGTGAAGGAGAGATGGGAAGGATGGAGGATGTCAGTGAAGGAGAAATGGGAAGGATGGAGGATGGTCAGTGAAGGAGAGATGGGAAGGATGGAGGATGGAGAGATGGAAAGGATAGTATGAAGAAAGATAAGGGTGGCAGGAGAGATGCAAAGAGTGGCTGAGAAGTGGGAAAGATGAAGGATGGCCAAGTGAGGGAGATATGGGATAAAGGATGGTTAAGTGGAGATGGAAAAATTGAAGGATGGTCGGACGAAGGAGAGGCAGGATGAAGGATGGCTAGACGAGGGAGGGACAGGATGAAGGATGGCTAGACGAGGGAGGGGGAGGAACAGGATGAAAGATGGTCGAACGAAGGAGAGACAGGATGAAGGATGGCTGGACGAGAGGGAGAGATGTGATGAATTTGGCCAGAGTGGAAGGGAAAGAGGGAAATATTGAAGGAAATAGAGGGGATCAGGAAGGGAAGGAAAAGGGAACTAAGGTAAAGATGGCCAGATTCGGTGAGGGATGTGTGGAGAAGATGGGTAGTGTAGGGAAGAGATTGGCAGAGAGAAATTTACAAGCTTGGATGGGACTGGATGAGTGATGACCAGAGTGGGAAGGGAATTGGTCTGAGGAAAAAAGAAAGCCAGGGTTGGACAGGGAAACAAACATTGAGGAAAGATGGACAGAGTGGAGGAAGGAAAGACTGAAAATAGTGAGGAGGGAGGTAAGGAAGGGTGGGATTGAGGGACAAAATTGGCCAGAGGGATTAAGGAAAGAGGTGGCCAGTGGTATATGCATAACAGTAGTAGCGATAAACGTTGGTGGTGGATGAAGTGAAGAGAAGTTGTCGAATGTTTCAAGATGTTGTGTGAATGTGTGTGTTAAGACAGAAAGCCATTTTAAGGGGTGGGGTGGAGTAGTGTGGGTCCTGATGGGATAGTATGATGTGGGATGGGATGGAGGAGTGATAATTATGGGCTGGTATGGATGAAAAATGCTGGTGTCCCAAAGGGTATGGAAGGGAGTGGACGGGCATGGATGGAAGGGTACAAGAATAGTGTGGTTGACAGCAAAGATATGGGTTGTGAAGTATGCTTGGGTCTGGTCGTATGCACAAGTCAACGTGCACACCAGAATGGGAAGAAGGGAAATGAGAAAGTTTTGGGAAGATGAACGACAGTTTGGGAGGACTTGAAAGGAGATATATAATAGCGTTGGGTGATATGAATGAAAGGGTTGGAAGTGAGAATGATGAATTTCTGGAATTCATATAAAATACCTTCTTTGAGCACAAGATGATCCACAGGAGAAGGAAGAAAGGAAAGCAGGGATGGTAGAGAGAGAGAGAAGGGAGAGATGGTGGAAAGAATGAGAGGAGGAAGAGATGCATGGTTGAGAGAGAGAATAAAGGGAGAGATGGTATGAAGAGAGAAAAGGTGTCGAGCCCGTCTCACGCCATTAACCTGCCCATGTCGGATTATCCAGGGTCCATAGAATATTCTATGGACCCTAGGATTATCCATGCCTCCCCTGTGACCACGACCCCTGCCTCAACACCTACTCCCGCCCCTACACACGCTGCCACCTGCCTAGATACAACTAATGCTCGGTTTACATTAGCCAGTATGTACGGATCCGATATCCGTCAACGACGTCATGAACGGCCGTGTATATGTGAACCGTGGCTCTTCTACCATCCCAGGCAAGACATGGAACGGATCCAGCAAAGATGAACTCATGTCATCTTTTACGGAAGCACGGCGGCGGTGTTGTCCGTGTATAATGTTGTTGACTTTTCATCATATCATGAAAATATGAAATTGAAATATTTGTGCACAAATAAAGGTGTAAATTTATTCAAATATTATAATTATTAACTTGTATTTGTTAAATGCACATCAATTTCTGTGAGGATAAAAATTTTGTTGATGGATACTGCAAGCACAGCACCACAGCATCGGTCCAGTTGTAAACAAAACAATGTGAGAATTGGAGCAGACAGTGAATTACACCATTCCCCTGCTATATTAACACCAACTATAGTTATCAGGTATGATAATACGTTTTATGCCAAAGTATATTTATGGCGTGAATAATTAACAGATATATATATATATATTATGCCATAGTACATAAATATTATTATAGATTTGATAATTCTAGTCTAAAGTTAATTTTTTTTCTAGTAACCATTCTTCATTTTACTTTTGCCTCTTATTTCCAGAATGTCGTCTCCCGACCAGGACGAAACTCTTATCAGCATGGTGGGCGAGTATCCTTGGATATAATTATGATACTGCCCAAACAAACGGCTCCGTAGCGCGGGACGGAGCTTATCTCCTCAGTAGCCTTTCCTCCGTACAGTTCGTAACGTCATTAACGGATGTCGGATCCGTACATACGGACTAACGTGAACCGGGCATAACTCGCTGTGTTTGTCCCCTTAGACAACCAAATACGAAGCGAGACAGGAGACTGCACGCAGAACCTACCTACCAATAATAACTTCCAACAGTTACCAGGTATTGGCGGAGCCCACAGAGGAGGAGGAAGAAACTCTATTAATTGGGGACTCCATAATCCGTGGTCAACTGAAAGAGTTCTGTGGAAGAGCCCCGAATAACCGTAAACGTTATTGCAAGGCCAAGAGATATACTAAAGAGATATACTTAAACGTATAACTTACGTAAAAAGACGTTTCCTCTTCCCTTAGTTAGGACCATCAACAAATGGGTCTCAAATCTTGCAGTGGAACCTGGGATATTAGAATCAGTTTTGTGACTGCTTAAACATAAGTCAGACACAATGACTGAGAGAGATCATCTTTGTACCTTGTTCTTGGATGAAACTTCCGTGTGTTCTCAGTGAGAGTATGACAAATCAACAGGAATTATTTACGATTCAAAGCATAATGTAATGTGCTTTATACTGAGAGGATTGACATCACCTTGGAAGCAGCTTCCATATTACGATTTTGATGTTCGTGTGACCAAAGAACACCTCTTAAAGGCTATGGAACAAGTAGAAGCTGCTGGTTTTCTTATTGTTGCCATGGTAAATGACACAGCCCCTACAAATATTCAGTTGTGGAACAATCTAGGTATATTGATTGAACAAATTTCATTTTCAAACCCAGCTGCTCCACATCATGTTTTTGTATTCGCTGATCCACCTCACCTAATAACACTTGTAAGAAATATCTTGCTGGACCATGGATTTCAGTTAACAGGGGACAAGAGTGTCAACAGCGATTGTCTTAGGGAACATGTGTACAGAAATACAAAATATTTATAACCTACATATCGTTTTTCTGCCAAACATATAGAAGTGCAAGGAGTAAAAAGGATAAATTTCCAACTATACTCCGTTTACTTTTACTTGTCCAGCCCCTCGACCGAGGTCCTTGGTGAGCCTAGCCCGAGATATGAATGGAGCTCTGTGATTGGCTGCTGTGATGCTGGCTTTACCTGTCCTTCTCTGTAGGCATTGACTCTACACTTGCAACACAACACATCTCTATTAATTTACTCGTAACTCGACTATTGCATTGTTTATGTATACTTTTTTTTTATAGCATTACCCTCTGCATTAAATTTTGAACTTAATCACGTTTTCCAGAATATAATGAAGCCCAAGAATTTTTTTTATTGAGAGTTTAACCCAAAATGCGGCTTGAAAATATTTATACCACTCTTTGCACTGAACTGTTTTTAGCTGCATCAATAAGATTTATATATACATATAACATTCATTCTTATCCATAATTTGACAGTGGCGTCAGATTTGAGATAAATATAAATATAAGAGAAATACAAGACGTTCAATGCGAAGGTGTCATTCCGATTTGAACAAGGTTTATATAAAATTATTTAATTTCTTTTATTTGCGACTATAAGTTTCCTACAAACAGAATGTTATACATTATTAGATGCAGACAGTGTGGTTTGTCATTCATGTCATATGGGAGGAAAATATTATACATATGTAATTAGAGAAAAAGAAGAAAAAAATGGACAATTGGCAACTTGTGCGCTTGTAACTGCCTGTGGGAGGGAAGGTACAGACTGTACATATTTTACAGAAGTGACAGTAACAGAACCTTCTCACCTAACTCAGTGCCAAGCTGGCTGTGGCGTGAAGTAGGCCTATTGCTCCGTTTGCAGTCTTTCTTTTTGTTTCTCTAATTACTTATATCTAATACTTCCCTTCGTATGCCATGCAAGGTAAGCCTCACTTTATCGAATAACATATAACATAATATGTTTGCAGGAAACCTATAATGGCAAATAAAATAAATAAATGAATTTTATATAATCCTTGTTCGAGATCGGGAATGCCATCTTCCCATTAAACGTATCGTATCTCTCTTATATCTATATTCATCTAAAATCTGATGTCACTCATGTTCACAAGAAAATTTTGTATGAGAATGAATGTTATATTTATACATAAATCCTATGGATGCAGAAAAAAATTGTAATGCAAAAAGTTGTATAAACATTTGCAAGCCGTGTTTTGAGTTAAACTCGCGATAATATTTTTTATTTGGACTGTATTATGTTTTGGAAAACGTGATTAAGTTCCAAATTTATGTTGAGTTTAATGGTGTAAGACAAATATTCTTAACCTAAATAATAGCCGAGCTACACATAAATTGGTTGAGGTATGTCGTCTTGCAAATGCAGAGTTAGTGCCTGGCTGTTTGAAGAGGTGGCTAGGAAGGCCAGCATCACGGCAGCCAATCACAGAGCTCCATTCATTTAGGTACGAAAATCAGGACGAGCATAGAGACAACACAAAATATCATCATAGCTGCCATGGTGATGCATAACATTGCAGTAGAAACAAATTTGGTAATACTCAATGGTGGGAAGGATTTAAATATTCATGTGTACCAACATGGTCAAGGTGAAAACCATAATAACAAAAATGCAAATATGCAGGGTAGAGTAAAGAGAGAGTAGATCATCCGTGACTACTTTTAAAATAAATGTAAAACTCAACATCAATACTCCATATCTTTTTTTTTTTCATTATTGTGTAGCAAAGTCAATCGCTTCAGTTTCTGCTCTCTCAAATTCCATCACTTTACTTTTACCAACATTCACCTTAAGTTTCCTTCGTTTACACACGGACTGAAACTCATTCACCACACGATCGAGCAGTGCTCGCGAACACAAGTGAGCTGTTCGCCTGTTTACGGGCTTACCGCTTGTGCACGCGGCGGGCACACTTGTTGTGGTGTCCAAACTAACGTCTGACCAGTCACAGCCGGGCAGGAGCCAGAGTAGGTGGTCGAATGGGTCGTGAGAGGTACGATAACTATGGTGCCTAATAAGAAGGAACGCAAGTGTATAGCGCTGTTTAGCATAATAATTGGTGCTACTATAGCGTGAGGTCTACCGCCATATGTCGCCTACCCAGGTGCAGCCTGAGGTCTACCGGGTGACGTGCGTCCCTCCAGGACCTGCTTGCTTAAAATCTACCGCCACTTGTCGCCTACCCAGGTGCAGCCATATAAAAGGAAGCAAATGGAGCTCCTAAATCAGATTCCTCCTTGGCCTGAAATAGTCAACATCGATCCAGGGTATATCAAAATGTTGCTGAAGGAGTTTTACAGAAGAGTCATTCTGACAGAAGAAACAGCACTCGCATTTTTAAGAGAGCACAATCTCTTGGATACAGTTCAAGAAGCAAGAAGCGTAACAGACGAGGAGAATTCAAGCCTGTGTTACGTTGCCCTCGAAAGGGGTGTCAAACCACACGGTCTGTGCGTACAGGAAATGCATTTTTCCATTATACGGACATGAATAACAAATTGCACTGCAACCTGAGCCTGTGTGAAATATTAGAATTAATATTTCTCTTTGTATTGGAAATACCAATGTCCACAGTAACGACTCTCACAGGAAAATCTGCCAATACTGTAACTGACTGGTTCAACATGTGCCGAGAGGTGTGTACAGCCATAGTTTCTCATCAACGACGAGGAAAGATGGTCGGAACAACAGATAACCCCATCCAAATTGATGAGGCAAGATTTGCTGGTCGACGGAAGTACAACCGAGGAAGGTTGCTGAATGGAGACAACGCTCCTCTTTCCGAGAACAGGTACGCAGCAAAAGAAAACAACAGAAACGATTTTTGGTCTTAAACAAGGCTCAGACTGTCGGTACTTTTGGGTGGAACGGCGTGACCGCAACACTCTAATCCCTATTATTGAAAGGGAATGTGCATATGGTTCGGTGATTCATTCAGATGAGTGGCCTGCTTATAGCAACCTAAATGCCATTGGGTACCAGCATTCTACGGTGAACCACCAGCAACATTATATGGATCCAGCGACAGAAACACACACACAGGCAATTGAGCGATCATGGTTGCACGCTAAAATGATGATTCTGAAGAGAATGAGAGGTATTGGTCGTCAGCTGTTCCAGACTCATCTTGATTGTTTTTGCTGGAAAGTGATGAGAAAAAATTCCAATGATCTATTTGTCTCATTCTTAGAAGATATACGAATTGTGTATCGCTAGAATAAATGTATGGAAATATATGTGTATTTTTACGTTTCTTCCTTTAATATGAATGTAATTAGAAATCCAATTATCTATTTGAGTCATTCCTAGGATATGTACAAATTATGTGTTTATCGCTAAAATAAATAATGCCGCGGTTGACCTGGGTAGGCGACAAGTGGCGGTAGAACTCACGGTAGCAGGTCCCGGAGGCATATTATCCAAGTCTGGCGGGCTACCGCTTACTGCTGGGCCAAAATCCTGGCGGTTGGAAGGAGAATAACGTTTGGGTTATAACGATAAAACCAACCATGGGATAATCGTTGAAATAGTTTCATTCTCTTTCCCAGCTTATTTTACCTAAATTAAACCGAACCTAACCTGACCTAACCTAACCTGACCTAACCTAAACTAACCTAAACTGGACCTAACCTTAACCTAACCAAATCAAGCACTGACATATACCCTTCCAGACTTGGATAATATGCGTCCCGGAGGGATGCGCGTCACCAGGTAGACCTCAGGCTGCACCTGGGTAGGCGATATATGGCGGTAGACCTCACGCTATAGTAGCACCTAATAATTGCTATGTGCGTGAGAAAGAAAAAGAACACAGTGCAGAAAGACAAATGGTGTTAAGACTGGCTAATTAAAAGAAAACAGTTGGGAATTAAAAGCTGGGAATACGAATAACTTCATAAAGTACATGAGAATGGACCCAAATACATTTCACATGTTGCTCGGTTGCCAGCGATAATACTGACAATACTGGCTCCATAGGAAAGCTCGTGTGTGTGGCAGCGACGTCATACTACTGGGTAGCCACCACCAGCACGGGCAGTTTGCTGGTGTGCTAGCGAACACAAGCGGTAAGCTCGTCGACAGGCAAACAGCTCGCTTGTGTTCGCGAGCACTGATCGATCGTGTGGACGGGCCTTATGTAACTCCCTTTCACTCTCAGCCATCAGCACAGTATCATCTGCAAATAAACTTACCACCAAGGACCAATTTACTTCATTCATTGTCGCCACCAGGCCATTCACTTTGGCTTTCATCTCTCTCATACAACCATCCATACATATATGACAATAAAAGCATTGTAATAATATGGAAATGAGTAAGATGTACATGATTTTCCTTGTCCCTTTGGTAATAGTTTAACATTAAGATAAGCATGGGAATGATAGAAAGGAAACGAGTCGAGTTGGGAAATTATAAGGAAAACTATAAAGAAGAAACATTATATGAGGTAAAGTAATTGGTGTTACTGAAGTGCATCAGGTGTGTCAAAGAGAACATAGGGGATTCACTAAGGTAAAGCAGGGGAGTGTGATCAGGAGAAAAAAGAAGTGGGAAGGCCAGTTGACGAGCAGCATGAAACCAATATACAGTACAGATGTTCTGCTGCTGCTCAAGGAACACTACCCATAACACATTATGTGTGTTCCAGCTGAGTTTGTGTTCTGACTAATAATAAAAAAAAATGTACTAGTAGATGTAAGTACTGTATTCAGGAAATCCAGAATTTACCAGCTATTTAGTTACACACAAAGCTGTTAAAAATTATTTTTAGAATTGTACTGCACTAATATTAAATATTAAAACTTATGATGAAAAACATTTGTTTTCATGGATATCGTCTTGGTAAACTAATACTATTATTGGGATTATGGCCTATGTTAGGCACATATTGGCTCAAATTTAAGAGTTCATAAGTATTGTTTACTTCCAAATAAGTTCAGTACAGGACAACCACAAATATATTATACTCTATTTTCACAAAGTAGGTTGGCTTTAAATTACAAGGTACTTTGACCTTGATCTTGCTTACAAGTCGACTTCAGTTTCATTAAGGGGGAAGTACAGTGTTGGTAAATCTGGAGTAACTGATTCCTCCAATCTATTCCAAGCAACAAAACACCATTATTTTTGTTCTTCTTGTTCTGTTTCCTGGCATACATTGGAGGAATCATGGCACTCCAATGTAACAAAAGTGAATTACCCCCTTAAGGTGATTCCTCCAAAGTTTGCCAGTGAACAGACCCAGATGAAGAAAAATAATGGTATCCTGTTGCCTGGAATAATTTGGAGGAATCATTTGCTCCTAATTTACCACCCAAAACAATGTGCTATACACCCCCTTAATTTATATAAATCTTGAAATGTATTGAAAATATTTTATCTCAAGACAGGGCGAGAAAATAAACACTGGGTTGTTACATTCACTAGTATTTTATTATAAAAGAAAAAATAGACAGATTATTTTCGGCCTACAATAGATGTAACCTATCTGAATCCACACTGTAATCCCTAGCTCTTTTCCGAACAACTCATAATTTAGTGCTGCTTCTGGCAGTTTATAGTCCCGGCAGATTGTATATTCAAGATGAATTTTTGCCAATCTGGTGAGGTACTCTGTCTCAAGTACTTGTTGTTCCAGCACCTGTCCCTTCTTACTGTATAAGGATGTACAATTTGGTGAGGTACTCTGCCTTAAGTATTTGTTGTTCCAGCACCTGTCCCTCCTTACTGTATAAGATGTACAAGTTTTATCGAAGTTCCTCTGTCTCCCTGGGGTAACGTAAAGGTAAGGTAAAGATCTTCGACATATCTTCTTTTTAGTCTTAGAGGGGTACTAGTGGCATGGTGTGTCGTCTGGGTCTTCTTCAACCTCCCCACTACTCACTATTGGTGACACTACTGCTTTGCTATCATCAGCAGCCAATATAGATGAGAACTAGAAACACTACATAGTTTTACAAATATACAACTAAAGTACAGAAGCTGCAAACAGATTGCATGGAATGTTAATATCCATATTATCATATGGTTGTGGATCTTTGATCTACTTTGAATATGAATAATCTAGAGTAACAGCTCTAGAAATGGATATGCTGAAAAGAGGTTGAAGCTGCAGAAGGACTGACAGGGTGAGAAATACAGTATTGAAATCCATGATAGGTGTGCGAGTTAAGTATTTTATCCAATTTTCAAAGAGAAGTGTTGAAAAGAGTGTATGTACAGCCACAATCAAATAACCACATACACCTTCCTTCTATCGTGCAAATAAATCATTATCATATCAATATATAACCATACTACACTTTACGTCAACTCAACCCCCTCAATTATTATTATGAGGTTTTGCAAAATCATACATGTGTTGTTCTTTAATACCAAGATATTTACTACGATGGAAGGAAAGTGTTGGTGGATATTTCATTGTGGCTGTACAGTCTGTCAATGTTCTAGACACCCTACCCTCGCTCAGGGGCTCGCATGTTTATCTGGTAATACTTTGAGTAGTTGGCAGGGATATCTTACAACGATTGTGATTGGTCGATCTGATATCGACTGTATAAATTTCAGGGCATATATTAAACAAGGATACGAATGCATATATGTATTATTGATGTATACACTGCCATATGAGATCATAAAATGTAATCAAAAGTTCTTAGATAGGCGTAAATATCGAAGGAAAAAATCGAATTATTGGCAACAAATATATAACCCGGTGTTGCCACAATATAATTTCCTCGAGTTTCAAAATTATATATTGTAATATTATGTTGGTTCCTTAATAAAGGCTGTAATAACCGTGTAAACATTACATAATATTAATTACCACTAGACACAATTACCACTGATACAATAGTGGCTGGTATGATTCCTACAAAGTGGCAAAAGGATATCTTCACAGTGAACCACTTCACTTCCTCTATCTTCGCCTTGCTGTAAACCCGATAAGTATATGTGAATAGTATGGTTCTGTATGTTATTTGACATACGGCTAATGACCATATTATTATGAACACCCTACTGCAACCAATGAAAAGTATATATGGTGTTAGGCGGCGAGAAGCACACATTTAGCATGGGTGTGGGTGAGGGAGATCGTTATAATGTGGGAGGCAGAGAGGGATCATGATATAGAACGTGTAAGGGAGAGGAGAAAACGAAGAGAGAGAGTGAGAATATATATTTTTTTGACATTAATTTAACGGCTAAATTTACTTTGACTAAATGACAATTTACGCTCAGTTTTCTGGAGTAATATCGTTACAGTTTTGTTATTTACAAATAGTCATGTAATTTATCATGCACTCATCGTTAAAGTAGGAATATGTATTCTTGACGTGTAATGCAGTCAAGCATATTTCACGCTGTCAATAAAAAAAATACAGTTTCTGTGTTTATGTAGGAACTTTAATATATGGTTATTTTGGATGATTTTACGTCTATTGTTGAACTGTCGCTAGTTTGCTTAATTACCGATTACACATTAGGTCCCAAATTGCAGCTGAAGTGTGATGAGTGACAATATTCATGCAAGCGCACAAAGAATAAATCATTATGATTGACAAAGTTAAAACAAAAATTTGTATTTAGGAACTTCATACATTACAATGTAGCTCATATAGGGGCGAGAGGATAAGTTATCAGTGAGAAAATGAAAGATACGCAGACAAAATTATCACACTGCATGTCGTAAGGTTATTAATTATATAAATATTATTCTAATCGTGGAAATCCACCAAGCAAGTGCTCATTTCCAATTATCTGTGTCCTATATAATTTGTATCTATATACATAAAGCCAAGATTCTGTCTGCGTGTGTGTGTGTGTGTGTGTGTGTGTGTGTCCGCGATGCACGCCTAAACCGTCCAACTTTGTGTCCTCAAAATTTGCATGTAGGTGAGTCTTGATCCCCTTCAGGTTTAGGGGGGGTCATACAACGAAACCACATATAACGAAACGTGGAAGCGAAATAATAATAAATTACAGGGGAAAAATCTACGGAATCACCATACCACTGTTCAGCCTTCCGCAAAAACAAGGTCAATTTTAAAGTTTTATTTAGGTAAATTTTTTCTTACAGAATTGTAGAGCTTGATTTTACACACCAGAATCTGTAAACTAAAGCTTCCTAGGTTCATTGGTTTGCGTACAGCAGCGCCATGAGTAATAAAGTAGTTACCCCTAAAACCCCCCTAAAAATGAGAACACGTGTTCTATTATTAAATTATCGGATACTGGTCCAGAAATCAACAGCTCATGAACATATTTTAGGCAACAGCACGGATATTATTCGATTTGTTTATGCCTTATCTCAGTAAGTATATTGTCGTTTACCTATATTATTACATTTTATCCATTTTTATGATTGATTTCTACCATATTGGTATAATATTTTGGTAAATATTGAATGAATTACCGTTATTGCATACCGTTTTTCTACCTTCATTACCCACTTATTTAGACCATTCTAAGACTATTTTCTTCTATGGCATTTCCTCCGCAAATGCCCCATTTCCAAGATAGGGCATATTCAAATGGGGCATTTTGAAATTAGCCTGACCTTACCTGACCTTACCTAACCTAACCTAGACCACATCAGATTACCGGGACCTAACCTGGGCAAACTACCGTGACCTAACCTGGGCAAACTACCAGGAAAACGGCAATTCTTTCAATAATTACCAATATTTTTGTACATTATTTTCTTGAGCTCTTGATTCCTGCTCCAGTATCAAACACCATTGTCATATTGATTCTCATTATTGTCCTATAGAGTTTCACTTTTGTCAAATTGATTTTCATTATTGCCATATTTATTTTCAGATTGGTAGAATATTTTTGTAATCCAGTATCAAACACCATTGTCATATTGATTCTCAGTATTGTCCTATAGAGTTTCAGTTTTGTCAAATTGATTTTCATTATTAACATATTTATTTTCTGATTGGTAGAATATTTTTGTAACTTATTTTCTTGACGTCTTGATTCCTGCTACGGTATCAAACACCATTGTCATATTGAATCTCAGTATTGTCCTATTGAGTTTCAGTTTTGTCTAATTGATTTTCATTATTGCCAAGATAGGGCATATTCAAATGGGGCATTTTGAAATTAGCCTGACCTTACCTTACGTGACCTAACCTAGACCGCATCAGACTACCGGGACCTAACCTGGGCAAACTACCGGGAAAACGGTAATTCTTTCAATAAATACCAATATTTTGTACAATATTTTCTTGAGCTCTTGATTCCTGCTCCAGTATCAAACACCATTGTCATATTGATTCTCATTATTGTCCTATAGAGTTTCACTTTTGTCAAATTGATTTTCATTATTGCCATATTTATTGTCGTCAACCGGAGTCGTGAAAAATGTCGTTTACCAGGAGGCACTTCAGTAAAATGCTTAGTGACGCAATTAACAGAAAAAGAAGGAAATATTATTAATTATGCTAATATTAGAATGATGGAGTTATTGAATGAGGGAGAAAGATTGATATAATAAACATTTAAAAACGACTAATACCTCCAATTATTCACCCACCCACCTCTATTACTATTCATCCATCCATCCATTTATTTTATCTAACCACTAAACCATCCCTCCCTCTCCCCCTTCCTTCCCTCCTTCCCTTCCTTCTATCCACCCACCGCCCGATCTGCTCCAAACCGCCCGAAGGGCGGTGGAAGGGCGGCCGCAGGCCGCCAGCCCTCCGCAGGAGCTAGCGGCTCCTAGCCGCCCGAAGGGCGGCGGAGCAGCTAGTACCATTTATATATCCGGAGATTCTTTACAAGCGACTCAAGGTTTTATTCACGGACTCAGACACTATGTCATACTACCCAATGTAATCGGAAAGTAGGTCCTGTCCACACGGGCAGACACTGTTTATCACAGAGGGTTTTCCCTGTTCACTGCTAGCTTGGTCGCCTCTGACTTGCTTCAGTCTGGTGTCTGAGGTAGACAGACTCTGCCTGTGTGGACGGGGCTCAAATAACATCTGTCTTCACACTTTTTAATGACAATGTTTGCAATGTGACTTTTTTATATTTTTATTTTTTATTTTTTTACAAGTATGTTTCGCTTTATATTTTACCTTGATGTAAGGATTTTATGTTAAATAGATATTGCTCATTAATAATTACATATATTGATGAGATTCCTCACTGTTAAGAAGATAAGTAGCATTCACTTATTTCATAATGTATCACATTATATGTTATGATTACATTACTATCTGTCAGTTACATCTTATATGGATTAGTTTTCCAACTGTTTACACTTAGAGAAAACAATCAGCCACAAGGGATCTCCCTGTGAAAAGTAAAGTAGTCTAACGTTAGCCAGAGTAGACTTGTCTGGCAACAGCCATAGTAATATACTATGTGCATCTACCAGGCTTAGGGGGTTAAGTGACATTTGTTATAAAATGCTTTCCTTAACAAGATCATTTGATTTTTGACACTGATAAATATTTTACTATGGCTTCAACGAAACCATTTTATTCGACCTCTGAGATCCCTTTTACCTACAAGGTCGTGCATCATATCTTATAGATTAATTGTGATTGGTGGATGGGGCGAATACTACTTACGTGAGGAATAGCTGTTGAATGATTGTGCTGTTAGCTATTTAGACGAGTTAAAAAAAAACCTGTCGAATATTATTTATCCAAAATTTACATGATTTTTACTTTATATTTAGTGGACTGTATATTACGTTAAGATGGGATAGTTGTGATGGAAGAATTTACCTTCGATGTTATGGTGGAGATGAATGATAAGCACACTAAATAGACATATATGAGGCCCCAAAATATGCTATAAGTGTACTTATGTGACTGATGTGGCTGGATGATGGCGATGTAGCTTGGTGAAGACTAAAATGTTGATATTTGAATTGTTGGCTGATCGGACTGAAGGAGTGTGTTGTTCGTGGTGGTTACTGTACGACTGACTGCGTGGTGGGTATCCACCACCCAGCTCAACTGGTGGCGTTCGAAGCTGCACATACTGAGACACGTCTATGTGTGTTCGAACGCCCATAGGCAAATATCTATTTACACACGTTACATATAATATATATACATCATAAATATATATACATAAATATGTACACTTTACTGTCGGGTTGGAGATTTATCCAGAATCCCGACATATTCCCCCCACCAAAAATAAGGAATATTTACAACGGACAGGGAACTACAATAAACCATCCCTGATCCGTACCCGCCAATTCTGGGACGAGGCTAAGGCTGCCTGACGAGGGATACGAGGATAACCGCCGGTATCACTCTGTGCAGAGGAGACCGGACTGGGAGGTAGCCCAGCACCACTCGAGACCACTTCGAGAGACTGTTCGATTGGATACAACTTTACAATCGGACGTGTTGTCTCCCCTGCACTAGTCTTTAACTGTACAATTCTTATATTACCATCTGGACCCGGATATAATTTAGTTACCTTTCCCATTTTCCACATCGTCCTAGGACTTTCATTGTGGATGAGCACTATATCCCCCAATTGCGGCCATACCTTAACGTTATTCTTGTGCATATTTCTATACGTATCCTATAGCGCTGTTAAATACTCGTGCGACCAACGTTTCCATAAATTTTCGGATAATTTATTTACATAGGCCATCCTTAAACGCATGGACTGCTCCGACCTATATGTGGGATCCTTACTTTCATCCTCAATTATTTCTTTAGGGAATTCTTTAAGGCGACGCCATCGACACAACATGGAAGGTGTCAAAGGTTCCAGGTCATCTAAGTCTCCCGAGACATACGTTAAAGGTCTATCATTTACCGTAGCTTCTACTTCACTCAGGATGGAAACCAATTCTTCTCGGGAAACTAACGCTCTGCCTAATACCTTTTTCACGCAAGCTTTAACCGTTCCGATGACCCTTTCCCATATTGCGCCGAACCACGGTGCACGGGCAGGTATGAATCGCCATTCGCATCCATATCCCTTCAATGTAGATGTTAATTGAGGATCATCATTCAGAATCTTAAGGTAATTTGCTGTTTCCACAAAGGTCGTAGCGTTGTCGCTTAACATTAGTCTAGGGAAACCTTGTTTACTAGTGAATCTACGGAATGCATGCATAAAACTGTCACTACTCAAATTATCAACTATTTCTAAATGAATCGCTCTTGTGACTGCACAAGTAAACAGGACAACGTATATTTTATCCGCGATGTTATTGCGTGTTCAGACATACATGGCTCCAGTGTAATCCACACCCGTGATCTGAAAGGGATCTGTTCTTTGTACTCTAAAATCAGGAAGGGGCGATGTGTTCACGGCTGGATAATGTTTTCCTTGTATTCTCTTACATATGACGCATTTGTTATGGATTAACTTTACCGTCTGTCTCATTTTTGGAATCCAATATCGCTGTCTAAGGAAGGCAACGACATAATTTACGCCAAAATGTTTAGACATGATATGATATTTTTTAATTAACAGATCCGTTACTGTATGAGCATTAGGTAGTAATATCGGATGTTTTGTGGAGTCCCTTAGATTGGCCATTTGTATTCGACCTCTACATTTGAGTTGGTCTTTCTCCAAATATATACCCAATTGCTTCATCAGATTGGTTGCTTCCCTTGATTCATTACCCCCTTCTAGTATATCAAATTCTTTCTGAAAACTTTCAACCTGTATTAATCTCAGTGCTTTCCATTCCGCTAGTTTTATTTCTGTTAGAGTTAGGACAGGATCGAGGAGTACCGCCGAACCCTGTACCTTCCTACTTAGGTTCTTTATATATCGAATCAACCATGCTATGATTCTTATGATTTTATCGTAGCTACCGTATCTACTCCATTCCACATGTAGTTTTTCCTTGTGATCTATCCTAACTAGAGCTGCAATTGTTGGTTCAATTACAATTGTTTCGCCAAATTGTTTCTCCTCTGGCCAATTTTCTGGTGTATTGAGCCATTGAGGACCCTGTCACCAAAGAGAAGATCCAATTAGGTGTTTCACATCTATTCCTCTAGTCATCATTTCACTTGGATTTTCAGATGTTGATACATATCGTATTTTTGCACATGGAACTAATGAATGAATTTCATCTACTCTATGAGTGACATATAATGGTTTGGCCTTTCTATTATGCAACCAGTGAAGGGCTACCTGACTATTACTCCATAGATATATATCAGTAATATTAAGGACTCCCTGATATGCATCACAGACAAAATTCACCAATCTAGCTGCTAGCAAAATTGCTGTCAATTCCAATTTTGGCACTGTAACAGGTTTTATGGCACTACCTTACCTTTAGCAATAAGCAACTTACTTTCATTTCCACTTATATAGAGTGCTGTACCATATGCGACAGTACTCGCATTGCTAAAGGCGTGTAGCTTCACATCTTGACAATCTGTTACTTGCCTTGGGAACTTTATATTCCTACATTCTACAAGATCATTTACTATCGATTGCCAAATTTGTCGTAGTTCAGCAGGGATGACCTGGTCATACTCAACCTTATATCTCCATAAGTCTTGTAAAGCTAGCCTAGCTCTAATGCTTACTGGTAACAACATACCTAAGAGATCATACAATTGTGATGTTACACTCAGGCATTGCCTCTTTGTTGTTACTATGCATGATTGAGGTTTATTTGAGAACGTGAGATAATCTGTTGAGGTTTGCCATCTCAACCCTAAGGTTTTAACTATTTGTTGTTGAGTAGCGGCAACGCCCTCTTCCTCTAGGGTTTTTCTTAACAAAGGACTATTCGTTGACCATTCTCTTAAGGGTAAATGTGCCTCATCAAACACTTGTTGCACTATTTTATGATTTTTCACTAAAGCAATTTCGGAATTACTAGTACCTTGCAAATTATCTATGTACAATCCATCTAATATTTCTTTTCTTTGTTCTGGATCTAACGTGATGGAAGACATATGATGAAGTATGGTAGCATTAAGAAGGAATTGTGAACATGTTGCACCAAACAATACTACTTTAAAACGATACATCTCATATGGTGAGTTCAAATCTTCTGGAAATTTTGGCCATAAAAACCTGGTTACATCCCTACCCTTTTCATTCAATTGAACCATCAGAAATGCTTTCTCTATATCACTGACCCATGCGAATTTATTACATCTAAATCGCAACAAAACCATAACGAGATCTGGAACTAGTGAGGGACCTGTCTCTAAGCAATCATTTAAACTTAGATTTCCTGATGTTTTCGCGGAGCAATCAAATACTATACGTAAGGGTGTTGTAACACTATCCTTATTAACCCCATGATGAGATAGGTAATGTACTCCTGTTTCCTTTTTTCGGTCTTCACCTTTTACTTCCTCAATAAATTCTCGCTTTTCTTGATCAGTTATTACTTTCTGATAGATCTTTAAAAGGTTAGGATTCCCAGCAAATTTCCGTTGCATCCCTCTTAATCTACCTAATGCTAAACCAAAATTTGATGGCAACAAAGGTTTGTTTGTATTCCAAGGCAATTCTACCTTGTATTGTCTCGCGTTCTCATCATACTCTACAGTTTCTGTGTAGTTCTGCATAATCCTCTTTGATGCTAGGTCTAATTCTTTCGAGACTATACCAACATTATCTAAATCCCACAAACAATCTAGGTCATTCTTGCATGGTATTTCATCGTTCACAGGATTAACATCCGTGGGATTAACCGCTACCTTCAGAATTGTGACTACTTCAACCGTTGCGCTATTGTTTTTAACAGAGTAGGTACCGCTTACAGCATATCCCCATATCGTGGGTAAAAGGATCAAGCTTCCTTCTCTTACATACCCCGGATGCACTATGTCATAGTATACATCTGCACCTATCAATATTTGAATCTTCCCTGTTTCAGTAGCTAATGAATCTGCTAATTTAACTCTCTTTCTTTGCAATCCTAGGAGTCTAGCCTTTAATTCTGTCGTAGCTGCGTGATTTGGCAAACTATCCACTACGACCGCAGTCAGTGGGTAAGTTTTATTGTGGTATCTATAGAAGATAGTTACGACTTCATACTTCTTGGGTTCATTTACTTTGGTGAATCCTTGAAGTCGCAGCTCTTCCCATCCCTCACTCTGATATTGTATACTAGGCAACATAGACCTTAGTACAAACGATCTTTGTGAGCACTGATCCAGTTTCTTTACCGGTAGCTGTATAGTTGGGAGTATGGTCGTCTGCTTATTCACTGAAACTGTCAGAGCCTGTGTTCTCTGATTATTACTTTGAGATTCAGTTGCACAGCTTGTCGGTTGTTCACTCTTCCTTTCTTGTAAGCACAAGGAATAATAATGCTTTTCATCGCAGAACTTGCATGTTTTTACGTTTAGATTAATGCAACCATTCGTACCGTGTTCTGCTGATAAACATCCTTTACATAGTTGAAGACTTTGTGCTCGTTTCACCTTTTGAATATTCTTTCTATACTTGCTACATTTATACCAAATATGTTTAGGACTAGAACATAATTTACAATTGAATCTCTTAGTCCTATTCTTCTCTTCATCTCTATTTTGTACATTAAAACTTGCCGTAACAAGGGGTCTCTCCGCTTGGATACATGATACTTCATCCATATTAAAAACTTCTGACTGATACTTTGCTATAAAGTCTTCCAAATCCAAACTATTATCCTTTATTCCTCTCTTTACTATCTCCTTTAGAGGCGACGGCACCTTATTCATTAGTACCACCGTGCAAATTTCTTCCATCTTAATATTTATTGCACTCATAGCCCTAAGGTTACTTTCGAAGGATGCATAGAAGGATTTTAATTCATCAATCTGATAATTAGGCGGTTTTAACTCTAGCAAATTGTTAATCAAGGCTGCTTTGATCTTATCTTTCTGACCATAAGTTTTTTCCAGCAATTCTATAGATGTGGCGTAACTACTATCTTCTAATTTAAGCCCATCTACCAATCGTTTTGCATCATCCAACAGTTGTCCTTTCAAGTACGTGAACTTTTGCACCGCGGTGAGCTCATCGTTATTATGCACGGAGCACTTAAATATATCCCAAAACCCTGTCCAATTTAATGGATTGCCATCGAAGGTCGGGAGTGTTAACTTAGGCAATTTGAACGCCTTGGCTTCACCATTGTTGGATCTTCTACTCATGGCCATTTCAAGATCAATTAATACCGAATTCACATCCATGCAGTATTTCGTATCTGCTTCTATCTCGGATGTTAATTCATCATCATCTTTAATTGAGGAATATAGCTGCTCATCGTATCTCTTAATTACATTCATTTTCTCTTTGATGGTATTTACTGCGCCTTGAATCCTGCTAGAGGCAACAGTATCAATTGAAGCTAGGACCTCTCGAATAAGCTTAGTTATGCTTCCTTTAAAACCTGCCCTTATTCTCCTTATGGCTGTTGTATCCATCGTGATTTTAAAATTTATTTATCAAAAAATATTAAATTATTAAAAGAAAATTACTTGATAAATATCCCCGAGTTACTTTAAATTTTGCCCTCCCTTCATAAATTTCTATCTATTTAATCATTTCCCCATGTTACTTTACTAATTTTATTGCTGTTACTCTAATGGCCAAGGTGGGTCGTCTCTCCAGGTGGTCCCGGGCTATTCTCTCGTTCCCTAGCCTCGTGTGACCCAAACCTGGACGATCCACATAAAACTCGGACACACATCTATGTCTCAGTATGTCGACCTGTTTCAGTGGCCATAAAATAACAAAATGAGGAAATGAGAATAAAATAAATGAAGGAATGAAGACAGGCCAGGAGCGAGAATTACCGCCGCACCTGGTGACTGCCGTAATGTAAATGGCGTCGGTGAGATGAAATGAAGCCGGCTGATTTTAAATGAAAAATACCTAATAATTACAATTTAATAACAAACGTGAAAAAACAACCATATCCGGTTCGAAGGACCATATATCCCAAATTTACATGATTTTTACTTTATATTTAGTGGACTGTATATTACGTTAAGATGGGATAGTTGTGATGGAAGAATTTACCTTCGATGTTATGGTGGAGATGAATGATAAGCACACTAAATAGACATATATGAGGCCCCAAAATATGCTATAAGTGTACTTATGTGACTGATGTGGCTGGATGATGGCGATGTAGCTTGGTGAAGACTAAAATGTTGATATTTGAATTGTTGGCTGATCGGACTGAAGGAGTGTGTTGTTCGTGGTGGTTACTGTACGACTGACTGCGTGGTGGGTATCCACCACCCAGCTCAACTGGTGGCGTTCGAAGCTGCACATACTGAGACACGTCTATGTGTGTTCGAACACCCATAGGCAAATATCTATTTACACACGTTACATATAATATATATACATCATAAATATATATACATAAATATGTACACGTTACTGTCGAGTTGGAGATTCATCCAAAATCCAGACATTATTATTATTATTATTAGATAAATGGGTAGAGATGTACCGGTTATAACTACATATAATACCTACATATAATACCTACATGTAATACCAACATAGGTAGTGAATCAGACACCATGTACCCTCACATGATCGCTCAAACTAGCTGAACTGACATAAACGGGTCCATGGGAACCAAGCTTCCTAGGCAATAATTTGATTTGATTTATTTATTGACCTCCCAACATAAAAAGGTCATCTACATCATTAAGAAAATATGTACAAAGATTAAATAATTTTCACTACCTCGAAAGGGAGAAGCAGCATGCATAAAACCCACGTCTTCTAAAAAATTATATATTAATAAAATAACCTACTTAAGTTAGATATATAAAAAAATTGAAATATTAACGAAAGAAACATTAAACTTTAACTACCTAAAGATAAATAGCCATAAATACAATAAAATTCACAATTTGTGGAGAAGGCCAGCCTCCTCCACATAGGAGAGGGTGTTCCCTCCTACACTACAAGCCTCCTCCCCGAGCACCTGGGAGAGACTGTAAGAACCGTCACCCTTCCGGTACTCGGAGAAGTGCCTACGACGAAGGTCCCCAAGGCTGGGACACTCGACAATAAGATGCCGTACTGTCAAAGGGACCAGATAATCATCACAGTAGGGAGGGTGAGCCCTCTCCATTAAAAAGCCATGAGTCAATAATGTGTGGCCAATGCGGAGATGCACAAGAGCCGTCTCCCACCGGCGGGACAGGCCACTGTAGCTCCACAAACCAAGGCGCTGGCGGATGTCGCGGAGCTTGTTAGCCCCGACGGCGTCCCATCTGTCCTGCCAGCAGGAACGAACGGTAGCATCTATGTAGGGTCGAAGGTCCACTGCAGGAACAGGATGACACCTGGCAGGAGGCCAGGAATTGGAGACCACAGCCTTAGCCAGGGCGTCAGCCCGCTCATTCCCATCAACACCCACATGGGCCGGGACCCAACAAAAAGTGACTTTGCGGCCACGACGACCCAGGAGGACAAGCCACTCAAGAATGGCCAACACCATGGGATGAGAAGAGTTAAAATTGCACAAGGCCTGCAAGGCACTACAGGAATCGCTAAAAATAGTAAACAAAGGCTGAGGGAGAGTAAAAATCACTTGGAGGGCATATAAAATGGCCGAGAGCTCAGCAGTAAAAATGGACATGACAGAAGGGAGCCTGCCTCCACGGCAAAAGTCAGGAAAGACAACTCCAAAGCCAACTCCAGCATCAGACTTTGACCCATCAGTGTACACAGGGAGGGACTCCCTGTGAGTGAAGGCATGTTCTAAAAAGAGGGAACGAGCCACTGGAGGAGGAAGAGATTTCTTCTTGTCTGTAAAGCAGGTGCAGGGGAAAACCTCTGGAAGAAGCCATGGAGCCACCCTGGGAACCCTCACAGGACAAATCTGGAAGTCATCTATGCCCATCTCCTCCATAGCCTTCCTGACCCGGAAGCCAAAGGGCCATGGTGCACGAGAATGTAAAAGGTAGTACTGAGACATGATATCAGATGACACCGCCAAGCAAGGTAGGGAGTCAGGAAGTCGATGTAATCGATGCCAACAACGAACCATCAAGGACTGGCGACGGAGATCGAGAGGTGGCTCATTAGCGTCCACCAGGAGACTGGGGATTGGGGACCACCTGAAGGCTCCGGTCGCCAGACGTACTCCAGGATGATGAACCGGGTCTAAAACTCTGAGACGGGCATCGGTGGCAGAAGAGTACACCTCACACCCATAGTCGAGTTTTGACCTAATAAGAACATGGTATAGACAGAGGAGGGTGGCCCGATCAGCCCCCCAGGATGTATGGCTCAGGACCCTCAACAGGTTAAGAGCCTTGAGGCAAGAGACCTTAAGTGTACATAAGTGGGGAACCCAAGTCAAACGTTTGTCAAAAAGGAGACCCAAAAAGCGAGTCTCCTCGACACATCGTATCCGATGACCATACATGAATAAGTCCGGATCCGGGTGGACGCCTCGGATGCGGCAGAAGTGCATATCAACTGTCTTGGAAGAAGAAAATCGAAACCTATGAGAACCAGTCCAACGTGACACCCTGTCAAGGGCAAGCTGCATGCGCCGCTCCGCCACTGACATACGGGAAGCAGCAAACCAGACTGCTAGGTCGTCAACGTACATTGAGTTAGCTATACTGTCTGGAAGGGATGATGCAATGGCATTAATTGCTACTGCAAACAATGTGACACTGAGGATGCTTCCCTGGGGGACGCCCTCCTCCTGTGCAACAGATGCTGAGTGGGTTGTACCAACCCTCACAGAAAAATTGCGACCACTGAGAAACTCCTTAAGAAAACGTGGAAGGCGACCCCGCAGGCCATATAAATGGAGTTGCTGCAGGATGCCATATTGCCATGTAGTGTCATAGGCTTTCTCTAAATCAAAGAATACACAGAGAAGGTGTTGATGTCGTGCAAAGGCCTCACATGCAGCAGCTTCCAACCTGACAAGAGCATCTGCAGTGGAACGGTGTTTACGAAAGCCAGACTGGGACGGAGACAGAAAATCACCCCGTTCCAAGAAGTATACCAGTCTGACATTCACCATCTTTTCAAATAGTTTACAGAGACAGGAGGTCAAGGCAATTGGTCGATAATTGTGGGCAACACCAGTGTCCTTGCCCGGCTTGAGAAAAGGAAGGATGGTAGCAACCCTCCACCCGGAAGGGAAGACACCCTCCAGCCAGATTCTGTTATATAAAGCTAAAAGAAATGAGATCGCCTCTTCACCCAAGTGTCGTAACATTGCATATGGGATGTTGTCTGGCCCAGGAGAAGTGTCGCCGCAGAGAGAGAGAGCAGAATGCAGGTCTCTCAGGGTGAGTATATGGTTATAACTTTCATTCTCGTTCCCTGAGAAATCCAGGACAGTACACTCCTTGGCTCTTAACTCATGCCTGACAGCCAGAGGTCGAGAGTCATGGCTGGAGATCTTTGCAAAAGCCTCCGCCATGGTATTGGCCACTGTCAAACCATCCATGATCTTAATTCCATTGACCTTAAGTACAGGTGTAGAACTAGGAGAAAACTTCCCCGCCATCTTACGGACTCTTCTGAACACTTGGGTGAGTGGAGTTTTAGTATTAATTGAAGACACATAGGCCTTCCAAGATGCACGTCGGGCCTCTTTTAAAACTCATCTAGCCTGAGCCCTTGCCCGTCGGAAGTCCTCTAAAAGAGTTGGGTCCCCACGATTGCGACGAAGGCGAGAGAAAGCAGCGCGCTTCTCCCGCACAGCAGTGGTGCAGACTGGTGACCACCAAGGGACAGGAAGTTTGGGAAAGTAGCCAGAAGTTCTAGGGATAGAGTTGAAAGCAGCAGAGTGGATCATATCAGTGAAATATGTTACAGCCTCGTCAGAGCTTCCGAAATCGGCTACAGAAGAGACCGAAGAAGTTAGCTCTCTAAAAAACTGCCAGTCAGCCTTCTCTAATTTCCACCTAGGAAGACGAGACTGTGGTTCGTACCTGTTACATTCTAAAAGTATAGGGGAAAGGTCACTGCCATATAAGTCAGGCAACACTCTCCAAGTAAAATCCAACAGAGCACTGGGTGAGCAAAGGGAAATGTCAATGGCGGTAAAAGCCCCAGTAGGGCTATTAAAATGTGTCACATCTCCCGTATTTAAAACCCCTATTCCCTCATCCTCGATAAAAGAAGCCAATAAAACACCCCTGGGGTTGACCGAACTGTCACCCCACAGAGGGTGACGACCATTAAAATCACATAATAAAATAAAGAGAGATGGAAGGTCCCGTACAAGATGGTTGAGATCACCCCTCTCAACTGTAACACTGGGAGGAAGGTATAGACTGCACACAGTGTACGGGCGGTCCATAAAAACCTTAACTGCAACAGCCTGGAGCGGAGTGTCAAGCTCCAGGCTCGTGCATGGAATATCTCGGCGAACTAGGATGGCAGAGCCACCATGATGACCCTGCCCTTCAAATGAATTGGAATAAAATGCTAAGTATGCTGGAGGACTGGCAGGAATGTAGTCCCCAAGCATTGTCTCTTGGAGAGAAACACATGCAGGAAAGAAGCTAGAGAGAAGAATGCGCAGTTCCTCCCAAGAAGCACGCAAGCCACGGCAATTCCACTGAAGGACCTTGAATAGTGTTACTTTAGTACTGATTTTGGGGAAGCCTCACGGAGGTACTTCCCACTACCACCTCGACCTAAGAGTTTATTCAAACAATAAGATTTGTCTAATCCTGGGCCCCTAAAAGAAGAGTGAACCCGAGGAGTAGTACTTGGGGCAGTAATTGGGACCCGTAGACGAGTCCCTGAAGCATCTGATATGTTAGAAGAATATGAAGGTATATGAGATGGGATATTCTTTGAAACAATTACATTGGTTCTGTCCTGTACAGCATTGGTATCACTGACACAGGCAGATACATCAACATCCATAATACAGGTGGTAGAATCACTCCGCTGTTCAAGCGGAAGAGAAAGTGAATCTTTTGAAGTCACAACATCCGTGGCATCCACATTAACTTCACGCCCCTCTGATGATCCCGAAGGAAGCTTGCGAGGAGGAACTTCTGTTGAATCAAGAGATTCATCAGAGCCACGAGAACGCTTCTGGTGAAATTGAGAGGAAACTATGGATGAGTCCATAGAGATGGTTGCCTCACAAGGTGGAACATCTATAGAGTCAAGTGCCTCAAAGGAACCACGAAGGCGTCTCTGTGGCAGTTTAGGTGACTTAAGTTTCCTTTTTGGAGAGCGTGTTGCAGCGTGAACCTCTACCACATGGACACCTTTAGCTAAAGTCTGAGAATTGTCATCAGTTGAAGGGTCACCAGAATGAGTGTCTGATAAAGTTTCCAAGACAGAGAAACTATTATGTAGAGTAACCTTAGAAACGTTCTCACTAGAGCAAGAAGCAGCTGCCTCTTGAGAGGGTTGAGAGGGTGCTGCAACCAATTTAGGGCAAAGGGAGGAGGCGTATGTCTTCACACCACCATCCTTCTGTCGCCTGAAGTTGAGTTGCCGTCTGGCACTACCTATGCTAATGAATTGAGTATTAGCCAAGTGGAGGATATCCTGCTCAAGTAGGTACATCTTACATTGGCGAGAACGCAAGGGGTGAGCATCTCTGCAGTAAAAGCAGTAACTCTCTGACCGACACTCAGAAGTAAGATGTGAGTCAAGAGCAGAACAATTACCACACCGGGAACGGTTGTTGCAGTTCCTCTTCCCATGACCAAACTCATAACAACAGAAACGCTGTAGGGGACGCTCAACAAAAGGCTTGAGGTGGGGTTAATGTTAATGCGATCTGGGATATGTAAGCCATAGAAAGTGAGGATGATCATATTTTTACTGCCTTTCATCTTCGTTACTCGTTGGACACTGTCTGGGCACATAGCGAGAATGTCCTCTTCTGAGAATTCATACAGGTCCTCATTATATATACGCCCCTTGCTATAATCAAATGTTCGATGTGGTTTAATAGATTCAAACATGCTATCAGAAGGACAGGGGAGATTGAGGAGCATCATGGCCTGTGTAAGATCTTTGGCTCTGATTAAAACGCCCTTACCATATTTCTTTATGTGGCCCATTGGTAATAATCCAACTTCTTTCTCCAGATACCGGGAAGCATGGATAAAGTTACCACGTCCCTCCCTGTAGTAAGCCACAAACCAAATGGGTGTAGGAATCTGACGTTCCTTTGGGACATGCTCCACAGTGTCATCAAATATATTAGGGCAGTAGTCATTGTCACTGTCAACTACATTGATGGACCGCATCATCTGAGCTTTACAATGAGTATCCCCCACCGTCAGAGAATCTTTTGCCTCAAATGCTGCTTTGGCAGCAGCATTTGTATTGAAAGTAATGTAGCACCGATTAGACCTACAATCACTGTCATATGTGATTCGGATTCGAAGGACTACTCCAAAGCACTTAAAAATGGAGTGGATAGCGCCATACGAAAAGGATGCAAGTACATCCGTTAACATTAACGTGTCCAGATCGCTAACAGGGTTCTTCGACACAACACCCAATCTGCTAGGTCTACTCTTATTTGCAGCTTTCTGCATATTACCACGACCAGAGAGTGAAGTCTCGAGGGCCTGGTCGACCACCGCTCGAGGAAGAGATTGGGGCTTTTCTGTATCCATATATCATTGATTTGTTGTGTTTCGCCCCAGGAGCAGATGAGGGGACCGAGCGCTGGTCGCCGCGGGCGGTGTACCTCTTCCCCCACGGGGCCACTCGTTTTAAAAAACAGCCCCAATGGCTCGAAAGTTTGCCCACGACGGTGCTGAGACCCCCTTCCCCAACATCTCCCGGCCCAGACACCCAACCATCCAACATAGGACGGCCCCTAGAGGGCAGTCCCTCCGGAGGGCAGCGCTGTTGGCCCGTACTGGCAGCCTAATGCATGGGAACCATTTAGTCTGGTCTGTCACTGGCGACCTTACTAGCCTGGGAAGCCCTCTCTCCCCGAAATCGGGGCAGAGCAGGGGCCGGAGCCCCCTCTAGTCTAGCTAGCCAGGTCTCAGAGACACGCAAGCCCCCCCACCACGTCAAGGCGGTTCCCGTTGGGGGGGTCCTCAGCAATAAGTGACGTCACAAGTCACGGGGGACAACACAGAGAGCTCCTCTTGTGCCCTCCTATAGAGATGTATGCTAGAGATACCCGATCGCTACACATGGGTCTCATAGCCATCTCTCTCTTTAAAGTTAGCTCCTAAGCCTAACTTAACCCTTTTGTGAAAATGTACTACCACTTGGGTTATTCATAAAATCTTGTTAAACACAGACAAGGTGTGCTAACTCTCCATACCATAATAATCACCTAACATATTCTAAAAATATACTCCGAAGAGACAAAAGCCTGCCACGTTACAACAACAACAACAACATCAACAACTGATGTGTGTAAGTGATACCGCTCCACTAGCACATATTTGGTAAACAACGGTGGTGATACGAACATATATGGTTTAAAAAGGAGAGAAACAAAACAATTAATAGCAAGTGATAACCTAAGAAAAGACACAAAAGTAAAAAGAGAAGAAGTAAAGAAGTGAAGTGAAGGAGTGATAGAAGGAGGACAGTCGAGTTAGCACAGCAAGCTAGCCTCGCTGATTGTCCCGCGCTACCACACACTGGTTGCGTCATCCTACCACTCGTCATCACTACCACACTATACTACTACTCTACCACACGAGCAGTACTACCACTACTACTATACTTACACTACAGTATAGCCTAGTGAGGTGAATACTTCAACTTCAACTACAGTGAGAGACTATATAAGCAGCTCAAATAAACTACAGCTACACAGTACTTCAATCAACATATCAACATTCTTCAGTTGACAGTGCTAACATCCAGGAAAGGACGTTGGCTTGGTAACTGGTACGACGTCACACGACTACTGGAATACTATCCAACTAATTATCAAAGCCCACTCAACTATCCATGATCAGTAGCTTAGGTACATATATTTACAAATACATACACATCCTAACATCATTACATTAGGATATATAAATATATAAATGTATTACCAAATATCTCCTCATTACAAATTCTATGTATTCATAATTTAGAGTACTATATGTGCATATCTTCACGTATATAACCAGAAGGAATGTTCTTTGTGAATCTTCACGCAGAGTGACAGGTAATGAATGGCAGAAAACTACGGTACCGCATTGTTTTCGCTTCGTAAGCTTAAATTAGTTTAGCAATATTTGAAAGTAATGAAAGCTTAGTTGATTCAACAGAAATCACTAATTTAAGTGTGAGTACAGTAGAAAGTGTAAGTTCTCCCTTGAGTAAAAATATTCTTGCACTAGATTTAGACATAAAAGAAGACAGAGTGACAACTAATACTCCTCCTCTTACTAGATCTACTTCATTAACTGATTTGCTTACTAGTTTTACCTCTAACATTTCACCTAGTAAAACCAGATCAGGACGTACTTACTCAACAGCTTTACATACTAACACATCATCACACACAATGGCAACTAACACTTCTGCTACTATTAATGTTCTTCCCCAAGCTCATACAGTGAAGAAATTCACTGGGGACGAGGTTAACTATAATATCCATACATTTCTAAGGGTTTGTGAAGATAATATGCTTCCTGCAGGGATTACAGATGACAAAGGGAAAATAAGGTTCGTACGTGGTCATATTAAACCAGACTCAAATGCTAGCACATTACTGACTGCAACTGCTTTCACGGATCCAGATAACTTAAATAATTTTAAACAGTTTTGTGAAGACCTCATAGATGTTTTCGGTGGGGGGCAGTTTGGCGGTCCACTAGCATGGGTACACAGAATGGTTAGAAGGACAGTGAGTAATTGTGGAACAGCTAATTCAAGTATGGTTCTAGCGTTAGCAGGTTCGACCATTGGCGATGCTAAACAACTCTTAAAAGGGTCAGAGTGGTTGAACACACAAGGTAACATGAAAGCGGATAATGTATACCAGATCATTGAGTACATACAGTATGTGTTGCTTTTAACAGAGGAATCCAGGCTTGAAGCTGCTAAAATAGAATATAAACCAAATGACAGATTGGTCAAATATGCAGCTAAGGTTAGTCAAAAAGAACCTCTTAATGTACCTAGAGCCCTACCTGTAGCCGTGATCACTGACACAGACACTCACCACAGCACTTCACAGACACAACACACTACAAACTTCACACCTCAGAGTTCGAAGAAAAAGTCTTATTGTAAAATCTGCAGAAAATATGGACACAACCCAGATAAGTGTTACTTTAATAAGAATAATCGCTCAAAAGCCAAAAGTAAGGATAATAGCAATAAAGTAGCAAGTGAAAGTGACAACAAGCCCGGAAACAAGTATTGCATTATTCATAATAGTGTGACACATAACACAGATGAATGTAGAGTCACATTAAATGCAAGAGACCAAATAAATAATAGACGTGCAAATACAGACGTAAAAATAGACGTGCAAAAATAGACGTGCAAAAAAAAAAAAAAAAAAAAAAGCCAATTTAATCACGCCTAAACCAATAAATATACTTGTTGCTGCCTTGGGTGAAGTTGATGTACTATTACTTCCTTGTAACATTGGGAATACAATTGTCTAGTTAGCTGTTGATACAGGAGCTTGTGTATCATTACTATCTGAAGTAACACTTAAACAGGTGTTAAAGGAAAACCCACAGGAACGATTGTCTATTCAACCATCAGACTTAAACTTAACTGCCTTATCTGGTAGTAAATTAATCATTAAAGAAATGGTCCAATTTCCTATTACACTTTCACCAAATGGTCAGAGACTAAAATGCACCTTCTACATCTGTGAAAACTTCAGTTGCCAACTGATGGATTAATAGGTTTAAAAGAAATGACAGATCATAACCTTGACATTGCAATATTCATCCAGTCAATAACATTTCAGGGTCAAGTGTACCCATGTCAACCGCTGAGTCAGCAGTGCACAGCTGTGGGCTCGGGTACAAGAGTCAGTGACTCACAGACTCGACTGGCAGTCGGTGTCAAAAGTACGGTAAATTTACCAAATATAGGGTTTGCTATCATTAAGGTGAAAGTGAAAGGTGACAATTATGTGGGAAATCAAACCATATCCTTAAGTGAAACTTGTAAAATAAATAATGTCGATATGGAATCCATATTTTCTCTGGTACAAGAAGAAAACTTCATTGAAGCTCTAATTCTTAACAAGGTTGAACAGGCAGTGAAAATAAAACCAGGTACATACATAGGTGACTTTCTTGTGTTTCTTAACCCAATACAGATGGAAACAGAATCTCCTCCCTTAGCCAACATACACACTGTTGATGAATTGCAACTTAGGCACACCATTAATGAATTATATGAGTATGTACAAGTATATGATTTTCCTTCACATCGCACACAACTTTTACACACATTAGCAAATCACAGGTCGGCTATTGCTTTACCTGGTGAGCGGTTGGGAAAAACAACACTAGTTAAACATCACATATCATTCCCTTTCAGCTCTGAACTCTATAAAAATGTCCTAAATTTGGTACTATAATGAAAAAATAGTAGAAAATAAAATATGTACTAGTTTTCTATGGTTCATAATGCTTTTACTCAGCAAAAGAAAATGTTTGTTTACACCATGTGGACACGTTGAAGTTACTGAGTAGACGTGGGACTGGTTGTGGAGTGCACCTTCATGAAAAAAATGGGTAAGTTGCCATTTTCTCAGGGTTTGTAGTGAAAATACTATGCTATGAGTGGTATAGGATTGAAGCTGAATATATAAGCATGTGATGTGAACCTTCATATTAGAAATAAGTGTGCTTACATGGACTGGTGAAGCATGGAGAGAATGTGTTCCAAAAATGAGACATCAGGGGCATGATGCACCTTGAGATTTATTTATGTTATTTATGATTTTGTTGCTTACAATCAGTGTTCTTTCATGCTAAGTGCATATCAGATGTACATAAATGTATATTTTATTATAAGTAAGATGTAATAATGACAGATAATGTAATAATGAAGAGAATGTGTCCCAAAAATGAGACATCAGGGGCATGATGCACCTTGAGATTTGTTTGTTATTTATGATTTTGCTGCTTACAAACAGTGTTTTTTCATGCTAAGTGCATATCAGATGCACTGTACTTAAATGTCTATTTTGTTATAAGTAAGATGTAATAATGACAGATTTAATATGAACTAAATGGTTGACAGGTTAGGGTATTTAATTAAATCCCATCATGTCATTTAACAATAAATGTTGCCCTGTAGGAACATTTGATTATGTATTTATTTTATTTAGGTAAATTATTTTAAAACAAACAATAAAAGTGCTCCTATGCAAGGTATAATATTTTTTATAGATTGGACTTAAAAGTTGACAAGTTTGGGTATTTAATTAAATCCCATCATGTCATTTAACAATAACTGCTGTCCTGTAGAGGCAATTAATTATGCATCTTGGATTTAGGTACATTATTTTAAAACTAACCATCAGTACTGTATGCTCCTAAGCAAAGTAGGGTATTTTACAGGTTATTATTATACAGTACAGTATTTATTTTTCTGTATCACTAACATCTAACCCAACCTGTGCATAACAGTGTGTTGATTGATTTTAAAATTGCAGATGATCGACAAATCCTCGAGATATTGGCTCAGTCTGGGGATGAGAGTGAACTGTCTGAAGATGATGACTGGCCTAAACCTTCACTAAGCCCGGTACAAAATCTCTTCCCCGAGGCGGTGGTAACGGAAGATGACACGGAGGACACGGATGATGATACCCAAGTAGATGATATTGAATCTTCAATAGACACCAGCAACACATCCCTTTTGTCTCCCAGCACATCTCTTCAAGGCACATCTCAAGGCACATCCCATTCTCCTCAACCCACTACCAGCAGAGGATCAAGGAGATCAGCAACAACTAGACCTCATCTGTTTACTAGAAACAAAAATTTTAATAGAGAGTTTTCAGTAGCTGGTGCTAGTGCTGTAATGCAACCAACTGTTCTTTCCCCTGTAGAATACTTTTTAGCATATCTTTCTGATGATGTATGGGATGCACTAACTCTTGAAACACAGAAGAAATACATGTCCAGGACAGGGAGAAATTTAGCTTTAACTGTTATGGAAATGAAAAGATTTGTAGGAATTTCTTTTATGATGTCTGTCCTTCAATTTCCCAGGCTAAACATGTACTGGCAAGAGTGGACAAAAATTAATTTAATTGTAGAGACTATGTCAAGGGCTAGATTTGAGCTGATCAGAAGCAATTTAAAGTTGGTTGATGATTGCAAAGTATCTCCAGCCCTGAAGAAGCAAGATAAGGTGTGGAAGGTTCGACCTTTGCTGAACTCTGTGATGGGTAGGTGTTTGGAGTTAGAGAGACCACCCACTGTCTGTGTTGACGAGATGATGATTCCATTTTTTGGGAAAAGTAGTCTGAAAATGTATGTACCTAGAAAACCCCATCCAAATGGTCTGAAAATGTTTGTGGTGGCTACTAAGGATGGTTTGGTGTTAGACTTTGAATTTTTTCAGGGAAAAGATCACCTAGTTGCTAGTGTAGAAAGAAGTGAGTTAAGTTTACCAGATGTGGACAACATGACAATAGGTGAAGCAGGGATACTGAGATTTGTAAAATCAGTGCCACAAGGTACTAATTTCTACTTTGATAGATTCTTTACAACACCCAGACTTTTAGAAATAATGACTTCTCTAGGTATGGGTGCAACTGGTACTCTAAAGAAAAACCTTGTCCCAAAGCAGTGCTCCCTTCACTCTGAGAAAAAACTCAAACAAATTGGTAGAGGAAGTGCAGATGGTCTGGTTAGAGATGACCAGGCTTATTCTGTAACAGTATGGTATGACAACAAATCAGTTTTGATTGTCTCCAATGAACATGGTGTAGAGCCAATGTCTGAATGTAAACGATGGTCCAAGAAAGAGAAGAAATCTGTACAAATACCTAGGCCATTTGTAATTGAAGAGTACAACAGAAACATGGGTGGTGTTGATATTGCAGACCAAGTACTATTCTACTATCGCAACAAATCACGTACAGTCAAGTTTACTGTAAGAATCATGCTTCATCTCCTTGATCTCTCCTGTACCAATGGATGGTTTGAATACAGGAAGGACTGCAAGTCAACCAACACTAAATTCATGGAAAGTATGATGTTCAAGTTGAATGTTGCAGAGTCTTTAATTTGTGGTGATGTTGGCTATCAAACTGCTGAGGGACCTGAGGGCTCCACAGATTCAGATGATTATAAGCCACGAAAGAGAATACGCCCAATACCACCTTACCCACAGCGTGTACAACATGCACTACATATGCCAGAGTGCTTGCCAAAGTATTCTGAGAGGCACAGATGTAGGTATCCAGGCTGCAGTGAAAAAACAAGGGTTTCATGCAGTACCTGCAAAGTGTTCCTTTGTTTGTGTGCTGATAGGAATTGTTTCAGTTTATTTCATTTTCCCTGAGTACAATGTACTAAAAATGAATAACTATTCTTTAGGTTATCTTTACTCTCATGTATTTCAGTTTATTTCATTTGCCCTGAGTAAAATGTATGTACTCAGAATGAATCACTATTCTTTATGTTAACTCTACTCTCGTGTATTTTGCCCATCACATATGTGCCTTAATAACACTGTAACAAAATGACTGTAGGCTGATTGTGCTGTACTGGTGGTATAATTTGATGTTGTATTATGTTAACCAAATATTAACAATTTGATTTATTTTACCAGAGGTAAAATTTGTTTTGTGCAAATGTAATTTACCATTATTAATATTTAGATTTATTATACCAAAGAATTAGAATTATTTTGGGATGCATCTGGACCTCTGTGCTACCGGCGACGCAACACCCAGGAGGGACCGAAGGGGCGCCAAAACCTATTATACCAAAAGTAATTGCAATTTATGTTGTGCCAAAGATTATTACCATTATGTATCAAAAATATTTCAGGTACATAATAAAATTTATACTTTTGTTACTGTGCAGTTTGAGTCCCCCCATACTGTTCATTCGTACAATTATAAAAACCAGAAGTATAATACGAACGTCCAAAATTTGGGACAATTTTAAAAATGCAATAACTCTTGCAATATGCAAAGACAAAAAAAGACATTTTTTCTACGTGGTCCATACAATGGTAGGAACTTATCATATAAATTTGAAGAACATCCAAAAGAAAAAAAAAAAATCAGAGCTGAAAGGGATATGTGAAAGCTTACAGATTACCTCATAGTCAAAGACAAGTAATGAATAATATGGTGGATGACATGTCTACAGAAGGAATCATTGAGCCTTCAAACAGTCCTTATAACAGCCCATTATATTTAGTGACTAAGAAAACAGGTGATTTCCGCCCTGTTATTGATTTTAGGAAAATAAATGAGAAAACTGTCAAGGATAGGTATCCATTACCTGTACTTAAAGATATCCTCATGGAGATTGGGGAAAATAACGGAGTCTTTAGTAGTCTTGACCTAATTAGTGGTTATTGGCAAGTAGAATTAGATGACCAATCCAAACCTATTACAGCTTTTAGCACCCCTAATGGTCATTGGCAATGTGTCAGAATGCCCTTTGGATTATCCAATGCACCCCTAACTTTCCAAAGGATGATAAATACTATCTTCAGTGACATGACCCAAGATGTTGTTGCTTACTTAGATGACTTAATTATTGTCAGCCCTGATGTAAATTCACACCTACAAAAACTAGAAAGAGTCTTACAACGACTGCAGGATGTTGGATTAAAGGTTAAACTGTCAAAATGTACATTCCTTAAAGCTGAAATAGAATTTTTCTGTCATAAAGTAAATAGTAAAGGAATTCACACTTTGGATTCCAAGATTAAAGCAGTAAGGGAATTCCCTCAACCTACAACAGTAAAGCAAATAAGGAGTTTCCTTGGATTATGTTCATACTATCGGTCATTCATAATGAATTTTGCTAAAATCGCCAGCCCACTAACAAGACTCCTAAAGATAAATATCGAATTTAATTGGTCACAGACAGAGCAAGATAGCTTTGATCAGTTAAAACTTAATTAAGCTCACAACTGCTCCAATTTTAAGTTATCCAAACTATGACCTCCCTTTTTCTCTCTGTACTGACGCGCAGTGCTTATGCAACATACCACTGAGGGTCGTTGCAAGGTTTGTGCATATGCCAGTCGTGTAGTGAATGATGCAGAGAAGAAATACAGTGTCACTAACTTAAGGCCTTAAAGACCTTCAGGAAAATAATACTGGGATATCCAATCACCATATATACAGATCATCAACCTGTTTGTGGTCTCTTTCATGGTAAAAAATTGACAGGACAATTAGCTAGATGGTATCTAACTATCTCAGAATTTCAGCCTACTATTAAATATCTTCCAAGGCGTTTCAATAGAGTTGCAAATGTTTTATCTCACAATGTATCAGCTGCTGCTGTCATTCCCACTAGTAGTGAAGTAGACTTTAATGTGGAACTTGATAAAACTGAACAAAAGAAAGACAAGTTTTGGTCACGGGTCATTTATGCTTTGCTTTCAGGTGACGAGAGTAACCTACCAGAATTACCCATCCCACTAACACAGTTTGAGGTGGTAGATGTCATTTTGTTCAGGAAGCTTGATAAACAAACTAACATTTCTTCACAGATGTGGAGAAACACATCAAGAATTGTGAATCATGCCATGCTCATAAAGGTAATACCATGGGCCCAGCCCCTATTTTAAATTATCCAATACCTGAACAACCATGGGATGTAGTTGGTATAGACATATTAAGCTTCCCAATGAGTTATCAAGGCTCCAAATATTGTCTTGTATGTTTAGACCATTTCTCACGTTATGTGGTCATAACTCCTTTGCAGACAAAGACAGCAGAAGAGGTTGCACACAAGCTTGTAACAAACTTACTTTGCCCATACACTACACCTAAGGTGATACTAACAGACAATGGTAAAGAATTTTCTAATAGTTTGTTACATAACATATGTGATCAATATCATATAAAACAGACTTTTATAACAGCAAATCATCCAGCTAGCAATGGTCTTACTGAAAGAGCAAATCGTAAGATACTAGATGTCTTGCGACAGCTAATCCTATGCAAGGATCATGGGAAGACTGGATATCATTTACAGCAGCCTCTATCAAAGGTTCCATAAATTCATCCGTGGGTAAGTCCCCGCATTATATCATATATGGAACAGAAAAGCAACTTCCATATGACATAATTACTTGTAATTCTTCTCCAGCATATAATATGGATGATTACTCAATTAGAAAACTACAGGTGTGGGGGGGTTCTGATGGTATAGCGGTTAGCACACTCGCCTGGCATGCGAGAGACCCCGGGTTTAATTCCTGGGTCAGTGGAATTGTTGGACAATTTTCCCAGCCCCCAATGTCCCTGTTCACCTATCAGTAAATAGGTACCTGGCTGTAAGAACAAGGATAACATGCTACCTTGTAAGCTGGGGGAAGACGTGTTGATGGCTAGAGGAAGATGTGTTGATGTAAAAACTACCCAGCACACTTCTCAACTACCCAGCACACACTGGTGAGGGAAGATGTGTTGGTGCAAATCTCCCAGCACACTTCTCAACTACCCTGCACACACTGGAAAGGGAAGATGTGTTAATGTAAACTACCCAGCACACATCTCAACTACTCAGCAACACACTGGTGAGGGCTGGTTCTATCCAGAAATGAGGAATCTGGCATCCTCTACCACACCCTGGCCTGTTCTATCTGTCTCCTTACTATCTCTCATTCCTTCTGGGTAGCCGACGAGATCGCCTGATTGGGTGGCATAACAAGGAAGACTACAGACGGTGGGAATGCTGGCCCAGGGATACATGCCCGTGAGCCAGCAGTCCCCTCGTCTGCTGCCTTCGAAGAAACAGATCTCACTATCAACCTGACTCCCAATTGGGGGTCCGAGCATCTGCACGGCTTCGGTCAACCAGACTCGGGACTGCTCGGCCATACAGTCTGGGGAACAACAACAACAACAACTACAGGTGTTTAATAGCATCCATAAGGAAGTCCGGAAACATTTACATGGTAGTAGGCATGAGATGTTGATTAAACAACATGCTCAAGCTGTAAAAATAGATGTTGCTGTTAGGGAAAATACCATGGTAAAAGCCCCAGATAGAGTGTCAAAACTCACTCCAAAGTTTGTAGGTCCATATGAAATAATAGATATAGCCCATGGAAATAAAATAAAGGTCAAAGATATAAATACAGGGAAAGTAGAAATAGTGCATATAGATAGGTGTAAAAAGATTAATTTAAATGACACACCTAGCACACAAACAGAACAACCACAAGAAATAATTCACTCCACTCCCACATCCAGTACAACAAATATATACAGACAAAACTAAATAATGACATTTATTTCAGATGGGGAACAAGACTTTATTACTGTTTTTGCTGGGCACAGCGCTTGTTACACTGGCTCAACAAAACACAGTTCCGGCCGAAGCACTAAAGCCAGGTGCCTTGGTGGAACATAGAGGAACGGTCTTGATAGTGGAAGATTTGGTTACGGTACAACTGGAAGTTCACGGATTACTAAATATGCCAGAAATAATTTACAACCTTGGACAGCATGTATCAGAATTACACCGACACATAGAAACTGTCACCACACAAGTAAATAATTTTTATAACAACGAGGAAATGAACACTAGATCTGACGTTACTACTAACCCACTTCTAAAATACTTCTACAATAATACAAGACCTATTAAAATGACTCTACAGTTACAGACAAACAGAGTAAATAGGTTAGTAAAAATTATTAACAATATGAAGCTTTCATTTCCAGAGGAACCACATGAAGTTCGGCAATCTGCCCATGCCCGTCGACAGAGTCGTGGTCTTTTTAACTTCATGGGACTTTTGAGTAAACAACTGTTTGGCACAGCCATGGCAGATGACGTAACTGCCTAAGGTAAAAAACTAGGATAAGTAACAATAGCCCTGGGGAAACAGAATAGGATAGTTATCCAAACCTATGAGGCACTTCAAAATCTAAAACAGAAAACCCATGAAATAATTGAAAGAACTAACCAATTATCTTTGGTGGTAAACAAATTAGTTGAAATAATACCAGAAATTGAACAGGACCAATTAATTAGTGAGTACATTCCAGTCATAGAGATAGCTGTACAGGAACTTACTGAGTTAAATGAAGTAATAATTAGTGACTTGGTAGATGCTGGATTGGGTAGAGTAAATTCTAAGTTGTTACCTCTACGACAGTTGCTGTCAGCAGTCGAAATAGCCATAAATAACTATAAGCTAACTCCCATATTTACTATTTCAGACGTGGAATATTATTATCCAATCATTGGGTCGATCCTTACTGAATCAAATATATTAATTAATATTCCTTTTAAATCGCAGACGTCATTTAATATTTGGGAATTACGTCCTTTCCCAATTAAAGTAAATATTACACTGTTGGTTGTTGATCAATAACTTCAATACATTGTTGCATCAGAGGATTACACTGCAATTGATACCTAGACAAAACTTCACTGGATGACTGTCTCACATCATACTTACATCTATATGTATGTCCTGTTTATATGTTTACTTTCAGCTTAGCAGAAAAAGCAAAATGTGAACTTTCATTCATTGTCCCTAAATCCACTCTCCCAACTTCTAACCGTACCTTCACACCTGTCAGTAATGCTACTTTCTACCATGAACACTTCGGAACTAACCATTATTATTACTTTGAAAAGAGAACCAGTGTGACATTAATATGCAATGGTAAAGTCCAACACGTGTGGATGGATATATGACCCCGGACCATTGTGAGATAAGAAATGAGGATTTCCTTAACTTACCAACACATCACCATAAAGCATTTGTGTCAACGCTTGCTACGGAGTTAGTCTCTTAACCTTATAGTAAATATCTCTTTAGATAAAATAACTGTTGTTTCAGACAAAGTGAAGTTTCTTAAATACTTAAATGACTCAAAGTTTACCTCCACACTAGATGATTTGTTACCTATGCATCTATCAAAAGAAGTTGTATTTCCTCTCCATATCATTCCTGCACTCACTTTAATTGTTTGTACAATTGTCTTCAGCTGGTGTATACGGAAGGTGTATGCTAGGTACCGACAATTATCTGCTCGTGAAAAACAGAGACAAGTGACCAAAGGTAATGAGGATACGAATGATAGGTTAATTACACATTCTTACACATTTAGACAGGATGTATTTAATAAATATATATTGTACATGTTATAATCCTTATTCCCTGTAGAAATAATAATATAAAACTATCTACAGACTGCATGTATTACCAATAATATTTATGTATGTAATATTCCTTCGAGGGCGAAGGATGGTTGTGGCCGAGCATTGTACCGGTTAACTACATATAATACCTACATGTAATACGGTAATACCTACATGGGTAGTGAGTCATACACCAAGTACCTCACATGATCTCTCAAAGTAGCTGACCTAGACATTAACGGGTCCGAGACAAGACAGCCCTAGCATGGGAACCAAGCTTCATCAGCAATTAGTGACGTCACAAGTCACACAGAGAGCTCCTGCTGTACCTCCAATACGGTAGTCTGCTTGAGATAACCATTCGCTGCACAGGGTATCTCATAGCTATCTCTCTCTCTTTAAAGTTAGCTATAAGTCTAACTTAAGCCTTTTGTGAATCTGTACTACTACTTGGGTTAATAAAATCTTGTTAAACAAAGAACAAGGCTTGCTAACTCTCCACATTATAATAATAATAATAAATACTCCGAAGAGACAACAGCCAGCCAACAACATCAACAACAGAACTTCATGTGTAAGTGATCCGCTCCTTGCTAGCACATGTGTGTGTTACAATGATGTGTGTGTGTGTGTGTGTGTGTGTGTGTGTGTTACAGTGATTTGTGTGTGTGTGTGTGTGTATATAATGATGCATAAGTGGTACAGTGATGTGTGTGTGTGAGGTATGAGGTTTGCAGCAGTAAATCACCAAAACTTGGCTCAGGTGAGAACTCCGGCAGGATCTTACTTTTACCTACATTTCTCTTGGTCAGTCTGCCGTTACTTGCCTTCCATCACTCTTGTTGTCTGACTTACACTCTACTCCATTGCTTTCACGTCACTTTTTACAAAAGGTTTGTGGGTTCTTTTGACGAGCCTTTGTTACGGATGCGCTAGAGGGCCACACACGAAGATAATCTGCTGTTACTCCAACAGACTACAACAGGGAAACAGAGTCCCTTTTTGATTAACCTTACTTACGGAAAATCAATAATACCCTCTAACAACCGAACATATCCAGAGTTCTATGTAAATGGGAAAGTTAAACACACTGGTGTAAAACTTAACAATAAAATATTTAATGAAAATTAATCAACTACGTGACAAGAAATTAGTATACAACAGAATACGATAGAATACCCGACATACATTAAAGAAACGAATAAATGAATATCACAAGTTATTACTACTCTACGATGACTTACTTTAATAATAGACTAATAGAATAATTACTTTAAACTACGACAAGATCAATATCACACATGAAACTCAACCACACACACGTAATACATACGGCAATAATAATAATAATCACAATACACTGTTATGCTTGAATGAATATAGAACAAAATAATGAAAGTGTGAATGTATGGGAGGAATAATATATATACAGAATACCTCTAGAAACCTAGGAATCAAACCGGCTTCGTTGTCTCTCAGCTTATCACATTTGTTTCACCTTTCAGATACCAACTAATGTCTGCCCTTAAAGACGCTCCTCCCCCTTTATATACACTTTTACCCACCCCCTGGGTTGGGGTAGGATATAGGAGAGGGAAGGGGGGTGGAAGGCTCGAGGCGGATCCTCCTTGAGGCGACAGTCTGTCTGGGAAACGCACGCACGAACAAACACACGAGTACCGTGGGAAATATTAGGCAACACATTTGTATTTGTACAACGTAACTGCAAATACTGGGATACATAACACGCCCACACCCAAGAAAGAATTTTCCAACCAAAAATTCGTTCTTGCGAGTGGTTCACAGAAATAAAAGAAAAATCTCGGCCTATTTTCGAGATAGACAATCGGCAATTACATTGTCGGTCCCCCTTATATGTCTCACATCCAAACTGTACTGTTGCAAGAACAAACTCCAACGAGTCAGTCGCTGGTTCTTAGTTCCCAAACTACTAAGATATTTAAGGGGATGGTGATCAGTATACACTTTAATGGTGGGGCCAAATGCAGAGACATAAACAGAGAAATGCTGCAAGGCGAGGATCAGGGCTAGAAGTTCCTTCTCAATTACTGAATAATTCATTTGAACACTATTAAACTTCTTACTGTAGTAACAAACAGGATGCTCTACCCCTTGATCATCCTCCTGCAGTAACACAGCACCAGCTCCTACATTGCTGGCATCAGCAGCAAGAACAAAAGATTTCTCAAAATTAGGTGCCATCATAACAGGATAACTCATCAATATGTCCTTGACATTCAAGAAACTCTGTTCACAATCATTGCTCCACACAAACTTGTGTTCCTTCCTCAACAACTCAGTGAGAGGGGCCACAACAGTTGCAAAGTTTTTCAAGAACCTCCTATAGTATCTTATACAACCAAGGAATCTACGGAGTTCACGACGGTTACTGGGTCGGGGAAAGTCTTTAATAGCCTCCACTTTAGAATCTGGTGGACAAACAACACCCCGTCCAACAACATAACCCAAATACTGTACTTGGGCATGCCCGAACTCACACTTTTTCAAGTTAATCACTAGTCCAGCTTCGGAGAGTCTTAACATAAACTTCTGAAGTTCGTGAAGATGTTGTTCCCAAGTATCAGAGTATATCACTATGTCGTCCAAATACACCACACAACCATTTAGTCCATTCACAACTCTGTTCATCAGACGTTGGAAAGTGGCTGGGGCATTCTTCATTCCAAAAGGCATTCCATCCGCCTTGGGTTGTAAGGTCACAGGGGAACTCCATTCACTGGTACATGGCAAAATAAGCTGGTGGTCCAACATGTAAAGGATCTCCTGACGCAGCAGCTCAACGTGACGAGGACTGATCCGGTACGGTGGCAACTTCACAGGCACAGCGTCACCCACATTGACATCATGCCAAACCCAATCAGTCCTCCCAGGCGCACTGGCAAATACGCCCTGGTGACATGACAGCAGGGTGGTCAGCTGAACCGCCTGGTCACGGGGAAGATGTACAAGCTTAGCCTGCAGCGTTGACTCGGCTTCACCATTCTCCAACCAACTGCAGTCTTGGAAGTCACACACGACATCCTCCTCAGGTTCAGCACAAGTATCTTGAACAGTAGTGGCAGAGACATGTTGCACAGCTGCCACAGTACCAGGTGGTCGATGGTACTGCTTCAACATGTTGACGTGACACAACTGATGGGACTTCCGTCGGTAGGATGGTATGCACTCGACATCACATGCCTAACTCCCAACTCTGCCAACACTTGCTGAAAAACATTGGAACAGAAATTACTTCCCCTGTCAGACTTGATCTCATGAGGCAACCCGAACCTAGTGAAAAATCCCATCAAGGCATTAACATTCCTTGCCTTGATCGTACGAAGTGGAAATGCCTCAGGATACCTAGTGACAGGATCCATAATAGTTAACAAATACTGGCATCCGGTAGAAGTGGGAGGTAATGGGCCAACAATGTCAATAATGAGTTTGGAAAATGAAGGTTGAGTGACAGGAATAGGAATTAATGGCAACTTTGGAGGGGGCTGGTTTGGCTGACCCACCACTTGGCACGTATGGCAACACTTCACAAACCGGGCCACATCCGCCACCATGGTAGACCATAAAAACTCAGCACAAAGTCTCTCTCGAGTCTTTCTTACTCCCAAATGACCTGCAAAAACATTAGAATGAGCAAGAGTCAACAATTCTTGCCTACACACTTTAGGAACTACAATCTGATGGTAATCCCACATTCCGTCATCAACATTGACATGAGATGGTCTCCATCTTCTCCACAAAACATTATTCTTAACATAAAAACAAGTACTCTTTTCACCCTCAACACTATCTACTGCCAGGTTCTTTAACTTCTGAACCTCTTCATCATGAGCCTGCAACTCAATCAGCTTAATCACATCAACATTATCAATAGTAACACATTCATTCTCAGGCAAATCATCAACGTTTGCCATAAATGTGTCACTTAGCACAACTTCGTTGTCTGGAGGAACACACTCTCCAGTCACAACGTCAGTAGGTGGCATGGGGGCAGAATCATCAGCATCAGCAGGACTCGCCTCCTCCCGAGACATGGACCTGGTCACGGCACACGCCGCGAACACCTCAACATCTACGTTATCAATATCATTTTCAGGCACAGGTACTTTGGTTAACACAGGGACATCCACATTATCACCTTTAACCAAATCATTACCAAGGATAAGATCCACACCATCCTCGGGCAAATTATCCACAACCCCAACACGTGCCTGACCACAAAATAAATCACACTTCACAACACACTGTAACAAGGGCACGGTCATTGATCCAGTGACCCCCTTAATCAACACAAAATCATCACTACCAACGTCAACATGGTCTGGTCTCACCTATAACGAAATAGATGAACCAGTGTCTCGCAGGATACGGGCTGGGTACTTCACACTTTCCAGCTGAACTTCTCCATCAAACAGGTATGGGGCGTAACACACACCAGGCGCAACATCACTCGTCACCGCCTGCACCACACCTCCTGAAACATGGCACTCCAAGGCAACATCATTGTCACCACAAATTCCACCTCCCGGGACATTCCTAGTCTGGGTAGGGGACAAATTACTAACAGAGGAGCACTTACAAATATTCTGGGACTCTGCAGAAGCAGTAACAATAGGAGTATAATTAGCAACAAACATGTTCGGCCGGACCACACCCGCTTTCTTCCAACACCTATCTACAGTATGACCAGTTTTCCCACAGTATACACAAACAAATGGGCGACGTTGGGTTTAAGGAGAATTATGTGTGTTGTGTGTGTGTTTAGAGGTTTTGTTATTATGTGAGACATTAGTGGAATTTGAGGAGTTACTAAATTTCTTTGACTGCTGAGAGGTATTCGAAGTAGATGAAGGAGTATCTTTGGGAACTTCCTTACCCTTGGGTTTAAACTGATTATGAATAAGATAATAATCATCTGCACAAATGGCAGCTTCTGAAACTGTTTTTACACGTTTATCAGCCAGGAATAATTGCAAATCAGTGTCAAGTTTGCCCACAAAATTCTCAAGTATAACTAGCTCCTTCAACTTATCATAATCACTTCCCACACGTTCACTATTCATCCAAGCATTAAATTGTTCTGTCAACACATGACAGAATTCAGAGTGAGTTTCATGCGGTCGCTTCCTACAATTCCGAAACTTCTGCCGATAGGCTTCTGGTCGCAACTCGTAACAACGTAGAACAGCATTTTTCAAACACTCATAATCTTGAGATTCATCAAATGAAAGTGAGTCAAAAGCCCTGAGAGCTTTACCAGTGAATACAGTTTGAGCGTACGTAGACCATTCATCCCTAGGCCATTTATTTCCAGTTGCAAATTTCTCAAACCTGTTAAAGAATTCTGCTACTTGGTTTTCTTCAAACACAGGTACTAACTTGGTAGGGTTGACAGAACGAGATACAACAGAGGGAGCAGAAGGCACGTGTACGCCTTTATCAACCTTGTGACGTTCCAAAGAAATTTTAGCCAACTTTATTTCCTTTCGAGCCTCTTCCCTTCGAGCCTCAGCCTCTCGCTCTCTCTCACGCTCAGCCTCTCTGTTACTCAACTGAAGCTGCAACATACGGAATTCATGGTCACGCTTAGCTTGTTCATTATCCACAACTGTTCGCTCGTTCACATCGTCACGAGAATTCCATCCGCTCTCGGAGACAGTTTCGGTATTCATTAATTTATCAACAAATTCATACTCTGAGGTACCAAACAAATAACTACAAATGACATTCACCAAAGGAAATACGTTATCACTTTCCCTCTCCAAACCTAATTCACAAGCCACTAACAATAATTCCGACTTCTGTAACTTCTCTACTTCAGCACGAGTAGGCTTTGAAGACAAGAAATTAGTGACATCACTCTGAGAAATAATGTGAAGAGGGGTTGTAACGCACTCAGCCATTGCGACACAAGAAATACAAAATATATGGTACAAGAAAAAAAATTCACTGTTACAATAGTCACACAATAATACCTGAAAGTAATTAATTAATTCACAGTATGAAATCGGGTATCCTGGCGAAGGTCGCCAATTATTTATGTTACGGATGCGCTAGAGGGCCACACACGAAGATAATCTGCTGTTACTCCAACAGACTACAACAGGGAAACAGAGTCCCTTTTTGATTAACCTTACTTACGGAAAATCAATAATACCCTCTAACAACCGAACATATCCAGAGTTCTATGTAAATGGGAAAGTTAAACACACTGGTGTAAAACTTAACAATAAAATATTTAATGAAAATTAATCAACTACGTGACAAGAAATTAGTATACAACAGAATACGATAGAATACCCCGACATACAATAAAGAAACGAATAAATGAATATCACAAGTTAGTACTACTCTACGATGACTTACTTTAATAATAGACTAATAGAATAATTACTTTAAACTACGACAAGATCAATATCACACATGAAACTCAACCACACACACGTAATACATACGGCAATAATAATAATAATCACAATACACTGTTATGCTTGGATGAATATAGAACAAAATAATGAAAGTGTGAATGTATGGGAGGAATAATATATATACAGAATACCTCTAGAAACCTAGGAATCAAACCGGCTTCGTTGTCTCTCAGCTTATCAATGTGTTTCACTTTTCAGATACCAACTAATGTCTGCCCTAAAAGACGCTCCTCCCCCTTTATATACACGTTTACCCACCCCCTGGGATGGGGTAGGATATAGGAGAGGGAAGGGGGGTGGAAGGCTCGAGGCGGATCCTCCTTGAGGCGACAGTCCAAGGTCAAGGGAATATACTAGGTCTGCTCATGTCTGTACCATTTTTCACCTCATGTGCGCATGACGTCACGGGCAGGCCTCAGGAGTCAGGATAGCCTCAAAGTCGCTGAAGCCCTCAGTATTCTTCTATCCGTGGACGAGGATAGATAGTATCGTTAAGAAACATTCTCTAACTGTATGAAAATATTAGGAATTTATGATGCGAAATTCTTGGAAAATAAATAAGCATAAATTTATATTGATTGTATGCCAAAAAATTAGTACTAAAAATTGTTATAAATCAAGATATGAAAGTCAACCACATGAATTGTGGGTGCGATAGCTGTGAATTAGGATATCAGGAACTACTGGTAGTACATTTTTCTTTAACTACCTTAATTTTATGCCATAAAATAGGAATATATGAAAAATACTATTAATCAAGCCAACTATATGAAAATGCAAAGGGTGCAGCCTAAGTTAAGGTGCAGCAGCCTGAGTCAGTTAATCTGGCTCAGGGGGAAAGATCAAGTGTTGCCATCAATTTGGGAAATGTATGAATAACTATTCTACCAAATATATCATCATAAACTGACATCCTCATGTACTGTATACATGTAGTGAAAATATTGTTCACTTAATAATTTATCAACATTCATACATGTGAAATTAGCATGCTAATTAAAAAAAAAAAAAATGTATAATTGACGCTATGTGGCATCTCTCCTCTCTCTCTCTCTCTCTCTCTCTCTCTCTCTCTCTCTCTCTCTCTCTCTCTCTCTCTCTCTCTCTCTCATATGAAAAGTTTCCCTAGCAATATATAGCTGTACATTGCCTGCTGAAAATTTCAAATAATTATATGTAATTAGGTTGCAAACAAACAATATTAGTAATATCAGAAATCATAATACTGATGGTAATGATAGTGTTCTGTATTAGTGATAAATGGTGGTGATAATCACACATAACACTGATAGTTTTGCTGATAATGGCGAAATAAAAGAAATAAAACAATACAATATGATAAAATAAATATTGTACTACATTAAAGTAGTTTAATATAAACAAAATGGAAATCAATAAATGTGTTAAATTTGAAAAGTGGTCGACATTAATAACCTACATAATTTAATTTTTGTTTTATAAAATAAATGATGCACTTATAAAGTGGTAGAAAAATACAAATCTAATAGCTTTATATTTGGATCACAGTAAAGGTACTGCATTAAAAGTCATATAAAGTATGCAGTGTTGAGTCAATGAGAACTGTGCAGTAAAACAATAACAATAAAAATATGGAGAGCATAATTAATATGGGCCCCTTAAAGTAGTCTACCATACCCGTTTTCTCTCTCTCTCTCTCTCCTTACTCTGACGTCACGCATAAGCTGCGCGTGATCAGACCTTGTATTCCCTTGACCTTGCGACAGTCTGTCTGGAAACGCACGCACGAACAAACACACGAGTACCGTGGGAAATATTAGGCTACACATTTGTACAAAGTAACTGCAAATACTGGGATACATAACACCTTTCATCTTCCTTGGTGTTGTTTGTCCTTGTCTTGCTCTTCTTCAAAAAATTATTATATTAATTCGTGTATGTTATCGCAGTATTTCTTTACTTTTTAATGTTGTTATGATTTTTTCAGTCTGTCCATATTCAGTTTTACAGTAGGTTACAATCTTGTTTGTTTCCTCTCGCTTTTTTCCTTTACCAATATTCAATCTTTTCCTTAGTTAGGTTACTCTTACACACAGTCAAGACTTTCTAACGTAATATCCCATCAGTTTCTCTCTTCATTGCCTTAGTGCTCTTCCACTTTCCTTTGTCATGTGTGTGTGTGTGTGTGTGTATCATGCAGTATCACACATACATATATGCGTAATATAATCAAATACCATCCACACTTTCTCACACATGTAAACAATGCATATAATGAAATTAATGGAAAATTAATGAAAGAGGATTAAGAAATGAATTAATTAGTAAATGAAAGAGTGAATTGATGAAATAATTTATAAAAGAATAAATTCATGAATTAAATTAATGAAAGAATAAATGAATGAAACATTAATGATTGAAAGAATTAATTAATGAAAGAATTAAATAAATAATGAATTATATGATTAATGTTATGAAATAAAAAGGAAAGGATGGATAAAGGAGACACATGCCAGTTAAAATATCACTTAGGATTGCTCAATAAATACATATAGAGTATGACGTTTAGACAGTATTGGTAGGATGGAGTAACATTGGACAAAGGTTTGTGTTAGATATTGACATGAGAGAGGATGATTTAGATCTGTTTCCTGGCATACTTTGGGACAATCAAGGCGCTCCAATGTACCAAAAGTGTATTACCCCCTTAATGCTAGAACTGTGATGCTTGGTGCAGAATACATTGCATATCATTCATTAGCCGAATAAACCTGAGTTCCCGTGGAGATTGAAGGGCTTTGATGATGAAAATATATGAGGTTGAAATAAATTAATGGAATATAATAAAAATAACCAAACACAGAAAACAGTAAATGGTACTCACTCACCTACGTAAAGTCTGGACTATTATATTATTACTTTGAATATTTTACTCCTATGTAAATACCAGTTTATTACAACAACTTTCAACACGGTGTAAACATAGTAAAAAAAAAAACATTATACCTTGAGATATTCTTCTATGCACCCTAACACTATTCTAATATACTAATTATCAAATTCATGTACAAAAATAAGAAACAATTAAGAATGGTTAGATCTGAAGAATTCTATGAGTGGAATGGAATACATTAATAATAAACAGAGAACCAAAATATAAGGGAAGAGATACTTTGTTTTATATCGTGTACAGATGATGACTGTGTATCATGATTACTATGATTAATATTGATTTCTGCAAAGCTAAATGTCTTAAATAATGTCAATGAAATTATATTAATTGGGATAATAACACAGCATTTTGTAAGTATTAATCATTGTCTTTAACCCCTCCGGGACGGGCCAAGAATGGAAATACGTACTGTGGTTCTGGGCTCAATACTAACTTTTTACCCTGCCTGTCCGGGTATTTCCCGGAAAATCACTCTACTTCTCTTACTCCCTACGTCTAAACTACAATACTGAACAACTTAAATTTGATTGTGTACTCACCATCAACTCCTCCTCTTTCCATTAAAACCAACCCCAGCTCTCTAGGACACTCCATTGCCGAGAAATCAAGTGAGGAATGGAGGTCACTTTTCCCGTGAGAGCGAGGCTGCGTTCGCTTTGTGAGCGTGGCTGTGACTCAATCTAGCTGGTTGCACCCGCGGAGTGGAGGTTACAGGAGCGGGTGCGCCCGGCAGCGCGGTAGGATGCACCGAATCGAACGAGCCCGTATTTTCTTCACTACGCCCAGCCATTGTCACGGTCAAGCACACACTGATTGAATGTGGGGATGAAAAGGTCTGGTGGTGAAGTATAGCCAGATCAAAAAAAATCCCGACAAATTTGGCGTTTTTCCCCATAAATTACCAAAAGCGGGATTTCCCGCTGCCCGGACTCTGTCGACAGAGCGGGATTTCCCGCTGCCCGGCCTCTGTCGACCGAGCGGGAAATCCCGCTGCCCGGACTCTGGGGGTTAATGGCCTAAGGCGTGTATCCGCGATTGATCACGTTCGCGATACATGATACACCTATGGTGGTGGAACATACCGTTAGGCCAAAGCAGTTCAAGCTAGTTTCATTAGACACAACATCCTTTGAAAAGTGCTGAGTAGCAGCGTGAGGGAATCTTCCATGCTGAGCTACTGATTGCTAGATTCACTCTGTAATTATCTATATGTTAATCTCTCTACTATAATCAACTCCATATTGTCATCTCGTATGTAGAGAAAGGGACAATATATATTTACTCACTTTATTCTTATATAAACTGATATCTAACTTATCCAGATTTCATATGTAAGCTTAGCATTGTAAATAGCATCATCGACAACCTGTCATCTGAGAAAGGGTGTTGCAGTGTATACCACGAGCGGGGACTACCAGAGAGAGAAGGCGCATTACAAGCCCTGCCTTGGCTACAACAGGTTCACCTCCTACCTTATATTAGAGAGACACGAGTTGTCTGTATAACCTGTAACCTATACATAATATATTCAGTAAATAGAGACAAGTCCACGAGTTTACTCTAAACCTTGAGTAACTAACTTAGTTCCCCAGGAAGACTAGAGTGGTAGTTCAGAGCAACGGTAAGTTGGCTGAAACCAGAGGTCTACATCGGCGTAGTAAGTAATACTAGCCGGAGAGAGTAAGTGAGAGTTTCCAGCAGGTGTTTCCGAGAGAAGCTGTTGCTGAGCTTGGACGACTCCACGAGTACAGGCGTTACCCGTGACAAGCGGGATCAAAGTCACACTAGAATATAGACAATTATGTCGAGTAAAATAATTGAAAGTACAAAGATAAAACATGATTACCAAAGCATAAATATGGTAGTAATATACGACAAGTACATCAATACATTTTGTCCACAGGCCGTCTCTCACCACACGTCTGTTTGGTGTGTGTGTTGCTACATGCAACTCCTATACTCGTGTGTGTGTGGTCAATGTATCACCTGCTTACACTCGTGTGTGTGTGTGTGTGTTACTCCTATACTCGTGTGTGTGTGTGGTCAATGTATCACCTGCTTACACTCGTGTGTGTGTGTGTGTGTGTAACTCCTATACTCGTGTGTGTGGTCAATGTATCACCTGCTTACACTTGTGTGTGTGTTAGCTTGGTTATTATCTGTGTGTGTGTGTATGTGTTAGCTTGGTCATTATCTGTGTGTGTGTGTGTGTGTGTGTGTGTGTGTTAACCGTATGACCACAGCCTCCTCCTTCTCCGCTTCTTCCTCCCTCCTCTACTCAAACATAATTATATCGTATTGACAAAGTAATGTAAATCCACACACAAGTTATATACACATTCACAAAATATATTATAATTAACAAGACTTTGTGTGTAGTGACGATTCTATCATTTGTATTGACTACTGGGTTGGCCTTCCCACTTTTTGTTCACATATCTAAATTTGGAATATGTTAACCCCTAGAGACCGACTTTTTTTTTATTATTTTCACCCCCAGCCGACTTCTGGGGGTCAATTTTCAACTTTCATGTAGGCAAATTTTTTTCTTACAGAATGAAAGAGCTTGAATTTACGCACCAGGAACTAAAAACGGGAGCCTCCTAGGTGTACGCGTTTGCGTATGACAGAGCATAAAAGTCCGAAAATAAATAAAATGGTATCCCCTGAAACGCATGAAAGAAAACCTCATACGCTCTGCGTACGCTCTAAACATGTAAGTAAACACCTAAACAATGCGTCTAAGTGGTTTTCAATGATAATAAACGTATTTCAGTGTAATTTTGTCTGTCTAGACTCTCCTGGAGTATAGTAGACAGCAGCGAGATACGAGAAACATAAGAAAACACCATGTAGTGGTGAGATGGGGTCCTTGTTGGTGGGGGTAGGTCTAGGCTCCACCCACCAGCATACGCAGTTGCCAGACACCACTACCACAGTCAAACCTTTTCTCAAGGACGTTAGCTTTCCATCGTTACCAACGCCAGCTCGCTAGCTACTCGCTACAGTTTTTTATAGGTACGTCGACATATCGGTTATTCGGAGCGAACCATTAATTTTTTTATCACCGACATGTCGGTTGATCGGTCTTAAGGGGTTAAATACAATATAGTTTAGTTCCGGTACAGTCAATGAAGTAGTGTACAATATATGGTGGTGCGTCTCGTCATGCCCAGTGTGTCCCTCCTGTTACCTAATTATTATACTATTATCACACTCGTTTTTCACTCACTCCAAATAATTATCAGAGGCAAACCAAACCTAAATGATAATGTTGTTCAAATTATGCCCTCAAACCTATAGAGTAATGGTGATGTTGCCTTCTTCCATTGGTGTAGTGACAATGTTAGAAGGGGAGAGTATTCTTCTTGTCATGTTAACCCTTAAATGCCTATTGACCAAATATCACGTCACCGCGAATTTAGGCCTTGAAGCCAATTGACGTAATATAAAGCCTGCAGAAAAAAAACTACTTGGGGTATATCTAGCCACTTCATTGGTAACACTGGTTAGGTTGGGCCTTCAGTGAGTGGTGTGAGAGGGGAATGGTTCACTTGTCATATATACGCAATGAAAATATGCTCGCTCACGTTTTCTAATTTTTAGGGTTTTTTTAGGGGTAACTACTTTATTACTCATGGCGCTGCTGTACGCAAACCAGTAGACCTAGGAAACTTTAGTTTACAGATTCTGGTGTGTAAAATCAAGCTCTACAAATTTGTAGTAACAAAATTTACCTAAACGAAACTTTAAAAATCACCCTGTTTTTGCAGTTTACGCACCAGTAGCGGTAGGGGGATTGCGGTTCTTAGGGGTTAATAATGGAGAACAAGAGGGAAACCGACTCGTGGCAAGCACTGTCCATTGATGCTTGTCATACCTTCTGCATCCGGCCTCGTCAATTTTCAAAGAGGACATTTTCCCCTACATTAAGGGCATAGTATACTTTGGGTTCATTAGAGTGCCTTGATTCCACCAAAGTATACCAGGAAACAGAACCCGATTAACAAAACTAATGGTGGTCTGTTGCTTGGAATGCTGTAGTTTGGAGGAATCAGTTGCTCCAGATTTACCAACACTGTAACTATCCCCTTAAGAGAGAAAGACCCGCCTCTTATGTTATGAATTTTAGTCTTTTGTGTGTATGAACTTGAATATGATTATTTTATTAAGTCGCCCAAAATGGATATTTAAACCTTAAAGGAACTTCATTAAACGGCAGGGAATTATAGAGGTGCTGGAAATATAATAATAACGATATAAATAATAATAATAAACTATGGAGCAGGATGGGTGTGATGGTTGTGTAAATGATGGACACGGCTCATGATGCCTCGGGAATAAACAAACCATTTCTCAGTATCCATCATCGTCTGAGGTGTTAGAATGTTTCACACCAAAACTGCACCCATAGTTGTTTGATGGTGTGTACAATGGGTCCTAAAAGGTACGAAGGGATGGCAAGCTGCAGTAGTAGTAAGCAAGCAGGACAAATAATGGGGTCAGAAAATATAATGAACTCAATATTAATAAGAATGTAATATCGGCCACAAGAATTCCTACACAAGCTGTTGTTTTCAAAAGTTTACAACATATAGGTCATGTACGACTATGTAACTATAATACAACATTATTATTAGGTTTGTTGTTTTGTAATCACCGAGTCACTTTGTAGATGATTCATTACAGTACTTCCACAATAATGACCTCTCTCCATATTCCCTGTGTAAGAAATGGTGTGGCCAACTATACAAAGGTATGTTGTGTAGCCAGCAGTACAAGTAATGGTCCAGACAGGTGTGTTGGTGGTGGTGGTGTTTCTGGGGCCACAAGTTTTGAACTAATTATTAAACTGTCTGCTGCACTATTACAGGTTTATGATCACAATAACAATAATATCATCTGGGAGACGTGTAATTACACTCCAAGGCAAAGAGGATTTGTGGTGCTAATGAATGTTGGGTAAGCAGATTATTATTGGGGCTAAGTTAAGTAAGGTATTTCCCACCAAGTGTGGCTTGAGATGACTTTGCTAATGTATATGTACTATACAAAGGAAGATAGAATCAGTATAATAATAATAATAATAAATTAAAATGAACTAATGAAAAGAGTAAGGATGAGGATGTGAGTTTGAAGGAATGAAAATGAAGATGGACAGAAGTCAAGATGAGAGATGAGGATTTAATTAAAGGAGGCAGAGGAAAGGCACATAGATGAGTATGAGAGCTAAAGGAGATGAGAATGAGGAGAGAAAATAATAGAAGTGAGAGTGAGAAAGATGATGGTGACAGAAGGGAAGGGTATGAATGAAAGTTTGAAGTGACGGAGATGAGAATAGCGAGAGTTAAATAATGTAAGATAAATTTCAGTGACAGAGGTGAAGGGTGTGAAGGTAGATATAGATACCGAGGAGAATTAAGGGGATGGTTTAGTCTTTACATTATTGGAGGTAGTGATTCCTCCAAACTATTCCCAGCAACAAACCACCATTATATTTGTTAACTTAGTCCTGTTTTCTGACATACTTTGGAGGAGTCGAGGCGCTCCAATGCACCAGATGTATACTATCCCCTTATGGTCGTCATCAGCTGTGGGTAAATTATTGAAAGATTAAAAACTGTCTTGAAGACACTTAATATTTAATGGTGGATTCTTTTGTTGGTAGATTGGTGGGCTACTGATTCCTCCAAACTATGCCACCAAACAAATCCCCCATGAAAGTAACATTCAGGTCATCTGTTTCCTGGTATAGTTTGGAGGAATCACAGACCTTCCAATTCACCAACAAGATAATCTCCACTTAAACTGATGACAACAATGAAGTGAAGAGAAGGAGAATGTGAAGGAGGAAGAAGGAGAAGGGAAGTGTCTCGTTGGTGAGATAATAAAACTTCATTATATTCAGGGAAAGTTTCACTCTCAGTATTGGAAAAAACATATTCACATTTCTTTACCATTTGAGAAATTTAAAGTATAATCGTAAGATTTGCCCCTTTCTAATGCTGAAAACTCAGCTAATCCACACCGTAGTTGCCAAATGGTATATAATGTTTTCTTTCTTTTTATTTATTTTATTGTATTTTTACTTTTTTTATATATACCCCTACCTCGGGACAAGAGGCCATCAGTCGTAGCCTGAGACTGAGGCCCCGAGATTATCGAGTGAAGCTTTGAGGTGTTGGTTTCTTCACATATTTGTTTATACACGTCACTTTCTGGAGAGGGTAATGTCTGTTTGTGTTAGTTTACAAAATCTTATTTAGAAGTATGAGAAGAAAAAGCAAAAGCCTACTTAATCCTACCCTATGCTATAACTGCATTATATTTAAGACAAAATACTACAGTTACAGCGAATCTATTCAAAGATTTTTTTTTTGTTAAAATCCGATTGGGTAACTTTATTCTCTGGGTCATCATTCTCATTATATTCAATAATTCAGTAAATTCCCCCTCCCCTAAAACCATCAATCATTAAAATCACATAACGTATATCTGTAAAAATGAAGTCACAACTCTTACTCAACAACTTGCCTAATGCATGAATTATGTATGCTAGAGGATTTCACGTTAGTACAGAAATGAGAGTCAACTCACTGCCAGCAGGAATGCCAACCCCACAGTACAGTCATACATGTAGCTTCGATCTTTTCTCAGCAGGATCTAGCCAGCAATGCCGGTACTTTTTTGGGAGTGTTCCACCCATTTTCTTGATGGTAACTCAATTGTTGGTACTGAGACTGTACTATACCTTCGTAACACACAGGATGTCAAAGGTGGCTCAGAAGGTCAGTGTGTGGGTGACTGGGTGTGTCAGTAGAATTGTATAAGTGTAAACGCGTTTGGGAATGCCATCCATTATTGTGGTGTTCACTAATGGAGTGTTTTCATGGGTTTGCGTGCGTGTATGATTTCATGCAAGTGTTTCGTGAATGTGTAAATGCATAGGCGATAGTCTGAACGTGTTATGAAGGAATGTGTGTGTAATAATAATAATAAATGTTAAAGGCTGCAAATAAATGGCAGTCAATGGGACAGAGTGAAGCACACACAAGACTGTTTGAAACACAACTATAGCACACATCACAAATGAGGAGTGGCCCAGAGACCTCACCACCCACGTGTGAGACCCGAGTCAGCTTCGGCTATGGCTCAGTGTTGCCGCGTTTTCTACACAACACTGAGGAATACTGTTGCCAGCAGGGCTTCCATTCTAGGGTAAAATACCCTAAACTAGGGTAATTGGACCCTTCCTAGGGTAGTGTTTAGGGTAATGCATAAACTAGGGTAATTCTAGGGTAATCTGCCGTCAGGCTGGTTTTTATTTAATAGTGTCCGATTAATGTACTGTACATATTATCATCCCCGTGATTTGTATGAGCATACCCGCCGGGCGCCAGGGATAGGGAGGTAGGGAGGTGGGTACCAACCTACTGGAACTCATGTCACTTTAATCCTTACGTAAATAGTTCGTAAGGATGAATATTGCTTATAATCATGAGGATTTTTCCGCCTTTTCTTTTCCTTCTGAACTGTTCCCGTTCGATATTGTGTGGGTGCAACCAAGAGTCATCCATAAGTAATTATGTCGTACGTACGAATATTCTAAGCATAACCATGAGTGCTTTTACGGCTTTTATATTATCCTATTTCGTCCCGTACGCGTTCTCTTCTGAAATCTGGAGCGTGAAGCTGTTCACACACACACAGTCAGACACTTGCGAGGACGAGTCCACACAATACAGCAGCTGCAATAGTGCTCCTACCAGCTATATTCTACTTGAAGGTGGCCTCCTCCCATATAAACAGTTAACTTCATATCCATTCTATAAGGTAATTTATTATTGTATATATGCATATTTTTCTTGAACTAAGTTATGTTAACTGCGAATAAGTGAAAGAAAATGAAAATGCTATTAAGGTATATTTAGCCGAAAATAGCCTATGCAATTTAACCCTTACACTGCCGCCGACAGCATATGCTGATCGCTACAGAGCACTCCCCAGTGCCACCGACAGCATATGCTGTTTTCACTTGTAATAATTGTTTAAAAGTGGGAATGGTAGGTTTAGGTACTTGGTGGTTACTGACAACTCACCATGGTTTGGCACCAAACACAGTTGTTGGAGTATAATATGAGACATTAGGTGGTAAACTTATGTTCATTGGAGCCTACTAGCCAGTATTCTGGGAGCTCGTTTTGGTTTATAACCGACCGGCGGCCGTGGTTTTTGTTATTTCGTCGTAATGCATCAATAAATTATATGATTGGAACTTTTTATATTAGTATTTACTATTTATTATTTATATGGTGTACAGTAGGCTATATTTATATGTTTGAAAAATTTGTGTTATTGAAGACAAATTTTCTAGACCTTACTTAGAATTCCTAGACTACAACTTGGGTAAGTTTAATAGTTACAACACACTTTTCCAGTCTGAGGCTCCAAATTTCTTCACATTAAAAACTGAAACGTGTAAACTCATTAGAAGTTTATGTTCAGACTTCATGGATGTAAGTTTTGTTAAGAAAGCAGACATTTCTCTCCTTACTCCTGCTCATCCCATGTTTTCTAGTACTTTCGTCCCAACTGAGAATATTTATCTAGGAGTGAGTGCATCAACATCAGTAAATAATATGAAAATAGCAGGAGCAGGCTACTAAAGAAGAACTTTCTCAGTTTCAAAAGTCATGTCAGTCTTTCCTGATAGAAGCTGTACTCCAAATCCAAAAAAGATATTCCTTGAATGACAAAATTCATGACATAGTAGCCTGCATCAACCCACACTCTGCTTCTACCCTTAACCCTCCCTCCCTAGCATTTTTATTTGATGAACTGCCCCAGTTACAAAAATTTGCTGACAAAAAGCTTGTGGATGAAGAGTGGAGACTACACTACTTGGATGAGGAACTATCTAAACAACTAAATTTCATGCAGTACTGGAAGATAGTATTAAATAGGAAAAATGATGCAGGCCTACAATGTTACCCTAATTTATCAGATGTTATTTCCACTCTCCTTTCACTACCTTTTTCAAATGCTGCTGTGGAACGTTTTTTCAGTCAATTAAACATAACAAAAACCTCATTAAGAAGCTCTCTAAAAAATTAAACAATATGTGGTCTCATGCATGGAATTTATTACATGAAACGCCTTGGTTTTGATGACAATATGCTAAAAGCAATGAATAATGTTTAATAAGAGTGATTCTACATGTTCTGAGGCTGCAAATATGTAAGTCTCCTGGAGGTGTTACAGTGTTAGCAGATAGAGTATACAACTGCATATTTCTAAATAAAATACCCTTTAATTTATGCGGCATTTGTTTTTTTCCTGTGTGTGTGGGGGAAATGTTTGGGGGGGGGGCAATATATAAACTTATGTATGATAGTGCATGAATCAACAATTTTATGAAGAACTTCGACAATCTAGGGTAAAACACTCGAATCTAGGGTAATATCGACAAAAATCTAGGGTAGGATTTCATCAACTCATGGAAGCCCTGGTTGCCAGCTAGTACACGGGCGGCGGCGGGCGGCGGCCCAGCCTTGCCGCCGTGACCACACCGAGTGTGGTTGAACGCTTAGTGAACGAACCATGATGAGTCTTCTTGTTTAATGTGCTTCCTGTTTATAGAGAATGGCATTACAAGAGGTACAACTAATGTACATAAATGGTCGCTTTTTCTCAATTGAATAGCTAATATTTCCGACTCGGAATATAACTGATGTTCCAGTATTTACATTTTATTATGGTTTGGAAAATTTTGTTTTTCCTTCCCTAGTTGTCCCTCATTTTCTCCCGGGAAATACAGTAACGATTGATTTTATCCATACCTTGAATGTGCGTATTTTTTTATGCAAATGCAGTATTTGATTAAAATCACAACGAAAAGATCATGTAAAAAAAGAAAAATCTGTAACAACTCTTTAATTACAAATAATATCATAAACCTTGAGTTTCACAAATATACCATTAATATGTATGACAAATGTAAGAAAAATAAAGTACAATTTAGATATGTATTTGAATAATTGCATTTAACAACATTATCAACAGGAGAAGTGAGTAATCAAATATATACTTAAATTATTGAATAAACAAAGAAACGAACATTAATGTAGTGTACATCGACCCAAATACATTGGCAGAGACCCGACGGGTGTTGGGTATGGGTATAGGTCTGGTAACAGTGGAGAAACCTGCCAAATATTCAATAAACTGTACTTGTTTAATACCTTCTTAGCTGTTTGTCATTATCATTATAATTGATAATGATCAAAATTGTAAGAATAATAATATATAAAAAAGGAATCAACAGCTACAGCACTGAAGGCTACGTTTGGCAGAAAGTTTTTCCACTGTTACCAGACCAGCACCCAAAACCAACACCAGTCGGCTCTCAGCAAATTTATGGAAAATAATAACAAAAATAATTATGACTTAAGAATAGCATTTATCATATCATCTGTTGGCTTGAAATTATAGCATGCCCCGTGGACTTTTACTGCCTCAGAAACGAGAGTCAGTGATTGCAGTGCAGGCATTTGGAGACGATTCCGGATATCTGTTTTAATTAAATTCATTTTAGAAAATATTCGTTCTGCAGCAGTATTAGAAGTTGGCAGTGCCAATACTTGCAATGCAAAGAGGGCAAAATTCTTAAACTGCTTTGTACCTTCATTGTCTTCTAACTCTCCCAATTTTATATAGAAATCATGGATATCAGAGGTGTCGTTCTTGAGATAGGCTAAGTTAGGTGTACTGTCCAAATTCCTCCATTCATTATCTAGGTCTTGTAAACTTCCTACGTACAGCCTGGGTACAAGCTTTACAAAATCTGTCAAGGAGGGCATCAACTCCCTACTTTTGCTGTCTAGTACCTTATTTTTACCTAAGAATGATGCCATATACCACAAAGGTGAGTTAAGGTCAAACCTCTTTTGCATTTGTTGGTACATAGTGATCATAAATTCTCGACAGCGGGATTGGACATAGTCAACCATACCTTGATTACGAATGTACACTTCTGTTTGGAGAAGGCCGTGGATAGCTGATCCTAAGTAGATCTGATTTAATGGCAAATGATTAGAACTTAACATTGGATCAAATGTCATCAGATCTGCTTTTTCCACAACATCTCTTCGACAGAAGTATCCTAGGAGGTTTCTAAAGAGCTGAATTATGGGGTCATATAGTCAATGTACAGTTGGTGTATCTCTCTGAAATAGTAAGTTAATTTTTGAAAATGTTGGCAAAATGAAATTAAGAAAATTGTAGTACAGAAATACTGAAGGATCCTTGAGATCTTTTACAATAAATTCCACAGATCAGAGCCTTTCACCAAGTTCGTTTTCTATAAAAAACAATTTGAGTGCAGCCCACTGCTCAAGGATTCTCTCTACTGCTTTATGTAAAAGAAAGCCATCTGGTTTGACAAGCATGCAAAATTTTGTGGGGTTTTAATTCTAGGAATAATTGTGCCTGTTTAAACTGGTGTTGTCTTTTTGAGCTATGGGAAAAGTATGAATATATATTCCTGAGAAGATCTTCACAATGTCTAGGTAGAGTTTTTGCAGCTTCAGACGCACATAAATGTATACTATGGCAAATGCACCTGAAGATTGTTATACCTGGCAAGTCTGCTCTCAGTCGGCTGGCTAGAGAATTATTGTCCCCCATTAGGTTGGAAGCACCGTCAGCTGCAAATCCCACAACATTGCTCAGAGGAATGTCATATGCAGATAAAGTTTTCAGCAGTAAAGTATATAAATGTTCCCCAGTTGAGCCCACGCATTCCTTGTTGTCGTCATCATATACATCAATGAGTTCCAAGGTGCCAGTCTTCATCGTTGTCGTATCTGTATCATAATATTTAACAACCAACGTCAAACATTTAGTGGTGCTGACATCCGTGGACTCATCAATGATTACAGAAAACTTATGACCTTTGAGCTTACTTACCATATCCAAAGTTACACATTTACCAATCGCTTTTGCTACCTGAGTGCATTTGGTTTTCTTCATGCACATTCCTTGTGCGATTGGCGAATCTGGAAACATGGTTTTGCATAGTTCTTCCATATGATCTGCAATGGTGAATGGTAAGTTATGCTCAGCTATAAAGCATATTAACAAGATCTTCGCTAATGCTATGGTGTCATTAAGACGACGGCGTCCATCAACTGGCTCAACCTCCTGTACATCCCTCACCCTATCCTCCTGCCTCTGCAGCATGTGTGCCTCATTGGTGATGTGTCTGTAATGAGATACATACTAATGGCCTACGTAAGGCGGTGGGATGGTTGATATAACTCGATGCTTGTCAAGAGAACAATATTAAAACAACAAAATAAAGGTTTGATAGTGTACTGCATACCTTATGTCTCTTAATAGTGGAAAGTTCGGCATTGAATTCTTTGTTGCATACTGTGCAGTAAGCTCTCTCTGCATTGCCGTCCACCCGTGACAACCAATGCCTGAACTCCTCATTCACCAACCATTCGTCTCTCAGTTTTCGCTTGGGAGGCATGCTAACCTTTAAATTTATATCAATATTAGTTCAAGGGCCTGAGATACGAATATTATGAATGCCGGTATACAAAGGAGGCCTACAGATAAAACACGAATGATAGACATGTTCGTTTTCTTTATAAATTTCTCTGAGAGAAAACTGATTTAATAGCTTTGAGGGGAACTCAATATCATTCAGTGCATTGAATAAAGAGGTGATAAATAACAAAACTATATGCCCCTCACACACCCGTGACTTACCTTGATGAAGGCCTTGAAACAACTAACTTCCCTCAAAGTTTATAAGTAAAAAGGAAACTCTCATAATGTTCCGAAGATGGAAATAAATCAATATGATACTCCGGTCGTGAAGGTGTTTGTCATGAGAATATATCATTGACATAAGGAAAGATTGATAATTGCAAGACACATTGAGGCATAAAATGAAAAGATATAAAACAATGTAGAATGATCATTTTAAATACAGCAACTTTCTTGTTTACTATTTAAAAACGTTAAATTAAAGTGTGGTGGTTCCCAATGTAGTCGAATGTGGACGAACTCCAACTTGACCACGGTGGGTTGCCAGACGTCGTCAGAAAACCACGTTTACACAGAAAAAAAACACAAAACGGCATCCCTGGACCGTCACCGTCACTACACGCTAGTATATTTCTGTTCTTTACTGGCAACTCTGAACACTGGGTTACCAAAGGTAATTAAATTTGTGTGTATACAAATCTTTTATATTTTAGAATAATTTGAGTGTAAACTCAAATATGTTATTGTAAAAATATTTGTAATTGTTTATTGTTTGATTTCACCTATACATTTCTTAGTTCAAGGTAACAGATTTTCGTTTATAAATGAAGGATATAGAAAGGGAAACTAAACTATAGGATACAACATTATATGTTTTTTTTTTAATTGAAACAAGAAATATAACTGTAAAATATATAATTAATAAACAAGTAAAACATTTAACATTTAACAAACATATACAATATTTTATTTATTGTAGGCTACATGGGCTATTTATAAGGATTCCATCATTGCACCAGATACTTTAAATTTATAACACTCTCCTTGTTCCCTGACTGCTTCAGATACATAACATAGTGATTTAAGAGAATGGATATTTAACTTATTTCTTATATCTGTTTCAATTAAATGTAGTTTAGAAAACAGTCTTTCTGCGTCTGTGTTTGTAACAGGCAGAGCTAAAATGTTTAAAGAAAACGTGGCCAGAGTTTTGAACAGATACTTATTATTTTTGGTCATATTCCCAAGTTTGGTATATAACAAAACAGCATCACATGAATTTGTAGCCAACGTGTTTGACTTGGATGGAGAATTTTGTGTGGTTTTATGTCCAATAAGGTTTGAAATTGTTTAAATTCATATTTGCGTTTGGCACTGTGAGCAAAATGGGTATAAATACTTCTTATCAATCAAATCTTCACAATGTCTGGGAAGAGTCTTAGCTGCTTCGGAAGCACACAAGTGGAGAGAATGACAAATGCATTTTAAAATTGTAATCCCTGGAAAGTTTTCCCTTAACCTACTGCATAAAGAGTTTGATTCTCCCACTAAATTCGATGCTCCGTCTGCAGCAAAACCAACCAAATTATTCAGGGGAATATCATGAAAATTTAAAGTTTCAATAATCATGTTATACAGTGACTGGCCAGAAGATCCAGTCGTTTGCATTTTGTCACCATAAATGTTAATTAAATCTAGCATCTTTGTAACAATTATTCCTTTGGCTGAATTATAAAATTTTGCTATCACCGTAAGACATTTGGTTGCACTGACATCAGTTGACTCGTCAATAATTATGGAAAATTTATGCTGCCTCAAATCTCTCACAAACTCTTCTGAGATAACTAAACCAACTTTCTTTGCAATTTCTGTACACTTTGTTCTTTTCATGTGTAATCCCTGGGCAATGGCAGAGTCGGGAAATATTGTTTTAAAAAGATCTGTCATATGGTCAGCAATGAGGAAAGGTATATTATGTTCGGCCATGAAACATATTAATAATATATATGCTAAGTTTATTTTATACCGAATATCTTGACATCCCTGCTGATCTTCTTGACGAGACTTTTGACTAGAGCTGGCTGCATGAATTTGTGTTTTCTGTGGGACAGGAAATGATAATTTTTCTAGGTGTATCTTTAATTTTGCTTAAGGGGAGCCTCCACTGGCCCTCCAGTCAGATCCTTATCTCCAATCATTACCTCCCCAATCCTAATCCTCAATCCAGAGTCCCTGACCCAATCCACCCTCATCCTAACCCCATTCCTAATCCTACCCTGGATCCCTAAATCCTTCGCACAACCCCCGCATATTATGTTGCCCATGAGCGGCCCTCTGCGGGACCTTGAACTTGAAGTTGAAATTAGGTCCGTATGTGCGCATTAAAAAAATTGGCAAAATTCAATAGTCTGCCATACACCAGCCACTTCTCCATACTCAGTATAACTTAGGAAAGATAAAGAAAATGGAGGTATTACAAATTTAGAGCACTAACAAAAGAATTTTTAATTTAAATTTTTTTTCAAGTGATATTTTCCAGTATAATAGCTATCAACACGAAGGGTTTTTACATCATGTCAATTAATCTTTTCACACGTGATATACGTATACAGTATATGAGCACATTCCGTTAGAGGGATTTCCATCAAAAATGATTATTTTATTTTTGGTGATTTTTTTTCCCCAAAATTTCAGGCGACAATTTATTTCAACAATTTCAGGCGAGGAATTTTCTCATTTACAGCAGTGACAAAGGACTTTTCGTTCCATAGAAGTGTTGCTATATATCAGAGGATAGTCCACATAAAATCTTATGCTATTCTGAAACATAGATATTTTTTTGTTAATATTTTCCATTTTTTTTTTCAAACGTTTTAAGAAAAATATTATTTGTTGCTCGATTGCAATGAAAATTGGTCAGCATATGTAAAAACCAACGAGGATTTTGCTTCTAAAATTAACAGGAGCGCAAATGGGGGTGAGAGTGGAGGCTCCCCTTAAGGGATAGTATGCATTTTCTATATTAGAGTGCCTTGATTCCTCCAAAGTATGTTGGAAAACGGGGCCAATGAGTAAATATAATGGTGATCTGTTGCTTGCAATAGTTAGGAATAATCAGTTGCCCCAGATGTACCACCAAACACAGTGTACTATGTACCCCCTTAATTCTTTTTCATAATATGCCATGATTGGTTCTTTTAACCTATGATTAAATGAAAAGGTTGCCTTACCTTGTGACGCTTTATTGCTGTAAGATCCCCAGAAAACGTCTTTTGGCATTTGTTACAGTAGGCTTTGGTTGGATCTCCATCCACTTTTTCTAGCCATGGTCTAAAATCGTCCATGTGTAACCATTCATCCCTTAGTTTCCGTTTACCAGCCATTTCAATCTGAAAATATCAAATATGTCAATTTACAAAAGTTATAGGAAGGTATCCCATTTTCTGTTAAGTGCCGTATAATCTGTTAAATGTTTGCAATGGATAACTTCTCTATTTTCCTTACACTCGTAAAAAGTTAAAATTTTCAATCCAAAGGTAATGTTTACGTATTAACACTTACCGGAGTTTGAGGGAAAGATGTCGGCGAGATATCTATAGTTCGTATTGTAGCTCTGGAACACCTTGGATGATGTCTTCAATGTGAATGCACCCAGAGAACTGACATCTGCTTCAAATCTGTTTACAGTATCTGTCTTGATTTGACATAAATTGGTTCATAATTAATATGTTATTAAGGAATTTGTAAGTACAATGCAATTCCATACCCTAAAGAATTTGAAAAATAGTTAAACAAATATTTTTATGCTGCTTTGCCATGAAAATGCTTAATTTAATTTTGTAGAAACAAATTCTACACACAGAAGAACCCGAAAAGTCCATTCTAATTAGTGCTAAATATAATTTTAAGGACTTATTTGACGATAAAAAACATCATCTGTTATCACTATTTATTTCCATTCATGTAAGGTCAGTTTTTACAAATTATATGTTTAGTTTTTAATGTGGTTTCTGTGCCGAGTGTGGATGTGGAAAAAAATTCTACGATCAGTTGCCAGATGTCGCTATTTTTCTACGTTTCTCAGCAAAATTCTACAAAACGGCAACCCTGCAATGATGATGATAGTATGGCTGTGTAAGCAGGAAGACCTCAGACAGCTGACTCAAACCCCCAACCCCCTGCTCACAGGGGTGGTAACCTCTGGCATCAGTGAAAATTTTTTTACAGTGTCCCAAGCAAGGACCGAATGCTGGACCACAGAGACTGCAGCCGTGCACTCTACCACTGTGCTAGCCATAATAATAATAAACGGTTTATTTGATGTATGCAGCCAAATGCTGAAAATATACATGTGTGTGTGTGTGTGTGTGTGTATGCATGAGGCTACACAGAGAAACATGGTGTGTGTGTGTGTGTTGTACACTCGCGCACCACAGTCTCTAGCCCACCTGAGTTTGGGCCGGAGATATGGCTCAGATCCTTTCTGGACGACAGCCCACTCAAACGATTAAGATGCCACACAAGCACGAACATACGTTTCGAACCGATACAAGCTTGACTCCCTGTTTGACATGTATAATTAATTGTTTTTTAAGGCTACGCAATCATATTTTGGCTGTGTGAATGACATTTATGTATATAATTATTGCAATATACTATCCCCATAATTTATAATGAACTAGCACACGAAAGAATATTACCAGAGGATTCATGAAATTACTAACTAAACAACACACTTCAAATCAGCAAGTGAACTCAGAGGTTTATTCGGCGCACACGAGCGTTTGTCTATATTGAGAGAGAGAGAGAGAGAGAGAGAGAGAGAGAGAGAGAGAGAGAGAGAGAGAATATCATCAGACAATATCTGTTCACCTATGTGGCCGTCTAAGCACAGTGGCTAAAAATAATGATGGTTCCACCGCAACATAGTGACCAATAATGTAAGGATGACCAAACACAATTTAAAACATATACAATATAGAGCTATAACAAACAACAATTTCCTACACATTTATCAATAACATTGTATACGTTTTCAATATTATCTTACAATAATTCCATCTTTTCATAAGGAGAGGAGACACACTGCTGGTGTTTCGGGGTCACACACGCAATATTCTTCATGTTCATTTTCATGTTAATCTCACCTTACTTTTGTTAATGTTAATCAGCCAAATCATGGATACATAGGGGACTCTAATTACTGCATATTGATATAAAAATTAAATTTCACTGCATGCCATTGTCATACAAATACGGTGTTATCTCATTATCAAACGCTCGGCCTATACAACAATGTCGATTGTATTTAATGTGAAGTAATAAATAACATCTGAAAAGCAACGCCATTTTAATCAGATCACACACGGCAGAATGACTGAAAGAATGAACAATGAGTTTGAGGAAAATACTGAGCTTCAGGACGAGTCACTATCATCAAAATGAACTTTAAAAAAAAAAAAAAAATCGTTCTAGATAATTATACAAAATACATAAGATTAATCACGTTAAGGAAACAATTTCTGAGGAAGAATCTTGATGTTATAGTAGGCTACACACACACACACACACACTGAATACCTGTGTGTTCACTGGGTGGTATGGAAGTGCTTCGTTTTAATTGTAATTCTTGAAAGCTTATTAGTATATTCTTTTGTGTCCCTCTTTCATGCAAATATTTGAGGAATTAAAATGCAGTAAAGAAATATATTGATGTTTGCAGCCAAACTACTATTGTATAGTATAACCACAGAAAGAGTTGTATATAAGGTTAACATGACACAGTGAGTCAGACCCCTTTTCAATTTTTCGAAGCATTTCTGTTGGTGCGGGTCTGACCTTGTGATAGTTTCAGTGGGCTGTCGTCCAGAAAGGATCCGAACCATATCGCTGCCCCAAACTCAGGTGGGCTAGAGATTGTGGTGCGCGAGTGTACCTGTACATCGGTGTTGTAACACAGTCACACGTCTTAGTGAACACCAGGTGAGGTAGAAGCTGTGACATAAACAATATTGCCTTGACTCACCTATACACACACTCAGTCATCTAGGAATACACATACACACACACACACACACTCAGTCATCTAGGAACACACACACACACTCAGTCATCTAGGAACACACACACGTACACACACACACACTCAGCCATCTAGGAACACACTCACACACACACACTCAGTCATCTAGGAACACACACACACACACTCAGTCATCTAGGAACATACACACACACACTCAGTCATCTAGGAACACACACTCTCCGCCATCTAGGAACACACACACACTCAGTCATCTAAGAACACACACACTCAGTCATCTAGGAACACACACACACTCAGTCATCTAGGAACACACACACACTCAGTCATCTAGGAACACACACACATACACTCAGTCATCTAGGAACACACACACATACTGTCATCTAGGAACACACACACACTCAGTCATCTAGGAACACACACACACACACACAGTCATCTAGGAACACATACACACACACATTAGTCTGGTGTTTACAGTTGAGTGCCGTGGAAAGCAATACAGGGAAGCCGATTAAACTTGGACCAATTTATCAACTTTTATTATTACCAGCCACTGAATTCCAGAGGTCAACCTTCCAACATGATATTATTATTATTATTAGGGTGAAAATAATCAGTGGCAGCTCATTAAGGGGACAGTACAGTATACAATACTTTGTAACATTGTAGCCCCTTGAATTCCTCCGTAGTATGCCAGAAAACAGCAGCACCAAAAATAAACAATAATAATGATGATGGTCTGTTGTTACTTGGAATAGTTTGGAGGAATAATTAGTTGATCCAGAATTACCAATACTTTACTATCACCTTAATTCAACGTTATATAATATTTTGACCCGTTGAAATACTTGATACTAAAAGTAATGTGACAAAATATTATTATTATTATTATTATTATTATTATTATTATTATTATTATTATTATTATTATTATTATTATTATTATTATTATTATTATTATTATTATTATTATTATTATTATTATTATTATTATTATTATTATTATTATTATTATTATTATTATTATTATTATTATTATTATTATTATTATTATTATTATTATTATTATTATTATTATTATTATTATTATTATTATTATTATTATTATTATTATTATTATTATTATTATTATTATTATTATTATTATTATTATTATTATTATTATTATTATTATTATTATTATTATTATTATTATTATTATTATTATTATTATTATTATTATTATTATTATTATTATTATTATTATTATTATTATTATTATTATTATTATTATTATTATTATTATTATTATTATTATTATTATTATTATTATTATTATTATTATTATTATTATTATTATTATTATTATTATTATTATTATTATTATTATTATTATTATTATTATTATTATTATTATTATTATTATTATTATTATTATTATTATTATTATTATTATTATTATTATTATTATTATTATTATTATTATTATTATTATTATTATTATTATTATTATTATTATTATTATTATTATTATTATTATTATTATTATTATTATTATTATTATTATTATTATTATTATTATTATTATTATTATTATTATTATTATTATTATTATTATTATTATTATTATTATTATTATTATTATTATTATTATTATTATTATTATTATTATTATTATTATTATTTGGGAAGGAAACCCTCTTTAATACAGGTTTTGTTGAAGATAACTGCGAGCTCTGCGCTGTTTGTAGCAAAAAGAAGAAAGATTGTTCTTACATCAATCTGACAGACTATCAACCTACCCCTGAAGAAGATGAGATTCTCCAACTTGGGCTTAATTGCCATGTTGTCGAGAAACCCAAGGAAATGGATAAGAGGATTGAGATCGAATCACTACTTGATTCCATCTTTTTACTTGATAACCAGGGAACTGTCACCACCACGGAGGAACTACAACCCCTTCTGCTCGCTGAGGCCCTGCAGGATCGTGGCAACTACCGTAGCCACATTCTCACCCCAAGACTGAGACGTGCTGCTAGAGAGCTTCGACAGAGAGAAGGAATAGTCATCCGGAGGGCTGACAAGACTGCTGCCTTTGTCCTCATCAGCCAAGAAGAATACCTCACCAAATTGGACAATATACTCCACGACACCCAGAAATTTCAACGAGTGACTAGAAACCCGATAGAAGACATTAAGAGGGAGGTGAACACCATTATTAGCACTATCAATGCTGTCAGAGGTGCTACTCATCTACCTAAGATTAGTGGTGACTTTGATGCTGGCTATATCTATGGCAATGTCAAAACCCACAAACCTGATAACCCTCTTAGACCCATTATCAGCCAATGCCCAACTCCGACATACAAACTGGCGAAGACCTTAAATCGTATCCTGACCCCTTTTGTCCCAGACCACTACTGCCTGAAATCATCAACAGACTTTCTACAATCAATCACTACTGCTCCTCCTGCAGGTGTAGTGGCTTCGTTGGATGTGGAGAGTCTCTTCACTAATGTTCCCGTGGATGAGACCATCAACCTACTGCTGGACCACATCTACAGGAGTGAGAACACCCTACAGCTGGATATACCTGAGAACCCACTACGTAGACTTCTCCAGGTGTGTACCAAGGAGGCCCCATTCCGTGACCAGCGAGGCAACCTGTGGAAACAGATTGATGGTGTTGCCATGGGGTCCCCACTCGGGGTCCTCTTTGCCAACACATACATGGGGTTTGTTGAGCAGAGAGTGTTCCAGCGTATTCCACACCCTATAGCCTACCACCGTTATATTGATGACACCTTTGTGGTTGCTGAGACACAAGTCTTACTAGACTCAGTCAGACATACCTTTGAAGAATGTTCAGTTCTCAGGTTTACCTGTGAACTTTCCCGAGAGAACACAATACCTTTTCTTGATGTGAAGGTCACACAGACTCAGGATCGATTTTCTACTACAGTCTACCGTAAACCTACCAACATTGGCCTCTGTCTGAATGGTGATAGTGAATGCCCAACAAGGTTTAAGTCTACAGTGGTGACTGCATACGTCAAACGGGCCCTTACGCACTGTTCAACGTGGAATACTGTTCACCAAGAACTCGATTTCGTGGCCCAACAGCTGGTGGATAATGGCTACTCTAATAAAGATATCCAACGTTTGACCAAACGCACCATGGACCAGTGGTACACCCAGGAGGACAGACCTGATGATGGTAGAAAGAAAATAAAGTTATATTACAGAAATTTTAAGCATAAGAATTATCAACAAGATGAAGCTGCTCTTCGGAACATAATTAATAACCATGTTGCAGTAACGAACCCTGAGTCTGTGATTGATCTAATCATCTATTACAAGAACAAGAAGACGTCCCAGTTGCTGATGAAAAACTCTCCTCGGACTGACGGTGACCCTTTGAAGAGGCATGGGGTGGTCTACCAAATTATATGCCCAGCGAATGGATGCAGCCATTCTTACGTTGGTATGACCACTACTCGTCTTTCGAAGAGGTTATCTGTTCACCTGAAGGAGGGTAACTTCTACCAGCACTATGTGAGCGCCCATGGTAACCTACTGAGACCGCAACTACTACAATGCACATCAATTATTGATACTGACGATGACAGTCGTCGACTAAGATTGAGAGAAGCTCTACATATTTTGAAATTAAAACCTTCTCTCAACGTTACTCAAGAGACTCTTTTACTACCTACTAACATCAGGCGAAACCGACCCACACCCACTCAAGACCCGGTAGCTGTAGGTATCCCTGTAAGACCACCAGAAAACCCAGCTAACCCAGACCCAGATCTCCCAATCAGGCGCTCCGCCAGGCTACAACAACGTGGGTCAAGCCAGAGGTGACACGGGATCAAGCGGGACTGCTAACAGCCAATCAGGGCGCAGTATTATTATTGTTGTTATTATTATTATTGTAATCATTATTATTGTTATTATTATTATTATTGCTGTTGTTGTAACTATTATTATTATTATTATTATTATTATTATTATCAGGGCGCAGTACGCACATAATCCAGCGGGACTGCTAACAGCCAATCAGGGCGCAGTATGCACAGCAGTACATTTACTCAGGGACTATAAATATATCTGCTACCTGTAAGACACTCATTCCTTTGAGAATGGCTTTTAGAGAAAGCCGAAACGTCAGGCCAATAAACTCTCTTGGTAATTTGCTTTTCCATCTCCCCAGCAATATTAAGAAAATTATTCGTAAATTAGAAAAGATTTGCTACAAAATAAACAGCGCAGAGCTCGCAGTTATCTTCAACAAAACCTGTATTATTATTATTATTATTATTATTATTATTATTATTATTATGAGATAAATGGGTAGAGTCAGAATTGTATTGACTGACTGAATATAAAAGAGTGTTATATTATATTAAAAAAGGCTGCTTCAGATGTTCATGATTGTCTCGGTGTCAACCAGAAAAAGACGATACAAATTAATCTAAAAGTTGGAAACTGGTTGGCCGAGGTAAGGAACTTTTGGGCGGTAGTGTATATACATAAATGGTAGGCATGGATATTTAACAATATATTAGGGCTTTGTCGTAGATATTATCGTAATTTATTATGTAATTTGTATTTTTTGGAGGGGGTGGCAGAGTGGATACGGCGACGGACTGCCAATGTTATGGACCCAGGTTGGAGTCCACGAGAAGCGGTTTGTTTGTTTTGTTTTTTTCCGAGGTGATCTGATGGTTGTTGCTGTCCGTCAAGTATCCTGGCTACGCCGACACGTCAACAAAATATCCCTTACATCGTCGTCAACTCATAACATAGAACCATATTTATAGATGCTGTGAGTGACGATGTGAGTGACCTGATAGTGACGTGTATGTGTATAAATAAGGTGTGGTCATCTAGTGGGACACAAGAGAAGCTACCAACACCATGAAGCTCCACTGTCTCATCTAGTGTAACACTCGATAATCTCGGGGCCTCACAAGAGTCACGGGCTACTGACACCATACAGTGCCGAGGTTCACGTATTAAAAAAAAAAAAAAATCAATAGAATTATTCATTTTATTGTCAAATAATTAGTATCAAAGGTCCTGTGTGTTGCTAGTAAAGAAAATCCGACTTAATAATAATCAGGATTAAGGGAAGCAGACAGCAGCTGTAGTGTTGATTCCTACCGGCCGTTAGAGGCGCCACCGTCCCAGCCAGCCAGATTGGCAACAGGAAAATAACATTGAGTGGTGTGTCGTTCTCCAGTACTAGAATCCTTGGTCATGTTGGTCTTACCTCACACATTGAAGCTCCACACTTGGCAGTGTCAAGGTGTGGTTACTCACATTCTCCTTATATTCTTCTACGTATAATGTAAGTACTTTGAGTTTTAATTAGAGATTGCTGCTCCGGTGTACTTGTAGATTATTTAACTTGTGTTTTATACTTTGGGGTCCTTATGGTTTTGGGTATAATGTTATTGGAACAGAAACTCATTTAGGCTACATGTATTACACAGTGACCAATTCCGGTGATGGTATACAGGCCTGGTTGGTACTTTAGTTACAAGTAGAGATGAAGGTTGTTTTAGGTTTGGTGTTTACATTATGTTGAGAGGTTGATTAATGTTATCGATATTATGGAACACATTGATTGATTGATATTAGGCCCAGCATCAGCGAGGTTATATAGCGCCAGGAGAAGGTGATAGAGAGGTGAGACAGCAAGCAAGAAGGAAATAGAAAGATAAGATGGACCGTTGAAGAACTGAAAGTAAGTGGCTGGGGCCGAAGGGGCGCCAAAACCCTTAAAGTATTGTCCACATCACTACGGCATTATGGAAGAGGTGACTGCTTATGACCTTCCATATTTAAAAAAACACATGTGATTAATGTTTTATACTCTATATATATATAATAGTAATGCAATTGTTATTCTCACTATTTCTACTAAAGTGCAGCTGACGAGTTTCATAGAAAGAATTTGGCGAGTTATTTTTTTTTAACTTTACAGTTTTATTTTTTCCTGAGTGTAAGAATCTCATTGAAATATTATAAACTTAAATCACTAAAATACATTACGGTCATTATATATTTTATTAATATATCAATCTAGGATCATGTAGATATTGTAATGTTTGTCATCCATTCAGAAGGGTTTAATATTTATCTTTTTGTTACAGACGTGTACAATGGATGGCGCTGTGTGTTACAATACCAGAGACAATACAGTAGTACAGCATTGTCTATCAAGTAGCCTAGTGCAGCCTCAAGATGAGTGTTGGTGGTTGTGGTGGTGTTGTGTCTGTGAACGACAAACCAGTGTTAATGTCACCAAGGGAGTGTTGGTGGCTGTGGTGGTGTTGTGTCCGTGAACATCAAACCAGTTTTAATGTCACCAAGGGAGTGTTGGTAGTTGTGGTGGTGTGTCCGTGAACGACAAACGAGTGTTGGTGGTTGTGGTGGTGTTGTGCCCGTGAACAACAAACCAGTGTTAATGTCACCAAGGGAGTGTTGGTGGTTGTGTTGTGTCCGTGAACGACTAACCAGTGTTAATGTCACCAAGGGAGTGTTGGTGGTTGTGGTGGTGTTGTGTCCGTGAACGACAAACCAGTGTTAATGTCACGAAGGGAGTGTTGGCGGTTGCGGTGGTGTTGTGTCCGTGAACCACAAACCAGTGTTAATGTCACCAAGGGAGTGTTGGTGATTGTGGTGGTGTTGTGGCCGTGAACGACAAACCAGTGTTAATGTCACCAAGGGAGTGTTGGTGGTTGTGGTGGTGTTGTGTCCGTGAACCACAAACCAGTGTTAATGTCACCAAGGGAGTGTTGGTGGTTGTGGTGGTGTTGTGTCCGTGAACCACAAACCAGTGTTAATGTCACCAAGGGAGTATTGGTAGTTGTGGTGGTGTGTCCGTGAACGACAAACGAGTGTTGGTGGTTGTGGTGGTGTTGTGTCCGTGAACGACAAACCAGTGTTAATGTCACCAAGGGAGTGTTGGTGGTTGTGGTGGTGTTGTGTCCGTGAACCACAAACCAGTGTTAATGTCACCAAGGGAGTGGTGGTGGTTGTGGTGGTGTTGTGTCCGTGAACCACAAACCAGTGTTAATGTCACCAAGAGAACATAAGGTTACAGTGGCTTGTCCAGCAAAACTCTTCTTGTCGTTAAGGTAAGGATTCATACCATGTTGTGTATATTATATTAAGGGATTAGCATTTTATGGGATAGTATATATAGGACACTTGTGGTTCATTGGAGCACTTTGATTCCTCCGAAGTATGCCAGGAATCAGATTCATGCTAACGAAAGTAATGGTGGTTTGTTTTTGCTTAGAATAGTTTGAGGGAATAATTTGCTCCATATTTACCAACACTGTAATACTCCCTCATTAACCTTTTCACTATCTTCCATCAGAGGAGTTGCCCTGCGTGTTGAACATAAGTATAGATATTATACATCTTGTTATTATTATTATATCATAGTAACACAGGGCCGTAACATAAGTATAGATATTATGCATCTTGTTATTATTATATCATTGTAACATAGGGCCATAACATAAGCATAGATATTATGCATCTTGTTATTATTATATCATTGTAACACAGGGCCGTAACTCTAATAGAATCACAATTGTTACGCTCTATGAAGAAAATTATGGATATTAATAAATAGTCTCATCATTCGAAAGTAGATTTACAGAAAACTTATACGACATTATACGAATACTTATTATCCTAGGAGTGTGTTGACAAGTACGACAAATGTTCGTTGCTCTTACTCCCATTTAGTTTATTGATATGTAGCTTAAGGGAATAGTATACTTTTGGTTCATTAAAGTGTATTGATTCCTTAAAAGTATGTCAGGAAACATGACCAGATTGACAAAAATAATGGTGACCTGTTGCTTGAAATAGTTTGGAGGAATAATTTGCTCCATAATTACCAACACTGTACTACCTCCTTAATGTTGAAATATAAATGGTGCTGCCTAGTTATTACTTATAAAGTGTTTACTCCTTTCTATTTTGAAGTACCAACGTAATATTAAAGTTTTAACTTTGAAGTCTACTCCCATTTTATACAGCTTACTGTAGGACAGCACCACATATGTTAAAGGAACACTACGCAACTGCGTTGACATAATTTGTCCGAAAACCGTCGTATGAAAGTAATTACTGTACATATTTCACAATATCATTTGCATAATTTAATTTGTTTTTACATATGCAAAATATTTTCGTTACAGCAGTTTTTCTATAGTAACAACTGGTATAATATTTTACATATGGTAAGTTACAATCCTTCACACGAGAACAAATGAGGTCGTTGTATAAGTATATGCAACTTACACCTTTGGTACATAACTGAAGATAAAGTAAGAGGAGACAGAGAAGGCATTGATGTCAGTTGTTGTCATAATAAATATGACAGTTTCTTTGTAGTCAAAATTTCCGTTTTGTATACGAGGTCGTCTGAGCCTGAGTCAAAAGGCAAAAACTAAATGTTTCACCGGGAAATGCAGGATACTTTTGTCAGCTACTGAACATATTATTATTATTGTTGTTATTATTATTATTCATATTATTATTATTATTATTATTATTATTATTATTAATATTATTATTCATATTATTCATATTATTATTATTATTATTATTATTATTATTATTATTATTATTATTATTATACTGTAATGCCTTACATTAATTTAGCAGGAATAACAGATTTACCGTATGTATGAACAGAGTTGTACAGTATACTAAATAATTTTCTTATCAGGTATATCAGACTTTCTGTATATGTATGAACATATAGTGAAGAGGGAGGTAAGGAACGGGGGGATTGAGGGACAGAATTGGCCAGAGGGATTGAGGAAAGAGGTGGTGAGTGGTATATGCATGACAGTAGAAGCTATAAACGTTGGTAGTGGATGAGGTGAAGAGAATTTGTCGAATGTTTTAGATGTTGTGTGAATGTGTGTGTTGTAGCAGAAAGCCATTTTAAGAGGTGGGGTGGAGTAGTGTGGGTCTGGATGGGATAGTATGATGTGGGAAGGGATGGAGGAGTGATAATTATGGGCTGGTACGGATGAAAAGTGCTGGTGTCCAGAAGGGAGTGGACGCCCGGGCATGGATGGAATGGTACAAGGGTGCAAACCAAAATGGGAAGAATGGAAATGAGAAAGTTTTGGGAATAGCTGAACGACAGTTTGGGAAGACTTGAAAGGAGATATATATAATAGTGTTGGGGGATATGAATGAAAAGGTTGGAAGTGAGAACGATGAATTTCTGGAATTCATATCAAATACTTTCTTTGAGCACAAGGTGATCCACAGAAGGAAGAAAGGAAGGCAGGGATGGTGGAGAGAGAGAGAGAGAGAGAGAGAGAGAGAGAGAGAGAGAGAGAGAGAGAGAGAGAGAGAGAGAGAGAGAGAGAGATGGTGGAGAGAGAAAGAAGGAAGAGATATACTTTATTATGTCAATGTTGCCAACTTTTTTTTTTTTTTTTTCTGTCATTTTTAATGTTTTCGTTAATGGTTACACAATAGTTGCTCATCAAGTCATTTGATGAGTCAAATATCAAAATTTTCTGTATTTTTTCCACATCATGTCCCGCATCAAAGTTGTTCAGTGGCAAGAAGGCATCATTATCAGCCAGGGTATTCAGCGAAATTTCCGTTGCCAAATTCGTTTGATTCATGGATCTGATAAATGCAGGACACTGTGTGAGTTTGTTAATGGTTATGTAGGAGAACATTACTACATTAACAGATTCACTTGGTTGGATCAGTCCTCCTCTACTGATACCCTGTACAGTCGGCGGCAGATGTCCTGTCGCCTCACCTGCTTCACCGAGACAAGCAGTGTTCATGGACTAGAGAAATACACACGTTTACTACACTTAATAATTTCGAGTGTATGAATATCGCGTGCCTCGGTGAAGCAAGTGAGGCGACAGGACTTTTGCCGCCGACTGTACATATGTATTGATATCAGGTAGATTTTCCTAGGCTTCATGACAACTAAGTAGGTCTTTACATTCATTACACTTCAGCTTATCACCATCCCATACACACAGTAACCAGCCAGCAGGAATGTCATAACCGGAAGGAGATTCATGCAGTTGTCTATATCATCTTCGTCTATATCAATAGCAAAAGAATCTAAATTTGCCTAGTCCTGGTCTTGTACAAACTGCCAGATTATTTCCTCTAAGTTTTTTAGTTTTATATCATTATAGAAAGACAGTCTAAGAACATATATGAACCTCAGTTTTATTTCACACTCATAAACCTGCCTTAATGAAATATTTTAAATGCACCCGGCAAGTCGACGGTATTTACCAAATCTACTTTTCAGTTGATCGGTCTGAAATTTTCCAGGCAGAACTACTTCATGCTTAGTTTTTCTAATCAGTATTTTGTTACCTCGATCATTGCACTGGTATTGTTTTTCAATGCAGTGAATGTTTCTCTGATCAGTTTTCCTCCTTTTTTCAGGAATACTGTCTCAGAGATTTAGCCATACAAGAAAATTATGTAAAGAAAATGTATTTGTCATAATTTATTGTTAGTGAAGTGGCATATGTGTTTCTATGACGAATACCTTTCTCTGGATGATTAACATTCATTACAGTCCAACAGTGCAATATTACTTTAATATAGTTCGAAACCTTTTCAATATATATATGGCAAACTTTCCAATGGTCATTAGAGATTCTATAACAAATTCATTGAAAATTTATAGGATAAGACTGACGTTTGTCTTTCAACCCTTTTCAATTCTTTATTAATGTGTAAATGCCGTATATATTGACATCCAACCTGGGATGATGACTCCTACCCAAACCAGCCAACCAGCGCTCAGTCAGGCCTTGTAAAACAGAGGGCAGTGGTGTAGGGCTGTATTTCCGATGGGTCCCACCTCAAGGCGTGGTACCGACCACAGTGTATATACAGGGCCGTGACACCTCCCCCCCAAAAGAATAAGGCTTCTGGGTAGAAGACTTATGGAGAGGTTGTAGATGGGCGAACTCGAGACAAGGTGTCAGCCAGGATGTTGTCGGTACCCTTGATGTGCCGGATTTCGATTGGATATTGTTGAAGGAAGAGGGACCATCGTAGAATGCGTTGGTTGGTGTGTCGTACCCTATGGAGGAATATTAAGGGGTTGTGGTCAGTGTAGACGAGCAAGGGTTCCACTCCATACAGGTAACACTGAAACTTCTGGAGTGCATTGATGATCCCCAACAATTCCTTCTCGACAGTACTATAGGAGCATTGATGTGGCTTCAGTTGAGACGAGTGGTAGCAGACAGGGTGAAGAATTCCATCGGGTTGAGGTTGCAGCAGTACTGCTCCGGTTCCAGTGACACATGCATCCACATGCAATATGAAGGGCAAGGAGAAATTAGGAGATTTCAATACAGATTCATGGGTTAAAAAGTCTCTAAGGGAATTAAAGGCTCTCAGACAGTTACCAGGAAGTAGAAATGGAAGCAAAGTTGGGACAAAACCTGCTGTAGAAACCAACCATACCTAAGAATCTTTGAACTTCTTTCCTAGTAGCTGGGATGGGAAAGGATAGGATAGCTTTTACATTAGCTGCCTTAGGTTTAACTTCTCCATTACCCACATTGTGTCCTAAATAGGTCACAGAGGCTGAATAAAAGGTTGATTTGATCAAGTTAACTGTTAAGTCCCAGTCAGTTAAAGACTTTAAAACACTATATAATCTATCATGATGTTGGTCTAGGTCGTCTGCCACTATCAGAATATCGTCTAGGTAGGTACTAACACCAGGGAGGTTTCCGATGATCCCGTTCACCATTCGTTGGAAGATACTAGGTGCATTACGCAACCCAAACGGCATTACTGTATATTCGAATAACCCAAAAGGAGTAACGAAAGCAGAAATCTGTTGGGCATTCGGAGTGAGAGGCACTTGATAATAGCCTTATAGCAAGTTTAATTTTGATACGTATTTCGCTTGTCCCACGTTGTCAGTCAGATCATCTACGTGGGGTAGATGAGGATAAGCATCAGGTACAGTAAGAAGATTAACTTGCCTATAGTCCGTACAAAATTTTACACGTCCTCCTTTCATTGGTACCAGGATTGAAGGTGATGCCCATGGGGAACAGCTGGGGATGGCCAGGTGGTTTTGAAGGAGGCAGTCCACTTCCTGGCGCATCAGCTCCATTTGCTTGGGACCAATCCGTTAGGCAGGCTTTCTGATGGGATGAGCACCAGGGATGAGCTTAATATCGTGGTCGATGTAGGGACACCACTTGGGGAAGTCTTTGAAAAGTTTGGAATATTCTGTGAAGAAAAACTTTAGTTCTTGTTGTTGTTCTAGGTTGAGTGAGTCGAAATGAGTAGGAATGTTAGAGATTATCTCCAAATTTTTGAGGGATGACCAACTTGTTATGAGATCTTCATTACCATCATGACGAGTAATACTATTGATGCATAATATGACATTAGAATTTTGCTCCTCATCAGATCGTACGTTATATTTCTTTAGGCGATTTACATGAATTAATTGTTGGGATTTTCTTCCATCAGGAGTGTTGATTACATAGTTGTTATGTTGGAGAACTCGTTCAACCTTGTATGGGCCAGAAAATTTAGCTGACAAAGGGTTTGATTGGGTAGGAATGAAAGCTAGAACCTTGTCACCTACTTTAAAAGTTCGTTCTTTGGATTTTTTATCAAAGTTTCTTTTCATCTTTACCTGAGCTGTCTCCAAGTTTTATTGGGCATAAGTACAGTCGGCAAAAAAAGTTTCGTTACCACCCCTACGTTAATTTTAACATCGATAAGCGCGTCAGGGTTGGTACTCCGCCGTCTGAGCAGCTGTGCCTCGCGGGCCGTGGCAATGACAACTTAGCACAAAGCATTCCCTTTCTTTTTATATCAAAAGTTTAACTGATATTAAATTAAATTTTGAGTGTTCAAGAACTATTACTATTTAACTATTCATCATTAAACATAAAGAAATACGTTTGAGTATTTTAGAACAAGAATAACCTTGAAATACCCAGAAAAAGTAGCACTGGGTAAAAGTACGTCATTCCTACTTGCCTGACCAATAGACACTGAGGGGTCCGGGAGGGTGACAGAGGTATATATGACACTCGCACCCATGGAGGTAGTATAGGTGGAGGCGCCAGTAGGACCTGATTTGTGAAGCCACCAATCTGTCATTTCTGGCGCCTTCAAGATGGCGCATACCTTTGTATGTCAGGTCAGAAGTCCACTTTAACTGAAACATATCTTGGTGTCCGCCATATTAAAGGCGCCGAAAATGACAGTTCGGTGGCTTCAATTTACTCCTCTGGATTAGTGAGCCATGGCGACTCCACCTATACTACCTCCATGCTCGCGCCACACCTGACTCACCAGTCAGGCCTACCAACATTACATCACACTGTTAAAAGGATGGTAACGAAACTTTTTTTGCCGACTGTACATATTTCAGAGAGTACAGCTCGTAAGTTAGCTAGGTAGTTTGAGACAGTTTCCCTAGTGGTGGAATTTTTGTTTAATCATTTGTCCTTCACAACTCTTAAGGGACCTCGTACTTGTCGACCATACAATAGTTGAAAGGGAGAAAAACCAAAACTTTCCTGTTTAGCTTCTCGAAGAGCAAACAACAAGTACTGCAGAGAATCATCCCAATCTCGTTCATGTTCGAGACAACATTTTATTATCATGGTCTTTATTGTTTGATGCCAACGCTCTAATACACCTTGGGATTCTGGATGATATGCACTGGACAACTGTTGCTGGATACCAAGTTCGTCAAGTACCTCCGTGAATAATATACTAGTAAAATTGGAACCTCTGTCCGATTGAATAACTTTAGGGATGCCAACCCGAGTGAACATATGATTAAGATGGGTGACTATGGTCATTGCACAGATGTTCTTCAAAGGGAAAGCCTCAGGGTAACGAGTGGTGGGACACATAAGGGTTAGAATATACTGATTTCCATTCTTGGTGCGTGGTAAGGGTCCCACACAATATATGATGATACGTTCGATTGGTTCAGATGTTTCAGGTATAGGCTGGAGAGGGACTGGTGGGATGGGATGGTTTGCCTTTCCTACCATTTGACATATATGACAAGACTGTACAAACATTTTTATATAATTTTTCATGTTGGGCCAGTAGAAATTACCTAAAAGCTTATGATAGGTTTTATACACACCAAAGTGGCCGTTTATACCATCATGACTTAATTCTAACAAAGATTGCCTTAAGGTGCAAGGAACAACTACCAGTGTGATATTTGCCCAGACATCAGCTGAAGACAAGCGAGGTGATCTATAAAGGCACATAAATACGCTGTCCTCATAATAAAATCCAGTAGTTTTCACAACGTCCTTCAATGTATTCACAGCTTGACTACGACAAAATTTGAGAGTCTCATCCTGAGCTTGTGCTGTGATTAGAATTACTTTTGACAGGGATTGTGAACCAAAATCAACTAGAGAATTATTACTTGCCTCATCACAGTAGTCTTCAGCTCGTGCCTGAGAACGAGTTACCACACATACTGGAAATAAATCAGGTTGTTCCTTGTCGAGGGCAGTAGTCGGAGAGATGTTCATTGGAGTGCTTCGGACCAAGACATTGGGTACCACTAATCCACCTGCTAAGTCATTACCTAGAATAAAGTTTACATCACTTAATGGTAAGGTATCAACCAATCCCACCTTCACATCTCCCACTACCAAGTCACTCTCAAGATGTACCTTAGCCAGTTCAACTGTATATAGGACAGAGGAGAGTGGCCGTAGTAAAACATAATCACCAGTGACATTCCCTTTTACATCTGGCAAGCATTTTCGGACCATCAAACTTTGAGAAGCACTTGTATCTCTGAGGATCTTAATTGGTACTTTAGGGGAGTCACTAGTTAGAGCAATGGTACCACAAGTTTTAAATGCTGCAAAGGGGTCATCTCCAGAATTTACGTTGACTATAGGAGCAACAGATTTCTTTGGGGGTTCGAAAGTTAATTTAGAGTTGGTGAATGTTGAGTTTGGTACTACACTGGGGTTGGTGAAAGGTACGTAAAACTTGGATTGACGACACTTGGGATCCTTACAAAATTTTACTGTATCCTTCCTTCTTACAATAATAGCAATACAAGGGAGTGGGTGTATTTACCGTAGATCCTACGGGGCGAAACGTAGAAGAGGTCACTGTGGTGTCTGAAGAGGGGTTTAACACTTTTCGCTGTCCACGGGGATTCTCTACAGCTTTGTTCAGGAGGGATTATTTATCTACCAATTTGGCGGCCTTTATAGGATTAGTTTCCTCCTTGTCTGCAATGTACACCATAACGTGATGAGGCACACGCCTATTGAATTCCTCCAAAACAACAAGATTTCTGAGTTCCTCGAAGGTGGCTGTCTCAGCCTTTTTCAACCACTGATCGAACCGTTTGAATTTTTCTGTAATTAATTCAAAATAGGTAGTCACTGAAGTTTTGACATAATCACGGAATGCTTGCCTATATCCTTCCACCGTGATAGAATATGCATCAAGAATGCCTTGCTTTATGGACTCGTAGTCTGCGTCTTTTGGGAGTGCCAGATAAGTCTGTACAGCCTTTCCAGTCAACTTAGGTTGCAGTAGCCACTTCTGGCCAGTTTAAATGTACAGCTGTATTTTCAAACAATTCAAAATATCCATCTGGATCAGACTCTAAAAGCAGGAACGAGTTTAAGGTTTCTGGCGAGATCAAACTCATGAAGAGTCCTATCTCCAGCTGTAACATTTTGAAGCTGAGGATGAGCTAGTTGGAGTTAATGTTGTCAGTCTTTTTCTCTCTCTTCTCGTTCTTTTTTCTTTTCCTTCTCGTTCTTTTTCTTTTTCTGCATTTCTCTTATCTTCCAGTTCAAGCTGAAGTTGTAGTATCTCGGAAATAACTTTATGGTCTGTCTCTGTTTGTCGAGTACTAGCTCCTTCCTCGGTTGAATCTTCCCAGTACAGATCAGTTTCTTGTAATATGCCAGAGTTAAACAAATGATTTAGGACGAGTTTTGCACGTTGATCATGGGTAGAGGAACTCTTATATGGTAGTCGTGACGTGGTGTGTGTGAGAGTAGCAGTTGACCTGGGCCACTGTAATGGGCTTGATGAAGCCTATGTCCAGTGTCGGAACATTAAAAAAAAAAAAAAAAGCACACACACACAGAAGATAAGTAATTTCGTCCTTATTGGCATATTTAAATTGGTCAAGTCCACTGACATGGTCATGTTCAAATCTCTTAACATTAAATGACATGTTGAAGTGTGCAACAATAAAATATCACGTAGACAAGGTGAATGAATCACGATAATGAAATGTTTTGAGTAAAATGTGATCACATGTGATAAAAGATGATTAGTTCAAAACAGAGTAGGGTAAGTAGGTAGGCCTACGGTCACGGATGTGACAGAGAGGACTTATTGATATGACAACTAAGCGGATCTCTCCATAAGCGCCCCACGTTTTGCTTATGGTAACCAGGACAATGATTAAAAGAGATCGAGCCCTTATGTCTCCCGGTGCAATGAATGAAAAGATGTAAAATACTACGGTCTTAGACACTGCACAGCAATGATGGGTAAGATTAAGGTGTGAGCTCTAGGAGTCTGACAATAAGGCACGGTTCATTTGAACAAAACAGGAATATTATCGCCAAGTGCGAGTGAAGCTTTATAGCTGATGTGGGAAAGATTGCTACAATACCATCTCTGCTCAAACTATTGAATGCTTCATCCACTGAGGGGAATTGGATGACTATAATTAATTTTAAACATGAATACTGCACAAATAAACCAAATTAAGCCAAGAATAAAGTGAATACTTAAGCAATAAACAACTTAAGTTACAGATCAAAATAGAAATGCAATTATTAGAGTGAAACCTCCCTGACAGGCCCCCACATCTTGTTACAACCCCAGGTATGGCTTGTTTATGTTTAAGGGAAGATCCGAGGTTGTGAACAAGCTTGAGTTATAACTCTGGTAGGTATGTTACTGTAGTCAATGGAATTACAACTAATGAAATGAAGAAAGGGAACCTCACTCCAATCCCTCAATGGATGTTTGCCCAGAAAAGAATAATGAAAACAAATGACAAATTAATTTACTATGTATATTATTACGATCACCAAATTAAAAATTAATTAGCCATTTAACAAAAGTTAACCCATTATTCCATTTATAATTACAATATTTTACAATTGCGCAGTCGCAGTATCGTAACCAATGAGGTTGTGATATGTGCTGCTGCACAGAGCAACATCTGTCGGTATTGGGAAGAGCAACAATCTCGGTGACCTATCCCTCCCTAGGAAGGGTAGGTAAGTCTTACCCCGCCTCCAAGCGGTCACCTCGGGGGTACACCTCCTTATTTTATCTTCATTTTATCCATTCAGGAGGTGGTGCCAAAGGGGAAGGCGGTGTGAGGGTGAGTCCTAGCTGACCCCACATATAGGTTTTAAGGTTTTTATTGTATTTTAGTGTTTTAAGATTTTAATTTCTTTTATTGCGTGTTTCTATATTTTGTAATAATTTTTTCAATTTGTGACCGTGTTTTTAGCTTTTGACAATGCCGACGGCCCGTGTCCCTCCGGGAATGAGCACTGCATTGGCCTTGCCAGCCATCAGTGGCCCCCCCAATGGGGGAGTGGACAGCTATGGCTACTGGCGGGGGGGAGTCTATGCGCTGCCCTGTAGAGGGAGGGGGGAAGAGAGATAGTATGAGAGTGGTAACTGAATGGAATGACAGATGGGACTAAGAGGCGAGAGATTGTAAAATGTTTCAAGAAAGGAAGAGTGGATGTGATGGGAGTGACGGAGACGCATGTGAAAGGATGTGGAGTGGTTGAGTGTAAGGAGGGAAGGGAGAGTGGACTGTGGGAGGGAATGGAGAGAGGAGTAGTATGGACGGGTATGAATGAAAAGAGTAAAGGAAGAGGGAAGGAAGGGTGTGCGCTGTTGGTGTCTCCGTGGGTGTGGAAGGGAGTGGATGGACATGAGTGGAATGGGTCAAGGATAGTATGGATGACTGAAAAGATTGGCATGGTGAAGTATGCGTGTGTGTGTGCATATGTACCAGTGGAAGAAAAGAGTAAGACGGGGAGAGAGAAGATGAGTGTTTTGGGAGGAGTTGAATGCATGTCTGAAAGGGATTGATAATGGAAGGAGAGTGGTGATGATGGGAGACATGAATGGAAAGATGGGAGGTGAGGAAGTGGGGAATATTGTGAGTAAGGAACAAATGAGAATGGTGAGTATCTGGTGGATGTCTGTGCTGGGAGGGAGTTGTTCTTGGCAAACACCTTTTTTCAGCACAAGGTGATCCACAGGTATACATGGAGGAGAAGGGATGAGAGAGGAGAGCTAAAGAGTTTGATTGATTATGTGGCAGTGGATGAAAGGTTGAGGAAGGATGTGTATGATGCAAAAGTGGTGAGAGGAATGATCCAATGCTCCGACCATTTTGCGGTGTTGGTAAGGATGAAGGTTAGGGTTAAGTGGGAATATAGTATAAGGGATGAAGGGGTGAGAAACAAGATGGGAGGTGGCTAGTGGGAAATTAGATGTAGCAGAGTATAGGGAGGAATATAAGAGGAGGGTGAGTGAGGTGCTGGGGGATGGAAGGATGGGGATAGGGGAGGGAGTGGGAGTAAATGCTGTGTATGAAATTTTTAAGAAAATAGTATTGAGGACAGCAGCAGAGGTAGTGGGATATAAGACAGAGAAGAGGGGCAAGAAAGGGAGTGCTTGCTGGTCAGAAGAAGTGAAAGATGCCGTAGAGAAGAAAAGGAACGCATATAGGAAAACATTACAGAGGAATGTGTCACAGAAAGGGAAAGAGAGATGGAAGAGAGACTATAATGTATGTAAGAGACACGTGAAAAGGATGGTGAGTGAGAGTAAGAGGAGAGTGGGTGAGGAGTTTGGTATGAAACTGAGTGAAAAGTTTAAAGGGAACAAGAAATTATTCTGGAAGGAAGTGAAAAGAGATAGAGGAGAAGGAAAGTTTGGAAGCGTGAGAATGAAGAGAGAGGATGTAGTTACTGTAAGTAGAAGTGAGGAAGTGAAAGAAGTGTGGAAGAGGCATTTTGATCGGTTGATGAATGGAGGGACGGGAGGGGAGGCGGTGGTGACATGCATGGGGATGGAGGCAGGTGGTAGACGACAAGATGTACAGGGAGAATTAGGATGGGAAGAGGTTAGGAAAGCAATAGGAAAGTTGAAGATGAGAAAGGCACCCGGGGGTGGATGGGATAACTGCTGAAATGTTAAAGTGTGGGGGGGAGGTAGTGGTGGAATGGATGTTGCTTATATGCACATTGGCTTGGAGGTAGGAAAAGGTGCCAGAGGATTGGAGGAGAGCCATGATTGTACCTTTGTATAAGGGGAAGGGGAGTAAGGATGAGTGTTGTAGCTATAGGGGAATAAGCCTTCTTAGTGTACCGGGGAAGGTGTATGGGAAGGTTCTTACTGAAAGACTGGTTGAAGTAACAGGGAATAAAGTTAGTGAGGAGCAGGGAGGGTTCAGAAAGGGTAGAGGATGTGTGGACCAAATATTTGCATTAAAATCAATAGTGGAGAAATATATTGGGAAGGGTAGAAAGTTGTATGCTGCCTTCATGGACTTGGAGAAGGCATACGATAGAGTTGATAGGAAAGCTATGTCAGAGGTGTTGAGAATTTATGATGTTGGGGGGTCTTTGCTGAAAGGCACTGAGGCCTTTTATGCAGAGGCAACAGCATGTGTGCGGGTAGAGGGTGATCTAAGTGAGAGTTTTAATATTAACGTAGGGCTGAGACAGGGATGTGTTATGTCACCATGGCTGTTCAATATATATATGGATGGTTGTATGAGAGAGATGAAAGCCATAGGGAATGGCCTATTGGTGAAATTGAGGCTGAATGAAGCAAATTGGTCCTTGATGGCAAGTTTATTTGCGGATGTCAATGTGTTGATGGCTAAGAATGAAAGGGAGTTACAAAGGGTGGTGGATGAGTTTCAGTCCGTGTATAAACGAAGAAAACTGAAGGTAAATGTTGGTAAGAGTAAGGTGAAGGTATTTGAGAGGACCAAAACAGAAGTAATTGACTTTGCTACACCCTATAGAGTGGCTGTACCAACTGGGACGAAATGTGAGATAACCTTAGGGGGTGAGAGGATAGAGGTGGTGAGGGAATTCAAGTACCTGGGAACAGTTCTGTGTAAACATGGAAGTATGGAAGGAGAAATCAGGGAGAGAGCAATGAGGGGCAGACAGGTCATAGGATCACTGGGGAGGATTATGAAGGGTAGGAGTGTGAGTATGGAAGTGAAAAAGGGACTGAAAAATAGTATTTTCCTGCCAACACTGACATATGCGTCGGAGACATGGACATGGAGTAGGGCTCATCATTCGAGAATAGGTGCTGTGGAAATGGGTTACTTGAGAGGAGTATGTGGACTTACTAGGTGGGATGGAGAAAATAATGAGTGTGTATGAGAGATGTGGTATGAGTGAGAAGGCAATTGGTATTGAGTGTGGAGTGGTAGAGAGAGTGAAGCGTAATACACTGAGATGGTTTGGACATGTAGAGAGAATGCAAGGTGTGGAGTTTGTAAAGGTGGTGTACGATAGTGAAGTTGTGGCACCTGGTGTGAGAGGTAGACCACCGGTTAGATGGCAGAACAGAGTGGAAGAGTATGTGAGAGCGAGAAGTGTGAGGGAGGAAGGGGGGATGGAGCAAGTGAGGAGGGAGTGTTGGAACAGGGAAAACTGGAGACTCTTCTGCCGTGGCCACCCCCTTGGTGGGAGTTCCCGGAGGGAGCGAGGCGTCGGAGCTATAGATGGATAGAAGAAAAATATATTATGACGTTAAGAGACACAGAATTACACCAGTTATAACACCAAATAAGAGAACACAATCAGAGTAGAGTAGAGCAGATCTGGTATGTAGTAACGGAGTGAAGCCTGAGTCTTCACTGAGTTGAAGCGTTGTCGCAGGAACCACACTGTGTGTGGACAAGCGGTTGCCAGTCCAGCTTTTTTGTGTAGCCTTTAGATCGGCGTTCTCTATGAAGGGTGGGAGGGGGACTGAGCTATTCCACTACATACAAACAACTAGTTTAGTATATAAAACAACCCGCTCTTCCCCATCTCACCCACAGTACTCTCTCTCTCTCCCCCATCACACCCACAGTACTCTCTCTCTCCCCCATCACACCCACAGTACTCTCTCTCTCCCCCATCACACCCACAGTACTCTCTCTCTCCCCCATCACACCAACAGTACTCTCTCTCTCCCCCATCACACCCACAGTACTCTCTCTCTCCCCCATCACACCCACAGTACTCTCTCTCTCCCCCATCCCACCCACAGTACTCTCTCTCTCCCCCATCCCACCCACAGTACTCTCTCTCTCCCCCATCCCACCCTCAGTACTCTCTCTCTCTCTCCCATCCCACCCACAGTACTCTCTCTCTCCCCATCACACCCACAGTATTCTCTCTCTCTCTCTCTCTCTCCCCATCCCACCCACAGTACTCTCTCTCTCTCTCTCTCCCCATCCCACCCACAGTACTTTCTCTCTCTCTCTCTCTCTCCCCATCCCACCCACAGTACTCTCTCTCTCCCCATCCCACCCACAGTACTCTCTCTCTCTCCACATCCCACCCACAGTACACTCTCTCTCTCCCCATCCCACCCACAGTACTCTCTCTCTCCCCCATCCCACCCACAGTACTCTCTCTCTCTCCCCATCACACCCACAGTACTCTCTCTCTCTCCCCATCCCACCCACAGTACTCTCTCTCTCCCCCCATCCCACCCACAGTACTCTCTCTCTCTCCCCATCCCACCCACAGTACTCTCTCTCTCCCCCCATCCCACCCACAGTACTCTCTCTCTCCCCCCATCCCACCCACAGTACTTTCTCTCTCTCCCCATCCCACCCACAGTACTCTCTCTCTCTCCCCCATCCGACCCACAGTACTCTCTTCTACACACACTGTGGGCCGAGTGTTGCCAAAGTAGTGTCTGTTTTCCTCATCGTGAAGTTGCCTCCATTTTCTTATGTTAGTCGTTGTAAAAGAAAACGGCACAAGGTCTACAGATTAGGTGATAATCTACGCTATGTTCAAGTTTAGGGTCCCGCAGAGGGCAGCTCATGGGCGGCATAATATGCGGGGGTTGTGCGGGGGATTTAGGGATCCAGGGTAGGATTAGGAAGAGGGTTAGGATAAGGCTGGATTGGGTCAGGGACTGTGGGTTGGGGATTAGGATTGGGGAGGTAATGATTGGTGATCCTATTTCTAAATGTGTCAAAAGTGGGGCTATTAACTACGTGAGATGGGAGATGATTCCACTCTTGGATGCTGCGGGGAAAGAATGAGTGCCTAAATATATCAGTGCTTGTCTGATATGTATGGTATTTTAAGTTGTGGCTGCCTCTAGTGGATCGTATACTTGTAGGGTGTAGATATGTGTCTTTGTCTATGTCAACTAACTTGTTTGTGATTTTGTATATCATCTGTTGTCTGTGTATCTGTCTTCGTGTTACTAATGGGTCTAGTTTTGTGTCTTGTTTAAGCAAAGTGACTGATGTAGTGTGTCTGTAAACACGTCTGGCCCATCTTGCAGTCTTGTTTTGTATGGACTCTAATTTATTGATATTATTGTAAGTGTGTGGGTCCCAGACGGTGTCGCAATAATCTAAATGTGGCCGAACGAAAGTGTTATATGCAATAATTTTGGTGTCTGTGTTACACCTGCTGAGGTTCCTGCGCAAGAACCCCAGGACCCTACTAGCTTTGGCCCTGATGTTACCTATGTGTGTGTTCCACCTCATGTCCGCTGAGATGTGGACGCCCAAGTATTTGTGGGAAGTGACTGTGTTGAGGTTGGTGTTGTGTAGTTGGTATGTATATGGAATGACATTATGGGCACGGGTAAAACGGATGTGATGGCATTTGTCTGGTCTAAATGTCATCTGCCACTTGACTTCCCAGTCTTCAAGTGCAGTTAGGTCGTCCTGTAGTCGAAGGCAGTCATTCCTATCATTAATCAGTCTGTAAACTAAGCTATCGTCTGCAAAGAGTCTAGTGGTAGAGGAAAGTGAGAGTGGGAGGTCATTAATGTATGAAAGGAAGAGAAGGGGACCCAGGACAGGTCCCTGGGGTACCCTAGAGGTCACAGGAACAGATGGAGACTGACTGTCGTCAAGAACTACACGTTGCTTTCTGGTATTCAAGAACGTTCTAATCCAGTGAAGAAGTTGTCCCTGTATGCCATATAATTCTAATTTGTGTAGTAGTCTTTGGTGAGGGATTTTGTCGAAGGCATTGGCAAAGTCTAATACTATGGTGTCAACCTGTCTAATTTTTGTGTCATTGAGGGACTGCAAGATGTCATGAGTAGTTACCAGTAACTGCGTCTCACACGAACGTTTAGGCCGAAAACCGTGTTGATTGTCAGTCAGTATATTTTGTCTATCAAAGTGTTCCATTATGTGTCTATGAATAATGTGTCCTAAATTTTGCAGGGGGCTGAGGTAAGTGAAATAGGTCTATAATTAATGGGAAAGGTTCTGTCTCCGGATTTAAAAATTGGGGTCACATTTGCCAAAAGCCAGTCTTGGGGGAGTTCACCGGTCTGTAAAGTCTGTGAGAATATAACCTGCAGGACAGGGCCAAGAACGCTAGCATTAGTCCTCAATATCCTTCAGGGTATATTGTCTGGTCCAGTCGCTTTGTGTATGTCTACCTCAGATAAGAGTTTCTCAATTCCTTGGGTGTTTATATGAATGGGAGGGATAGGTGGGTGTGATGGTGATGGCATGTCTGGTAAGTGTTCATGTTCATGGGTAAAAACGGACTGGAATTGTGTGTTAAGGGCGTTGGCTTTGTCTTGTGGGTGTGTAACCAAGGAATTGTTGTGTAGTAATGTTGTAATACCGTTCGAGTCTTGTTTGCGTGCTTTAAAAAAGTTGAAGAATTTTTTGTGGTTTTGTGTGTTGTCTGCGAGGAAAGTGGATGTGTATTTAGTTTCTTTCTGTAGTGTTTTCTGTATATTTTTGTATTCTAACCAGTGTTCTGTATCGTTGTATCGTTTTGCTCTGTTGTATGCTTTTACCTTGTTTCTGTGTAGTCTTTTTAATTGTCTATTGTACCATGGTAGTGACCGGTTATGTGTGATGGTTTTCGTAGGTATGTGTTTGTCCATTGTGTCGCGTATAAAGTCACGAAGTCTGGTCCAGTTTGTTTCCACAGAGCTGGCCATTGGGTCTGAGTCAAGGAACGAGTCACGAAATTCAACTAAGTCTTGGGTAATGCCACCCATGTCAGCTCTATTGTACATGTAAATTGTCCTGGGTAATTATTTTTGTGTTGTTGGCTTGTTGTTTGCGTCAATGAGTACCATCTCATGGTCACTAAGACCAGGTAGTACTCGTGTCCGTGTAATTAAGGAAATGTTGTATGTGAGAAATAAGTCTAATATGTTGGATGTGACCCCGTGTCTTATGTTAGGATTATGTCTTTCTACACTGACTTGTGTGCGTGTTGGTTCGAGTACTGTTTGAGTAAGTGAGTGGGTGTTAATGATGTCAATGAAATTTTCATGTAAGAGTTTCATATCATTCTGTAATAGTAAGTCGCCTTATATGGGTGGAATTGTCCAGTGTCGCCTGTGCTGTCCAGTTTATGTCGGGAAGGTTAAAGTCACCAGCCAACCATATATTTTTGGAGGGGTCAATTTTAGATAAACAATCGTCAAGGGTCTGCAGGTATTCTAAGTTTGAATTTGGGGGACGATAAAATGATCCTATAATGAGTGTCCTGCAGCCCTGTATCTGTATTTTAGTCCATACAATTTCAGAGTCCGTGTTCAGTTCGGTGGCTGGGGTCGCAACTAGTCCTGGCTTTGTCGCAATTAGGACTCCGCCATGTTTATCATCTATTCTGTCCTTCCTGTGTAGGGTCATATTATAGGGACTGTCCGTCGGGAAGATTTCACTGTCCTGGATGTCAGGTGTGAGCCAGGTCTCTGTCCCTATAATAATGTCGGGGTCATAGGTCTGGAGGGTTTGGTGAAAGGCGGCTCTTTTGTTTATGATGCTGCGGAAGTTAATGATTAGGGTACGAAGGGAAGACAGTTTTTTATGGGTGATGGAGTCGAGTGTGGTGTTAGTGGTAGAATGGGGTGTGAGGGTGGATGATCTATTGGGGATGGTGATTGGTGTTATGGAGAATGAGTGTGCACTATGGAGAGTCTGGTTGGGTGTAGAATGGTTTGGGAGTGGAGGAGTGGATGATGCGGAGTTAAGGGAAGTCATGTCTTGCTGTCGGTTTTGTTTAGGGGAGGAATTGTCTCTGTTGCGTCTACCTAAACGTCGGGTGATCCTATCTAATGGTGGAGGTGTGTTGTCAGTTGTGGGTGGTGGTGAAGATGAAGTGGTGGTGTCTAATAAACTGAATCTATTGGTGTAGTGTATTGGGGAGTGAAAAAGGGAGGAGATAAAATTAGGCGCACCACAGTCCCAGCAGATCCACGAAAGGCTCCGACCCTCCAATCCGTCGAACGCAGCCATGAAGCCCCCAACACAGCTGACATGATACCAGCCTGCATGCTGGGAAACCTCACAGCAGCGATCGCACTGGATGGCCCGCTGGCCCCATTTCACCGCCCGTCGGCATAATTGACAGGGGTACTTTGGGGCGCGGGGGCCAGGGTTGATCAGAGCCCCTGTGTCACCACACATCATAAGGAGCAACAGGGCACCCCGGAGATTGCCGAGGCAAGCCACCTTTAACCCTTGAGGGCCCTTAGAGGTGCCCAGGTTCCCAAACAGGTGTGTGTATATGGAGGTGTGGGTGTAGATGTCTGGTGTTAGTGAGTCTGGTGTGTTGGTATGTGTGCAGCCAGTGTTTTTATTGTCAGTGTTGTAGAGTATTAAAACTAGTGAGCAGTATGTGTAGAATATTGTTAGTGTACATGTGTATGTTGTTTTGTGTGGGGTGTGTCTGTACATGTTTATAAAGCACCAATATAAATATACAACACAAACTTACCCCTGTACCGAGACAGTCTGCACAGCTGCAGGAAGGAATAAAACGTAAACAAACCCCTAACTTGTGTCAGGGGTCAGTTATATAAAAAAAAGAGAATTGATAATAAAACCTATGAATTTAACTAAAAAGGATATACAAATGTTAAAAAGATGATAAAATACACTAAAAAAAGAACTGTATTATTAAAAATAGTGAAAATTGAGGGGTGGGGGACGGTGTTATGTTGAGGGAGGGTCTGTGTAAATTTAAAAGACATTAAAAACGGTAATAAAAAGAAGGAAAAGATGACGTGAAATGACAGCAAGAACAAACAATCTCGATACTTATCTTGATGAAATGTGATGATATGAAGGGTTCGTTAATTTAAAAAAAAAGAGGAAAGGATAAATGAGAAGGAAGACGGAGCTCGGGGAGGACACGTCCGAGTCCAGGGACTCTACGAAGATCATTATAACAACAGGTTTATCCGTATATTTCCCACGTTGTAATTTCACACACTGCCTCATACATATCACTACATATAACATAACTATAAATAAGGGAAATGCTTTCTTGTATAACGAAAATTTTAATTTTGTTCATTATTGTAATACAAATAATATAATTATTTGCAAACATTACAAGGATTATTAAAATCAATGTAAATTAATAATGTTAATATAAATGGTCAGTTTATATACCACAGAAAGTAATACAGTACTTTAATAGACTTCATAAATACAGACCATGAAAACATAAGCCAGCATTACATACCTACAGTATTAATATATATGAAACGGCACAATTATTACGTGAGAAGAGAATGTAGCGTAGCTTCTGAAGGAAGGAATTTATTACAGCACTCTTGTGACTTAACTGACTCAGACAGAACAGTCAGTGCTTGGAGTGCTGGCATCTGGAGCCTGTTCCTGGTATCTGTTTTAATTAAATTTAATTTAGAAAACAGTCTTTCTGCAGCATTGTTGCATGTAGGTAGTGCCAACACCTGCAATGCGAAAGTAGCAAAGTTATTAAATTGATGTACTCCCTCATTGTCCTTCATTTCCTGTAATTTATTATAAAAGTCAGTGATATTACAATCCTGTATATGTACCGCATGTCTGTCAGGACATTGAGGTAGGTTCACGTTCTATAAAATTTAATGTTTAACATCAATAGAAATTTTCACCTCGCATTTCTCTTTGACAGAAAATGGAAGAAAATGGAATGTTGTGAATGGTATACGATCATAATATGCAGGAGAGGTTGGTATTCAGTAAACATTTAGCTAATATACGATTACAGTACAACGCACACAGTGCATAATACAAATATGAATAACACTTACAGCAGCTAAGATGATGATTCAATGGGTTTCTTCAAGAACTGACGGGACAAGGAGGATAAAATTCACCAGAGTGCATTGGTTTGTTGTCACGGTGATGTGGACGTGGACGAGTTTGTCCACAGAGGGTTGCCAGACTTCACCATATAACCACGCTGGCATACAAATATCCACAAAACGGCAACACTGCCAGTGCGTTGGTGAGCCGAATGTAGGAGCTTTGTACCCCGTACTGACAGCGGATTGGTCAGTCTAGAGATACCAGCAGGTCAATGATTGGTTGGTATGTGCAACTGCTGCTCAAACTGGGTAGTTAAGGGCAGCAGCTGGTGCCTAGTTGTCGGGCTGGTTCTGGTTGTCGGTTACAGGGCCGTGACAGCGGGCTCACACGTTCTGTTCCCGTCCGTCCATCCCCTGGACGCCGCAGTGCTGCACGCGGCACCGAGTTATTTGCCACTTGCCAATTTTGGTATTCCATTTCCGAAATTATTCAACATATTTAGAAATATTCCAAAAGTTTCGCCAATTGAATCTCTTTTTCTTGTGATAAAAACTGAAAATGATAAAAAGTAAAATTTTCGAAAATTATACGCGTGCACCTGGCATGCTGGCAACCCTCGTTAGTCTGTTACAGTGTTACTACTCGCCATTCCGTTCTGGACCTGTCCACTGTCCGTTCATAAGGTTCATTCAATCATTCATCCTGGCCAGTTTACAGACCGCTGTCCATAAAGGTGGACGTCTGCAGTGCTTGCAGTACCGTGCACGCTGATCAAATTAACCCCTTGGGACCGATTGACCGACATATCGGTGATAAAAAAATTAATGGTTCGCTCCGAATCACCGACATGTCGACGTACCTATAAAAAACTGTAGCGAGTAGCTAGCGAGCTGGCGTTGGTAACGATGGAAAGCTAACGTCCTTGAGAAAAGGATTGACTGTGGTAGTGGTGTTTGGCAGCTGCGTATGCCAACAAGGAAATATCTCACCACTACATGGTGTTTTCTTATGTTTCTCGTATCTCTCTGCTGTCTACTATACTCCAGGAGAGTCTAGACACACAAAATTACACTGAAATACGTTTATTATCATTGAAAACCACTTAAACGCATTATTTAGGTGTTTATATACATGTTTAGAGGTACGCAGAGCGTATGAGGTTTTCTTACATGCGTTTCAGGGGATACTATTTATTTATTTTCGGACTTTGACGCTCTGTCATACGCAAACGCGTACACCTAGGAGGCTCCCGTTTTCAGTTCCTGGTGTGTAAATTCAAGCTCTTTCATTCTGTAAGAACAAAATTTGCCTACATGAAAGTCGAAAATGGGGATGAAAAAAAAAAAGAAGAAGTCGGTCCTAAGGGGTTAAGGAACGTGATAAATAACTCATCATTAGTCGTAGTTAACCATGCCAAAGCGGTCTTGATATACGCAGAAGTTCCGAGGGAAATGGTTACAGGACCCGGCGTAACGGGACTGGTGTGTGGAGAAAAAGAAAGTACCGGAACCAGTGTGCCTCAGTGCAGGTATTGTCAGTCTGTACTGATTCCAAAGTTAAGTGACTTGAAAGATCTTGGCAAAAGTAAGAAACGCATAAATAATGCAGAAGCTATGTCAGCTGCTAGGCAACCAACATTAAAGTGTCAGTCTGTAACAAAATCTTGTCAGGAACAGATTCCAAAGGGTCAGATTGTATTATTTGTTGCTAAGCATACATCTATGTCAACTACACCTTTTCACCCTCAAATTAAAATAACTGAAGTTCAAATTAAAACATCTGAAGTTTAATTTAAACTACCTGATGTTTAATTTACAACAACTGAAGTTTAATTTAAGACATTTGAAGTTTAATTTAAAAGAACAGAAGTTTTATTAAAAGTAAGTGAACTGTAATTCAAAATATAACTCATTTGTTCATGAATTCATTGTACAGTAGATAAAAATAAATGAGCAGCGTATCATAGGCTCTGTACCAAGGAAATTACTTGCAAATTAATTCTACTTCTATGATGAACACTTCCCCAGAGAGTATGACACACACAGAATACAGATTGCAATATCTTGAATGCTGCATTGATAATGCCATATCGGCTATCACGCCAATGCTGTGTTTGAAAACCTCCAACCGTGTACAAAAAAAATTTCCGAGTGCAATGCAGATCCAAGATCTTAGGTATGATGACAATTAAATATTTCAGTTTAATACTGCAAACAAAGGCAATGTAATGTTGTATACTATTTATTTTATTTATTTATTTTATTGTAAATCACACGTGATTGTTTTTATTTTTCTGATGAACAGTAAAGAAATCCCAGTTATTATCATGTTTAATTATCGGTGAATGTTTATTTAATTGTTTATGTAATCGTACACAGGAAATCTCCTTTACATTACAAATCACACATACAGATATTAGTCTACGATCAATTAATTGAATTATTTGTTTTATTTTAATTTAGAGTTTACTTATTATTAATAAAACTTCAGTTCTTTTAAATTAAACTTCAGATGTTTTAAATTAAACTTCAGATGTTTTAAATTAAACTTCAGGTAGTTTAAATTAAACTTCAGGTAGTTTAAATTAAACTTCAGGTAGTTTAAATTAAACTTCAGGTAGTTTAAATTAAACTTCAGGCAGTTTAAATTAAACTTCAGGTAGTTTAAATTAAACTTCAGGTAGTTTAAATTAAACTTTAAATGTTTTAATTTGAACTTCAGTTATTTTAATTTGAGGGTGAAAAGGTGTAGTGATCATTTAAGTGAATGATGCAAACGATGTTTGCCAGAAAGCAGTGTTGCAGCTCGCATTCAAGTACGGAGATCGAAGTGTAGTGGTATTATAAAAAATGTCTTGTATCCTCACTTCATGTCAGAATTAAGAAAAGGCATTGGAAATAATGAGTATAGTCTATTGTTGGATGAATCAACTGATGTTAGTGATATTAAGCATTTGGGTATTGCCATAATATACAATGATGAAGAAAAGGAGAGGATTATTTCTTCACATCTAAACCTTTTTGAATTAGAATAATCGAATGCAGTGGGCATTGTCACTGCACTGAAAAGAACTGAATGAATTTGCATTGGACCTAAAAAAGTTGAGAGGAATTGGTACAGATAATGCGAGTGTCATGGTTGGAGTGAACAATGGTGTAAATGAGAAGCTGAAAAAAGAGGTTCTGAATCTAATTTTAATCCGTTGCGTGTGTCACTTGCTGCAGCTGTCTGTATCTGCTGCAACACCAGAGACCTTGCCAAGGAACTTGGATTTCGTAATAACTGAAACCTACAATTGGTTTTCGAGATCTTCGTCTAGGCACTCAACATACAAGATTATATACAACCTTCCAAATGATAACCATGATCCTTTAAAAATTATCAAAGCATGTCAAACTCGATGGCTCTCCATAAGTACAGCCATCGAGAGGATTTGTGATCAGTGATTGGAACTGAAAACACACTTTGATGTTGCACGACACAGTGAAAAGTGCTACACAGCTGAAATGCTTTACAAAATGTATAATGATCCACAAAACCTTGCTTATATAAAGTTTTGGGTCCCAGTATTAAAAGATATCAGACGAGTGAACAAGTCTTTTGAGGGAAATGATGTAGATCCTACCAAATTACTTGATGACTTAGTGATTTTTATGAAGTCTGTAGTGAAAAAATAACCTTGCCAACATTCAAGTTTGACCTTTTGGAGAGCGTTATTGAAAATTATATGGACCCCAAACCTTACCTAGGTTATGAATTCGAGAGAGAAGTGGAAAATATGCGAAAGAAAGGTTTTCCTACTGATCAAGAACACACAGTGAGAGACAGATGTATAAAGTTTATCGTTCATGTAGTGAAGGAGTTACGGCAGAAACTACCTAACAATGTTGAAGTTTTCCAGAAAATGGCGTTACTTTCAGTAGACAATGCACTCCGTGTTGTCAAGGAGTCATTAATACCATTAATGGAACTACTGTAACTATCGCCGGCGGAGATTACTACAATAAAATGTCAGTAGAATGATCTAACTCTCGTCAGGTGGACTCAAGTAAAGGACACAGTACTATTCTGGAATAAGGTAAATAATTACAGAGATGATTAGCATACTAATCCTTTTAATGAACTGGCTAAGTTTGCTTTATCAGTGATTATTATTCCCCATTCTAATGCTAAAGTTGAAAGAATCTTTAGCCAGTTAAACATAGTGAAGTGACAACTGCGTATCCGTATGGGTACAAAAATAACCAATGTTCTCCTCGGAATCAAAGCAAGGACATACTAATGTATGTTTTTTTGTGTCATTCTGCTTCTGGCTTTGGTGATAACAGCTGGGAGAAGCCGCCATTTAGTAACAAACCCTTGAGCAACTTGACACACATGTGGTGAATAATACTAAATAATTGCTGACAATTCACAATTCGAATAATAGTATTAGGATATTGATGTTAGGATGTATTAGGATATTGATGTTTAGAATGTGAGTTTTTTTTAAATATTGTTGTTATTGTTTTTGGTATATGGATTTAAGAGTGTTCAGATCTCTGTCAACTAACGAGACACGGAATTCTTCCTGTCCTCGTTGACAGAACGGGTAGTAGGAAATATTGACAAGGGAGGGGGAAAATATTATTGTATTATTATATAAATATCAATGGACTGGTGTGATAATATTTAAATAAACGGGTTTATAATTAGTTGAGTATTTCCGTCACCGATATTAGCAAATAGACTGTGTTCCTATATAGATATTAATTCTCAATTCACAACACTGATCGTACCCCCATTAAAATTGTAGTCTGGGTTGCTTACTCACGCGCCTAAATAAGCTAACGATATGCTACCCCTCCAGTGTGTGTTCACTTGGTTCCTCGGATCGACTTTGGTCTGGTGGTGGCAGCGTTTACCCAGTACTGGAGAGGAGCTGGACTTGTCCTTTGTATGATTTATTTTTGGTATTCGCAAGGCAAGTCCTGTTCCTCATCGGTCTCTTGTTTTTTTTCCAGACCAGGTTGATACAGCTATAGGATAAAGTAGTAGCATACACTGGTGGCTTTTTGTTTTATTAATGGCAGTGGGTTTCTGTTTTCCTCCCAGAGTAAAGTAAAATAGTAATATTAAATTAAGGGGACAAAAATCGCGCTTTACACATATTCGAGCAATGTCGCCGAGGTCGTGCTATGTTATCGAGCAATGTTTTCCATTGCAGCAGCATGTTCCCACCATTCGTGGGAACGACATTCGTGACATTCGATAGACGTTCGCTAGCTGGCAGAGCGATGGAGCTCGAACCATCCTCTCAGGCGATCGACGGCTGCCATACTGGCGTTCGAAAGGTCGTTCGAACCCCAATTTCGCCCATTGTCGCTCGCACCATCGGCCGATGGTCGGATTTTCTGGAACTATTTGGTAACATTCAGCGTCGAGGGACCGACTCCCACATGCGGTTTTCCGTCCCTCGACGCTGATTGTCGCCAATTGTCGATGCTGAGAATTCCACGCTGTGTGGATGCCTCGTGCTCACTGACCTCAGGTCCCACGCTTCCGTCTTATATAACGCTCGAACCTAGCAGCTGGCTCACACACACCGTGCTGGGTGACACGCGAAGATTCTTGTACTGCGAAAAGGCGCTCCAAAAGTCGCTCCAACGAATTTGGGCGAACAAAAGGGAGCCTTAGAGCGATGTCGCTCTTCAAAAATCCAACGTCGATCGAAGCGTCTAGCAAATGCTTTGATTTCAGAGTCGTTCCGCGAACATTTAGAACATTCCAAAATGTTCGTGGAACCTCTTTTGTCCCGCGACGCCCCATATAATGCTGGAGCTGACGGAAATTTAAATTACATCTTGAATACAAAAGGTTTGAGTGTTGGAATATATTTAAGAATGGCCTAAAGTTGGCGCTACTACCGGTATATTATGCAAACCGCAGGACCATGCAGATTCCAGGACGAGAGAGAAAAAGCGATTATAGCGACACCTGTCGGTGCGCAAGTAAAACAGGAGTGTTCAATATTATTAAATATGCATTTTTAATACATTTCAGCTAATTAATTTATTTATTTAATTAATTTAATTATTATTGATTTTCAGGAAAAAACGGCTCTTTTATCAAATTAATTACTATAAATGACTAATATAAATAAAAAATAAACATTTTAAAGTTAAATAGCATTAAGTTTTGTAATTAAAAATAAATTTTAATTAATTAATTTAATTGTTTTTAATATTTTATTCTTTAAAAACGGCTTTTCTTACCAAATTAATTTATGTTTATTTTTTATTTATATTAGTCATTTATAGTAATTAATTTGATAAAAGAGCCGTTTTTTTCCTGAAAATCAATAATAATTAAATTAATTAAATAATTAAATTAATTAGCTGAAATGTATTAAAAATGCATATTTAATAATATTGAACACTCCTGTTTTACTTGCGCACCGACAGGTGTCGCTATAATCGCTTTTTCTCTCTCGTCCTGGAATCTGCATGGTCCTGCGTTTTGCATAATACACCGGCACATTTAAAACACCTAGTGGAATTGTGTTTTTCACATCCCTCTATTTCATTAGGATATTTTTGGATCAAATGTCCCTTAAGGTGAATATTTGCTTAAAAAACCCCTTTTTTTTCAGGCAGCCACTATCAGAAACACTTAAATGGAGCCAACTGGAAGCAGTGATGTCCCCGGAGTCAGAAGGTGTATTCTTCACGTTTCTGGGAAAAGGACTGTGAAGAAAGATTGTCGTGACATTTTGCCCATTGATAAAAAAAAACTGGTGTGTTGTGCAGGCTGCAGCCCAAAACAGGCGTGAAAAACCTCAAGTTTGCAAAGTCAGTGTATTATGATGTAGTTGTCAGTTTGCCACAACGTCCTACTGAGACAGATGGCTATCACATGGCCTGCTATCAGAAATTCACAGCTGTGAGTTCCACAACTATTTTTTCTGAGGATAGGAAATCTGACACTAGCGATAGGAGTGTGCCGCATCTCCGCTCTTCTACAAGAGCAGATGACAATGCCAAATCTACTTCATCTGCAATAATCCCCGCTACTTGCTTATTCTGTAATTTGCACAGGAAAAACTGGATTTGCTGAACATGGATGCACTCATTCTGGGCTCAGAGAGATCCTCAACAATGGTTGCTTCACTGTGAGGAGAACAGAACATGACTTCAGCAGAATTCCTATTGAATTGGCATTAGAGCAGACAATCAATGCTGATGCTGCATCTCGCCTGAGAGGAATCACCTCATTCACCAATGATTACTCTGCAAGACTGAGATGAATTATCAAAAAAGCTACAAGATCATCCTTTATCACTCAACTTCAAGAAATGACCGGGCTTATCACAAAAGATGTCACACTAGAACTGCGTCCAAGACGAATTCAACAAGACAATGAAGACCTACAGAAGATCATCAACAACATTTGCAACACAAACAATCCATTTGATAAAAACCATGCTCCAGAGACACTATCCAACATCACCACTGGAAAGGGTGCCAGTGAAGAAATTCAACAAAGTCTCCTTGGAGTACCAACAAAAGGGAAAGCCAGGCACAAGGAAATCATAGAATCGTGTGAAAAAGACTCCCTGAACTTCGAAAGACCTATCAAGAAGGAAAAGCTGAAAACATTTGATGAATCTGCAACCAATCGTCGAGCCAGGAACAATGTAGTTGCAGCCCTCAAAGGGGCACGTGATCTGATGGGTCGTCTCCTTGTTCTTGCTACCAATAGGAAACTTGACATGGACATGCGGCATGTCCTCCGTTACCCACTAACCCCAGTACCTCTGACCATGGCTAGCCCAGATGAAGTGATGGCAAAGACTAACAAGAGTGCTTTGTTTGAAATTTTGGAAAACAGTGTGAAAGACCATGACAGGCCAGTGGAAGTAAGTGCTCATATCATAGATGGGCAGTTTCTACTTCACAGCTTGCCAACAAGTTTGCCCCCAACTTACGGAGGACTAGCCAGGAGTATTCTTATCCAGATTTTTAGAAGTTCAGCCAAATCCATTCACATTGTCTTTGATGACTATCCACAACCATCAATAAAGGACACTGAACGGGACAGAAGGGGAGCTGACAACAGAACATTTGTCATCACTGGGCCAGAGCAGCGACGAGTGCCATGAGATATGAATGATGCCCTAAACTCCAGGTCATTCAAAAAACAACTTCCTCAGTTTCTTGCCAGTGAATGGCAGGACCTCTCCTATGCAGAAATTATAAAGCACAAGGAAGTCATCCTAGATGTTCCAGGGTATTGCTACCGATTCAAGGTAGAAGAGGGTGTGATCCAACACAGCACAGTAGAAAGCTTAAGCAATGACCACGAAGAGGCTGACACAAAGATCTGCCTTCATGCAATATTTAAAGACTGTTCAAATAGCGACATTGTGGTCAGGGCATCCGATACAGATGTTGCAGTGATATTATTGTACCATTGCAATAAGTTTCAGTCACGACTCTGGATGGATATTGGAACTGCTGCAAAGAACAACCGGCTGTTTGACTCCAATTGTTCAGGAGCTTGGACCAGATCTTTGTGAAGCATTACCAGCCTCTCATTCCTTCACTGGATCGGGCTACACCTTGTCTTTCATATGAAAGGGTAAAGTTAGGCCATTCAAAATACTTGAAAAACGACCAGACTACCAGAATGCTTTCACAGTTATGGCACGAGATACACAAGTTTCTGATGCCACGAAAACAACCCTCTTGAACTTTACAGCCAATGTTTATGGAACTAAGCTAAACGCCAGCCTTAACAACTGTAGATATCAGAAGTTCATGCAGGCTTATGGACCTAAGAGATATGGAAAAAATCTGTTTTCCAGTTTGAGGGGTATTGATGCTAGTGGACTCCCACCATGTGAAGATGAGGTCAGTACCCACATAAAACGAGCAGCATTTGTTGCCAACTTGTGGGCCAGTGCAGATCAGAGTCACATAGAGCAGCATCCGACAGAAGAAAATGGCTGGCAGTTAGTTGATGGCCAGTACAAACCTGTATGGGTTGATGGAGAGCAACTCCCAGAAACTCTCATCCCAGAGGAAGAGGAACTACATGAAATAGAGAAAGAGGCAGAATATGACATGGAGATTGCATCATCTGATGAAGAGGACAGTTCGGGCGATGATGATGAAGAGGACAGATCAGGTGATTATGAATAAAACCAAAGTTATCAAACAAACAAGAAGCACACAACGATAGAAATTTTTTCTCTGATTCACTCATAAGCAAATGAATGTAATTTAGGATTTTTTACATATCCAGTATACAGTGACTTCATATTTTCATAAATACTTTTTTAAGCAATCAGAAAGTTGATGGTTATTAAACTGACGGAAACAAAGTTGTTTATGTGGCCCTTTATCCCATTCTTAAAATAGTTTTGCACCAAATTTGTCTTTTAGGAATTAACCATTCTTGATCAGTGAGTTGTAAAGCACAATTCCACTAGGTTTCATTCATGTACTTGAAATGTGCTGGTAGTAGCACCAACTTTAGGCCATTCTTTAATGGGTTTTGCACCAAATTTGTCGCTTAAGAACTACGAATTCTCAATCAGTGAGGTGTGAAGAACGTTATCATTAAGTTTGATTGATGTACTCAACATGTGATTTAAATTGCACAATAGCTCCATCTTTAGGTCGTTCTTTAGTGGACTTAGCACCAAATTCACAACTTAAGAACGCCATATCCCTAATCAGACTGTAAAACCAAAACTTTTGGCACCAGTCTGGTTGATGTACTCCAAAATGTAATTTAAACTGATTTTGGGGGGCAGTTCAAGGAGCTCCCCTTACCAAACTCACCAACTGGACAACTTAAAAATCACCGATGAGTGGTCTGTAATGGACTCTGAATGGATTCCAACACTCAAACCTTTTGTACTCAAGATGTAATTTAAATTTCCGTCAGCTCCAGGTCTAATACCATTGCGTGCATGCTGGCGCGCGATGTAGTGAATTTTTCGCGAGCAAAGCGATTGAATTAGATTCCGTTGTGGTGTATTATTTTTCTGGAAGTATCTGGCAACATTCAGCGTCGCGGGACGGAAAATATATATGGCATTTTAACATAACATGAGACGTGATCTTCAAAATACATAAAGGAAATATGATTTTGAAGTGGCATGAGTACCCTAATCAGTAGCATTTGAGGAAAATGTCTATTATTTTGCACAGCCAGTCACAGCCAACTCAACAGGGTGGTACTGGACTGAAGAAGAGATGTTCCTCTTCCTGTGACTACAGTTATTCCATGCTAATATCAGCCTGACATGTTATGAAAATTGTTGATTGAAATACTGGACACCAAATTGTGGGTAGAGTAACCTGGAAATATTATTGAAGAATGTGCCGCATTTTTATACCTCTTGATTTGAATTCCATTATTCCCTTTATTTATGATGAAATGAAAGGGCACCAATGCATTTTGACCATGCTTGACCCTCTAATAACTTAATTTAAAAGGCTCCACACACTGTTGTCTGTCAAAGTTAAGTCCCAGTAGTCTGCCTTGGTTAGAATTTAGTAATTTGCCCAGGTTAGGTCCCAGTAGTTTGGTCAAGTCCAGCTCAGCTAGCTTGGGTCAGCTCTGGCTGATTCTAGAACTGAAAAGTATTAAATGATTTATGGATTATTTACCAATATTAAATATTTTATGGATTGTTTACCAATATGAAATATTTTATGGATTGTTTACTAATATTACCCATCAAACTTCAAACTTCAAGTAGAACATGGAATTATTTGATGTGTACATTTTACTTTGGTCATCTTTTTCTATTTCCTTTAAGCCACAGTATTTTAATACAGTAGTGTTTCTATTGCCTCTATTATATATTGTTGAATGACCTTACGAATATATTCTGTTTACAGTTGTTACTTTCAATTACAGGTTTAAGTGTCCTTTCTGCCCTTTGCAGTCCAATAAAAGGGCATTTGTTATTGCTTATCAGCATTTTAGACACCCTGGTTTAGTACAACGGCATGAAGGTATAAATAGTGTCTAGTAGTTTTGTGTATATAGTACTGGTATTATATAACTCTATATTGCAATCTGTTCAATGAAATGGTTGTGCATAATCATTTTTTACATAATTTACAGCTGTTGAAGTACTGTGCCGTAGCTGTAAAGCATTATGTAATGAGACTACAAAAGTTTGAAGTAACTGGGCTTCCTTCTCTCATGTCTAAAGTAATAGTGCAATTTTCTAATTACTTTAATGCCAGTATAACTCTAACATGGTGCTGATGATGGACCACTTGGAACTGGCACATCATTGTTGACCATCATTTTAAGAATAGATAGGTATTTACAGCATTATACAAGTAATTCTCAGCAATTAACATGTACTTTTTCTGTCCATTATAATAAGAAATTGCTTGTGCATTCATTTGGATGATATATTATCATGGACAAAAATGGTTATCCAATTACATATTTAAAGAGTGAGTGATAGTGCGTGTACCTCCTCCAGACACAACTGATGATAACCCTGTCGATGAGCCAGTCACTATCGAGGTGGAATGTGCTATACCGGTACTAGAAGTCAGTAAAGATGATGTCCGAAGCTTGCAATGTATGTACCGGTATGGTGTTACTTTCCTTTAAAACGTTCTACTTAATTAAAATATGACTTTGGTGTATGGGCTTGTGTTTCTGAAGAGGAACTAAAAATTTTGTTTTGGTTTATAATGCATGTTCTTCTCCATTTTTGTGGGGACATAATACAGTGCACATAAATAATTTGGCTTGTTGTCATTTCTTTGTTTCACCATTATTAGAGAGTACACTGCTTCAGACCTACCTATACTTACAAATTGACAATTGAAGCCCCTCACCTCCACTACCAGCTGATATATATCCATAGTTGCCTTTTCCAATTATACAACAGTATCATCCATGGCCCATATAATCCCACTGATGGGTGTAATGGCATGAGCCTGGGTTACAGTAGCATGATCGTTGTAACAGACTCGTAAAATTTACTCCTGCTTAATTAACCTCAAACTTGTACCTATTCTACAAGGCTAAATCCTGGTTTAACTACAAATATATACAGGTAATCTTTTCCTTATATCACCATCCAGAGTATTATTGCTATAAAAAAACAACAAAGAAATTTAAACACTAATATCTTTTTACAATGTCTTCTGCAGCTTCACAGCACCAACAGAGTGAAGATACTTTTAGTTTTTCAACTACCACTCTTTTCTTTCTACTTCCTTCCTACTTGCTGTCTCGCCTCTCTATCACCGTTTTCTGGCGCTATATGACCTCGCTGTTGCGGCGCCTAATATCAATCAATCAATTAACCTCTACATATTGAGAACTAAAATGTGATCAACAACATAATCTCAGCCGCAGTTTTTCGAATCATATAATTGGACTATAAGTGATAAGGGAGAAAGGCCTATGTCATTAAAACTTTTTAAGAACGAATGAGAAGGTTAAAAATATGAGAAAGAAAAGATAAACGGTAAGAAAGAAGGGAAGGGCAAGCGAGAGAGGGATAAGACAGTAGGGATGATGTGTAAGGTTGCCAGTTACTTGAGAGATACTGTAATATAATAGCCTATGCATAAAATTAGACCAAGTTTATTGAAAACGCCATATAGCGGCGCCTATTTAAGTTTAACATCGATTATTTTTAAGGAAATGCATATTTAGAAGAAAAAAATCCTGGTAAATAGCTTAATGAATTTGTTGACAAATATGATTGTTAAAAAAGTTAGAAAATTAAACCGTCTTCTGCCGAAAAAGAAAAAAAAACAGCTGGGCTTGGGAGAAGGTGATAAATAGGGTGGACTACAAGCACGAGGAATTGGATTGATATTAGGTGGCGCAACAGCGAGGTCATTTAGCACCAGGAAAAGGTGATAGAGAGGTGTGACAGCAAGCAAGAATGAAATAGGAAGAAAGGAGGGACAGTTGAAGAAATATAAGCTAGTGGCTAGGGCCGAAGTGGCGCCAAAACCCTTAAAGTATTGCCCACATCATTACAGGCAATACTCCCCTACGGGGCAAGCACGAGGGATAAAAGGAATACAGGGATAGCTGTCTAATATCCAAAGGATAATATATATTCAGTAGTCTATCCCACTACGATGGTGAACAAAAGACAGTGCCTTTATCTAAAGGACATAATGTAACAGATATTCTAATTCTATTTGTTTGTTATTACTTTTCAACTAATCACCTTCATTTGTCTTACCCTCTTCCCCCTCACCCTCGCCTCAAATCATCACATTTCTTCTCTCCTATATCCACCTACGTTAATGCAGTATGCACTTCTTTAAACGAGGATTCTTCAAACTACGGGTCCCGAATTCCTCCAAACTGGGTCGCAGGCTCACAAAAATAAATACATGAATAAAATAGAATAATAATGTTCGTGACAATAAAATAAATATGAAGTTCATACATGAATCCACCTAACGTATTTTTATAATCGAATATTCATATATTTAATTATCAATAAAACAAAATCATTGCACAAATATTAGCCTTCTTGAGAGAGAATGAGAGAGAGAATGAGAGAGAGAGAGAGAGAGAGAGAGGGAGGGGTAGGTGAGGCAGTGTTTATAATTCTGGTTAGAATTCCTTTTAATCATAAATATTACGTTTCAGTTTCTGGCCTTGTATTTTCTTTGGTTGATAATTCTGATCATTTGTAAAAGATCTTTCTGTATGGGTCGCGAGAATGATGTCATAGTGAAAACTGAGTCACGACTGAAAAAGTTTAAAGAACCCTGCTTTATACTATTGGTGATTCGATACCGTTCTCAGTGTATGCTTCATTCATTCCTCCTGACACACGTCTCTCTACCTGATCATTCGTTACCCTCCTATATAGCTCCGCCCACATTTCTCTCCTCCTCTCCCACTAACATCCCCCCTCCCTCCACCTGCAACTGTTACCAGATCCGACGAGGCCCAAACCAAGTCGCTGATGGATGGGGTGTGGACCATTGATCTGTCCGGAGCTGTACATTAGAATGACGACTCTTAATGCAAATTATTACAATTGTGATTTCTTTTTTCTGCTGCCCTCTGGTAAGGATTTTCATGGGACACTCTACACCAGGTGGTTCACCAGAAGCCTCGGACACTTCAGGCAAGGGGAATCGATCAGGGAACATATTAGCTATGTTGTGAATTACGCAACATGCAACGATAATTGATGTCACATTGTTTATGTCAACCTCCAGATGTTTCAGGCATCGAAACCTACCCTTCAATAGACCAAAAGCATTTTCTGTTACGACTCTAGACTTTGATAATTTGTTATTGGATATGGACTGTTTATTTGTTAGGTGCCCAAGATCTTTGAATGGAATCATTAAACTTGTTTCTAATTTAAATCCTGAGTCACCAGCTAAATGCAACTCATGCCTGGGAAAAGAATCATTAGGTGGATTTCTAAAAGCAGAACTTAACTTGTGGGAGAGGTCTAAACATCGCTGATCATGAATACTTCCAGGACATCCTGTTGATATATGAGTAAATTTCTTGTTTGCATCACACACTGCGAGCAACACGACACTGTGGGTCATTGTACGATCTAAGTAATCTTTCTGCTGCTTTTCTGGGGCCTGAAGTTTTTTATGAGTTGCATCTATAGCTCCAACAATAATAGGAAATCTTGCAATTTCATAAAATTCTGTTTCAGTTTCATCAACATTTGATGGCCAACTAATTATCTGATCTGTTAATTGGCATATTAAAAGAATAGTTGCATAGAACACACGATGCACAGCACTGATTGTCCTTTGAACCTGAACTGCAGTTTCCCGAAATATTGTCTTGTTTCCTAAAAACCATAATGTTAACGATAATCTTTTGATGGCAGGAATCTCTTCTTTGCCATGGACTCTGGATGGAGCATCATATTTCGTTATCTTCTCCAGCAAATAGTGAAATGCATACTTTGTAACACGAAGATGCTGGAAGAATATTCTTTCATCCATGGCCAATAAGTCTCCAGGAAATGAACGATCACTTTCTTCATGTGTTCTGCAACTATTAGCACAGTAGTCTATACATCACTCCGGTGGTACTGTAGTGCAAACAACTGTAAAAGCGGATGTTCTGGCCAACCCAAGATCTGATTTATTACAGGTATAATTACAGAAGTACTGCGTTCTTGGCTAGGGCCGCGCCAGGCCCGGCTAGGTTCCGGGAATTTTCCCTGGTCACTTTATGATAGTTTACATCGGTTATATCCCGGTAGTTTGCCCAGGTTAGGTCCCGGTAGTTTGCCCAGGTAAGATCCCGGTAGTCTTCTGTGGTCTAGGTTAGGTTAGGTCAGACTAATTTCCAAATTATGTTTGTAAAACGGGGCATCTCCGAGAGAAACATCATAGATGAAAAGTGTCTTAGAATGGTCCAAAATAGTAGGTAATGATACTAAAATATACAATATATTGAACTCAGTACTTCTGTAAATTTACCTTATTACATGGTATGTGAAACATCATGGTACAAATGATCTTGGAAGTTGATTCTGGTGCAAAAACCTGTCACCTAAAAAGATGGTTACGTTTGTGACTGAAAGTGCATTGAATGAAAGTTATGCAGAGTAGAGATATATCTATTGCATTACTGTATGTTAAAAATATTCTTATTCACACTTGTTTTGTAATTTAAGGTGAAAAATTTATCCACAATGCAACTTCTATTCTAATTAATTTCATGTGAAACACCCCGATTTCCATCATTCAATTTATGCAGAGGGAAATCATTTCTCTCGATGCAGTCCATCATTCAGAAAAAATAACTAATAAAATAGCTGGATGCCCTGAGGTTGAAGCTGGATTACAGATGACAGTGGAAAAATGTTATGGTCCAGCGTGAAGGCCTTTTCTAGTATCAAACAACTTTTCCTTACCGTGACATATCTGCGAAGCCCATAACTACACTACCAACATGTGCAGGTAGGGAATCACTAGATTCATCATCGAATTCTGCGAGTGCCGCGCACAATACTGGGAAAAACTGCTCTGCTGGGTCTTGTGATGTCATCTTCAATGTTTACAAACAAAGGAACATCAACCCGGGTTGGTGGTCGGCGTGTTCTATTTATACCATACAACCCGGGTTTTTCGGAACAACACAGGTTGCCAACCCGGGTTGATCGAGTGGCTTAAATAGAAGACGCATATTAATATGGCCGACAGATAATTAGAATTGGCTTAATTAGTGCATGCAACTTGCAATCAGCGCCAAATAAACAAAAATTATGATGTAATAAGATGTTGTAGTATTATTTAAGGAGGTATAGGCTGCTTGGATAATTTTTGTACATATTATTATGGAAGACAAAATTTAAAGGATTATTTATATGTAATCAAACTTGCAATTTTTTACCAGTAGCCTACTTACAATTTTCTACCAGTGTTTACACTGCTGCAGAGGTCATAATTATTAAATGTAAATAATATTTATTATTAAAGAAAAATGTGGTTACTCAGTTAATTGATTCTTTACCTAACATATACCTAACCATGCAATTTCGGTGAAATTTCAACATGTGAGGGTTGGTATAATATCCATCAAGTTTTCAGTAATAATAAAGAGTGTCCAATTTTTTTTGTTGTTTTTCCCTCCACCTAAACTCGAGATATGAGGTTGGGTACCTATATAATAATTGTAATGATTTTATTTGGAGATCAGTTGGCCTTCTCTGTGGTTATTTTAAATCTTGCCAAAGTGTATTCCTAATACTAACCCTTTTATTGCTTTCCTATGATATCACGATTCCGTCAAATGATAATTTTTCGGCTATTATTTTGGTTCAGCACCTTCGGCAAGCCAGTTGTTCGGCTCCACGTATCTGGTCTGTTTTTGTCGTCAGATAGTGCTTGCTCCAAGCCCGCTTGGCACCCCATGCCGACGCTTGGACAACAAAAACACCACATATATGCACCATTCCCAGAACTCTCAAAGGTTGTCCAGTGATTCCTGCTAGTTGTATTAAACATTTAGACTTATCCATAGTGAGACCCAATCTACTCGTAGTGCTTTTCCTTATTAACGTTACGTTACTTCCGGTGTCTAGCATTGCAGTACAAATTCCTTCATTTACAATTATATGTATGACTGGAGTGAGGCTCGTCGGGTCTAGTCATTGAGGAGGATTGGTGACAACTCCTTCGATCATCCCAACTGGTGAATTTGATTGTCTAGTAGTAAGGTTTTGATTTGATTGATGAGCAGGAGGACAGATGGGCTTTGATTTGATTGATGAGCAGGAGGACAGATGGGCTTTGATTTGATTGATGAGCAGGAGGACAAATGGGCTTTCCCGGACAAGTGGTATTACCTCGACGACAACCACAACGCAAGCAATCAAAGCAATGTTCCCTCGGTGGTTTTCTCCAACAATCTCTTAGACTCTTAGAGTATGGGTTCTGCGTTGATAAAATGCACAGAACGTCCTAGACCATGGCATTGTTGATGTCGGTGTAGAGGATTGATTGATTGATTGATTTATTGATGCCATTAGGCATCTGGCAGCGCAACAACAATGGTCATATACCGCCCAACATATAAAGGTCATCTACATCATTAATAAAATATGTACAAAAAATAAATAATTTTCACTACCTCAAAAGGGAGAAGCAGCATGAATAAAACCCACGTCTTCCAAAAGATCATATATTAATGAAATAACCTATTTAAGTTAGATATATACAAGAATTGAAATATTAACGAAAGAAACATTAAACTTTAACTACCTAAAAATTAATAGCCATAAATACAATAAAATTCACAATTTGTGGAGAAGGCCAGCCTCCTCCACATAGGAGAGGGTGTTCCCTCCTACACTACAAGCCTCCTCCCCGAGCACCTGGAAGAGACTGTAAGAACCGTCACCCTTCCGGTACTCGGAGAGGTGCCTACGACGAAGGTCCCCAAGGCTGGGACACTCGACAATAAGATGCCGTACTGTCAAAGGGACCAGACAATCATCACAGTAGGGAGGGTGAGCCCTCTCCATTAAAAAGCCATGAGTCAATAATGTGTGGCCAATGCGGAGGCGGACAAGAGCCGTCTCCCACCGGCGGGACAGGCCACTGTAGCTCCACAATCCAAGGCGCTGGCGGATGTCACGGAGCTTGTTAGCCCCGATGGCGTCCCATCTGTCCTGCCAGCAGGAACGAACGGTAGCATCTATGTAGGGTCGAAGGTCCACTGCAGGAACAGGATGACACCTGGCAGGAGGCCGGGAATTGGAGACCACAGCCTTAGCCAGGGCGTCAGCCCGCTCATTCCCATCAACACCCACATGGGCCGGGACCCAACAAAAAGTGACTTTGCGGCCACGACGACCCAGGAGGACAAGCCACTCAAGAATGGCCAACACCAGGGGATGGGTAGAGTTAAAATTGCACAAGGCCTGCAAGGCACTACAGGAATCGCTAAAAATAGTAAACGAAGGCTGAGGGAGAGTAAAAATCACTTGGAGGGCATATAAAATGGCCGAGAGCTCAGCAGTAAAAATGGACATGACAGAAAGGAGCCTGCCTCCACGGCAAAAGTCAGGAAAGACAACTCCAAAGCCAACTCCATCATCAGACTTTGACCCATCAGTGTACACAGGGAGGGATTCCCTGTGAGTGAAGGCATGTTCTAAAAAGAGGGAACGAGCCACTGGAGGAGGAAGAAATTCCTTCTTATCTGTAAAGCAGGTGCAGGGGAAAACTTCTGGAAGAAGCCATGGAGCCACCCTGGGGACCCTCACAGGACAAATCTGAAAGTCATCTATGCCCATCTCCTCCATAGCTTTTCTGACCCGGAAGCCAAAGGGCCATGGTGCACGAGAATGTAAAAGGTAGTACTGAGACATGATATCAGATGACACCGCCAAGCAAGGTAGGGTGTCAGGAAGTCGATGTAATCGATGCCAACAACGAACCATCAAGGACTGGCGACGGAGATCAAGAGGTGGCTCATTAGGGTCCACCAGGAGACTGGGGATTTGGGACGACCTGAAGGCTCCGGTCGCCAGACGTACTCCAGCATGATGAACAGGGTCTAAAACTCTGAGACGGGCATCGGTGGCAGAAGAGTTCACCTCACACCCATAGTCGAGTTTTGACCTAATAACAACATGGTATAGGCGGAGGAGGGTGGCCCGATCAGCCCCCCAGGATGTATGGCTCAGGACCCTCAACAGGTTAAGAGCCTTGAGGCAAGAGACCTTAAGTGTACGTAAGTGGGGAACCCAAGTCAAACGTTTGTCAAAAAGGAGACCCAAAAAGCGAGTCTCCTCGACACATCGTATCCGATGACAATACATGAATAAGTCCGGATCCGGGTGGATGCCTCGGATGCGGCAGAAGTGCATAGCAACTGTCTTGGGAGGAGAAAATCGAAACCCATGAGAATCAGTCCAACGTGACACCCTGTCAAGGGCAAGCTGCATGCGCCGCTCCGCCACTGACATACGGGAAGCAGCAAACCAGACTGCTAGGTCGTCAACGTACATCGAGTTAGCTATACCGTCTGGAAGGGATGAGGCAATGGCATTAATTGCTACTGCAAACAATGTGACACTGAGGACGCTTCCCTGGCCTGGGGGGACGCCCTCCTCCTGTGCAACAGATGCTGAGTGGGTTGTACCAACCCTCACAGAAAAACTGCGACCACTGAGAAACTCCTTAAGAAAGCGTGGAAGGCGCCCCCGCAGGCCATATAAATGGAGTTGCTGCAGGATGCCATATTGCCATGTAGTGTCATAGGCTTTCTCTAAATCAAAGAATACACAGACAAGGTGTTGATGTCGTGCAGAAGCCTCACATGCAGCAGCTTCCAACCTGACCAGAGCATCTGTAGTGGAACGGTATTTACGAAAGCCAGACTGGGACGGAGACAGAAAATCACCCCGTTCCAAGAAGTATACCAGTCTGACATTCACCATCTTTTCAAATAGTTTACAGAGACAGGAGGTCAAGGCAATTGGTCGATAATTGAGGGCAACACCAGAGTCCTTGCCCGGCTTGAGAAAAGGAAGGATGGTAGCAACCCTCCACCCAGAAGGGAAGGCACCCTCCAGCCAGATTCTGTTATATACAGCTAAAAGAAATGAGATCGCTTCCTCACCCAAGTGTCGTAACATTGCATATGGGATGTTGTCTGGCCCAGGAGAAGTGTCGCCGCAGAGAGAGAGAGAGCAGAATGCAAGTCTCTCAGGGTGAATATATGGTTATAACTTTCATTCTCGTTCCCTGTGAAATCCAGGACTGTACGCTCCTTGGCTCTTAACTCATGCCTGACAGAAAGAGGTCGAGAGTCACGGCTGGAGACTTTTGCAAAAGCCTCCGCCATGGTATTGGCCACTGTCAAACCATCCATGATCTTAATTCCATTGACCTTAAGTACAGGTGGAGAACTAGGAGAAAACTTCCCCGCCATCTTACAGACTCTCCTGAACACTTGGGTGAGTGGAGTTTTAGTATTAATTGAAGACACATAGGCCTTCCAAGATGCACGTCGGGCCTCTTTTAAAACTCGTCTAGCCCGAGCCCTTGCCCGTCGGAAGTCCTCTAAAAGAGTTGGGTCCCCACGATTGCGACGAAGGCGAGAGAAAGCAGCGCGCTTCTCCCGCACAGCAGTGGTGCAGACTGGTGACCACCAAGGGACAGGACGTTTGGGAAAGTAGCCAGAAGTTCTAGGGATAGAGTTGAGAGCAGCAGAGTGGAGCATATCAGTGAAATATGTTACAGCCTCGTCAGAGCTACCGAAATCGGCTACAGAAGAGACCGAAGAAGTTAGCTCTCTAAAAAACTGCCAGTCAGCCTTCTCTAATTTCCACCTAGGAAGACGAGACTGTGGTTCGTACCTGTTACCTTCTAAAAGTATAGGGAAATGGTCACTGTCATATAAGTCAGGCAACACTCTCCAAGTAAAATCCAACAGAGCACTGGGTGAGCAAAGGGAAATGTCAATGGCGGTAAAAGTCCCAGTAGGGCTATTAAAATGTGTCACATCTCCCGTATTTAAAACCCCTAATCCCTCATCCTCAATAAAAGAAGCCAATAAAACACCCCTGGGGTTGACCGAACTGTCACCCCACAGAGGATGACGACCATTAAAATCACCCAATAAAATAAAGGGAGATGGAAGGTCCCGTACAAGATGGTTGAGATCACCCCTCTCAACTGTAACACTGGGAGGAAGGTATAGACTGCATACAGTGTACGGGCGGTCCATAAAAACCTTAACTGCAACAGCCTGGAGCGGAGTGTCAAGCTCCAGGCTCATGCATGGAATATCTCGGCGAACTAGGATGGCAGAGCCACCATGATGACCCTGCCCTTCAAATGAACTGGAATAAAATGCGGAGTATGTTGGAGGACTGGCAGGAATGTAGTCCCCAAGTATTGTCTCTTGGAGAGAAACACATTCAGGAGAGAAGCTAGAGAGAAGAACGCGCAGTTCCTCCCAAGAAGCACGCAAGCCACGGCAATTCCACTGAAGGACCTTGAACGGTGTTACTTTAGTACTGATTTTTGGGAAGCCTCACGGAGGTACTTCCCACTACCACCTCGACCTGAGGGTTTATTCAAACAATAAGATTTGTCTAATCCTGGGCCACTAGAAGAAGAGCGAACCCGAGGAGTAGTACTTGGGGCAGTAATTGGGACCCGTAGACGAGTCCCTGAAGCATCTGATATGTTAGAAGAAGATGAAGGTATATGAGATGGGATATTCTTTGAAACAATTACATTGGTTCTGTCCTGTACAGCATTGGTATCACTGACACAGGCAGATACATCAACATCCATAATACAGGTGGTAGAATCACTCCGCTGCTCAAGCGGAAGAGAAAGTGAATCTTTTGAAGTCACAACATCCGTGGCATCCACATTAACTTCACGCCCCTCTGATGATCCCGAAGGAAGCTTGCGAGGAGGAACTTCTGTTGAATCAAGAGATTCATCAGAGCCACGAGAACGATTCTGGTGAAATTGATAGGAAACTATGGATGAGTCCACAGAGATGGTTGCCTCACAAGGTGGAACATCTATAGAGTCAAGTGCCTCAGAGGAACCACGAAGGCGTCTCTGTGGCAGTTTAGGTGACTTAAGTTTCCTTTTGGGAGAGCGTGTGGCAGCGTGAACCTCTACCACATGGACACCTTTAGCTAAAGTCTGAGAATTGTCATCAGTTGAAGGGTCACCAGAATGAGTGTCTGATAAAGTTTCCAAGACAGAGAAACTATTATGTAGAGTAACCTTAGAAACGTTCTCACTAGAGCAAGAAGCAGCTGCCTCTTGAGAGGGTTGAGAGGGTGCTGCAACCAATTTAGGGCGAAGGGAGGAGGCGTATGTCTTCTCACCACCATCCTTCTGTCGCCTGAATAGGTTCTCGTGGTCTTTGCCAAACCAGCAGGGGAGTCGAATAGTATACAGAGTGGAGGTGGAACAAAGAAAGTCTCTATTATTTTTACAATCTTTATTTACTTACAATTGACCCAATAACTATTAATTTACCATGACTGATATATAAATATTCCTCCCTTTGAATTTAAACCCTTAACTCATTAATTATCAAAACAGAGCAAAGAAACATTAATTGATTACAATAACTTAATCAATGGATGTTTAAAGTCAAAAGTCCTGTCACCTCGCTTGCTTCACTGAGGCACACGATGCTCATAGACTCGAGTTTATTAGGTGTAGAAAACGTGCGTATTTCTCGAGTCCATGAACACTGCCTGTCTCGGTGAAGCAAGTGTGGCGACAGGACTTATGTCGCCGACTGTACAGAGCCAGTCCTCGAACGGCTCCCGGATGTAGGCATGCACATATCGACTTTGGACACTTAAAATATCGATTTTTAGCATGTTTTAAGCCTATATTTTGAAAACATTCTAGCACTGAGTAGGCATGTACAGATCGCTTCTGGGACCCAAAAATATCGAATTTTTGGGTGTTTTGAGGTTGAATTTGGGATATAAACGGGTGCAGAAGATGCATACACATATTGACTTGGGGCACCAAAAATATCGATTTTCAGCATGTTTTGGGCCTGTATCTGAGTAGGCATGTATAGATCGCTTCTGGGACCCCAAATTATCGAATTTTCAGTGTTTGGAGCCTGAATTTGAGATATAAACGGGTACAGAAGATGCATGCACATATCGACTTTTGCGCACCTAAAATATCGATATTCTGTATGTTTTGGGCCTGTATTTTGAAAATACTCTAACAGGGAGTAGGCATGTACAGATCGCTTCTGGAACCCCAAAATATCGAATTTTCGGATGTTTTGGGCCTGAATTTGAGATTTTGACTTTGGTCACCTAAAATATCGATTTTTAGTATGTTTTGGGCCTATATTTTGAAAATATTCTAGCACTAAGTAGGTATGTACAGATCACTTCAGGGACCCCAAAATATCGAATTTTCGGGTGTTTTGAGCTTGAATTTGTGATATAAACGGGTACAGAAGATGCATGCACATATCGACTTTGGCCACTTAGAATATCGATTTTTAGCATGCTTTGAGCCTATATTTTGAAAACATTCTAGCACTGAGTAGGCACGTACAGATCGCTTCTGGGACCCAAAAATATCGAATTTTCGGTTGCTTTGAGATTGAATTTGAGATATAAACGAGTGCAGAAGATGCATACACATATTAACTTTGGGCACCTAAAATATCGATTTTCAGCATGTTTTTGGCCTGTATATTGAAAATACTCTAACACGGAGTAGGTATGTACAGTTCGCATCTGGGACCCCAAAATATAGAATTTTCGGGTGTTTTGAGCCTGAATTTGAGATTTCGACTTTGGGCACCTAAAATATCGATTTTTAGCATGTTTTGGGCCTATATTTTGAAAATATTCTAGCACTAAGTAGGCATGTACAGATCACTTCTGGGACCCCAAAATATCGAATTTTCGGGTGTTTTGAGCCTGAATTTGAGATATAAACGGGTACAAAAGATGCATACACATATTGACTTTGGTCACCTAAAATATCGATTTTCAGCATGTTTTGGGCCTGCATTTTGAAAATACTCTAACCCGGAGTAGGCATGTACAGATCGCTTCTGGGACCCCAATATATCGAATTTTCGGGTGTTTTGGGCCAGAATTTGAGATATCGACTTTGGGCACCTAAAATATCGATTTTAGCATGTTTTGGGCCTATATTTTGAAAATATTCTAGCACTGAGTAGGCATGTACAGATCGCTTCTGGGACCCCAAAATCTCGAATTTTCGGGGGTTTTAAGCCTGAATTTGAGATATAAACGGGTACAGAAGATACATGCACATATCGACTTTTGGGCACCTAAAATATCGATTTTGAGCATGTTTCGGGTCTGTTTTCTTGAAAACATTCTAGCACTGAGTAGGCATGTACAGATCGCTTCTGGGACTCAAAAATATCGAATTTTCGGGTGTTTTGAGGTTGAATTTGAGATGTAAACGGGTACAGAAGCATCCACATATCGACTTTTGGGCACCTAAAAGAACGATTTTCAGTATGTTTTGGGCCTGTATATTGAAAATACTCTGACAGATCGCTTCTGGGACCCCAAAATATCGACTTTTCGGGTGTTTTGGGCCTGAATTTAAGATATCGACTTTGGGCACCTAAAATATCGATTTTTAGCATGTTTTGGGCCTATATTTTAAAAATATTCTAGCACTGAGTAGGCATGTACAGATCGCTTTTGAGACCCCAAAATATCGAATTTTCGGGTGTTTTGAGCCTGAATTTGAGATATAAACGGGTACAGAAGATGCATGCACATATCGACTTTTGGGCACCTAAAATATCGATTTTGAGCATGTTTTGGGTCTGTATCTGAGTAGGCATGTATAGATCACTTCTGGGACCCCAAAATATAGAATTTTCGGGAGTTTGGAGCCTGAATTTGAGATATAAACGGGTACAGAAGCATCCACATATTGACTTTTGGGCACCTAAAAGATCGATTTTCAGTATGTTTTGGGCCTGTATATTGAAAATACTCTAACAGATCGCTTCTGGGACCCCAAAATATCGCATTTTCGGGTGTTTTGGGCCTGAATTTAAGATATCGACTTTGGGCACCTAAAATATCGATTTTTAGCATGTTTTGGGCCTATATTTTGAAAATATTCTAGCACTGAGTAGGCATGTACAGATCGCTTCTGGGACCCCAAAATATCGAATTTTCGGGTGTTTTGGGCCTGAATTTCAGATATCGACTTTAGGCACCAAAAATATCGATTTTTTAGCATGCTTTGGGCCTATAATTTGAAAATATTCTAGCAATGAGTAGGCATGTACAGATCGCTTCTGGGACCCCAAAATATCGAATTTTTGGGTGTTTTGAGCCTGAATTTAAGATATAAACGGGTACAGAAAATGCATGCACATATTGACTTTGGGCACCTAAAATATCGATTTTCAGCATGTTTTGGGCTTGTATTTTTGAAAATACTCTAACACGGAGTAGGCATGTACAGATCGCTTCTGGGACCCAAAAATATCGAATTTTCGGGTGTTATGAGTCTGAATTTGAGATATAAACATGTACTGAAGATGCATGCACATATCGACTTTTGGGCACCTAAAATATCGATTTTGAGCATGTTTTGGGCCTGTATCTGAGTAGGCATGTACAGATCGCTTCTTGGACTCCAAAATATCGAATTTTCGGGTGTTTTGCGCCTGAATTTGAGATATCGACTTTGGGCACCTAAAATATCGATTTTTAGCATGTTTTCGGTCTGTATTTTGAAAATACTCTAACACGGAGTAGGCATGTACAGATCGCTTCTGGGTCCACAAAATATCGAATTTTCGGGTGTTTTGGGCCTGAATTTGAGATATCGACATTGGGCACCTAAAATATCGATTTTTAGCATGTTTTGAGCCTATTTTTTAAAAACATACTAGCACTGAGTAGGCATGTACAGATCGCTTCTGGGACCCAAAAATATCGAATTTTCGGGTGTTTTGAGGTTGAATTTGAGATATAAACGAGTGCAGAAGATGCATATTACCTTTGGGCACCTAAAATATCGATTTTCAGCATGTTTTGGGCCTATATCTGAGTAGGCATGTACAGATAGCTTCTGGGACTCGAAAATATCGAGTTTTCGGGTGTTTGGAGCCTGAATTTGAGATATAAACGGGTACAGAAGATGCATGCACATATCGACTTTTGGGCACCTAAAATATCGATTTTCTGTATGTTTTGGGCCTGTATTTTGAAAATACTCTAACACGGAGTAGGTATGTACAGATCGCTTCTGGGACCCCAAAATATCGAATTTTCGTGTGTTTTGGGCCTGAATTTCAGATATTGACTTTGGGCACCTAAAATATAGATTTTTAGCATGTTTTGGGCCTATATTTTGAAAATATTCTAGCACTGAGTAGGCATGTACAGATCGCTTCTGGGACCCCAAAATATCGAATTTTTGGGTGTTTTGAGCCTGAATTTAAGATATAAACGGGTACAGAAAATGCATGCACATATTGACTTTGGGCACCTAAAATATCGATTTTCAGCATGTTTTGGGCTTGTATTTTTGAAAATACTCTAACACGGAGTAGGCATGTACAGATCGCTTCTGGGACCCAAAAATATCGAATTTTCGGGTGTTATGAGTCTGAATTTGATATATAAACATGTACTGAAGATGCATGCACATATCGACTTTTGGGCACCTAAAATATCGATTTTGAGCATGTTTTGGGCCTGTATCTGAGTAGGCATGTACAGATCGCTTCTTGGACTCCAAAATATCGAATTTTCGGGTGTTTTGCGCCTGAATTTGAGATATCGACTTTGGGCACCTAAAATATCGATTTTTAGCATGTTTTCGGTCTGTATTTTGAAAATACTCTAACACGGAGTAGGCATGTACAGATCGCTTCTGGGTCCACAAAATATCGAATTTTCGGGTGTTTTGGGCCTGAATTTGAGATATCGACTTTGGGCACCTAAAATATCGATTTTTAGCATGTTTTGAGCCTATTTTTTAAAAACATACTAGCACTGAGTAGGCATGTACAGATCGCTTCTGGGACCCAAAAATATCGAATTTTCGGGTGTTTTGAGGTTGAATTTGAGATATAAACGAGTGCAGAAGATGCATATTACCTTTGGGCACCTAAAATATCGATTTTCAGCATGTTTTGGGCCTATATCTGAGTAGGCATGTACAGATAGCTTCTGGGACTCGAAAATATCGAGTTTTCGGGTGTTTGGAGCCTGAATTTGAGATATAAACGGGTACAGAAGATGCATGCACATATCGACTTTTGGGCACCTAAAATATCGATTTTCTGTATGTTTTGGGCCTGTATTTTGAAAATACTCTAACACGGAGTAGGTATGTACAGATCGCTTCTGGGACCCCAAAATATCGAATTTTCGTGTGTTTTGGGCCTGAATTTCAGATATTGACTTTGGGCACCTAAAATATAGATTTTTAGCATGTTTTGGGCCTATATTTTGAAAATATTCTAGCACTGAGTAGGCATGTACAGATCGCTTCTGGGACCCCAAAATATCGAATTTTCGGGTGTTTTTAGCCTGAATTTGAGATATAAACGGGTACAGAAAATGCATGCACATATTGACTTTGGGCACCTAAAATATCGATTTTCAGCATGTTTTGGGCCTGTATTTTGAAAATACTCTAACACGGAGTAGGCATGTACAGATCGCTTCTGGGACCCAAAAATATCGAATTTTCGGGTGTTATGAGTCTGAATTTGAGATATAAACATGTACTGAAGATGCATGCACATATCGACTTTTGGGCACCTAAAATATCGATTTTGAGCATGTTTTGGGCCTGTATCTGAGTAGGCATGTACAGATCGCTTCTTGGACTCCAAAATATCGAATTTTCGGGTGTTTTGCGCCTGAATTTGAGATATCGACTTTGGGCACCTAAAATATCGATTTTTAGCATGTTTTCGGTCTGTATTTTGAAAATACTCTAACACGGAGTAGGCATGTACAGATCGCTTCTGGGTCCACAAAATATCGAATTTTCGGGTGTTTTGGGCCTGAATTTGAGATATCGACTTTGGGCACCTAAAATATCGATTTTTAGCATGTTTTGAGCCTATTTTTTAAAAACATACTAGCACTGAGTAGGCATGTACAGATCGCTTCTGGGACCCAAAAATATCGAATTTTCGGGTGTTTTGAGGTTGAATTTGAGATATAAACGAGTGCAGAAGATGCATATTACCTTTGGGCACCTAAAATATCGATTTTCAGCATGTTTTGGGCCTATATCTGAGTAGGCATGTACAGATAGCTTCTGGGACTCGAAAATATCGAGTTTTCGGGTGTTTGGAGCCTGAATTTGAGATATAAACGGGTACAGAAGATGCATGCACATATCGACTTTTGGGCACCTAAAATATCGATTTTCTGTATGTTTTGGGCCTGTATTTTGAAAATACTCTAACACGGAGTAGGTATGTACAGATCGCTTCTGGGACCCCAAAATATCGAATTTTCGTGTGTTTTGGGCCTGAATTTCAGATATTGACTTTGGGCACCTAAAATATAGATTTTTAGCATGTTTTGGGCCTATATTTTGAAAATATTCTAGCACTGAGTAGGCATGTACAGATCGCTTCTGGGACCCCAAAATATCGAATTTTCGGGTGTTTTTAGCCTGAATTTGAGATATAAACGGGTACAGAAAATGCATGCACATATTGACTTTGGGCACCTAAAATATCGATTTTCAGCATGTTTTGGGCCTGTATTTTGAAAATACTCTAACACGGAGTAGGCATGTACAGATCGCTTCTGGGACCCAAAAATATCGAATTTTCGGGTGTTATGAGTCTGAATTTGAGATATAAACATGTACTGAAGATGCATGCACATATCGACTTTTGGGCACCTAAAATATCGATTTTGAGCATGTTTTGGGCCTGTATCTGAGTAGGCATGTACAGATCGCTTCTTGGACTCCAAAATATCGAATTTTCGGGTGTTTTGCGCCTGAATTTGAGATATCGACTTTGGGCACCTAAAATATCGATTTTTAGCATGTTTTCGGTCTGTATTTTGAAAATACTCTAACACGGAGTAGGCATGTACAGATCGCTTCTGGGTCCACAAAATATCGAATTTTCGGGTGTTTTGGGCCTGAATTTGAGATATCGACTTTGGGCACCTAAAATATCGATTTTTAGCATGTTTTGAGCCTTTTTTTTAAAAACATACTAGCACTGAGTAGGCATGTACAGATCGCTTCTGGGACCCAAAAATATCGAATTTTCGGGTGTTTTGAGGTTGAATTTGAGATATAAACGAGTGCAGAAGATGCATATTACCTTTGGGCACCTAAAATATCGATTTTCAGCATGTTTTGGGCCTATATCTGAGTAGGCATGTACAGATAGCTTCTGGGACTCGAAAATATCGAGTTTTCGGGTGTTTGGAGCCTGAATTTGAGATATAAACGGGTACAGAAGATGCATGCACATATCGACTTTTGGGCACCTAAAATATCGATTTTCTGTATGTTTTGGGCCTGTATTTTGAAAATACTCTAACACGGAGTAGGTATGTACAGATCGCTTCTGGGACCCCAAAATATCGAATTTTCGTGTGTTTTGGGCCTGAATTTCAGATATTGACTTTGGGCACCTAAAATATAGATTTTTAGCATGTTTTGGGCCTATATTTTGAAAATATTCTAGCACTGAGTAGGCATGTACAGATCGCTTCTGGGACCCCAAAATATCGAATTTTCGGGTGTTTTTAGCCTGAATTTGAGATATAAACGGGTACAGAAAATGCATGCACATATTGACTTTGGGCACCTAAAATATCGATTTTCAGCATGTTTTGGGCCTGTATTTTGAAAATACTCTAACACGGAGTAGGCATGTACAGATCGCTTCTGGGTCCCAAAAATATAGAATTTTCCGGTGTTTTGAGCCTGAATTTGAGATAAGAACAGGTACTGAAGATGCATGCACATATCGACTTTTGGGCACTTAAAATATCGATTTTGAGCATGTTTTGGGTCTGTATCTTGAAAACATTCTAAAACGGAGTAGGCATTTACAGATCGCTTCTGGGACCCAAAAATATAGAATTTTCGGGTGTTTTGAGCCTGAATTTGAGATATAAACAAGTACTGAAGATGCATGCACATATCGACTTTTGGGCACTTAAGGGGACACCACACTACTTAACGTCATAAAAAACGAGAAGCAGAAGCTAAAAAAAATTTCGCATTAAAATAATCACCAAAAATCAATATTTACCCCTATATACAGCCACTTCTTAATGCTCTATAGTCTTGGCCAAGCCGAAGAGAATGGAAGTATAGAGCACCAACTGAAGCATTTCCTAGTGATTTTAGTTTCAAAGTGATTTTTTTGTATTTTTTTTCAAATTTCTCCACTAAAAAAGCAAACAACACGAAAGGTATTGATGTTTTGTCAATGAATATGATTCACACGTAATATACGTATATATGAGCACAGTTTGTCGTTTGGATTTCGATCTAAAAGGATTATTTTTGTTTTGGCGAATTTTTTCCCAAACATTTCTGGCGAAATTTTTTTTCAACAATTTCAGGCGAGGAATTTTCCCATTTATAGCAGTGATAATGGACTCTTTCGTCATCAGCAGTGTTGCTATATATCAGAGGATAGTTCACATAAATCTTATGCAATTCTGAAACATAGTTTTTTTGTTGTTAATTTTTTACAAAATAATTTTAAAAGTGTTAGGAAAAATATTATTTGTTGCTCGATTGTAATGAAAATTTGTCAATATATGTAAAACCAAACGAGAATTACGATGGCAAAAAGCTTTTGCTTCTAAAATTAACAGGAGCGCAGATAGGGTGTTGGAGTGTGGTGTCCACATAAAATATCGATTTTGAGCATGTTTCGGGTCTGTATCTTGAAAACATTCTAGCACTGAGTAGGCATGTACATATCGCTTCTGGGACTCAAAAATATCGAATTTTCGGGTGTTTTGAGGTTGAATTTGAGATATAAACGAGTGCAGAAGATGCATGCACATATCGACTTTGAACACTTAAAATATCTATTTTTAGCATGTTTTGGGCCTCTATTTTGAAAACATTTTAGCACTGAGTAGGCATGTACAGATCACTTCTGGGACCCCAAAATATCGAATTTTCGTGTGTTTTGAGGTTGAATTTGATATATAAACGAGTGCAGAAGATGCATACACATATTAACTTTGGGCACCTAAAATATCGATATTCTGTATGTTTTGGGCCTGTATTTTGAAAATACTCTAAGACGGAGTAGGCATGTACAGATCGCTTCTGGGATTACGAAATATCGAATTTTCGGGTGTTTTGGGCCTGAATTTGAGATATCGACTTTGGGCACCTAAAATATCGATTTTTAGCATGTTTTGGGCCTATATATTGAAAATATTCTAGCACTGATTAGTCATGTACAGATCGCTTCTGGGACCCCAAAATATCGAATTTTCGGGTGTTTTGATGCCTGAATTTGAGATATAAACGGGTACAGAAGATGCATACACATATTGACTTTAGTCACTTAAAATATCGATTTTCAGCATGTTTTGGGCCTGTATATTGAAAATATTCTATCACGGAGTAGGCAAGTACAGATCGCTTCTGGGACCCCAAAATATCGAATTTTCGAGTGTTTAGAGCCTGAATTTGAGATATAAACGGGTACAGAAGCATCCACATATCGACTTTTGGGCACCTAAAAGATAGATTTTCAGTATGTTTTGGGCCTGTATATTGAAAATACTCTGACAGATCGCTTCTGGGAACCCAAAATATCGAATTTTCGGGTGTTTTGAGCCTGAAATTGAGATATAAACGGGTACAGAAGATGCATGCACATATCGACTTTTGGGCACCTAAAATATCGATTTTGAGCATGTTTTGGGTCTGTATCTGAGTAGGCATGTACAGATCACTTCTGGGACCCCAAAATATAGAATTTTCGGGTGTTTGGAGCCTGAATTTGAGATATAAACGGGTACAGAAGCATCCACATATCGACTTTTGGGCACCTAAAAGATCGATTTTCAGTATGTTTTGGGCCTGTATATTGAAAATACTCTAACAGATCGCTTCTGGGACCCCAAAATATCGAATTTTCGGGTGTTTTGGGCCTGAATTTCAGATATCGACTTTAGGCACCTAAATTATCGATTTTTAGCATGTTTTGGGCCTATATTTTGAAAATATTCTAGCACTGAGTAGGCATGTACAGATCGCTTCAGGGACCCAAAAATATCGAATTTTCGGGTGTTTTGAGGTTGAATTTGGGATATAAACTGGTGCAGAAGATGCATACACATATTGACTTTGGGCACCTAAAATATTGATTTTCAGCATGTTTTGGGCCTGTATCTGAGTAGGCATGTACATATCGCTTCTGGGACCCCAAAATATCGTATTTTCGGGTGTTTGGAGCTTGAATTTGAGATATAAACGGGTACAGAAGATGCATGCACATATCGACTTTTGGGCACCTAAAAGATCGATTTTCAGTATGTTATGGGCCTGTATTTTGAAAATACTCTAACACGGAGTAGGCATGTACAGATTGCTTCTGGGACCCCAAAATATCGAATTTTCAGGTGTTTTGGGCCTGAATTTGAGATATCGACTTTGGGCACCTAAAATATCGATTTTTAGCATGTTTTGGGCCTATATTTTGAAAATATTCTAGCTCTAAGTAGGCATGTACAGATCACTTCTGGGATCCCAAAATATCGAATTTTCGGGTGTTTTGATCCTGAATTTGAGATATAAACGGGTACAGAAGATGCATGCACATATCGACTTAGGACATTTAAAATATCGATTTTTAGCATGTTTAGAGCCTATATTTTGAAAACCTTCTAGCACTGAGTAGGCATGTATAGTTCGCTTCTGGGGCCCAAAAAATATCGAATTTTCAGGTGTTTTGAGGTTGAATTTGGGATATAAACGGGTGCAGAATATGCATACACATATTGACTTTAGTCACCTAAAATATCGATTTTCAGCATGTTTTGGGCTTGTATTTTGAAAATACTCTAACACGGAGTAGGCAAGTACAGATCGCTTCTGGGACCCTAAAATATCAAATTTTCGGGTGTTTGGAGCCTGAATTTGAGATATAAACGGGTACAGAAGATGCATGCACATATCGACTTTTGGGCACCTAAAAGATCGATTTTCAGTATGATATGGGCCTGTATTTTGAAAATACTCTAACACGGAGTAGGCAAGTACAGATCGCTTGTGGAACCCCAAAATATCGAATTTTCGGGTGTTTTGGGCCTAAATTTGAGATATCGACTTTGGGCACCTAAAATATCGATTTTTAGCATGTTTTGGGCCTATATTTTGAAAATATTCTAGCACTGAGTAGGCATGTACAGATCGCTTCTGGGACCACAAAATATCAAATATTCGGGTGTTTTGATCCTGAATTTGAGATATAAACGGGTACAGAAGATGCATGCACATATCGACTTTTGGGCCACTAAAATATCGATTTTGAGCATGTTTTGGGTCTGTATCTTGAAAACATTCTAACTAAGAGTAGGCATGTACAGATCGCTTCTAGGACCCAAAAATACCGAATGTTCGGGTTTTTTGAGGTTGAATTTGGGATATAAACGGGTGCAGAAGATGCATACACATATTGACTTTGGTCACCTAAAATATCGATTTTCAGCATGTTTTGGGCCTGTTTTTTGAAAATACTTTAACACGGAGCAGGCAAGTACAGATTGCTTATGGGACCTCAAAATATCGAATTTTCGGGTGTTTTGAAGTTGAATTTGAGATATAAACGAGTGCAGAAGATGCATACACTTATTTACTTTGGGCACCTAAAATATCGATTTTCAGCATGTTTTGGGCCTGTATCTGAGTAGGCATGTACAGATCGCTTCTGGGACCCTAAAATATCGAATTTTCGGGTGTTTGGAGCCTGAATTTGAGATATAAACGGGTACAGAAGATGCATGCACATATCGACTTTTGGGCACCTAAAAGATCGATTTTCAGTATGATATGGGCCTATATTTTGAAAATATTCTAGCACTAAGTAGGCATGTACAGATCACTTCTGGGACCCCAAAATATCGAATTTTCGGGTGTTTTGATCCTGAATTTGAGATATAAACGGGTACAGAAGATGCATGCACATATCGACTTTGGACACTTAAAATATCGATTTTTAGCATGTTTTCAGCCTATATTTTGAAAACATTCTAGCACTGACTAGGCATGTACAGTTCGCTTCTGGGACCCAAAACATATCGAATTTTCGGGTGTTTTGAGGTTGAATTTGGGATATAAACGGGTGCAGAAGATGCATACACATATTGACTTTGGTCACCTAAAATATCGATTTTCAGCATGTTATGGGCCTGTATTTTAAAAAATACTCTAACACGGAGTAGGCAAGTACAGATCTCTTCTGGGACCCCAAAATATCGAATTTTCGGGTGTTTTGGGCCTGAATTTTAGATATCGACTTTGGGCACCTAAAATATCGATTTTTAGCATGTTTTGAGCCTATATTTGAAAATACTCTGACACAGTGTAGGCATGTACAGATCGCTTCTGGCACTCCAAAATATCGAATTTTCGGGTGTTTTGAGCCTGAATTTGAGATATAAACGGGTACTGAAGATACATGAACATATCGACTTTTCGGCCACTAAAATATCGATTTTAAGCATGTTTTGGGTCTGTATCTTGAAAACATTCTAACTAGGAGTAGGCATGTACTGATCGCTTCTGGGAACCAAAAATCTCTAATTTTCGGGTGTTTTGAGCCTGAATTTGAGATATAAACGAGTGCAGAAGATGCATACACATATTAACTTTGGGCACCTAAAATATCGATTTTCAGCATGTTTTGGGCCTGTATCTGAATAGGCATGTACCGATCGCTTCTGGGACCCCAAAATATCAAATTTTCGGGTGTTTGGAGCCTGAATTTGAGATATCGACTTTGGGCACCTAAAATTTCGATTTTTAGCATGTTTTGGGCCTATATTTGAAAGTACTCTGACACAGAGTAGGCATGTACAGATCGCTTCTGGCACTCCAAAATATCGAATTTTCGGGTGTTTTGAGCCTGAATTTGAGATATAAACGGGTACTGAAGATGCATGAACATATCGACTTTTGGGCCACTAAAATATCGATTTTGAGCATGTTTTGGGTCTGTATCTTGAAAACATTCTAACTAGGAGTAGGCATGTACAGATCGCTTCTAGGACAAAAAAATACCGAATTTTCGGGAGTTTTGAGCTTGAATTTGAGATATAAACGGGTACAGAAGATGCATGCACATATCGACTTTGGACACTTAAAATATCTATTTTTAGCATGTTTTGAGCCTATATTTTGAAAACATTCTAGCACTGAGTAGGCATTCACAGATCGCTTCTGTGATCCAAAAATATCGAATTTTCGGGTGTTTTGAGGTTGAATTTGAGATATAAACGAGTGCAGAAGATGCATACACATATTAACTTTGGGCACCTAAAATATCGATTTTCAGCATGTTTTGGGCCTGTATCTGAGTAGGCATGTACAGATCGCTTCTGGGACCCCCAAATATCGAATTTTAGGGTGTTTGGAGCCTGAATTTGAGGTATAATCGGGTACAGAAGATGCATGCACATATAGACTTTTCGGCACCTAAAATATCGATTTTCTGTATGTTTTGGGCCTGTATTTTGAAAATACTCTAATACGGAGTAGGTATGTACATATCGCTTCTCTGACCATAAAATATCGAATTTTCGGGTGTTTTGGGCCTAAATTTGAGATATCGACTTTGGGCACCTAAAATTTCGATTTTTACCATGTTTTGGGCCTATATTTGAAAATACTCTAACACAGTGTAGGCATGTACAGATCGCTTCTGGCACTCCAAATTATCGAATTTTCGGGTGTTTTGAGCCTGAATTTGAGATATAAACGGGTACAGAAGATGCATACACATATCGACTTTGGACACTTAAAATATCTATTTTTAGCATGTTTTGAAGCCATATTTTGAAAAAATTCTAGCACTGAGTAGGCATGTTCAGATCGCTTCTGGGACCAAAAAATATCGAATTTTCGGGAGTTTTGAGGCTAAATTTGAGCTGTAACGAGTGCAGAAGATGCATACGCATATTAACTTTGGGCACCTAAAATATCGATTTTAAGCATGTTTTGGGCCTGTATCTGAGTAGGCATGTACAGATCTCTTCTGGGACCCAAAAAATATCGAATTTTTGGGTGTTTTGAGGTTGAATTTGGGATATAAACGGGTGCAGAAGATGCATACACATATTGACTTTGGTCACCTAAAATATCGATTTTCAGCATGTTTTGGGCCTGTATTGTGAAAATACTCTAACACGGAGTAGGCAAGTACAGATCGCTTCTGGGACCCCAAAATATCGAATTTTCGGGTGTTTTGGGCCTGAATTTGAGATATCGACTTTGGGCACCTAAAATATCGATTTTTAGCATGTTTTGGGCCTGTATTTTGAAAATATTCTAGCACTAAGTAGGCATGTACAGATCACTTCTGGGATACCAAAATATCGGTTTTTCGGGTGTTTTGATCCTGAATTTGAGATATAAATGGGTACAGAAGATGCATGCACATATCAACTTTGGACATTCAAAATATCGATTTTTAGCATGTTTTAAGCATATATATATATTTTGAAAACATTCTAGCACTGACGAGGCATGTACAGTTCGCTTCTAGGACCCCAAAATATCGAATTTTCGGGTGTTTTGAGGTTGAATTTGAGATATAAACGAGTGCAGAAGATGCATACACATATTAACTTTGGGCACCTAAAATATCGATTTTCAGCATGTTTTGGGCCTGTATCTGAGTAGGCATGTACAGATCGCTTCTGGGACCCCCAAATATCGAATTTTAGGGTGTTTGGAGCCTGAATTTGAGGTATAAACGGGTACAGAAGATGCATGCACATATAGACTTTTCGGCACCTAAAATATCGATTTTCTGTATGTTTTGGGCCTGTATTTTGAAAATACTCTAATACGGAGTAGGTATGTACATATCGCTTCTCTGACCATAAAATATCGAATTTTCGGGTGTTTTGGGCCTAAATTTGAGATATCGACTTTGGGCACCTAAAATTTCGATTTTTACCATGTTTTGGGCCTATATTTGAAAATACTCTAACACAGTGTAGGCATGTACAGATCGCTTCTGGCACTCCAAATTATCGAATTTTCGGGTGTTTTGAGCCTGAATTTGAGATATAAACGGGTACAGAAGATGCATACACATATCGACTTTGGACACTTAAAATATCTATTTTTAGCATGTTTTGAAGCCATATTTTGAAAAAATTCTAGCACTGAGTAGGCATGTTCAGATCGCTTCTGGGACCCAAAAATATCGAATTTTCGGGTGTTTTGAGGCTAAATTTGAGCTGTAACGAGTGCAGAAGATGCATACGCATATTAACTTTGGGCACCTAAAATATCGATTTTAAGCATGTTTTGGGCCTGTATCTGAGTAGGTATGTACAGATCTCTTCTGGGACCCAAAAAATATCGAATTTTTGGGTGTTTTGAGGTTGAATTTGGGATATAAACGGGTGCAGAAGATGCATACACATATTGACTTTGGTCACCTAAAATATCGATTTTCAGCATGTTTTGGGCCTGTATTGTGAAAATACTCTAACACGGAGTAGGCAAGTACAGATCGCTTCTGGGACCCCAAAATATCGAATTTTCGGGTGTTTTGGGCCTGAATTTGAGATATCGACTTTGGGCACCTAAAATATCGATTTTTAGCATGTTTTGGGCCTGTATTTTGAAAATATTCTAGCACTAAGTAGGCATGTACAGATCACTTCTGGGATACCAAAATATCGGTTTTTCGGGTGTTTTGATCCTGAATTTGAGATATAAATGGGTACAGAAGATGCGTGCACATATCAACTTTTGACATTCAAAATATCGATTTTTAGCATGTTTTAAGCATATATATGTATTTTGAAAACATTCTAGCACTGACGAGGCATGTACAGTTCGCTTCTGGGACCCCAAAAATATCGAATTTTCGGGTGTTTTGAGGTTCAATTTGGGATATAAACGGGTGCAGAAGATGCATGCACATGATGACTTTGGTCACCTAAAATATCGATTTTCAGTATGCTTTGGGCCTCTATATTGAAAATACTCTCACACGGAGTAGGCATGTACAGATCGCTTCTTGGACCCCAAAATATCGAATTTTCGGGTGTTTTGGGCCTGAATTTAAGATATCGACTTTGGGCACCTAAAATATCGATTTTCAGCATGTTTTGTGCCTGTATTTTGAAAATACTCTACCACGGGGTAGGAATGTACAGATCGCTTCTGGGACCCAAAAATATCGAATTTTCGGGGGTTTTGAGCCTGAATTTGAGATATAAACGGGTACAGAAAATGCATGCACATATCGACTTTTGGGCACCTAAAAGATCGATTTTCAGTATGTTTTAGGTCTGTATCTTGAAAATATTCTCACTAGGTGTAGGCATGTACAGTTCGCTTCTAGGACCCAAAAATACCGAATTTTCGGGTGTTTTCAGCCTGAATTTGAGATATAAACGGGTACAGAAGATGCATGCACATATCGACTTTTGGGCACCTAAAATATCGATTTTGAGCATGTTTTGGGTCTGTATCTTGAAAACATTCTAACTAGGAGTAGGCATGTACAGATCGAGTCTGGAACCCAAAAATACCGAATTTTCGGGGGTTTTGAGCCTGAATTTGAGATATAAACGGGTACAGAAAATGCATGCACATATCGACTTTTGGGCACCTAAAAGATCGATTTTCAGTATGTTTTAGGTCTGTATCTTGAAAACATTCTCACTAGGTGTAGGCATGTACAGTTCGCTTCTAGGACCCAAAAATACCGAATTTTCGGGTGTTTTGAGCCTGAATTTGAGATATAAACGGGTACAAAAGATGCATGCACATATTGACTTTGGGCACCTAAAATATCGATAAATAGTATGTTTTGGGCCTATATTTTAAAAATATTCAAGCGCTGAGTAGGCATGTACATATCGCTTCTAGGACTCCATAATATCGAATTGTCGGGTGTTTTGAGCCTGAATTTGAGATATAAACGGGTACAGAAGATGCATGCACATATTGACTTTAGACACTTAAAATATCGATTTTCAGCATGTTTTGAGCCTATATTTTGAAAACATTCTAGCACTGAGTAGGCATGTACAGATCGCTTCTGGGACCAAAAAATATCGAATTTTCGGGTGTTTTGGGGTTGAATTTGGGATATAAACGGTTGCAGAAGATGCATACACATATTGACTTTGGGCACCTAAACTAGCGATTTTCAGCATGTTTTGGGCCTGTATCTGAATAGGCATTTGCGGGTGTTTTGAGCCTGAATTTGAGATATAAACGGGTTCTGAAGATGCATGCACATATCGACTTGTGGGCACCTAAAATATCGATTTTGTGCATATTTTGGGTCTGTATCTTGAAAACATTCTAACTAGGAGTAGGCATGTACATATCGCTTCTAGGACCCAAAAATACCGAATTTTCGGGTGTTTTGAGCCTGAATTTAAGATATAAACGGGTACAGAAGATCGACTTTGGACACTAAAAATATCGATTTTTAGCTTGTTTTGAGCCTATATTTTGAAAACATTCTAGCACTGACTAGGCATGTACAGATCGCTTCTGGGACCGAAAAATATCGAATTTTCGGGTGTTTTGGGGTTGAATTTGGGATATAAACGGTTGCAGAAGATACATACACATATTGACTTTGGGCACCTAAAATATCGATTTTCAGCATGTTTTGGGCCCGTATCTGAATAGGCATGTACAGATCGCTTCTGGGACCGAAAAATATCGAATTTTCGGGTGTTTTGGGCTTGAATTCGATATATCGACTCTAGGCACTTAAAATATCGATTTTAGCATGTTTTGGGTCTATATTTTGAAAATGTTCTAGCACTGAGTAGGCATGTACAGATCGCTTCTGGGAACCCAAAATATCATATTTTCAGGTGTTTTGAGGATGAATTTGGAATATAATCTGGTGCCGAAGATGCATGCACGTATTGACTTTGGGCACCTAAAATATCGATTTTGAGCATGTTTTGAGCCTATATTTTGAAAACATTCTAGCACTGAGTAGGCATGTACAGATCGCTTCTGGGAACCTAAAATATCGAATTTTCGGGTGTTTTGAGGTTGAATTTGGGATATAAACGAGTGCAGAAGATGCATACACATATCGACTTTTGGGCACCTAAAAGATCGATTTTCAGTATGTTTTGAGCCTGTATATTAAAAATACTCTAACACGGAGTAGGCATGTACAGATCGCTTCTGGGACCCCAAAATATCGAATTTTCGGGTGTTTTGGACATGAATTTGAGATATCGACTTTGGGCACCTAAAATATCGATTTTTAGCATGTTTTGGGCCTGTATTTTGAAAATATTCTAGCACTGCGTAGGCATGTACAGATCGCTTCTGGGACGCCAAAATATCGAATTTTCGGTTGTTTTCAGCCTGAATTTGAGATATAAACGGGTACAGAAGATGCATGCACATATCGACTTTTGGGCACCTAAAATATCGATTTTGAGCATGTTTTGGGCTGTATCTTGAAAACATTCTAACTAGGAGTAGGCATGTAGAGATCGCTTCTAGGACCCCGAAATACCGAATTTTGGGGTGTTTTGAGCCTAAATTTGATATATAAACGGGTACAGAAGATGCATCCTCATATCGACTTTGGACACTTAAAATATCGATTTTTAGCATGTTTTGAGCCTGTATTTTGAAAAAATTCTAGCACTGTGTAGGCATGTACAGATCGCTTCTGGGACCCAAAAATATCGAATTTTCGGGTGTTTTGAGGCTGAATTTGGGATGGAAACGGGTGCAGAAGATGCATACACATATTGACTTTGGACACCTAAAAGATCGATTTTCAGCATGTTTTTTGCCTGTATTTAAAAAATACTCTAACACGGATTAGGCATGTATCGATCGCTTCTGGGACCTCAAAATATCGAATTTTGGGGTGTTTTGAGGTTGAATTTGAGATATAAACGGGTACAGAAGATGCATGCACATATCGACTTTTGGGCACCTAAAAGATCGATTTTCAGTATGTTTTGGGCCTGTATTTTGAAAATACTCTAACATGGAGCAGGCATGTACAGATCGCTTCTGGGACCCCAAAATATCGAATTTTCGGGTGTTTGGAGTCTGAATTTGAGATATTTACGGGAACAGAAGATGCATGCACATATTGACTTTGGGCACCTACAAGATCGATTTTTAGTATGTTATGCGCCTGTATTCAGAAAATTCTCTAACACGGGGTAGGCATGTACAGATCGCATCTGCGACCCCACAATATCGAATTTTCAGGTGTTTTGAGGTTGAATTTGGGATATAAACGGGTGCAGAAGATGCATACACATATTGACTTTGGGCACCTAAAATATCGATTTTCAGCATGTTTTGGGCCTGTATTTTAAAAATACTCTAACACGAAGTAGGCATGTACAGATCGCTTCTGGGACCCCAAAATATCGAATTTTCGGGTGTTTTGGGCCTGAATTTGAGATATCGACTCTGGGCACCTAAAATATTGATTTTTAGCATGTTTTAGGTCTATATTTTGAAAATATTCTAGCACTGAGTAGGCATGTGCAGATCGCTTCTGGGACCCCAAAATATCGAATTTTCGGGTGTTTTGGGCCTACATTTGAGATATCGACTTTGGGCACCTCAAATATAGATTTTTAGCACGTTTTGGGCCTATATTTTGAAAATATTCTAGCACTGAGTAGGCATGTACAGATTGCTTCTGGGACCCCAAAATATTGATTTTTCGGGTGTTTTGACCCTGAATTTGAGATGTAAATGGGTACTGAAGATGCATGCACATATCATCTTTTGGACACCTAAAATATCGATTTTGAGCATGTTTTGGGTCTGTATCTTGAAAACATTCTAATTAGGAGTAGGCATGTACAGATCGCTTCTAGGACCCAAAAATACCGATCTTTCGGGTGTTTTGAGCATGAATTTGAGATATAAACAGGTACAGAAGATACATGCACATATCGACTTTGGACACTTAAAATATCGATTTTTAACATGTTTTGAGCCTATATTTTGAAAACATTCTAGCACTGAGTAGACATGTACAGATCGGTTCTGGGACCCCAAAGTATCAAATTTTCGGGTGTTTTCAGCCTTAATTTGAGATATAAACGGGTACAGAAGATGCATACACATATTGCCTTTGGGCACCTAAAATATCGATTTTCAGCATGTTTTGGACCTGTATTTTTAAAATACGCTAACACGGAGTAGGCATGTACAGATCGCTTCTGGGACCCCAAAATATCGAATTTTCGGGTGTTTTGGGCCTGAATTTGATATATCGACCTTGGGCACCTATAATATCGATTTTTAGCATGTTTTGGGCCTATATTTTGGAAATATTCTAGCACTGAGTAGGCATGTACATATCACTTCTGGGACCCAAAAATATCGAATTTTCGGGTGTTTTGAGGATAAATTTGGGATATAAACGGGTGCAAAAGATGCATACACATATTGAGTTTGGGCACCTAAAATATCTATTTTCAGCATGTTTTGGGCCTGTATCTGAGTAGGCATGTACAGATCGCTTCTGGGGCCCAAAAATATCGAATTTTCGGGTGTTTGGAGCCCTTATTTGAGATATAGACGGGTACACAAGATGCATGTACATATTGACTTTGGGCAAATAAAAGATCGATTTTCAGCATGTTTTGGGCCTGTATTTTGAAAATACTCTAACACGGAGTAGGCATGTACAGATCGCTTCTGGGACTTCAAAATATCGAATTTTCGGGAGCTTGAAGCCTGAATTTGAGATATAAACGGGTACCGAAGATGCATGCACATATCGACTTTTGGGTACCTAAAAGATCGATTTTGAGCATGTTTTGGGTCTGTATCTAGAAAACATTCTAACTAGGAGTAAGCATGTACAGATCGCTTCCAGGACCCAAAAATACCGAATTTTCGGGTGTTTTGAGCCTGAATTTGAGATATAAACGGGTACAGAAGATGCATGCACATATCGACTTTGGACACTTAAAATATCGATTTTTTATCATGTTTTGAGCTTATATTTTGAAAACATTCTAGCACTGAGTAGGCACGTACAGATCGCTTCTAGAACCAAATATATCGAATTTTCAGGTGTTTTGGGCCTGAATTTGAGATATCGACTTTGGGCACCTAAAATATCGATTTTTAGCATGTTTTGGACCTATATTTTGAAAATATTCTAGCACTGAGTAGGCATGTACAGATCGCTTCTGGGACCCTAAAATATCAAATTTTCGGGTGTTTTGAGCCTGAATTTGAGATATCAACTTTGGGCACCTGAAATATCGATTTTTAACATGTTTTGGGCCTATGTTTTGAAAATATTTTAGCAATGAGTAGGTAAGTACAGATCGCTTCTGGGACCCCAAAATATCGAATTTTCGGGTGTTTTGGGCCTTAATTTGAGATATCGACTTTGGGCACCTAAAATATCGAATTTTAGCATGTTTTGGGCCTGTATTTTGAAAATACTCTAACACGAAGTAGGCAAGTACAGATCGCTTCTGGGACCCCAAAATATGGAATTTTCGGGTGTTTTGAGCCTAAATTTGAGATATAAACGGGTACAGAAAATGCATGCACATATCGACTTTTGGGCACATAAAAGATCGATTTTCAGTCGGTTTTGGGCCTGTATTTTGAAAATACTCGAACACGGAGTAGGCATGTACAGATCACTTCTTGGACACCAAAATATCGAATTTTCGGGTGTTTTGGGCCTGAATTTGAGATATCAACTTTAGGCACCTAAAATATCGATATTTAGCATGTTTTGGACCTATAATTTGAAAATATTCTAGCAATGAGTAGGTATGTACAGATCGCTTCTGTGACCCCAAAATATTGAATGTTCGGGTGTTTTGACCCTGAATTTGAGATATAAACGGGTACAGAAGATGCATGCACATATTGACTTTGGGCACCTAAAATATCGATTATCAGCATGTTTTGGGCCTGTATTTTTAAAATACTCTAACACGGAGTAGGCATGTACAGATCGCTTCAAGTACCCCAAAATATCGAATTTTCGGGAGATTTGAGCCTGAATTTGAGATATAAACGGGTACTGAAGATGCATGCACATATTGACTTTGGGCACCTAAAATATCGATTTACAGTATGTTTTCGGCCTGTATTTTGAAAATACTCTAACACGGAGTAGGCATGTACAGATCGCTTCTGGGACCCCAAATATCGAATTTTTGGGTGTTTTGGGCCTTTATTTGAGTTATCGACTTTGGGCACCTAAAATATTTTGTTTTAGCATGTTTAGGGTCTGTATCTTGAAAACATTATAACTAGGAGTAGTCATGTACAGATCGCTTCTAGGACCAAAAAATACCGAGTTTTCGGGTGTTTTGAGCCTGAATTTGAGATATAAACAGGTACAGAAGATGCATGCACATATCGACTTTGGACACTTGAAATATCGATTTTCAGCATGTTTTTTGGCCTGTATCTGATTAGGCATGTACAGATCGCTTCTAGGACCCCAAAATATCGAATTTTCGGGTGTTTTGGGCCTTAATTTGAGATATCGACTTTGGGCACCTAAAATATTTTTTTTTTAGCATGTTTTGGGCTTGTATTTTGAAAATACTCTAACACGAAGTAGGTATGTACAGATCGCTTCTGTGACCCCAAAATATTGAATGTTCGGGTGTTTTGACCCTGAATTTGAGATATAAACGGGTACAGAAGATGCATGCACATATTGACTTTGGGCACCTAAAATATCGATTATCAGCATGTTTTGGGCCTGTATTTTTAAAATACTCTAACACGGAGTAGGCATGTACAGATCGCTTCAAGTACCCCAAAATATCGAATTTTCGGGAGATTTGAGCCTGAATTTGAGATATAAACGGGTACTGAAGATGCATGCACATATTGACTTTGGGCACCTAAAATATCGATTTACAGTATGTTTTCGGCCTGTATTTTGAAAATACTCTAACACGGAGTAGGCATGTACAGATCGCTTCTGGGACCCCAAATATCGAATTTTTGGGTGTTTTGGGCCTTTATTTGAGTTATCGACTTTGGGCACCTAAAATATTTTGTTTTAGCATGTTTAGGGTCTGTATCTTGAAAACATTATAACTAGGAGTAGTCATGTACAGATCGCTTCTAGGACCAAAAAATACCGAGTTTTCGGGTGTTTTGACCCTCAATTTGAGATATAAACGGGTACAGAAGATGCATGCACATATCGACTTTGGACACTTAAAATATCGATTTTTAGCATGTTTTGAGCCTATGTTTTGAAAACACTCTAGCACTGAGTAGGCATGTACAAATCGCTTCTGCGACCCAAAAATATCGAATTTTCGGGTGTTTTGAGCCTGAATTTGGGATATAAACGGGGGCAGAAGATGCATACACATATTGACTTTGGGCACCAAAAATATCGATTTTCAGCATGTTTTTTGGCCTGTATCTGATTAGGCATGTACAGATCGCTTCTAGGACCCCAAAATATCGAATTTTCGGGTGTTTTGGGCCTTAATTTGAGATATCGACTTTGGGCACCTAAAATATTTTTTTTTTAGCATGTTTTGGGCTTGTATTTTGAAAATACTCTAACACGAAGTAGGCATGTACAGATCGCTTCTGGGACCCCAAAATATCGAATATTCGGGTGTTTTGAGCCTAAATTTGAGATATAAACGGGTATAGAAGATGCATACACATATCGACTTTTGGGCACTTAAAAGATTGATTTTCAGTAAGTTTTCGGCCTGTATTTTGAAAATACTCTAACACGGAGTAGGCATGTACAGATCGCTTCTGGGACACCAAAATATCGAATTTTTGGGTGTTTTGGGCCTGAATTTGAGATATCGATTTTAGGCACTTAAAATATCGATATTTAGCGTGTTTTGGACCTATATTTTGAAAATATTCTAGCACTGAGTAGGCATGTACAGATCGCTTCTGGTACCCAAAAATATCGAATTTTCGGGTGTTTTGAGCCTGAATTTGAGATATAAACGGGTACAGAAGATGCATGCACATATTGACTTTGGGCACCTAAAATATCGATTTTCAGCATGTTTTGGGCCTGTATTTTGAAAATACTCTAACACGGAGTAGGCATGTCCAGATCGCTTCAGGGACCCCAAAATATCGAATTTTCGGGTGTTTTGAGCCTGAATTTGAGATATAAACGGGTACTGAAGATGCATGCACATATCGACTTTTGGGCACCGAAAATATCGATTTTGAGCATGTTTTGGGTCTGTATCTAGAAAACATTCTAACTAGGAGTAGGCATGTACAGATCGCTTCCAGGACCCAAAAATATCGAGTTTTCGGGTGTTTTGAGCCTGAATTTGAGATATAAACAGGTACAGAAGATGCATGCACATATCGACTTTGGACACTTGAAATATCGATTTTTAGCATGTTTTGAGCCCATATTTTGAAAACATTCTAGCACTGAGTAGGCTCGTACAGATCGCTTCTAGAACCAAAAATATCGAATTTTCGGGTGTTTTGGGCCTGAATTTGAGATATCGATTTTGGGCACCTAAAATATCGATTTTTAGCATGTTTTGGACCTATATTTTGAAAATATTCTAGCACTGAGTAGGCATGTACAGATCGCTTCTGGGACCTAAAAATATCAAATTTTCGGGTGTTTTGAGCCTGAATTTGAGATATCAACTTTGGGCACCTGAAATATCGATTTTTAACATGTTTTGGACCTATATTTTGAAAATATTTTAGCAATGAGTAGGTATGTACACATCGCTTCTGGGACCCCAAAATATCGAATTTTCGGGTGTTTTGGCCCTTAATTTGAGATATCGACTTCGGGCACCTAAAATATCGATTTTTAGCACGTTTTGAGCCTGTATTTTGAAAATACTCTAACACGAAGTAGGCATGTACAGATCGCTTCTGGGACCCCAAAATATCGAATTTTCGGGTGTTTTGAGCCTGAATTTGAGATATCGACTTAGGGCACCTAAAATATCAATTTTTAGCACGTTTTGGGCCTATATATATTGAAAATATTCTAGCACTGAGTAGGCATGTACAGATCGCTTCTGGGACCCCAAAATATCGAATTTTCGGGTGTTTTGAGCCTAAATTTTAAATAAAAACGGGTACAGAAGATGCATGCACATATTGACTTTGGGCACCTAAAATATCGATTTTCAGCATGTTTTGGGCCTGTATTTTGAAAATACTCTAACACGGAGTAGGCATGTCCAGATCGCTTCAGGGACCCCAAAATATCGAATTTTCGGGTGTTTCGAGCCTGAATTTGAGATATAAACTGGTACTGAAGATGCATGGACATACCGACTTTTGGGCACCAAAAATATCGATTTTGAGCATGTTTTGGGTCTGTATCTAGAAAACATTCTAACTAGGAGTAGGCATGTACAGATCGCTTCCAGGACCCAAAAATACCGTTTTTTCGGGTGTTTTGAGCCTGAATTTGAGATATAAACAGGTACAGAAGATGCATGCACATATCGACTTTGGACACTTAAAATATCGATTTTTAGCATGTTTTGAGCCCATATTTTGAAAACATTCTAGCACTGAGTAGGCTCTTACAGATCGCTTCTAGAACCAAATATATCGAATTTTCGGGTGTTTTGGGCCTGAATTTGAGATATCGACTTTGGGCACCTAAAATATCGATTTTTAGCATGTTTTAGACCTATATTTTGAAAATATTCTAGCACTGAGTAGGCATGTACAGATTGCTTCTGGGACCTAAAAATATCAAATTTTCGGGTGTTTTGAGCCTGAATTTGAGATATCAACTTTGGGCACCTGAAATATCGATTTTTAACATGTTTTGGACCTATGTTTTGAAAATATTTTAGCAATGAGTAGGTATGTACAGATCGCTTCTGGGACCAAAAATATCGAATTTTCGGGTGTTTTGGCCCTTAATTTGAGATATCGACTTCGGGCACCTAAAATATGGATTTTTAGCACGTTTTGGGCCTGTATTTTGAAAATACTCTAACACGAAGTAGGCATGTACAGATCGCTTCTGGGACCCCAAAATATCGAATTTTCGGGTGTTTTGAGCCTGAATTAGAGATATCGACTTAGGGCACCTAAAATATCAATTTTTAGCACGTTTTGGGCCTATATTTTGAAAATATTCTAGCACTGAGTAGGCATGTACAGATCGCTTCTGGGAACCCAAAATATCGAATTTTCGGGTGTTTTGAGCCTAAATTTTAAATAAAAACGGGTACAGAAGATGCATGCACATATTGACTTTGGGCACCTAAAAGATCGATTTTCAGCATGTTTTGGGCCTATATTTTGAAAATACTCTAACACGAAGTAGGCATGTACAAATCGCTTCTGGGACCCCAAAATATCGAATTTTCGGGTGTTTTGAGGTTAAATTTGGGATATAAACGGGTGCAAAAGAAGAATACACATATTGAGCTTGGGCACCTAAAATATCTATTTTCAGCATGTTTTCGGCCTGTATATGAGTAGGCATGTACAGATCCCTTCTGGGACCCCAAAATATCGAATTTTCGGGTGTTTTGAGCCTGAATTTGAGATATAAACGGGTACAGAAGATGCATGCACGTATTGACTTTGGGCACCTAAAATATCGATTTTCAGCATGTTTTGGGCCTTTATTTTGAAAATACTCTAACACGGAGTAGGCATGTACAGATCGCTTCTGGGACCCCAAAATATCGAATTTTCGGGTGTTTGGAGCCTTAATTTGAGATATAAACGGGTACACAAGATGCATGTACATATTGACTTTGGGCACCTAAAATATCGATTTTCAGCATGTTTAGGCCTGTATTTTGAAAATCCTCTAACACGAAGTAGGCATGTACAGATCGCTTCTGGGACCCCAAAATATCGAATTTTCGGGTGTTTTGAGCCTAAATTTGAGATATAAACGGGTACAGAAGATGCATGCACTTATCGACTTTTGGGCACCTAAAAGATCGATTTTCAGTATATTTGGGCCTGTATTTTGAAAATACTCTAACAGGGAGTGGGCATGTACAGATCGCTTCTGGGACCCCAAAATATCGAATTTTCGGGTGTTTTGGGCCTGAATTTGAGATATCGACTTTAGGCACCTAAAATATCGATATTTAGCATGTTTTGGACCTATATTTTGAAAATATTCTAGCACTGAGTAGGCATGTACAGATCGCTTCTGGGACCCAAAAATATCAAATTTTCGGGTGTTTTGAGACTGAATTTGAGATATAAACGGGTACAGAAGAAGCATGCACATATTGACTTTGGGCACCTAAAATATCGATTTTCAGCATGTTTTGGGCCTGTATTTTGAAAGTACTCTAACACGGAGTAGGCATGTACAGATCGCTTCTAGGACCCCAAAATATTGAATTTTCGGGTGTTTTGGGCCTTAATTTGAGATATCGACTTTAGGCACCTAAAATATTTTTTTGTAGCATGTTTTGGGCTGGTATTTTGAAAATACTCTAACAATAAGTAGGCATGTACAGATCGCTTCTGGGACCCCAAAATATCGAATTTTCGGGTATTTTGAGCCTAAATTTGAGATATAAACGGGTATAGAAGATGCATACACATATCGACTTTTGGGCACTTAAAAGATCGATTTTCAGTATGTTTTCGGCCTGTATTTTGAAAATACTCTAACACGGAGTAGGCATGTACAGATCGCTTCTGGGACACCAAAATATCGAATTTTCGGGTGTATTGGGCCTGAATTTGAGATATCGATTTTAGGCACTTAAAATATCGATATTTAGCATGTTTTGGACCTATATTTTGAAAATATTCTAGCACTGAGTAGGCATGTACAGATCGCTTCTGGTACCCAAAAATATCGAATTTTCGGGTGTTTTGAGCCTGAATTTGAGATATAAACGGGTACAGAAGATGCATGCACATATTGACTTTGGGCACCTAAAATATCGATTTTCAGCATGTTTTGGGCCTGTATTTTGAAAATACTCTAACACGGAGTAGGCATGTCCAGATCGCTTCAGGGACCCCAAAATATCGAATTTTCGGGTGTTTTGAGCATGAATTTGAGATATAAACGGGTACTGAAGATGCATGCACATATCGACTTTTGGGCACCGAAAATATCGATTTTGAGCATGTTTTGAGTCTGTATCTACAAAACATTCTAACTAGGAGTAGGCATGTACAGATCGCTTCTAGGACCCAAAAATACCGAATTTTCGGGTGTTTTGAGCCTGAATTTGAGATATAAACAGGTACATAAGATGCATGCACATATCGAATTTGGACACTTAAAATATCGATTTTGAGCATGTTTTGAGCCCATATTTTGAAAACATTCTAGCACTGAGTAGGCACGTACAGATCGCTTCTAGAACCAAAAATATCGAATTTTCGGGTGTTTTGGGCCTGAATTTGAGATATCGACTTTGGGCACTTAAAATATCGATTTTTAGTATGTTTTGAGCCCATATTTTGAAAACATTGTAGCACTGAGTAGGCACGTACAGATCGCTTCTTGAACCAAAAATATCGAATTTTCGGGTTTTTTGTTCCTGAATTTGAGATATCGACTTTGGGCACCTAAAATATCGATTTTTAGCATGTATTGGACCTATATTTTGAAAATATTCTAGCACTGAGTTGGCATGTACAGATCGCTTCTGGGACACAAAAATATCAAATTTTCGGGTGTTTTGAGCCTGAATTTGAGATATCAACTTTGGGCACCTGAAATATCGATTTTTAACATGTTTTGGACCTATGTTTTGAAAATATTTTAGCAATGAGTAGGTATGTACAGATCGCTTCTGGGACCCAAAATATCGAATTTTCGGGTGTTTTGGCCCTTAATTTGAGATATCGACTTTGGGCACCTAAAATATCGATTTTTAGCACGTTTTGGGCCTGTATTTTGAAAATACTCTAACACGAAGTAGGCATGTACAGATCGCTTCTGGGACCCCAAAATATCGAATTTTCGGGTGTTTTGAGCCTGAATTTGAGATATCGACTTAGGGCACCTAAAATATCAATTTTTAGCACGTTTTGGGCCTATATTTTGAAAATATTCTAGCACTGAGTAGGCATGTACAGATCGCTTCTGGGACCCCAAAATATCGAATTTTCGGGTGTTTTGACCCTAAATTTTAAATAAAAACGGGTACAGAAGATGCATGCACATAATGACTTTGGGCACCTAAAAGATCGATTTTCAGCATGTTTTGGGCCTATATTTTGAAAATACTCTAACACGGAGTAGGCATGTACAAATCGCTTCTGGGACACCAAAATATCGAATTTTCGGGTGTTTTGAGGTTAAATTTGGGATATAAACGGGTGCAAAAGTTGCAAACACATATTGAGTTTGGGCACCTAAAATATCTATTTTCAGCATGTTTTGGGCCTGTATCTGAGTAGGCATATACAGATCCCTTCTGGGACCCCAAAATATCGAATTTTCGGGTGTTTTGAGCCTGAATTTGAGATAAAAACAGGTACAGAAGATGCATGCACGTATTGACTTTGGGCACCTAAAATATCGATTTACAGCATGTTTTGGGCCTTTATTTTGAAAATACTCTAACACGGAGTAGGCATGTACAGATCGCTTCTGGGACCCCAAAATATCGAATTTTCGGGTGTTTGGAGCCTTAATTTGAGATATAAACGGGTACACAAGATGCATGTACATATTGACTTTGGGCACCTAAAATATCGATTTTCAGCATGTTATGGGCCTGTATTTTGAAAATACTCTAACACGAAGTAGGCATGTACAGATCGCTTCTGGGACCCCAAAATATCGAATTTTCGGGTGTTTTGAGCCTAAATTTGAGATATAAACGGGTACAGAAAATGCATGCACATATCGACTTTTGGGCACCTAAAAGATCGATTTTCAGTATGTTTTGGGCCTGTATTTTGAAAATACTCTAACACGGAGTGGGCATGTACAGATCGCTTCTAGGACCCCAAAATATCGAATTTTCGGGTGTTTTGGGCCTGAATTTGAGATATCGACTTTAGGCACCTAAAATATCGATATTTAGCATGTTTTGGACCTATATTTTGAAAATATTCTAGCACTGAGTAGGCATGTACAGATCGCTTCTGGGACCCAAAAATATCAAATTTTCGTGTGTTTTGACACTGAATTTGAGATATAAACGGGTATAGAAGATGCATGCACATATTGACTTTGGGCACCTAAAATATCGATTTTCAGCATGTTTTGGGCCTGTATTTTGAAAATACTCTAACACGGAGTAGGCATGTACAGATCGCTTCTAGGACCCCAAAATATCAAATTTTCGGGTGTTTTGGGCCTTAATTTGAGATATCGACTTTGGACACCTAAAATATTTTTTTGTAGCACGTTTTGGGCTTGTATTTTGAAAATACTCTAACACGAAGTAGGCATGTACAGATCGTTTATGGGACCCCAAAATATCGAAGTTTCGGGTGTTTTGAGCCTAAATTTGAGATATAAACGGGTATAGAAGATGCATACACATATCGACTTTTGGGCACTTAAAAGATCGATTTTCAGTATGTTTTCGGCCTATATTTTGAAGATACTCTAACACGGAGTAGGCATGTACAGATCGCTTCTGGGACACTAAAATATCGAATTTTCGGGGGTTTTGGGCCTGAATTTGAGATATCGATTTTAGGCACTTAAAATATCGATATTTAGCATGTTTTGGACCTATATTTTGAAAAAATTCTAGCACTGAGTAGGCATGTACAGATCGCTTCTGGTACCCAAAAATATCGAATTTTCGGGTTTTTTGAGCCTGAATTTGAGATATAAACGGGTACAGAAGATGCATGCACATATTGACTTTGGGCACCTAAAATATCGATTTTCAGCATGTTTTCGGCCTGTATTTTGAAAATACTCTAACACGGAGTAGGCATGTCCAGATCGCTTCAGGGACCCCAAAATATCGAAATTTCGGGTGTTTTGAGCCTGAATTTGAGATATAAACGGGTACTGAAGATGCATGCACATATCGACTTTTGGACACCGAAAATATCGATTTTGAGCATGTTTTGGATCTGTATCTAGAAAACATTCTAACTAGGAGTAGGCATGTACAGATCGCTTCCAGGACCCAAAAATACCGAATTTTCGGATGTTTTGAGCCTGAATTTGAGATATAAACAGGTACAGAAGATGCATGCACATATCGACTTTGGACACTTAAAATATCGATTTTTAGCATGTTTTGAGCCCATATTTTGAAAACATTCTAGCACTGAGTAGGCACGTACAGATCGCTTCTAGAACCAAAAATATCAAATTTTCGGGTGTTTTGGGCCTGAATTTGAGATATCGACTTTGGGCACCTAAAATATCGATTTTTAGCATGTTTTGGACCTATATTTTAAAAATATTCTAGCACTGAGTAGGCATGTACAGATCGCTTCAGGGACCCAAAAATATCAAATTTTCGGGTGTTTTGAGCCTGAATTTGAGATATCAACTTTGGGCACCTGAAATATCGATTTTTAACATGTTTTGGACCTATGTTTTGAAAATACTTTAGCAATGAGTAGGTATGTACAGATCGCTTCTGGGACCCCAAAATATCGAATTTTCGGGTGTTTTGGCCCTTAATTTGAGATATCGACTTTGGGCACCTAAAATATCGATTTTTAGCACGTTTTGGGCCTGTATTTTGAAAATACTCTAACACGAAGTAGGCATGTACAGATCGCTTCTGGGACAACAAAATATCGAATTTTCGGGTGTTTTGAGGCTGAATTTGAGATATCGACTTAGGGCACCTAAAATATAAATTTTTAGCACGTTTTGGGCCTATATTTTGAAACTATTCAAGCACTGATTAGGCATGTACAGATCGCTTCTGGGACCCCAAAATATCGAATTTTCGGGTGTTTTGAGCCTAAATTTTAAATAAAAACGGGTACAGAAGATGCATGCACATATTGACTTGGGTACCTAAAAGATCGATTTTCAGCATGTTTTGGGCCTATATTTTGAAAATACTCTAACACGGAGTAGGCATGTACAAATCGCTTCTGGGACCCCAAAATATCGAATTCTCGGGTGTTTTGAGGTTAAATTTGGGATATAAACGGGTGCAAAAGATGCATACACATATTGAGTTTGGGCACCTAAAATATCTATTTTCAGCATGTTTTGGGCCTGTATCTGAGTAGGCATGTACAGATCCCTTCTGGGACCCCAAAATATCTTATTTTCGTGTGTTTTGAGCCTGAATTTGAGATATAAACGGGTACAGAAGGTGCATGCACGTATTGACTTTGGGCACCTAAAATATCGATTTTCAGCATGTTTTGGGCCTTTATTTTGAAAATACTCTAACACGGAGTAGGCATGTACAGATCGCTTCTGGGACCCCAAAATATCGAATTTTCCGGTTTTTTGGGCCTGAATTTGAGATATCGATTTTAGGCACTAAAAATATAGATATTTAGCATGTTTTGGACCTATATTTTTGAAAATATTCTAGCACTGAGTAGGCATGTACAGATCGCTTCTGGTACCCCAAAATATCGAATTTTCGGGTGATTTGAGCCTGAATTTGAGATATAAACGGGTACAGAAGATGCATGCACATATTGACTTTGGGCACCTAAAATATCGATTTTCAGCATGTTTTGGGCCTGTATTTTGAAAATACTCTAACACGGAGTAGGCATGTCCAGATCGCTTCAGGGACCCCAAAATATCGAATTTTCGGGTATTTTGAGCCTAAATTTGAGATATAAACGGGTACTGAAGATGCATGCACATATCGACTTTTGGGCACCGAAAATATCGATTTTGAGCATGTTTTGGGTCTGTATCTAGAAAACATTATAACTAGGAGTAGGCATGTACAGATCGCTTCTAGGACACAAAAATACCGAATTTTCGGGTGTTTTGAGCCTGAATTTGAGATATAAACAGGTACATAAGATGCATGCACGTATCGACTTTGGACACTTAAAATATCGATTTTTAGTATGTTTTGAGCCCATATTTTGAAAACATTGTAGGCATGTACAGATCGCTTCTGGGACCCAAAAATATCAAATTTTCGGGTGTTTTGAGCCTGAATTTGAGATATCAACTTTGGGCACCTGAAATATCGATTTTTAACATTTTTTGGACCTATGTTTTGAAAATATTTTAGCAATGAGTAGGTATGTACAGATCGCTTCTGGGACCCCAAAATATCGAATTTTCGGGTGTTTTGGGCCTTAATTTGAGATATCGACTTTGGGCACCTAAAATATTTTTTTTTAGCATGTTTTGGGCCTGTATTTTGAAAATACTCTAACACGAAGTAGGCATGTACAGATAGCTTCTGGGACCCCAAAATTTAGAATTTTCGGGTGTTTTGAGCCTAAATTTGAGATATAAACGGGTATAGAAGATGCATACACACATCGACTTTTGGGCACTTAAAAGATCGATTTTCAGTATGTTTTCGGCCTGTATTTTGAAAATACTCTAACACGGAGTAGGCATGTACAGATCGCTTCTGGGACACCAAAATATCGAATTTTCGGGTGTTTTGGGCCTGAATTTGATATATCGATTTTAGGCGCTTAAAATATCGATATTTAGCATGTTTTGGACCTATATTTTGAAAATATTTTAGCACTGAGTAGGCATGTACAGATCGCTTCTGGGACCCAAAAATATCGAATTTTCGGGTGTTTTGAGCCTGAATTTGAGATATAAACGGGTACTGAAGATGCATGCACATATTGATTTTTGGGCACCGAAAATATCGATTTTGAGCATGTTTTGGGTCTGTATCTAGAAAACATTCTAACTAGGAGTAGGCATGTACAGATCGCTTCAAGGACCCAAAAATACCGAATTTTCGGGTGTTTTGTGCCTGAATTTGAGATATAAACAGGTACAGAAGATGCATGCACATATCGACTTTGGACACTTAAAATATCGCTTTTTAGCATGTTTTGGACCTATATTTTGAAAATATTCTAGCAATGAGTAGGCATGTACAGATCGCTTCTGGGACCCAAAAATATAGAATTTTCGGGTGTTTTGAGTCTGAATTTGAGATATCGACTTTGGGCACCTGAAATATCGATTTTTAGCATGTTTTGGGCCTATATTCTGAAAAAATTCTAGCAATGAGTAGGTATGTACAGATCGCTTCTGGGACCCCAAAATTTCGAATTTTCGGGTGTTTAGGGCCTTAATATGAGATATCGACTTTGGGCACCTGAAATATCAATTTTAGCATGTTTTGGGCCTGTATTTTGAAAATATTCTAGCAATGAGTAGGTATGTACAGATCGCTTCTGGGACCCCAAAATATCGAATTTTCGGGTGTTTTGAGCCTGAATTTAAGATATAAACGGGTACAGAAGATGCATGCGCATATTGACTTTGGGCACCTAAAAGATCGATTTTCAGTATGTTTTGGGCCTGTATTTTGAAAATACTCTAACACGGAGTAGGCAAGTACAGATCGCTTCTGGGACCCAAAAATATCGAATTTTCGGGTGTTTTGAGCCTGAATTTGAGATATAAACGGGTACTTAAAATGCATGCACATATTGACTTTGGGTACCTAAAATATCGATTTTCAGCATGTTTTGGGCCTGTATTTTGAAAATACTCTAACACGAAGTAGGCATGTAGAGATCGCTTCTGGGACCCCAAAGTATCGAATTTTCGGGTGTTTTGAGCCTAAATTTGAGATATAAACGGGTACAGAAGATGCATGCACATATCGACTTTTGGGCACCTAAAAGATCGACTTTTAGTATGTTTTGGGCCTGTATTTTGAAAATGCTCTAACACGGAGTAGGCATGTACAGATCGCTTTTGGGAACCCAAAATATCGAATTTTCGGGTGTTTTGGGCCTGAATTTGAGTTATCAACTTTAGGCACCTAAAATATCGATATTTAGCATGTTTTAGACCTATATTTTGAAAATATTCTAGCAATGAGTAGGTATGTACAGATCGCTTCTGGGTCCCCAAAATATTGAATTTTCGGGTGTTTTGAGCCTGAATTTAAGATATAAACGGGTACAGAAGATGTATGCGCATATTAACTTTGGGCACCTAAAATATCGATTTTCAGTATGTTTTCGGCCTGTATTTTGAAAATACTCTAACATGGAGTAGGCATGTACAGATCACTGCAGGGACCCCAAAATATCGAATTTTTGGGTGTTTTGGGCCTGAATTTGAGATATAAACGGGTAATGAAGGTGCAGGCACATATCGACTTTTGGGCACCGAAAATATCGATTTTGAGCATGTTTTGGGTGTGAATCTCGAAAACATTCTATCTAGGAGTAGGCATGTACAGATTGCTTCTAGGACCCAAAAATGCCGAATTTTCGGGTGTTTTGAGCCTGAATTTGAGATATAAACAGGTAAAGAAGATGCATTCACATATCGACTTTGGACACTTAAAATATCGATTTTTAGCATATTTTGAGCCTATATTTTGAAAACATTCTAGCACTGAGTAGGCATGTACAGATCGCTTCTGGGACCCAAAAATATCGAATTTTCGGATGTTTTGACGTTGAATTTGAGATATATACGAGTGCAGAAGATGCATACACATATTGACTTTCGGAACCTAAAATATCGATTTACAGCATGTTTTGGGCTTTTATCTGAGTAGGCAGGTACAGATCGCTTCTGGGAACCCAAAATATCGATTTTCGGATGTTTTAGGCCTGAATTTGAGATATCGACTTTGGGCACCTAAAATATCGATTTTTAGCATGTTTTGGGCCTATATTTTGAAAATATTCTAGCACTAAGTAGGCATGTACAGATCTCTTATGGGACCCAAAAATATCGAATTTTCGGGTGTTTTGACCCTGAATTTGAAATATAAACGGGTACAGAAGATGCATGCACATATTGACTTTGGACACTTAAAATATCGATTTTTAGCATGTTTTGGGCCTATATTTTAAAAATATTCTAGCACTGAGTAGGCATTTACAGATCGCTTCTGGGACCCCAAAATATCGAATTGTCGGGTGTTTTGAGCCTGAATTTGAGATATAAACGGGTACAGAAGATGCATGCACATATCGACTTTTTGGCACCTAAAATATCGATTTTCAGCATGTTTTGGGTCTGAATCTCGAAAACATTCTATCTAGGAGTAGTCATGTACAGATTGCTTCTTGGACCCAAAAATACCGAATTTTCGGGTGTTTTGAGCCTGAATTTGAGATATAAACGGGTACAGAAGATGCATGCACATATTGACTTTGGACACTTAAAATATCGATTTTTAGCTTGTTTTGGGCCTATATTTTGAAAACATTCTAGCACTGTGTAGGCATGTACAGATCGCTTCTTGGGCACAAAAATATCGAATTTTCGGATGTTTTGAGCCTGAATTTGAGATATAAACAGGTACTGAAGATGCATGCACATATCGACTTTTGTGCACCTAAAATATCGATTTTGAGCATGTTTTTGGTCTGTATCTTGAAAACATTCTAATTAGGATTAAGCATGTACAGATCACTTCTATTACCCAAAAATACCGAATTTTCGGGTGTTTTGAGCCTGAATTTGAGATATAAACGGGTATAGAAGATGCATACACATATCGAATTTGGACACTTAAAATAACGATTTTTAGCTTGTTTTCAGCCTATATTTTGAAAACATTCTAGCACTGAGTAGGCATGTACAGATTGCTTCAGGGACCCCAAAATATCGAATTTTCGGGTGTTTGGAGCCTGAATTTGAGATATAAACGGGTACAGAAGATGCATGCACATATCGACTTTTTGGCACCTAAAAGATCGATTTTCACTATGTTTTGGGCCTGTATTTTGAAATTACTCTAACACAGAGTAGGCAAGTACAGTTCGCTTCTGGGACCCCAAAATATCGAATTTTCGGGTGTTTTGGGCCTGAATTTGAAATATCGACTTTGGGCACCTGAAATATCGATTTTTAGCATGTTTTGGGCCTATATTTTGAAAATATTCTAGCACTAAGTAGGCATGTACAGATCTCTTATAGGACCCCAAAATATCGAATTTTCGGGTGTTTTGAGCCTTTATTTGAGATATAAACGGGTACAGAAGATGCATGCACATATTGACTTTGGACACTTAAAATATCGATTTTTAGCATGTTTTGGGCCTATATTTTAAAAATATTCTAGCACTGAGTAGGCATGTACAGTTTGCTTCTGGGACCCCAAAATATCGAATTGTCGGGTGTTTTGAGCCTGAATTTGAGATATAAACGGGTACAGAAGATGCATGCACATATCGACTTTTGGGCACCTAAAATGTCGATTTTGAGCATGATTTGGGTCTGAATCTCGAAAACATTCTATCTAGGAGTAGGCATGTACAGATTGCTTCTAGGACCCAAAAATACCGAATTTTCGGGTGTTTTGATCCTGAATTTGAGATATAAACAGGTAAAGAAGATGCATTCACATATTGACTTTGGACACTTAAAATATCGATTTTTAGCTTGTTTTGAGCCTATATTTTGAAAACATTCTAGCACTGAGTAGGCATGTACAGATCGCTTCTGGGACCCATAAATATCGAATTTTCGGATGTTTTGACGTTGAATTTGAGATATAAACGAGTGCAGAAGATGCATACACATATTGACTTTCGGAACCTAAAATATCGATTTACAGCATGTTTTGGGCTTTTATCTGAGTAGGCATGTACAGATCGCTTCTGGGACCCCAAAATATCGATTTTCGGATGTTTTAGGCCTGAATTTGAGATATCGACTTTGGGCACCTAAAATATCGATTTTTAGCATGTTTTGGGTCTGAATCTCGAAAACATTCTATCTAGGAGTAGGCATGTACAGATTGCTTCTAGGACCCAAAAATACCGAATTTTCGGGGGTTTTGAGCCTGAATTTGAGATATAAACAGGTAAAGAAGATGCATTCACATATCGACTTTGGACACTTAAAATATCGATTTTTAGCATATTTTGAGCCTATATTTTGAAAACATTCCAGCACTGAGTAGGCATGTATAGATCGCTTCTGGGACCCCAAAATATCGAATTTTCGGATGTTTTGACGTTGAATTTGAGATATAAACGAGAGCAGAACATGCATACACATATTGACTTTGGGCACCTAAAATATCGATATTCAGCATGTTTTGGGCCTGTAGTTTGAAAATACTCTAACACGGAGTAGGCATGTACAGATCGCTTCTTGGGCCCAAAAATATCGAATTTTCGGATGTTGTGAGCCTGAATTTGAGATATAAACAGGTACTGAAGATGCATGCACATATCGACTTTTGGGCACCTAAAATATCGATTTTGAGCATGTTTTAGGTCTGTATCTTGAAAACATTCTAACTAGGAGTAGGCATGTACATATCGCTTCTATTACCCAAAAATACCGAATTTTCGGGTGTTTTGAGCCTGAATTTGAGTTATAAACAGGTAAAGAAGATGCATTCACATATCGACTTTGGACACTTAAAATATCGATTTTTAGCATATTTTGAGCCTATATTTTGAAAACATTCCAGCACTGAGTAGGCATGTATAGATCGCTTCTGGGACCCAAAAATATCGAATTTTGGGATGTTTTGACGTTGAATTTGAGATATAAACGAGTGCAGAACATGCATACACATATTGACTTTGGGCACCTAAAATATCGATATTCAGCATGTTTTGGGCCTGTAGTTTGAAAATACTCTAACACGGAGTAGGCATGTACAGATCGCTTCTTGGGCCCAACAATATCGAATTTTCGGATGTTGTGAGCATGAATTTGAGATATAAAAAGGTACTGAAGATGCATGCACATATCGACTTTTGGCCACCTAAAATATCGATTTTGAGCATGTTTTAGGTCTGTATCTTGAAAACATTCTAACTAGGAGTAGGCATGTACATATCGCTTCTATTACCCAAAAATACCGAATTTTCGGGTGTTTTGAGCCTGAATTTGAGATATAAACGGGTACTGAAGATGCATGCACATATCGACTTTGGACACTTAGAATATCGATTTTTGGCATGTTTTGAGCCTATATTTTGAAAACATTCTAGCACTGAGTAGGCATGTACAGATCGCTTCTGGGACCCAAAAATATCGAATTTATGGTTGTTTTGAGGTTGAATTTGCGATTTAAACGAGTGCAGAAGATGCATACACATATTGATTTTGGGCACCTAAAATATCGATTTTCAGCATGTTTTGGGCCTGTATCTGAGTAGGCATGTACAGATCGCTTCTGGGACCCCAAAATATCGAATTTTCGGGTGTTTGGAGCCTGAATTTGAGATATAAACGGGTACAGAAGATACATGCACATATCGACTTTTGGGCTCCTAAGAGATCGATTTTCAGTATGTTTTGGGCCTGTATTTTGAAAATACTCTAACACGGAGTAGGCATGTAAAGTTCCCTTCTGGAACCCCAAAATATAGAATTTTTGGGTGTTTTGGGCCTGAATTTATGATATCTACTTTGGGCACCTAAAATATCGATTTTTAGCATGTTTTGGGCCTATATTTTGAGAATATTCTAGCACTGTGTAGGTATGTACATATCACTTCTGGGACCCCAAAATATCGAATTTTCGGGTGTTTTTGAGCCTGAATTTGAGATACAAACGGGTACAGAAGATGCATGCACATATCGACTTTTGGGCACCTAAAATATCGATTTTGAGCATGTTTTGGGTCTGCATCTTGAAAACATTCTAACTAGGAGTAGGCATGTACAGATCGCTTCTAGGACCCAAAAATACCGAATTTTCGGGTGTTTTGAGCCTGAATTTGAGATTTAAACGGGTATAGAAGATGCATGCACATATCGACTTTGGACACTTAAAATATCGATTTATAGTGTGTTTTGAGCCTATATTTTGAAAACATTCTAGCACTGAGTAAGCATGTACAGATCGCTTCTGGGACCCAAAAATACCGAATTTTCGGGTGTTTTGAGCCTGATTATGAGATATAAACATGTAAAGAAGATGCATTCACATATCGACTTTGGACACTTAAAATATCGATTTTTAACATATTTTGAGCCTATATTTTGAAAACATTCTAGCACTGAGTAGGCATGTACAGATCGCTTCTGGGACCCAAAAATATCGAATTTTCGGATGTTTTGACGTTGAATTTGAGATATAAACGAGTGCAGAACATGCATACACATATTGACTTTGGGCACCTAAAATATCGATATTCAGCATGTTTTGGGCCTGTAGTTTGAAAATACTCTAACACGGAGTAGGCATGTACAGATCGCTTCTTGGGCCCAAAAATACTGATTTTTCGGTTGTTTTGAGCCAGAATTTGAGATATAAACGGGTACAGAAGATGCATGCACATATCGACTTTGGACACTTAAAATAACGATTTTTAGCATGTTTTGAGCCTATATTTTGAAAACATTCTGGCACAGAGTAGGTATGTACAGATCGCTTCTGGGACCGAATAATATCGAATTTTCGGGTGTTTTGTGGTTGAATTTGAGATATAAACGGGTACAGAAGATGCATACACATATTGACTTTGGGCACCTAAAATATCGATTTTCAGCATGTTTTGGGCCTGTTTCTGAGTAGGCATGTACAGATCGCTTCTGGGACCCCAAAATATCGAATTTTCGGGTGTTTGGAGCCTGAATTTGAGATATAAACGGGTACAGAAGACGCATGCACATATCGACTTTGGACACTTAAAATATCAATTTTTAGCATGTTTTGAGCTTATATTTTGAAAACATTCTAGCACTGAGTAGGCATGTACAGATCGCTTCAGGGACCCAAAAATATCGAATTTTCGGGTGTTTTGAGGTTGAATTTGGGATATAAACGGGTGCAGAAGATGAATACACATATCGACTTTTGGGCACCTAAAAGATCGATTTTCAGTATGTTTTGGGCCTGTATATTAAAAATACTCTAACACGGAGTAGGCATGTACAAAACGCTTCTAGGACCCCAAAATATCGAATTTTCGGGTGTTTTGGGCCTGAATTTGAGATATCGACTTTGGGCTCCTCAAATATCGATTTTTAGCATGTTTTGGGCCTGTATTTTGAAAATATTCTAGCACTGCGTAGGCATGTACAGATCACTTCTGGGACCCCAAAATATCGAATTTTCGGGGGTTTTGAGCCTGAAAGAGATTTAAACGGGTACAGAAGATGCATGCACATATCGACTTTTGGGCACCTAAAATATCGATTTTAAAGCATGTTTTGGGTCTGTATCTTGAAAACATTCTAACTAGGAGTAGGCATGTACAGATCGCTTCTAGTACCCAAAAATATAGAATTTTCGGGTGTTTTGAGCCTGAATTTGAGATAGAAACCGGTACTGAAGATACATGCACATATCGACTTTGGTCACCTGAAGTATCGATTTTCAGGATGTTTTGGCCATATATTTTGAATGTATTCTAGCATTGTGAAAGCATGTTCAGATTGCTTCTGAGACCCAAAAATATCGAATTTTCGGGTGTTTTGAGCCTGTATTTGGGATATAAACGGATACAGAAGATGAATGCACATATGGATTTTGGGCACATAAAATATCGGTTTTCAGCTTGTTTTGGGTCTGTATTTTGAAAATATTTTAACATTGAGTAGGCATTTACAGATCCCTTCTAGGAACAAAAAGTATCTAATTTTAAGGTGTTTTAAACCTGAATTTGGGATACAAGCGAGTGCTGATGATTCATGCACATATCGATTTTGGGCACCAGAAATAGCGATTTTCAGCTTATTTTGGGCCTGTATTTTGAAAATATTCTAACACTGAGTAGGCATGTACAGATCGCTTCTGGGACCCAAAAAAATTAAATTTTCAGGTGTTTTTAGCCTGAATTTGGGATATAAACAGGAACAGAAGATGCTTTAAGATATCGACTTTGATCACCTATATTATCGATTTTCAGCATGTTTTGGGCCTGTATTTTGAAAATATTCTAGCACTGACTATGCATGTGGAGATTGCTTCTGGGATCAAAAAATATCGAATTTTCAGGTGTTTTGAAGTTGAATTTGGGATATAAACGGGTCCAGAAGATGTATACACATATTGACTTTGGGCACCTAAAATATCGATTTTTAGCATGTTTTGGGCCTGTATCTGAGTAGGCATGTACAGATCGCTTCTGGGACCAAAATATATGGAATTTTCGGGTGTTTGGAGCCTGAATTTGAGATATAAACGGGTTTAGAAGATGCATGCACATATCGACTTTTGGTCACCTAAAATATCGATTTTCTGTATGTTTTGGGACTCTATTTTGAAAATACTCTAACACGGAGTAGGCATGTACAAATCGCTTCTGGGACCCCAAAATATCGAATTTTCGGGTGTTTTGGGTATAAATTTGAGATATCGACTTTGGGCACCTAAAATATCGATTTTTAGCTTGTTTTGGGCCTATATTTTGAAAATATTCTAGCACTGAGTAAGCATGTACAGATCGCTTCTGGGACCCCAAAATATCGAATTTTCGGGTGATTTGAGCCTGAATTAGAGATATAAACGGGTACAGAAAATGCATGCACATATTGACTTTGGGCACCTAAAATATTGATTTTCAGCATGTTTTGGGCCTGTATTTTGAAAATATTCTAACACGGAGTAGGCATGAACAGATCGCTTCAGACACCCAAAAATATCGAATTTTCGGGTGTTTAAAGCCTGAATTTGAGATATAAACAGGTACTGAAGATGCATGCACATATCGACTTTTAGGCACCTAAAATATCGATTTTGAGCATGTTTTGGGTCTGTATCTTGAAAACATACTAACTAGAACTAGGCAAGTACAGATCGCTTCAGGGACCCAAAAATACCGATTTTTCGGGTGTTTTGAGCCTGAATTTGAGATATAAACGGGTACAGAAGATGCATGCACATATTAAATTTGGGCACCTAAAATATCGATTTTCAGCATGTTTTGGGCCTGTATGTTGAAAATATTCTAACACGGAGTAGGCATGTACAGATCGCTTCAGACACCCAAAAATATCGAATTTTCGGGTGTTTAAAGCCTGAATTTGCGATATAAACAGGTACTGAAGATGCATGCACATATCGACTTTTGGGCACCTAAAATATCGATTTTGAGCATGTTTTGGGTCTGTATCTTGAAAACATACTAACTAGGACTAGGCAAGTACAGATCGCTTCAGGGACCCAAAAATACCGAATTTTCGGGTGTTTTGAGCCTGAATTTGAGATATCGACTTTGGGCACCTAAAATATCGATTTTTAGCATGTTTTGGGCCTGAATTTTGAAAATATTCTAGCACTGAGTAGGCATGTACAGATCGCTTCTGGGACCCCAAAATATCGAATTTTTGTGTGTTTTGAGCCTGAATTTGAGATACAAACGGGTACAGAAGATGCATGCACATATCGACTTTTGGGCATCTATAATATCGATTTTGAGCATGTTTTGGGTCTGTATCTTGAAAACATTCTAACTAGGAGTAGGCATGTACAGATCACTTCTAGAACCCAAAAATACCGAATTCTCGGGTGTTTGAGCCTGAATTTGAGATATAAACGGGTACAGAATATGCATGCACATATCGACTTTGGACACTTAAAATATCGATTTCTAGTATATTTTAAGCCTATATTTTGAAAACATTCTAGCACTGAGTAGGCATGAACAAATCGCTTCTGGGACCCAAAAATATCGAATTTTCGGGTGTTTTGAGGTTGAATTTGGGATATAAACGGGTCCAGAAGATGTATACACATATTGACTTTGGGCACCTAAAATATCGATTTTCAGAATGTTTTGGGCCTGTATCTGAGTAGGCATGTACAGATTGCTTCTGGAACCAAAACATATGGAATTTTCGGGTGTTTGGAGCCTGAATTTGAGATATAAACGGGTTTAGAAGATGCATGCACATATCGACTTTTGGTCACCTAAAATATCGATTTTCTGTATGTTTTGGGACTGTATTTTGAAAATACTCTAACACGGAGTAGGCATGTACAAATCGCTTCTGGGACCCCAAAATATCGAATTTTCAGGTGTTTTGGGTATAAATTTGAGATATCGACTTTGGACACCTAAAATATCGATTTTTAGCTTGTTTTGGGCCTATATTTTGAAAATATTCTAGCACTGAGTAAGCATGTACAGATCGCTTCTGGGACCCGAAAATATCGAATTTTCGGGTGTTTTGAGCCTGAATTAGAGATATAAACGGGTACAGAAGATGCATGCACATATTAAATTTGGGCACCTAAAATATCGATTTTCAGCATGTTTTGGGCCTGTATTTTGAAAATATTCGAACACGGAGTAGGCATTTACAGATCGCTTCAGACACCCAAAAATATCGAATTTTCGGGTGTTTCAAGCCTGAATTTGCGATATAAACAGGTACTGAAGATGCATGCACATATCGACTTTTGAGCACCTAAAATATCGATTTTGAGCATGTTTTGGGTCTGTATCTTAAAACATACTAACTATGACTAGGCAAGTACAGATCGCTTCAGGGACCCAAAAATACCGATTTTTCGGGTGTTTTGAGCCTGAATTTGAGATATAAACGGGTACAGAAGATGCATGCACATATTTAATTTGGGCACCTAAAATATCGATTTTCAGCATGTTTTGGGCCTGTATTTTGAAAATACTCTAACACGGAGTAGGCATGTACAGATCGCTTCTGGGACGAAAAAAATTTCGAATTTTCGGGTGTTTTGAGCCTGAATTTGGGATATAAACGGGTGCAGAAGATGCATGCACATATCGACTTTAAACTCTTAAAATATCGATTTTTAGCATGTTTTAAGCCTGTTTCTGAGTAGGCATGTACAGATCGCTTCAGGGACCCAAAAATATCGAATTTTCGGGTGTTTTGAGCCTGAATTTGAGATATAAACAGGTACTGAAGATGCATGCACATATCGACTTTTGGTCACCTAAAATATCGATTTTGAGCATGTTTTGGGTCTGTATCTTGAAAACATTCTAACTAGGAGTAGGCAAGTACAGATCGCTTCTGGGACCCAAAAATACCGGTTTTTCGGGTGTTTTGAGCCTGAATTTGAGATATAAACGGGTACAGAAGATGCATGCACATATCGACTTTGGACACTTAAAATATCGATTTTTAGCATGTTTTGAGCCTATATTTCGAAAACATTCTACCACTGAGTAGGCATGTACAGATCGCTTCTAGGACCGAAAAATATCGAATTTTCGGGTGTTTTGTGGTTGAATTTGAGATATAAACGGGTGCAGAAGATGCATACACATATTGACTTTGGGCACCTAAAATATCGATTTTCAGCATGGTTTGGGCCTGTATATAAGTAGGCATGTACAGATCACTTCTGGGACCCCAAATATCGAATCTTCGGGTGTTTTGAGCCTGAATTTGGGATATAAACGGGTACAGAAGATGCATGCACATATCGACTTTGGAGACTTAAAATATCGCTTTTTAGCATGTTTTGAGCCTATATTATGAAAATATTCTAGCACAAAGTAGATATGTACAGATCACTTCTGGGACCCCAAATATCGAATCTTCGGGTGTTTTGAGCCTGAATTTGGGATATAAACGGGTACAGAAGATGCATGCACATATCGACTTTGGACACTTAAAATATCGATTTTTAGCATGTTTTAAGCCTGTTTCTGAGTAGGCATGTACAGATCGCTTCTGGGACCCTAAAATATCGAATTTTCGGGTGTTTTGAGGTTGAATTTGGGATATAAACGGGTGCAGAAGATGCATACACATATCGACTTTTGGGCACCTAAAAGATCGATTTTCAGTATGTTTTGAGCCTGTATATTAAAAATATTCTAACACGGAGTAGGCATGTACAGATCGCTCCTGGGAACAAAAAATATCGAATTTTCGGGTGTTTTGGACATGAATTTGAGATATCGACTTTGGTCACCTAAAATATCGATTTTTAGCATGTTTTGGGCCTGTATTTTGAAAATATTCTAGCACTGCATAGGCATGTTCAGATTGCTTCTGGGACCCCAAAATATCGAATTTTCGGGTGTTTTGAGCCTGAATTTGAGATATAAACGGGTACAGAAGATGCATGCACATATCGACTTTTGGGCACCTAAAATATCAATTTTGAGCATGTTTTGGGTCGGTATCTTGAAAACATTCTAACTAGGAGTAGTCATGTAAAGATCGCTTCTAGGATCCAAAAATATAGAATTTTCGGGGGTTTTGAGCCTGAATTTGGGATATAAACGGGTGCAGAAGATGCATGCACATATCGACTTTGGACTCTTAAAATATCGATTTTTAGCATGTTTTAAGCCTGTTTCTGAGTAGGCATGTACAGATCGCTTCAGGGACCCAAAAATATCGAATTTTCAGGTGTTTTGAGCCTATATTTGAGATATAAACAGGTACTGAAGATGCATGCACATATCGACTTTTGGTCACCTAAAATATCGATTTTGAGCATGTTTTGGGTCTGTATCTTGAAAACATTCTAACTAGGAGTAGGCAAGTACAGATCGCTTCTGGGACCCAAAAATACCGGTTTTTCGGGTGTTTTGAGCCTGAATTTGAGATATAAACGGGTACAGAAGATGCATGCACATATCGACTTTGGACACTTAAAATATCGATTTTTAGCATGTTTTGAGCCTATATTTTGAAAATATTCTAGCACTGAGTAGGCATGTACAGATCGCTTCTGGGACCGAAAAATATCGAATTTTCGGGTGTTTTGTGGTTGAATTTGAGATATAAACGGGTGCAGAAGATGCATACACATATTGACTTTGGGCATCTAAAATATCGATTTTTAGCATGTTTTGGGCCTGTATCTGAGTAGGCATGTACAGATCGCTTCTGGGACCCAAAAATACCGGTTTTTCGGGTGTTTTGAGCCTGAATTTGAGATATAAACGGGTACAGAAGATGCATGCACATATCGACTTTGGACACTTAAAATATCGATTTTTAGCATGTTTTGAGCCTATATTTCGAAAACATTCTACCACTGAGTAGGCATGTACAGATCGCTTCTAGGACCGAAAAATATCGAATTTTCGGGTGTTTTGTGGTTGAATTTGAGATATAAACGGGTGCAGAATATGCATACACATATTGACTTTGGGCACCTAAAATATCGATTTTCAGCATGGTTTGGGCCTGTATATAAGTAGGCATGTACAGATCACTTCTGGGACCCCAAATATCGAATCTTCGGGTGTTTTGAGCCTGAATTTGGGATATAAACGGGTACAGAAGATGCATGCACATATCGACTTTGGAGACTTAAAATATCGCTTTTTAGCATGTTTTGAGCCTATATTATGAAAATATTCTAGCACAAAGTAGATATGTACAGATCACTTCTGGGACCCCAAATATCGAATCTTCGGGTGTTTTGAGCCTGAATTTGGGATATAAACGGGTACAGAAGATGCATGCACATATCGACTTTGGAGACTTAAAATATCGCTTTTTAGCATGTTTTGAGCCTATATTTTGAAAATATTCTAGCACAAAGTAGATATGTACAGATCACTTCTGGGACCCCAAAATATCGAATTTTCGGGTGTTTTGAGCCTGAATTTGGGATATAAACGGGTACAGAAGATGCATGCACATATCGACTTTTGGGCAACTAAAATATCGATTTTGAGCATGTTTTGGGTCTGTATCTTGAAAACATTCTAACTAGGAGTAAGCATGTACAGATCGCTTCTAGGACACAAAAATAACGAATTTTCGGGTGTTTTGAGCCTGAATTTGAGATATAAACGGTTACAGAAAATGCATGTACATATCGACTTTGGACACTTAAAATATCGATTTTTAGTATGTTTTGAGCCTATATTTTGAAAACATTATAGCACTGAGTAGGCATGTACAGATCGCTTCTGGGACCCAAAAATATCGAATTTTCGGGTGTTTTGAGGTTGAATTTGGGATATAAACGGGTGCAGAAGATGCATACACATATTGACTTTGGGCACCTAAAATATCGATTTTCAGCATGTTTTGGGCCTGTATCTGAGTAGGCATGTACAGATCGCTTCTGGGACCCCAAAATATCGAATTTTTGGGTGTTTGGAGCCTGAATTTGAGATATAAACGGGTATAGAAAATTGATGAACATATCGACTTTTGGGCACCTAAAATATTGATTTTCTGTATGTTTTGGGCCTGTATTTATAAAATACTCTAACACGGAGTAGACATGTACAGATCGTTTCTGAAACCCCAAAATATCGAATTTTCGGTGTTTTGGGGATAAATTTGAGATATCGACTTTAGGCACCTAAAATATCGATTTTTAGCATGTTTTGGGCATATATTTTGAAAATATTCTTGCACTGAGTAAGCATGTACAGATCGCTTCTGGGACCCCAAAATATCGAATTTTCGGGTGTTTTGAGCCTGAATTTGAGATATAAACGGGTACAGTAAATGCATGCACATATTGACTTTAGGCACCTAAAATATCGATTTCCAGCATGTTTTGGGCCTGTATTTTGAAAATACTCTAACACGGAGTAGGCATGTACAGATCGCTTATGGGACCCAAAAATACCGATTTTTCGGGTGTTTTAAGCCTGAATTTGAGATATAAACGGGTACAGAAGATGCATGCACATATTGACTTTTGGGCACCTAAAATATCGATTTTAAGCATGTTTTGGGTCTGTATTTTGAAAACATTCTAACTAGGAGTAGGCATGTACAGATCGCTTCTAGGACCCAAAAATATAGAATTTTCGGGTGTTTTGAGCCTGAATTTGAGACAGAAAACGGTACTGAAGATACATGCACATATCGACTTTGGTCACTTGAAGTATCGATTTTCAGGATGTTTTGGCCCTATATTTTGAATGTATTCTAGCATTGTGTAAGCATGTTCAGATTGCTTCTGAGACCCAAAAATATCGAATTTTCGGGTGTTTTGAGGTTGAATTTGGGATATAAACGGGTGCAGAAGATGCATACACATATTGACTTTGGGCACCTAAAATATCGATTTTCAGCATGTTTTGGGCCTGTATCTGAGTAGTCATGTACAGATCGCTTCTGAGACCCAAAAATATCGATTTTTCGGGTGTTTTAAGCCTGAATTTGAGATATAAACGGGTACAGAAGATACATGCACATATCGACTTTTGGGCACCTAAAATATCGATTTTAAGCATGTTTTGGGCCTGTATTTTGAAAATACTCTAACACGGAGTAGGCATGTACAGATCGCTTCTGGGAACCCAAAATATCGAATTTTCGGGTGTTTTGGGGATAAATTTGAGATATCGACTTTGGGCACCTAAAATATCGATTTTATAGCATGTTTTGGGCCTATATTTTGAAAATATTCTAGCACTGAGTAAGCATGTACAGATCGCTTCTGGGACCCAAAAATATCGAATTTTCGGGTGTTTTGAGCATGAATTTGGGATATAAACGGGTGCAGAAGATGCATGCACATATCGACTTTGGACACTTAAAATATCGATTTTTAGCATGTTTTGAGCCTGTTACTGAGTAGGCATGTACAGATCGCTTCAGGGACCCCAAAATATCGAATTTTCGGGTGTTTTGAGCCTGAATTTGAGATATAAACAGGTACTGAAGATGCATGCACATATCGACTTTTGGTCAACTAAAATATCGATTTTGAGCATGTTTTGGGTCAGTATCTTGAAAACATTCTAACTAGGAGTAGGCAAGTACAGATCGCTTCTGGGACCCAAAAATACCGGTTTTTCGGGTGTTTTGAGCCTGAATTTGAGATATAAACGGGTACAGAAGATGCATGCACATATCGACTTTGGCACTTAAAATATCGATTTTTAGCATGTTTTGAGCCTATATTTCGAAAACATTCCACCACTGAGTAGGCATGTACAGATCGCTTCTGGGACCGAAAAATATCGAATTTTCGGGTGTTTTGTGGTTGAATTTGAGATATAAACGGGTGCAGAAGATGCATACACATATTGACTTTGGGCACCTAAAATATCGATTTTCAGCATGGTTTGGGCCTGTATCTGAGTAGGCATGTACAGATCACTTCTGGGACCCCAAATATCGAATTTTCGGGTGTTTCCAGCCTGAATTTGAGATATAAACGGGTACAGAAGATCCATGCACATATCGACTTTGGACACTTAAAATATCGATTTTTAGCATGTTTTGAGCCTATATTTTGAAAACATTCTAGCATTGAGTAGGCATGTACAGATCGCTTCTGGGACCCAAAAATATCGAATTTGCTGGTGTTTTAAGCCTAAATTTGGGATATAAACGGGTGCAGAAGATGCATACACGTATCGACTTTTGGGCACCTAAAAGATCGATTTTCAGTATGTTTTGGGCCTGTATATTAAAAATACTCTAACACGGAGTAGGCATGTACGGATCGCTTCTGGGACCCCAAAATATCGAAATTTCGGGTGTTTTGGGCCTGAATTTGAGATATCGACTTTGGACACCTAAAATATCGATTTTTAGCATGTTTTGGGCCTGAATTTTGAAAATATTCTAGCACTGAGTAGGCATGTACAGATCGCTTCTGGGACCCCAAAATATCGAATTTTCGGGTGTTTTGAGCCTGAATTTGAGATATAAACGGGTACAGAAGATGCATGCACATATCGACTTTTGGGCACCTAAAATCTCGATTTTGAGCATGTTTTGGGTCTGTATCTTGAAAACATTCTAACTAGGAGTAGGCATGTAAAGATCGCTTCTAGGACCCAAAAATATAGAATTTTCGGGTGTTTTGAGCCTGAATTTGAGACAGAAAACGGTACTGAAGATACATGCACATATCGACTTTGGTCACTTGAAGTATCGATTTTCAGGATGTTTTGGCCCTATATTTTGAATGTATTCTAGCATTGTGTAAGCATGTTCAGATTGCTTCTGAGACCCAAAAATATCGAATTTTCGGGTGTTTTGAGGTTGAATTTGGGATATAAACGGGTGCAGAAGATGCATACACATATTGACTTTGGGCACCTAAAATATCGATTTTCAGCATGTTTTGGGCCTGTATCTGAGTAGTCATGTACAGATCGCTTCTGAGACCCAAAAATATCGATTTTTCGGGTGTTTTAAGCCTGAATTTGAGATATAAACGGGTACAGAAGATACATGCACATATCGACTTTTGGGCACCTAAAATATCGATTTTAAGCATGTTTTGGGCCTGTATTTTGAAAATACTCTAACACGGAGTAGGCATGTACAGATCGCTTCTGGGAACCCAAAATATCGAATTTTCGGGTGTTTTGGGGATAAATTTGAGATATCGACTTTGGGCACCTAAAATATCGATTTTATAGCATGTTTTGGGCCTATATTTTGAAAATATTCTAGCACTGAGTAAGCATGTACAGATCGCTTCTGGGACCCAAAAATATCGAATTTTCGGGTGTTTTGAGCATGAATTTGGGATATAAACGGGTACAGAAGATGCATGCACATATCGACTTTTGGGCACCTAAAATCTCGATTTTGAGCATGTTTTGGGTCTGTATCTTGAAAACATTCTAACTAGGAGTAGGCATGTAAAGATCGCTTCTAGGACCCAAAAATATAGAATTTTCGGGGGTTTTGAGCCTGAATTTGAGATATATACGGGTACAGAAGATGCATGCACATATCGACTTTGGACACTTAAAATATCGATTTTTAGCATGTTTTGAGCCTATATTTTGAAAACATTCTAGCACTGAGTAGGCATGTACAGATCGCTTCTGGGACTGAAAAATATCGAATTTTCGGGTGTTTTGTGGTTGAATTTGAGATATAAACGCGTGGAGAAGATGCATACACATATTGACTTTGGGCACCTAAAATATCGATTTTCAGCATGTTTTGAGCCTGTATCTGAGTAGGCATGTACAGATCGCTTCTGGGACCCCAAAATATCGAATTTTCGGGTGTTTGGAGCCTGAATTTGAGATATAAACGGGTACAGAAGATGCATGCACATATCGACTTTGGACACTTAAAATATCGAATTTTAGCATGTTTTGAGCCTATTTTTTGAAAACCTTCTAGCACTGAGTAGGCATGTACAGATCGCTTCTGGGAACCAAAAATATCGAATTTTCGGGTGTTTTGAGCCAGAATTTTAGATGTAAACAGGTACTGAAGATGCATGCACATATCGACTTTTGGGCACCTAAAATATCGATTTTGAGCATGTTTTGAGTCTGCATCTTGAAAACATTCTAACTAGGAGTAGGCAAGTACAGATCGCTTCTAGGACCCAAAAATACCGATTTTTTCGGGTGTTTTAAGCCTGAATTTGAGATATAAACGGGTACAGAAGATGCATGCACATATCGACTTTTGGGCACCTAAAATATCGATTTTAAGCATGTTTTGGGTCTGTATTCTGAAAACATTCTAACTAGGAGTAGGCATGTACAGATCGCTTCTAGGACCCAAAAATATAGAATTTTCGGGTGTTTTGAGCCTGAATTTGAGACAGAAACCGGTACTGAAGATACATGCACATATCGACTTTGGTCACTTGAAGTATCGATTTTTAGGATGTTTTGGCCCTATATTTTGAATGTATTCTAGCATTGTGTAAGCATGTTCAGATTGCTTCTGAGACCCAAAAATATCGAATTTTCGGGTGTTTTGAGGTTGAATTTGGGATATAAACGGGTGCAGAAGATGCATACACATATTGACTTTGGGCACCTAAAATATCGATTTTCAGCATGTTTTGGGCCTGTATCTGAGTAGTCATGTACAGATCGCTTCTGGGACCAAAAAAAATCGAATTTTCGGGTATTTGGAGCCTGAATTTGAGATACAAACGGGTATAGAAGATGCATGCACATATCGACTTTTGGGCACCTAAAATATCGAGTTTCTGTATGTTTTGGGCCTGTATTTTGAAAATACTCTAACACTGAGTAGGCATGTACAGATCGCTTCTGGGAACCCAAAATATCGAATTTTCGGGTGTTTTGGGGATAAATTTGAGATATCGACTTTGGGTACCTAAAATATCGATTTTTTATCATGTTTTGGGCCTATATTTTGAAAATATTCTAGCACTGAGTAAGCATGTACAGATCGATTCTGGGACCCCAAAATATCGAATTTTCGGGTGTTTTGAGCCTGAATTTGAGATATAAACGGGTACATAAAATGCATGCACATATCGACTTTGGACACTTAAAATATCGATTTTTAGCATGTTTTGAGCCTGTTTCTGAGTAGGCATGTACAGATCGCTTCAGGGACCCAAAAATATCGAATTTTCGGGTGTTTTGAGCCTGAATTTGAGATATAAACAGGTACTGAAGATGCATGCACATATCGACTTTTGGTCACCTAAGATATCGATTTTGAGCATGATTTGGGTCAGTATCTTGAAAACATTCTAACTAGGAGTAGGCAAGTACAGATCGCTTCTGGGACCCAAAAATACCGGTTTTTCGGGTGTTTTGAGCCTGAATTTGAGATATAAACGGGTACAGAAGATGCATGCACATATCGACTTTGGACACTTAAAATATCGATTTTTAGCATGTTTTGAGCCTATATTTCGAAAACATTCTACCACTGAGTAGGCATGTACAAATAGCTTCTGGGACCGAAAAATATCGAATTTTCGGGTGTTTTGTGGTTGAATTTGAGATATAAACGGGTGCAGAAGATGCATACACATATTGACTTTGGGCACCTAAAATATCGATTTTCAGCATGGTTTGGGCCTGTATCTGAGTAGGCATGTACAGATCACTTTTGGGACCCCTAATATCGAATTTTCGGGTGCTTTAAGCCTGAATTTGATATATAAACGGGTACAGAAGATGCATGCACATATCGACTTTGGACACTTAAAATATCGATTTTTAGCATGTTTTGAACCTATATTTTGAAAACATTCTAGCACTGAGTAGGCATGTACAGATCGCTTCTGGGACCCTAAAATATTGAATTTTCGGGTGTTTTGAGGTTGAATTTGGGATATAAACGTGTGCAGAAGATGCATACACATATCGCCTTTTGGGCACCTAAAAGATCGATTTTCAGTATGTTTTGAGCCTGTATATTAAAAATACTCTAACACGGATTAGGCATGCACAGATCGCTTCTGGGACCCAAAAATATCGAATTTTCGGGTGTTTTGGACATGAATTTGAGATATCGACTTTGGTCACCTAAAATATCGATTTTTAGCATGTTTTGGGCCTGTAATTTGAAAATATTCTAGCACTGCGTAGGCATGTTCAGTTTGCTTCTAGGACCCCAAAATATCGAATTTTCGGGTGTTTTGAGCCTGAATTTGAGATAGAAACGGGTACAGAAGATGCATGCACATATCGACTTTTGGGCACCTAAAATATCGATTTTGAGCATGTTTTGGGTCTGTATCTTGAAAACATTTTAACTAGGAGTAGGCAAGTACAGATCGCTTCTAGGACCCCAAAATATCGATTTTTCGGGTGTTTTGAGCCTGAATTTGAGATATAAACGGGTACAGAAGATGCATGCACATATCAACTTTGGACACTTAAAATATCGATTTTTAGCATGTTTTGAGCCTATATTTTGAAAACATTCTAGCACTGAGTAGGCATGTACAGATCGCTTCTGGGACCGAAAAATATCGAATTTTCGGTTGTTTTGTGGTTGAATTTGAGATATAAACGGGTGCAGAAGATGCATACACATATTGACTTTGGGCATCTAAAATATCGATTTTTAGCATGTTTTGGGCCTGTATCTGAGTAGGCATGTACAGATCGCTTCTGGGACCCCAAAATATCGAATTTTCGGGTGTTTTGAGCCTGAATTTGAGATATAAACGGGTACAGAAGATGCATGCACATATCGACTTTGGACACTTAAAATATCGATTTTTAGCATGTTTTGAGCCTATATTTTGAAAATATTCTAGCACAAAGTAGATATGTACAGATCACTTTTGGGACCCCAAAAAATCGAATTTTCGGGTGTTTTAAGCCTGAATTTGAGATATAAACGTGTACAGAAGATGCATGCACATATCAACTTTGGACACTTAAAATATCGATTTTTAGCATGTTTTGAGCCTATATTTTGAAAACATTCCTTGCACTGAGTAGGCATGTACAGATCGCTTCTGGGACCGAAAAATATTGAATTTTCGGGTGTTTTATGGTTGAATTTGAGATATAAACGGGTGCAGAAGATGCATACACATATTGACTTTGGGCACCTAAAATATCGATTTTCAGCATGTTTTGGGCCTGTATCTGAGTAGGCATGTACAGATCGCTTCTGGGACCCAAAAATATCGAATTTTCGGGTGTTTTGATGTTGAATTTGGGATATAAACGGGTGCAGAAGATGCATACACATATCGACTTTTGGGCACCTAAAAGATCGATTTTCAGTATGTTTTGGGCCTGTATATTAAAAATACTCTAACACGGAGTAGGCATGTACAAATTGCTTCTGGGACCCCAAAATATCGAATTTTTGGGTGTTTTGGGCCTGAATTTGAGATATCGAGTTTGGGCACCTGTACCAGTTCTGAAGGCTTGAACTCTGGGCAGAACCTGGTAAGTTACTTGTGTGTAATTCTTGGAGTTGTAGTTGTAGTAGTTGTTTTTGTTGTGGTTTTAGGTAACGTGGAAGACGGGGTGCTTTCTTAGGTTTGCTTAGGTGATTGACTTCACAAGTTTCTTAAGGCTTAATTTATTAATATGTGTACTTATCTATACAGGGTATTATCGTGATGTGCCTTGTCTTATATGGTATTATGTCTCTCTCTATGGTTTATAGCCCTTAGGGAGTCAGTGTTGTATCCTAAATCCTAGTGTACCTCCTCTGCTTATATACATTTCAAACTCAATAGTTTACAGAATGGCTAGAGTGTGACTGTGTTGCCTGTGAATGGTCAGTTTGATTCTGTACCTACTTCTCTCTTCTCGTGTGAAAGGGAAAGTGGGCCAACCCTTTCCTATCTCTCTCTCTCTCTCTCTCTCCTTTACTCTCTTTCCTACTCTCCTTCGAAGGGGAGGTAGGAAAGGTTAATAATGTCTTTGTATGACCTGACGCCGCACCTGTGTGTGTGTGTGTGTCCAACCTGCCCAGGTGGCCTGTTTCTGATGTGTAAACAGATTAGAAGTAGTGACCCTTTTCTAAATGGTTTTATGGTGTGTTCACCGCTCAGTCCGCTACCCTCGACTGGCCTCCAGGCGTTTGCTTTATGCTTTATTTAATAGAAGGCCAGTTCACAATGTTGGTAGGGTACATAATACTAAGACATTAACAATGAATACATGTATAGTAACATAAAAATAGACATTAAGACATTGGCACACCATATACTAAAAATTAACATTACCGGTAATACATGAATATAATTACATGAACATGAATACATTGTTACATAAAATTTCATCTTAATATTAATGTGTTTAGCTAGGTGCATGTTATTGTGTGTATATAATCTAACCTATGCTAAAAATTCACTCATTAATGAGGGGGGAGCCGTGTTGCTATGTTGTGGCTGTGAAATGACAGTCTTGTTCTTTTCAACACAAGATAATTCAGTATACTTCGATAGTTCTTTCTTATACAATATAAAAATAGTATTTTAGACTGTCTTATACAATACATAAATTTTATAGTACATGCCAGAAAGATAAGACATGGGATAATAAACATTGGTACCAAGTTTTATTTTGATCACTATATGAGGAATCAAATGATATAATAAGGATGATTGAATCCTATTCTCATTGAGTAACATAATAGTTTCATTTTGTCTGATACAACTGATAATGAATTAGGAGATGTTAAACAATTCAACTTTAAAGGAAATATGTTGAAAAGGTGGAAGAGATTGTGCTATGTTTTCTAGCAAATTATGTTTACTAGGCAAGGTAACGATTCCCTTGGATCGTATTTCCTATGAGTCTGCTTCTTTATAGTTGCCTTGAACCATACCATGTGTAGGGTGATTAGGGCAAATTAATGTTAATTGTGTATCAGCAGGTAAGTATAGATAGTGGAAATTAAAATTGATGATGAAAGAGAGTTTGATTAGTAATAGATATGAATGTACATGCATATAGTGCTTGATTAGTAGTACTTATGATTCTAAGCAAGTGGAGATTTTGCATCCTTTGGAGACTTAAATGCAACTCAAATGCAAAGAAATATGCAAGACAAACATATATGAAGATATGCAACATGGCACTTGAAGTGTTGTGTGTCACTGATGACATCATCACTAAGTATATTACTTATTGGATGAAAATTGAATATTAAATGATTACTTCCATTTTCATAGGGAATTGTAGAAGTGCGTAGCTTGTGAATAACATTTTACCTTTTATGGGAATAATAATGAGTATATGATCTTGTATTAAAATACTACGCATGACTGGATAATAATATTTCATGAAAGATAATAAGGAAGATGAGATTTCATCATTGATTGTACCATTGCATCTCGTGGCTATTGGAGTGGAAATAATATTGTGAGTTGATCTTATCTTACCCGCCGTAAATACTCTCTTAATAAATGTTGTCATTCCTCTCTAAGTTCCTCACCTGCTATCATTTTTCCGCAAACTCACAGAAATAAATAGAAGCATAAAAATATGATGTGATTATTTCATATATGTAGTTCTTTTCATTCGTTGCTCATGTAAACTATATAATTCGTATTTAATTTCTGTGCAATGATTTACACTCTAATACAGTATATACCTGTTACTCTATCTTACCTTGATTTGCAAAGGCTTGTCCTGCAACCTTTTATGTATGGGATAATGCTTGTATACCACTATATCTCTAAGCATTACCAAATAGTGCTCATGAAATTACATTTAAAAATTATCTAAATCACGCTCTGGGCTGTGATGATGGCTCTAAGCCACTATATATTTTTTTTTTTTGTATAATATGCGAGCAATATTACCTGAGTCGCTGAATCCATTCCTAGGGCGCCCAATAGTGAAAGGACACTATAGAATATAATGCACTTACATAGGTAAATTCAGTTGTGTGATACCTGTCAAACAAAACTAGTGTATCATTAAGTACCTTATCTGTAATTACTGCTCAGTGGCAGAAAATTTTGGTAATAATTCATATATCCAGTAAAGAGTAAGAAATAGTGATCATATCGTTCATCACCAATATTTTATTTATTTTCCTTTTCTTTTCAACTGTTTCATAAAATTGTAAACGAGAGCTCTCGGATTTTAAGACGTCATCTTTATCTGTGTTATGCACTTCGTCGGAGGTTGTAGCCACCGCGAGTATAGACATGAAAACCGTTATATAGGTTGATTTGGGCCACATTTGTAAGAAGAAATATTATTTTTCATTGGAAACCGATCGGAGTTTTTGTTTGTAAGTGTTTATTTTATTATCATCAATAGTAGGGATAATATTACGAGGAAGAGGACATTGTTGCTGTTGCAGAGATATTGATTGGTTTTATTTTGGATGTTAGGTTTTTGCGCGCATTTTACCAATTTCTTTATTCTGTTTACATAAACAACATCATCCGCCTGGTAAAATTATTCTTTATTATAAGGTTATGCCTACTAAAGACATGACTGTGTGAAGTTCGATCGGGTACCCATTATGTCGGCGATTACGCATTTTTTTCTTCTCTAGCAAGTCTATACTTTGTTTTGTTATGTCGGCGATCACGCATTTTCCCTGCAAGCCGATAAATTGCTTTGTTATGTTGGCGATCACGCATTTTCCCTGCAAGCCGATAAATTGCTTTGTTATGTCGGCGATCACGCATTTTCCTTGCAAGCCGATAAATTGCTTTGTTATGTCGGCGATCACGCATTTTCCTTGCAAGCCGATAAATTGCTTTGTTATGTCGGCGATCACGCATTTTCCTTGCAAGCCGATAAATTGCTTTGTTATGTCGGCGATCACGCATTTTCCTTGCAAGCCGATAAATTGCTTTGTTATGTCGGCGATCACGCATTTTCCTTGCAAGCCGATAAATTGCTTTGTTATGTCGGCGATCACGCATTTTCCTTGCAAGCCGATAAATTGCTTTGTTATGTCGGCGATCACGCATTTTCCTTGCAAGCCGATAAATTGCTTTGTTCATCATGATGAAATTGTGGAAATGCAACTCACTGTCGTTCAGCATAGTTGTCCATGTTTTAGCATGGCTTCTTCGTGGCAATTGTTATATCATTTAAAAGACGTATCCATACGTATTTTGTAGTGTTTATTGACCGTCATATCGATGCAGTCTTCCCATGTGGAGGGATTTTCCTTGTTTCTGTGCCACGAAGTACTTCTAGTAGTGTTACGGTTTTGCCGTTTTGTTAACCCATTAGATGCTGGGAAATATGGTAATACAAACGTTTGCTTAATGTAGTAGAAATCAGCTATGTTTTATAATATTGGGACATGTAAATGGGCATAGGAATTTGGTTTTTAAATATATGTGCACTTACTTTTGCGGTTTTTATCGTAGTGGTGCTGCCATTAAATATCTAGAAAATGGTTAATCATAGGTAAAAACTTATCTGTGTCCTGATTCTAAATTGGTAAGGAAAGTAGATCTATTCCTACTATGTCCCATGATTCGTCCAGGATTAGGGATTCCCGTCATGGAACAGAGGTCCAAATGTATGGCCTTGACCTGCATTGTATGTTTCGCACTGAGCGATATATGTGTTTCATCATCTACCCTTAGTTTATGTTAATAGTATATTGTATGTAGGGTGGTTAGGTACCTACCTCTATCAGGATGTCCTGCTGCATTATGATATAAGGGTAATTAATACTGAGGGAATTATTATTTGTTGTATCACTATGTGATTGGTTTGTACGTCACGTTTCCTTAGTTTTCTGTAAATAATATCATCATGAAGGGAAAAGGTATTTAAGTGACTGGGTAATTATGGTCCATTATTTTCATCCTCAGGGTTTTTTAATGAATATCTTATTACATTCATCATAGAATCCGTTTGCTAATGTTTAGGAACCGTATTAAGGTCAAAGTCCATGGGTGTCCTCGGAACTAAAGGACACGATGATTGTTTAAGGGATCTGCTACTTTATTAATCGTCCTGGAAGGTATTTAATATCTATATGTGGGAGAAATTCCTGTCTTGTTAGATATTATCTGGCAAATTTTTCCGTTAGGGTTAGAGGTTATAGTAAGCCAAGGATCGTTTGGTAATTCGCGAAAACTTGTAAAGGATAGCCTAATACGATTTCTCTAAAAGTACGAAGTGCCCATAGTATTGCTTAAATTTCCTGTTTTGTTACAGAGTAACGAGTTCCCTGCGCATTTAATATACTCTGAGCATTAGCACATACCTGATATCGACCCCTAGCTATCTCTTACATAAGTACAGCGCCTAAGCCTACTGAAGAAGCATCTGTACACTTGATAAAAGTTAATGAATACTTGGGAACGCAAAAATTGGAGCTGACATTAATTAACCTTTAATAATTCAAAGCTCAGCTGTTTTTTCTGGCCTCCATACAAAATCTCGAGTTTATTATTTAGGGGTTTAGCTACTTGGGAAAAATGCTGTACCAAGATTCTATAATAAGAACCTAAACCCAAGAATTATTTTACGTTAGTAGCATTCATTAGGAATAGTGAATACTTTCATTGCTCGTATTTTACCAGATTGTGTATGGAGCACAGTGGCGGGTAATGTATAACCTAAAATTATAATTTCCTGGTTAAGAAAATGACACATAGGCAGTTAAAGTTTGAAGCCTACCTAATGTAATCTCTTACTTATTATGAATGTACGTCTATAGAAAAATAATCAAATCGTTGAGATTAGCGATGACTACGTTATTAATAACGCCAATACGAAAATTGACCATATGCTGAAATATGGATGAAACATTACATAACCCAAATGGTCTACGAATGTATTCATAATAACCATGGGAAGTACTAAATGTTGTAATGGGTTGACTTTTATCATCTAATGCTACTTGCCAGTTTCCACTGACCAAGTTTAAGGTGGAGAATATCATAGGCTTTGATTTACCAATGTTAGACAAAACATCTTAAAGGAGGGAGGGGATATTTATCTTTAATTGTAGCATTATTTATTTGTCTGTAATCAATTACTGGCGTAAATTCACCATTATTATTGAAACCAAAAACATTGGGTTGTTAAAAGGGGAGTTAGAATTCTAAATAATGCCTTCATCCATCATTTCATTAATAATTTTCTCTACAACTTTCTGCCTACTATGAGGTATGGTAGTCTATATGCTCGAATAAATGGGTTTAGGAGATGTTAGTGTAATGGCATGCTTTATAATGTTGGTTCATCCTAAGGAGTCACCAAGTAGGGCAATCGCATTTCAATATGTGGCTAGTATGGTGATAAGATTATCACGATAAAGTGGAAAATCGCGTCCACTGACAAAATTTCTAAGTTGCTCCCTTATGTGAGTATCACTTTATCCCTCGGTAAGAACCGATACAATATTTCCTTGTGGTATTGGTCTAACTTCCATCTGTACAGATCACATAGATATGTTCCTTTCTTTACATGAATATTGGTAGATGTTTTATTAATATCAGTGAAATTTTCACTGTTTACATTGGTTAAAGTAAATTAATCCCTGGTTATATATTATTGTACTAGTTCTATTAAGGATAGAATGGTAGTTTGTGACTGTACATGAGATGGAAGCTTTACCTTCAATTAATGGACGAAATTTGAAGTTAATATAGTATTACAATATGCAGCAATGGCCTTTATGACAATGGGGTCGTTTCCCTCATTTTCAATATGTATAGAGTTAACATTACATGGACTTATATATTGGCCTGGACAATCCTGTATTGGAATACATTAATTCCTAAAATGTATTATTTTATATTTAGGGTTAATTATTATGGTTTGTTTGATAAGGTATGATAAACCTAGTTTATAATTTCGTATTATATAAAATTCAATATGTATATGGTTAGTTCCCTTGTCTAACCGTACAGGAAGGGTTAAAGTGTCCCTAATACCTGTAATTTATTGCCTGTCATGGTTGACAATGCTATGTCACCTGTTCAATCTTGGTTTATAAATGCCGTTGGGGACCTAATTTGCATAATTTGTTAAAGGAATTATCCGATAACAAGGAAACTGCCGCGCCTGTGTCTATCATTAAGTTGGTGTTACTATGTGATACTAGGACAGGGAATTATAGTATATTAATGGTAAATGCGACGACAGGGCCTACAGTTTTATTTTCGGGACGTTTTAATATTGTGGCGGTCTCGTTTCATACATCATATTTCGATTGTGCAAGTCCCATTTCATTCTGTTAAGGATCAAGCATTCATCTAAGGAATGCGACTTTGATTCATGTAAATGACTGTATTTATTATTACTTTTCCCTTGATCATTTCCTTTAGTATTATGTAAGTAATAACAATCACTGGTAATATTATTATTTCCGTTACAGTGTTTGCAACGTTTTCCCTGTGATTCCCCTTGAGTAGGTGTGGCATCAAAATTAAAATTCTTCGTCCCTATGGATTGAGTAATCTGTAATTCACGATGTATGATACGAGATTCCTTCGAATTTAAAGTTAGAGACCCTGATAATGCAAGTGCTTTTGCTGGTTCACTTGTAGTTATGTTTTCTGCCTTTGTTATAATCATTCTCTGAACCCATGATAATGAATTATGTAGTTTACCATCCCCAAAAACATCAATAAGTGACTGTCTGAATGTAGCATATGACGTTAAATTCTCTGGGTCAGAAAAAGCACTTGTAGTTATCATATAGCTGGCTGGACTATCTGGTGCAATATGCTCTCTCACGAATCTTATCTTATGTAAGTCCTGCTCTATATTAGTTTGGTTAAACACATCCTCCAAATGACGCAAGAAGAGATCAATCCCATATCTTGGATTATCTCCCGTATAATACTTTAAATACTTGTGGGTGGGTAAGATTGTCATTGTATGCATAGAGGAGGTAGTGGGGCTAGAAGAAGTTGTATGAAGAGCAGAGACAGTAGGAGATTTTGGAGGAGTAGCCATTGTTGGAGAAAATACAGGTTAATATAGTATACCATATTAAGTTTTTAATGGGGGTAAGGTAGAAGCAGAAAATGTACTCGAATGTGTTGGCACCACAAACGAGGCTTAAGGAGGCAGGGAAATCTAGCTTGGAGACTAATGAATCATTATCAGGGATATTCGAAGTTAGTTATGATACCTTTGGAGTAATGGGGGAGAATACCTTTACCTTTGTTGTAATTTGGCACTTCTTTTCTTTCTTTCTGGGCTGTAACTGAGGAACCTAATCTATTCTAACATGTTCGTGGACAAGTGAAAAATAATGTAATGTAACATGTAATGTGTACCTACTTTTAGTTGACTCTAGTTGCAACGACGATGACGACGAGTTGAAGTCTAGTTGGGGTGGTGTCTGACGAGGCGACGATGTGGTGAAGAGGCGACGTCGGTGGAGAGGCGAAGCGATTATTAGTTAGCTCGCACACTAACACACTAACAGTCGTTATTGGAGTGAAGATGATGAACGTTGACTTGCCTTTACGAGAGAATTTACGTAACGAGGCGTCAGCGTGGAGGTGATGGAGGTCGTGGCGTTGTCCTGACAAGAGAATTTATGCAGGGCCGCCGATATGGTAGTGATGAAGTGATGATTGTTTGTTGTGAAGTAGATGAGGACCCCTTGTAGGTCAGTTGCAGGTATGTTGAAGCAGGTGCCTCTTGTAGGTGAAGAATTTGTGGTTTATCTCCCTCGTTAGAGGTCGTAAGATTATACCCACAGAAGAAATTACTTGAGAGGATTTACAAGTAAATTCTTTCAACTTGTCCTTGAACAATGTTAGTCACTGTACTCCCGTGAATTCTATACCTTGCAATTTGCCTTATTGCAAAAACACCGCTGCCATCAAATGTACCAGTTCTGAAGGCTTGAACTCTGGGCAGAACCTGGTAAGTTACTTGTGTGTAATTCTTGGAGTTGTAGTTGTAGTAGTTGTTGTTGTTGTGGTTTTAGGTAACGTGGAAGACGGGGTGCTTTCTTAGATTTGCTTAGGTGATTGACTTCACAAGTTTCTTAAGGCTTAATTTATTAATATGTGTACTTATCTATACAGGGTATTATCGTGATGTGCCTTGTCTTATATGGTATTATATCTCTCTCTATGGTTTATAGCCCTTAGGGAGTCAGTGTGGTATCCTAAATCCTAGTGTACCTCCTCTGATTATATACATTTCAAACTCAATAGTTTACAGAATGGCTAGAGTGTGACTGTGTTGCCTGTGAATGGTCAGTTTGATTCTGTACCTACTTCTCTCTTCTCGTGTGAAAGGGAAAGTGGGCCAACCCTTTCCTATCTCTCTCTCTCTCTCTCTCCTTTACTCTCTTTCCTACTCTCCTTCGAAGGGGAGGTAGGAAAGGTTAATAATGTCTTTGTGTGACCTGAAGCCGCACCTGTGTGTGTGTGTGTGTGTCCAACCTGCCCAGGTGGCCTGTTTCTGATTTGTAAACAGATTAGAAGTAGTGATCCTTTTCTAAATGGTTTTATGGTGTGTACACACCTAAAATATCGATTTTTAGCATGTTTTAGGCCTGTATTTTGAAAATATTCTAGCACTGCGTAGGCATGTACAGATCGCTTCTGGGACCCCAAAATATCGAATTTTCGGGTGTTTTGAGCCTGAATTTGAGATATAAACGGGTACAGAAGATGCATGCACATATCGACTTTTGGGCACCTAAAATATCGATTTTGAGCATGTTTTGGGTCTGTATCTTGAAAACATTCTAACTAGGAGTAGGTATGTACAGATCGCTTCTAGGACCCAAAAATATCGAATTTTCGGGTGGTTTAAGCCTGAATTTGAGATATAAACGGGTACAGAAGATGCATGCACATATCGACTTTGGTCACATAAAATATCGATTTTTAGCATGTTTTGAGCCTATATTTTTAAAACATTCTAGCACTGAGTAGGCATGTACAGATCGCCTCTGGGACCCAAAAATATCGAATTTTCGGGTGTTTTGAGGTTGAATTTGGGATATAAACGGGGGCAGAAGATGCATACACATATCGTCTTTTGGGCACCTAAAAGATCGATTTTCAGTATGTTTTGGGCCTGTATGTTAAAAATACTCTAACACGGAGTAGGCTTGTACAGATCGTTTCTAAGACCCAAAAATATAGAATTTTCAGGTGTTTTTAGCCTGAATTTGGGATATAAACGGGAACAGAAGATGCATGCAGATATCGACTTTGATCACCTATAATATCGATTTTAAGCATGTTTCGGGCCTGTAATTTGAAAATATTCTAGCACTGACTATGCATGTGGAGATTGCTTCTGGGATCCAAAAATATCGAATTTTCAGGTGTTTTGAGACTGAATTTGGGATATAAACGGGTGCAGAAGATGAATGAACATTTCGACTTTGGGCACCTAAAATATCAATTTTTAGTATGTTTTGGCCCTATATTTTGAATTTAATCTATCACTGGGTAAGCATGTACAGAGCGCTTCTAAGACCCAAGAATACCGAATTTTCTGGTGTTTTCAGAATGAATTTGGGATATAAACGGGTACAGAAGATGCATGCACATATCGACTTTCTTCACAAAAAAAAAACGATTTTCAGCATGTTTTAGGCCTATATTTTGTAAAATATTCTAGCACAGAGTGAGCATGTACAGATCGCTTCTGGAACCCAAAAATATTGAATTTTCGGGTGTTTTGAGCCTGAATTTGAGATATAAACGGGTACAGAAGATGCATGCACATATCGACTTTGGACACTTAAAATATCGATTTTTAGTATGTTTTGAGCCTATATTTTGAAAACATTCTAGCACTGAGTAAGCATGTACAGATCGCTTCTGGGACCGAAAAATATCGAATTTTCGTGTGTTTTGTGGTTGAATTTGAGATATAAACGGGTGCAGAAGATGCATACACATATTGACTTTGGGCACCTAAAATATCGATTTTCAGCATGTTTTGGGCCTGTATCTGAGGAGGCATGTACAGATCGCTTCTGGGACCCCAAAATATCGAATTTTCGGGTGTTTGGAGCCTGAATTTGAGATATAAACGGGTACAGAAGATGCATCAACATATCGAGTTTGGACACTTAAAATAACGATTTTTAGCATGTTTTGAGCCTATATTTTGAAAATATTCTAGCACAAAGTAGATATGTACAGATCACTTCTAGGACCCCAAAATAACGAATTTTCGGGTGTTTTAAGACTGAATTTGAGATATAAACGGGTACAGAAGATGCATGCACATATCGACTTTGGACACTTAAAATATCGATTTTAAGCATGTTTTGAGCCTATATTTTGAAAACATTCTAGCACTGAGTAGGCATGTACATATCGCTTATGGGACCAAAAAACATCGAATTTTCGGGTGTTTTGAGGTTGAATTTGGGATATAAACGGGTGCAGAAGATGCATACACATATTGACTTTGGGCACCTAAAATATTGATTTTCAGCATGTTTTGGGCCTGTATCTGACTAGGCATGTACAGATCGCTTCTGGGACCAAAATATATCGATTTTTCGGGTGTTTGGAGACTGAATTTGAGATACAAACGGATATAGAAGATTCATGCATATATCGACTTTTGGGCACCTAAAATATCGATTTTCTGTATGTTTTGGGCCTGTATTTTGAAAATACTCTAACACGGAGTAGGCATGTACAGATCGCTTCTGGGACCCCAAAATATCGAATTTTCGTGTGTTTTGGAGATAAATTTGAGATATCGACTTTGGGCACCTAAAATATCGATTTTTAGCATGTTTTGGGCCTATATTTTGAAGATATTATAGCACTGAGTAAGTATGTACTGATCGCTTCTGAGCCCCAAAAATTTCGAATTTTCGGGTGTTTTGAGCCTGAATTTGATATATAAACGGGTACAGAAAATGCATGCACAGATTGACTTTATGGCACCTAAAATATCGATTTTGAGCATGTTTTGAGTCTGTATCTTGAAAACATTCTAACTAGGAGTAGGCAAGTACAGATCGGTTCTAGGACCCAAAAATACCGATTTTTCGGGTGTTTTGAGCCTGAATTTGAGATATAAACGGGTACAGAAGATGCATACACATATCGACTTTGGTCACTTAAAATATCGTTTTTTAGCTTTTTTTTAGCCTATTTTTTGAAAACATTCTAGCACTGAGAAGGTATGTACAGATCGCTTCTGGGACCGAAAAATATCGAATTTTCGGGTGTTTTGTGGTTGAATTTGAGATATAAACGGGTGCAGAAGATGCTTACACATATTGACTTTGGGCACCTAAAATATCGATTTTCAGCATGTTTTGGGCCTGTATCTGAGTAGGCATGTACAGATAGCTTCTGGGACCCCAAAATATCGAATTTCCGGTTGTTTGGAGCCTGAATTTGAGATATAAACGGGTACAGAAGATGCATGCACTTATCGAGTTTGGACACTTAAAATATCGATTTTTAGCATGTTTTGAGCCAATATTTTGAAAATATTCTAGCACAAAGTAGATATGTACAGATCACTTCTGGGACTCCAAAATATCGAATTTTCGGGTGGTTTAAGCCTGAATTTGAGATATAAACGGGTACAGAAGATGCATGCACATATCGACTTTGGTCACATAAAATATCGATTTTTAGCATGTTTTGAGCCTATATTTTTAAAACATTCTAGCACTGAGTAGGCATGTACAGATCGCCTCTGGGACCCAAAAATATCGAATTTTCGGGTGTTTTGAGGTTGAATTTGGGATATAAACGGGGGCAGAAGATGCATACACATATCGTCTTTTGGGCACCTAAAAGATCGATTTTCAGTATGTTTTGGGCCTGTATGTTAAAAATACTCTAACACGGAGTAGGCTTGTACAGATCGTTTCTAAGACCCAAAAATATAGAATTTTCAGGTGTTTTTAGCCTGAATTTGGGATATAAACGGGAACAGAAGATGCATGCAGATATCGACTTTGATCACCTATAATATCGATTTTAAGCATGTTTCGGGCCTGTAATTTGAAAATATTCTAGCACTGACTATGCATGTGGAGATTGCTTCTGGTATCCAAAAATATCGAATTTTCAGGTGTTTTGAGACTGAATTTGGGATATAAACGGGTGCAGAAGATGAATGAACATTTCGACTTTGGGCACCTAAAATATCAATTTTTAGTATGTTTTGGCCCTATATTTTGAATTTAATCTATCACTGGGTAAGCATGTACAGAGCGCTTCTAAGACCAAAGAATACCGAATTTTCTGGTGTTTTCAGAATGAATTTGGGATATAAACGGGTACAGAAGATGCATGCACATATCGACTTTCTTCACAAAAAAAAAAAACGATTTTCAGCATGTTTTAGTCCTATATTTTGTAAAATATTCTAGCACAGAGTGAGCATGTACAGATCGCTTCTGGAACCCAAAAATATTGAATTTTCGGGTGTTTTGAGCCTGAATTTGAGATATAAACGGGTACAGAAGATGCATGCACATATCGACTTTGGACACTTAAAATATCGATTTTTAGTATGTTTTGAGCCTATATTTTGAAAACATTCTAGCACTGAGTAGGCATGTACAGATCGCTTCTGGGACCGAAAAATATCGAATTTTCGTGTGTTTTGTGGTTGAATTTGAGATATAAACGGGTGCAGAAGATGCATACACATATTGACTTTGGGCACCTAAAATATCGATTTTCAGCATGTTTTGGGCCTGTATCTGAGGAGGCATGTACAGATCGCTTCTGGGACCCCAAAATAACGAATTTTCGGGTGTTTTAAGACTGAATTTGAGATATAAACGGGTACAGAAGATGCATGCACATATCGACTTTGGACACTTAAAATATCGATTTTAAGCATGTTTTGAGCCTATATTTTGAAAACATTCTAGCACTGAGTAGGCATGTACATATCGCTTATGGGACCAAAAAACATCGAATTTTCGGGTGTTTTGAGGTTGAATTAGGGATATAAACGGGTGCAGAAGATGCATACACATATTGACTTTGGGCACCTAAAATATCGATTTTCAGCATGTTTTGGGCCTGTATCTGACTAGGCATGTACAGATCGCTTCTGGGACCAAAATATATCGATTTTTCGGGTGTTTGGAGCCTGAATTTGAGATACAAACGGATATAGAAGATTCATGCATATATCGACTTTTGGGCACCTAAAATATCGATTTTCTGTATGTTTTGGGCCTGTATTTTGAAAATACTCTAACACGGAGTAGGCATGTACAGATCGCTTCTGGGACCCCAAAAAATCGAATTTTCGTGTGTTTTGGAGATAAATTTGAGATATCGACTTTGGGCACCTAAAATATCGATTTTTAGCATGTTTTGGGCCTATATTTTGAAGATATTATAGCACTGAGTAAGCATGTACTGATCGCTTCTGAGCCCCAAAAATTTCGAATTTTCGGGTGTTTTGAGCCTGAATTTGATATATAAACGGGTACAGAAAATGCATGCACAGATTGACTTTATGGCACCTAAAATATCGATTTTGAGCATGTTTTGAGTCTGTATCTTGAAAACATTCTAACTAGGAGTAGGCAAGTACAGATCGGTTCTAGGACCCAAAAATACCGATTTTTCGGGTGTTTTGAGCCTGAATTTGAGATATAAACGGGTACAGAAGATGCATGCACATATCGACTTTGGACACTTAAAATATCGTTTTTTAGCTTTTTTTTAGCCTATTTTTTGAAAACATTCTAGCACTGAGAAGGTATGTACAGATCGCTTCTGGGACCGAAAAATATCGAATTTTCGGGTGTTTTGTGGTTGAATTTGAGATATAAACGGGTGCAGAAGATGCTTACACATATTGACTTTGGGAACCTAAAATATCGATTTTCAGCATGTTTTGGGCCTGTATCTGAGTAGGCATGTACAGATAGCTTCTGGGACCCCAAAATATCGAATTTCCGGTTGTTTGGAGCCTGAATTTGAGATATAAACGGGTACAGAAGATGCATGCACTTATCGAGTTTGGACACTTAAAATATCGATTTTTAGCATGTTTTGAGCCTATATTTTGAAAATATTCTAGCACAAAGTAGAAATGTACAGATCACTTCTGGGACCCCAAAATATCGAATTTTCGGGTGTTTTAAGCCTGAATTTGAGATATAAACAGGGACAGAAGATGCATGCACATATCGACTTTGGACACTTAAAATATCGATTTTTAGCATGTTTTGAGCCTATATTTTGAAAACATTCTAGCACTGAGTAGGCATGTACAGATCGCTTCTGGGACCCAAAAATATCGAATTTTCGGGTGTTTTGAGGTTAAATTTGGGATATAAACGGGTGCAGAAGATGCATACACATATCGACTTTTGGGCACCTAAAAGATTGATTTTCAGTATGTTTTGGGCCTGTATATTAAAAATACTCTAACACGGAGTAGGCATGTACAGATCGCTTCTGGGACCCCAAAATATCGAATTTTCGGGTGTTTTGGGCTTGAATTTGAGATATCGACTTTGGGCACCTAAAATATCGATTTTAGCTTGTTTTGGGCCTGTATTTTGAAAATATTCTAACACTGAGTAGGCATGTACAGATCGCTTCAGGCACCCAAAAAAATCAAATTTTCAGGTGTTTTTAGCCTGAATTTGGGATATAAACGGGAACCGAAGATGTATGCAGATATCGACTTTGATCACCTATAATATCGATTTTTCAGCATGTTTTTGGCCTGTATTTTGAAAATATTCTAGCACTGACTATGCATGTGGAGATTGCTTCTGGGATCCAAAAATATCGAATTTTCAGGTGTTTTGAGACTGAATTTGGGATATAAACGGGTACAAAAGATGCATGAACATTTCGACTTTGGGCACCTAAAATATCGATTTTTAGTATGTTTTGGTCCTATATTTTGAATTTAATCTAGCACTGGGTAAGCATGTACAGATCGCTTCTGGGACCCAAAAATTTCGAATTTTCGGGTGTTTTGAGCCTGAATTTGAGATATAAACGGGTACAGAAAATGCATGCACATATAGACTTTCTTCACAAAAAAAAAACGATTTTCGGCATGTTTTAGGCCTATATTTTGTGAAATATTCTAGCACAGAGTGAGCATGTACAGACCGCTTCTGGGACCCAAAAATATTGAATTTTCGGGTGTTTTGAACCTCAATTTGGAATGTAAACGGGTACTGAAGATGCATGCACATATCGACTTTGGGCACCCAAAATATCGATTTTGAGCATGTTTTTGTCCTGTATTTTGAAAATACTCTAACACGGAGTAGGCATGTACAGATCGCTTCTGGGACCCAAAAATATCGAATTTTCGGGTGTTTTGAGCTTGAATTTGAGATATAAACGGGTACCGAAAATGCATGCACATATCGACTTTGGGCACCCACAATATCGATTTTTATCATGTTTTGGGCCTGTATTTTTAAAACATACTCTAACACGGAGTAGGCATGTACAGATTGCTTCTATAGCACTGAGTAGACATGTACAGATCGGTTCTGGAACCCAAAAATATCGATTTTTCGGGTGTTTTGAGCCTGAATTTGAGATATAAACGGGTACAGAAGATGCATGCACATATCGACATTGGGCACCTAAAATATCGATTTTTAGCATGTTTTGGACCTTTATTTTGAAAATACTCTAACACGAAGTAGGCATGTACAGATCGCTTCTGGGACCCAAAAATATAGAATTTTCGGATATTTTGAGCCTGAATTTGAGATATAATCGGCTACAGAAGAAGCATGCACATATTGACTTAGGGCACCTAAAATATTGATTTTCAGCATGTTTTGGGCCAATATTTTGAAATTATTCAAGCACTGAGTAGGCATGTACAGATCGCTTCTTGGACCCAAAAATATCGAATTTTCGGGTGTTTTGAGCATGAATTTGGGATGTATACGGGTATAGAAGATGCATACACATATCGACTTTGGGCACCTAAAACATCGATTTTCAGCATGTTTTGGACCTGTATTTTGAAATTACATAAACACGGGGTAGGCATGTACAAACCGCTTCTGGGACCCAAAAATATCGAAATTTCGGGTATTTTGAGCCTGAATTTGATATATAATCGCGGACAGAAGATGCATGCACATATCAACTTTGGGCACCCAAAATTTCGATTTTGAGCATGTTTTGGGCCTGCACTTTGAAAATACTCTAACACGAAGTAGGCCTGTACAGATCGCGTCTGGGACACACAAAAATCGAATTTTCGGGTGTTTTGAGCCTGAATTTGAGATATAAACGGGTACAGAAGATGCATGCACATATTGACTTGGGACACCTAAATTATCAATTTTTAGCATGTTTTGAGCCTATATTTTGAAAACATTCTGGCACTGAGTAGGCATGTTTGTACTGTATATATCTCTTCTGGGACCCAAAAATATTGAATTTTCCGTTGTTTTGAGCCTGAATTTGAAATATAAACGGGTACAGAAGTTGCATGCACATATTGACTTTGGGCACCCAAAATATCGATTTTTATCATATTTTGGGCCTGTATTTATTAAAACATTCTCTAACACGGAGTAGGCATGTACAGATCGCTTCTGTAAAACTGAGTAGACATGTACAGATCGGTTCTGGAACCCAAAAATATCGATTTTTCGGGTGTTTTGAGCCTGAATTTGAGATATAAACGGGCACAGAAGATGCATGCACATATCGACATTGGGCACCTAAAATATCGATTTTTAGCATGTTTTAGGCCTATATCTTGAAAATATTCTATCACTCAGTAGGCATGTACAGATTGCTTCTGGGACCCAAAAATTTTGAATTTTCGGGTGTTTTGAGCATGAATTTGGGATATAAACAGGTACAGAAGATGTATGTATATATCGACTTTGGACACGTAAAATATTGATTTTTAGCATGTTTTAAGCCTATATTTTAAAACAGTCTAGCACTGAGTAGACATGTACAGATCGCTTCGGGGACCCAAGAATATTGAATTTTTGGGTGTTTTAAGCCTGAATTTAAGATATAAACGGGCACTGAAGATGCAAGCACATATCGACTTTTTGCACCTAAAATATAGATTTTGAGCATGTTTTGGGTCTGTATCTTGAAAATATTCTAGCATGGAGTAGGGATGTACAGATCGCTTCTGGGACACAAAAATACCGAATTTTATGATGTTTTGAGCCTGAATTTGAGATATAAACGGGTACAGATAATGCATGCACATATCGACTTTGGGCACCAAAAATATCGATTTTTAGCATGTTTTGGGCCTTTATTTTGAAAATACTTTAACACGAAGTAGGCATGTACAGATCGCTTCTGGGACCCAAAATATCGAATTTTCGGATATTTTGAGCCCGAATTTGGGATATAATCGGGTACAGAGGATGCATGCACATATCGACTTTTTGCACCTAAAATATCGATTTTAAGCATGTTTTGGGTCTGTATCTTGAAAACATTCTACAAAGGAGTAGGCATGTACAGATAGCTTCTGGAACCCAAAAATATCGATTTTTCGGGTGTTTTGAGCCTGAATTTGAGATATAAACGGGCACAGAAGATGCATGCACATATCGACATTGGGCACCTAAAATATCGATTTTCAGCATGTTTTGGGCCTGTATTTTGAAAATATTCTATCACTCAGTAGGCATGTACAGATTGCTTCTGGGACCCAAAAATTTTGAATTTTCGGGTGTTTTGAGCATGAATTTGGGATATAAACAGGTACAGAAGATGTATGTATATATCGACTTTGGACACGTAAAATATTGATTTTTAGCATATTTTAAGCCTATATTTTAAAACAGTCTAGCACTGAGTAGACATGTACAGATCGCTTCGGGGACCCAAGAATATTAAATTTTTGGGTGTTTTAAGCCTGAATTTAAGATATAAACGGGCACTGAAGATGCAAGCACATATCGACTTTTTGCACCTAAAATATAGATTTTGAGCATGTTTTGGGTCTGTATCTTGAAAATATTCTAGCATGGAGTAGGGATGTACAGATCGCTTCTGGGACACAAAAATATCGAATTTTATGATGTTTTGAGCCTGAATTTGAGATATAAACGGGTACAGATAATGCATGCACATATCGACTTTGGGCACCAAAAATATCGATTTTTAGCATGTTTTGGGCCTTTATTTTGAAAATACTTTAACACGAAGTAGGCATGTACAGATCGCTTCTGGGACCCAAAATATCGAATTTTCGGATATTTTGAGCCCGAATTTGAGATATAATCGGGTACAGAAGAAGCATGCACATATTGACTTTGGGCACCTAAAATATTGATTTTCAGCATGTTTTGGGCCTGTATTTTGAAAATACTCTAACACGGAGTAGGCATGTACAGATCGCTTCTGGGACCCAAAAATATCGAATTTCCGGGTGTTTTGAGCCTAAATTTAAGATATAAACGGGTACAGAAGATGCATAACATATATCGACTTGGGAAACCTAAAATATATATTTTTAGCATGTTTTAAACCTATATTTTAAAAACATTCTAGCACTGAGTAGGCATGTACAGATGGATTCTGGAACCCAAAAATATTGACTTTTCGGGTGTTTAGAGCTTGAATTTAAAATATAAACGGGTACAGAGCATGCATGCACACTTCGACTTTGGGCACACAAAATATCAATTTTTAGCATGTTTTGGGCCAATATCTTAAAATTATTCTAGCACTGAGTAGGCATGTACAGATCGCTTCTGGGACCCAAAAATATTGAATTTTCGGGTGTTTTGAGCCTGAATTTGAGATATAAACGGATACTGAAGATGCATGCACATATCGACTTGGGACACCTATAATATAAATTTTTAGCATGTTTTAAACCTTTATTTTAAAAACATTTTAGCACTAAGTAGACATGTACAGATCGCTTCTGGAACCTAAAACTATTGAATATTCGGGTGTTTTGAGCCTGAATTTGAGATATAAACCGGTACTGAAGATACATGCACATATCGACTTTTTGCACCTAAAATATCGATTTTCAGCTTGTTTTGGGTCTGTATCTTGAAAACATTCTAGCAAGAAGTAGGCATGTACAGATCGCTTCTGGGACCCAAAAATATCGAATTTTTGGGCGTTTTGAGCCTGAATTTGAGATATAAACGGGTACTGAAGATGCATGCACATATCGACTTCTTGCACCTAAAATATCGATTTTGGGCATGTTTTGGGTCTGTATATTGAAAACATTCTAGCATGGAGTAGGCATATACAGGTCGCTTTTGGGACCCAAAAATATCGAATTTTTGGGCGTTTTGAGCCTGAATTTGAGATATAAACGGGTACTGAAGATGCATGCACATATCGACTTCTTGCACCTAAAATATCGATTTTGGGCATGTTTTGGGTCTGTAAATTGAAAACATTCTAGCATGGAGTAGGCATATACAGGTCGCTTTTGGGACCAAAAAATATCGAATTTTCGGGTGTTTTGAGACTGAATTTAAGATATAAATGAGTACAGAAGATGCATGCACATATCGACTTTTGACACCTAAAATGTAAATTCTTAGCATGTTTTAAACCTATATTTTAAAAACATTCTAGCACTGAGTAGACATGTACAGATCGCTTCTGTAACCTAAAACTATTGAATATTCGGGTGTTTTGAGCCTGAATTTGAGATATAAACCGGTACGGAAGATACATGCACATATTGACTTTTTGCACCTAAAATATCGATTTTGAGCATGTTTTGGGTCTGTATCTTGAAAACATTCTATCATGGAGTAGGGATGTACAGATCGCTTCTGGGACACAAAAATGCCGAATTTTAGAATGTTTTGAGCTTGAATTTGAGATATTAACGGATACTGAAGATGCATGCACATATCGACTATGGGCACCTAAAATATCGATTTTGAGCATATTTTGGGCCTGTATTTTAAAAATATTCTAGCACTGCGTAGGCATGTACAGATCGCTTCTGGGACCCAAAAATATCGAATTTTCGGGTGTTTTGAGCCTGAATTTGAGATATAAACGGGTACTGAAGATGCATGCACATATCGACTTTTTGCACCTAAAATATCGATTATGGGCATGTTTTGGGTCTGTATCTTGAAAACATTCTAGCATGGAGTAGGCATATACAGGTTGCTTCTGGGAACAAAAAATATCGAATTTTCGGGTATTTTGAGCCCGAATTTGAGATATAAACGAGTACAGAAGATGCATGCACATATCGACTTTGGGCACCCAAAATATCGATTTTGAGCATGTTTTGGACCTATATTTTGAAAGTATTCTAACACGGAGTAGGCATGTACAGATCGCTTCTAGGACCTAAAAATATCAAATTTTCGGATGTTTTAAGCCTGAATTTGAGATATAAACGGGTACAGAAGATGCATGCACTTATCGACTATGGGCAGCTAAAATATCGATTTTCAGCATGTTTTGGGCATGTATTTTGAAAATACTCTAACACGGAGTAAACTTGTACAGATCGCTTCTGGGACACAAAAATATCGAAATTTCGGGTTTTTTGAGCTTGAATTTGAGATATAAACGGGTACAAAAGATGTATGCACATATCGACTTTGGACACGTAAAATATCGATTTTTAGCATGTTTTAAGCCAATATTTTGAAAACATTGTAGCACTGAGTAGACATGTACAGATCGCTTCGGGGACCCAAAAATATTGAATTTTTGGGTGTTTTGAGCCTGTATTTGAGATATAAACGGGTACTGAAGATGCATGCACATATCCACTTTTTGCACCTAAAATATCGATTTTAAGCATATTTTGGGTCTGTATCTTGAAAACATTCTAGCAAAGAGTAGGCATGTACAAGTCGCTTCTGGGACCAAAAAATATCGAATTTTCGGGTGTCTTGAGTCTGAATTTGAGATATAAACAGGTACAAAAGATGCATGCACATATCGACTTTGGACACCTAAATTATCGATTTTTAGCATGTTTTGTGCCTATATTTTAAAAAAATACACTAACACAGAGTAGGCATGTACAGATCACTTCTGGGACCCAAAAATATTGAATTTTCGGGTGTTTTGAGCATGAATTTGAGATATAAACGGGTACACAAGATGCATGCACATATCGACAATGTGGAGCTAAAATATCGATTTTCAGCATGTTTTGGGCCTGAATTTTGAAAATACTCTAACACGGAGTAGGCATGTACAGATCGCTTCTGGGACCCAAAAATCTCGAATTTTCGGGTGTTTTGAGCATGAATTTGAGATATAAACGGGTACAGAAGATGCATGCACATATCGACTTTGGGCACCTAAATTATCGAATTTTAGCATGTTTTGAGCCTATATTTTGAAAACATTCTAGCACTGAGTAGGCATGTACAGATCGCTTCTGGGATCCAAAAAAATTGCATTTTCCGTCAATTTGAGCCTGAATTTGAGATATAAACGGGTACTGAAGATGAATGCAGATATCAACTTTCGGCACCCATGATATCGATATTTAACATGTTTTGGACCTATATTTTGAAAATACGCTAACACAGAGTAGGCATGTACAGATCGCTTCTGGGACCCAAAAATATCGAATTTTCGGGTGTTTTGAGCCTGAATTTGGGATATAAACGGGTACAGAAGATGCATACACATATTGACTTTTGGCACCTCATATATCGATTTTCAGCATGTTTTGGGCCTGTATTTTGAAAATACTCTAACACGGAGTAGGCATGTACAGATTGCTTCTGGGGCCCAAAAACATCGAATTTTCGGGAATTTTGAGCCTGAATTTGAGATATAATCGGGTACAGAAGATGCATGCTCATATCCACTTTGGGCACCTAAAATATCGATTTTTAGCATGTTTTGGGCCTGTATTTTGAAAGTACTTAAACACGGAGTAGGCATGTACAGATCGCTTCGGGGACCCAAAAATATCGAATTTTCGGTTGTTTTGAGCCTGAATTTGGGATATAAACGGGTACAGAAGATGCATGCACATATCGACTTTGGGCTCCTAAAATATCGATTTTCAGCATGTTTTATGGCCTGTATTTTGAAAGTACTCTAACACGGAGTAGACAAGTACAGATCGCTTCTGGGAACCAAAAATATCGATTTTTCGGGTGTTTTGAGCCTAAATTTGAGATATAAACGGGTACAGAACATGCATGCACATATCGACTTGGGACACATAAAATATCGATTTTTAGCATGTTTTGACCCTATATTTTGAAAACATTCCAGCACTGAGTAGGCATGTACAGATCACTTCTGGGACCCCAAAATATCGAATTTTCGGGTGTTTTGAGCCTGAATTTGAGATATAAACGGGTACAGAAGATGGATGCACACACCGACTATGTGGAGCTAAAATATCGATTTTCAGCATGTTTTGGGTCTGTATTGTGTAAATACTCTAACACGGAGTAGGCATGTACAGATCGCTTCAGGCACACAGGAATATCGAATTTTTGGATGTTTTGAGCCTGAATTTGAGATATAAACGGGTACAGAAGATGAATGCACATATCGACTTTGGGCACCCAAAATGTCGATTTTTAGCATGTTTTGGGCCTGTATTTTGAAAATACTCTAAGACTGAGTAGGCATCTACAGATCGCTTATGGGACCCAAAAATATCGAATTTTCGGGTGTTTTGAGCCTGAATTTGAGATATAAACGGGTGCAGAATACACATGCACATATCGACAATGGGCACCTAAAATATCGATTTTTAGCTTGTTTTAAGCCTATAGTTTGAAAATATTCTATCACTGAGTAGGCATGTACAGATCGCTTCTGTGACCCAAAAATATCGAATTTTCGGGTGTTTTGAGCCTGAATTTGGGATATAAACGGGAACAAAAGACGTATGCATATATTGACTTTGGACACGTAAAATATCGATTTTAGCATGTTTTAAGCCTATTTTTAAAAAATACTCTAACACAGAGTAGGCATGTAGATATCGCTTCTTGGACCCAAAAATATCGAATTTTCGGGTATTTTGAGCCTGAATTTGAGATATGATCGGGTACAGAAGATGCATGCTCATATCCACTTTGGGCACCTTAAATATCGATTTTTAGCATGTTTTGAGCTTGAATTTTAAAAGTACTCTAACACGGAGTAGGCATGCACAGATCGCTTCTGGGACCCAAATATATCGAATTTTCGGGTGTTTTGAGCTTGAATTTAAGATATGATCGGGTACAGAAGATGCATGCACATATCGACTTTGGGCACCTAAAATATCGATTTTCAGCATTTTTTATGGCCTGTATTTTGAAAGTACTCTAACACGGAGTAGGCATGTACAGATCGCTTCTGGGACCCAAAAATATTAAATTTTCGGGTGTTTTGAGCCTGAATTTGAGATATAAACGGGTACAGAAGATGCATGCACATATCGACTATAGGCAGCTAAAATATCGATTTTTAGCATGTTTTGGGCATGTATTTTAAAAATATTCTAGCACTGAGTAGGCATGGACAGATCGCTTCTGGGACCCAAAAATATTGAATTTTCGGGTGTTTTGAGCCTGAATTTGAGATATAACCGGGTACAGCGAATGCATACACATATTGACTTTGTGCACCTAAAATATCAATTTTCAACATGTTTTGGGCCTGTATTTAAAAAACACTCTAACACGGAGTATACAGGTACAGATCGCTTCTGGGACACAAAAATATCGAATTTTCGGAGTTTTGAGCCTGAATTTGAGATATAAACGGGTACAGAAGATGCATGCACATATCGACTTTTTGCACCTAAAATATCGATTTTGAGCATGTTTTTGGTCTGTATCTTGAAAACTTTCTAGCAAGAAGTAGGCATGTACAGACTGCTTCTGGGACCCAAAAATATCGAATTTTCGAGTGTTTTGAACCTGAATTTGGGATATAGACGGGTACAGAAGATGCATACACATATTGACTTTGGGCAGCTAAAATATCGATTTACTGCATGTTTTAGGCCTGTATTTTGAAAATACTCTAACACGGAGTATGCATGTACAGATGGTTTTTGGGACCCAAAAATATCGAATAATCGGGTGTTTTGAGTCTGAATTTGAGATATAAACGGGTACAGAAGATGCATGCACATATCGACTTTGGGGACCTAAATTATCGATTTTGAGCATGTTTTAGGCCTATATTTTAAAAACACTCTAACACGGAGTATGCACGTACAGAACGCTTCTGGGACCCTAATAAATCGAATTTTCGGGGGTTTTCAGCCAGAATTTGGGATATAACTGGGTACACAGGATGCATGCACATATCGACTTTTTGCACCTAAAATATCGATTTTGAGCATGTTTTGGGTCTGTATCTTGAAAACATTCTAGCAAGGAGTAGGCATGTACAGATCGCTTCTGGGACCAAAAAATATCGAATTTTCTGGTGTTTTGAACCTGAATTAGGGATATACACGGGTACAGAAGATGCATACACATATTGACTTTGGGCACCTAAAATATCGATTTTCAGCATGTTTTGGGCCTATATTTTAAAAACACTCTAACACGGAGTATGCACGTACAGATCGCTTCTGGGACACAAAAATATCGAAATTTCGGGTTTTTTGAGCTTGAATTTGAGATATAAACGGGTACAAAAGATGTATGCACATATCGACTTTGGACACGTAAAATATCGATTTTTAGCATGTTTTAAGCCAATATTTTGAAAACATTGTAGCACTGAGTAGACATGTACAGATCGCTTCGGGGACCCAAAAATATTGAATTTTTGGGTGTTTTGAGCCTGTATTTGAGATATAAACGGGTACTGAAGATGCATGCACATATCCACTTTTTGCACCTAAAATATCGATTTTAAGCATATTTTGGGTCTGTATCTTGAAAACATTCTAGCAAAGAGTAGGCATGTACAAGTCGCTTCTGGGACCAAAAAATATCGAATTTTCGGGTGTCTTGAGTCTGAATTTGAGATATAAACAGGTACAAAAGATGCATGCACATATCGACTTTGGACACCTAAATTATCGATTTTTAGCATGTTTTGTGCCTATATTTTAAAAAAATACACTAACACAGAGTAGGCATGTACAGATCACTTCTGGGACCCAAAAATATTGAATTTTCGGGTGTTTTGAGCATGAATTTGAGATATAAACGGGTACACAAGATGCATGCACATATCGACAATGTGGAGCTAAAATATCGATTTTCAGCATGTTTTGGGCCTGAATTTTGAAAATACTCTAACACGGAGTAGGCATGTACAGATCGCTTCTGGGACCCAAAAATCTCGAATTTTCGGGTGTTTTGAGCATGAATTTGAGATATAAACGGGTACAGAAGATGCATGCACATATCGACTTTGGGCACCTAAATTATCGAATTTTAGCATGTTTTGAGCCTATATTTTGAAAACATTCTAGCACTGAGTAGGCATGTACAGATCGCTTCTGGGATCCAAAAAAATTGCATTTTCCGTCAATTTGAGCCTGAATTTGAGATATAAACGGGTACTGAAGATGAATGCAGATATCAACTTTCGGCACCCATGATATCGATATTTAACATGTTTTGGACCTATATTTTGAAAATACGCTAACACAGAGTAGGCATGTACAGATCGCTTCTGGGACCCAAAAATATCGAATTTTCGGGTGTTTTGAGCCTGAATTTGGGATATAAACGGGTACAGAAGATGCATACACATATTGACTTTTGGCACCTCATATATCGATTTTCAGCATGTTTTGGGCCTGTATTTTGAAAATACTCTAACACGGAGTAGGCATGTACAGATTGCTTCTGGGGCCCAAAAACATCGAATTTTCGGGAATTTTGAGCCTGAATTTGAGATATAATCGGGTACAGAAGATGCATGCTCATATCCACTTTGGGCACCTAAAATATCGATTTTTAGCATGTTTTGGGCCTGTATTTTGAAAGTACTTAAACACGGAGTAGGCATGTACAGATCGCTTCGGGGACCCAAAAATATCGAATTTTCGGTTGTTTTGAGCCTGAATTTGGGATATAAACGGGTACAGAAGATGCATGCACATATCGACTTTGGGCTCCTAAAATATCGATTTTCAGCATGTTTTATGGCCTGTATTTTGAAAGTACTCTAACACGGAGTAGACAAGTACAGATCGCTTCTGGGAACCAAAAATATCGATTTTTCGGGTGTTTTGAGCCTAAATTTGAGATATAAACGGGTACAGAACATGCATGCACATATCGACTTGGGACACATAAAATATCGATTTTTAGCATGTTTTGACCCTATATTTTGAAAACATTCCAGCACTGAGTAGGCATGTACAGATCACTTCTGGGACCCCAAAATATCGAATTTTCGGGTGTTTTGAGCCTGAATTTGAGATATAAACGGGTACAGAAGATGGATGCACACACCGACTATGTGGAGCTAAAATATCGATTTTCAGCATGTTTTGGGTCTGTATTGTGTAAATACTCTAACACGGAGTAGGCATGTACAGATCGCTTCAGGCACACAGGAATATCGAATTTTTGGATGTTTTGAGCCTGAATTTGAGATATAAACGGGTACAGAAGATGAATGCACATATCGACTTTGGGCACCCAAAATGTCGATTTTTAGCATGTTTTGGGCCTGTATTTTGAAAATACTCTAAGACTGAGTAGGCATCTACAGATCGCTTATGGGACCCAAAAATATCGAATTTTCGGGTGTTTTGAGCCTGAATTTGAGATATAAACGGGTGCAGAATACACATGCACATATCGACAATGGGCACCTAAAATATCGATTTTTAGCTTGTTTTAAGCCTATAGTTTGAAAATATTCTATCACTGAGTAGGCATGTACAGATCGCTTCTGTGACCCAAAAATATCGAATTTTCGGGTGTTTTGAGCCTGAATTTGGGATATAAACGGGAACAAAAGACGTATGCATATATTGACTTTGGACACGTAAAATATCGATTTTAGCATGTTTTAAGCCTATTTTTAAAAAATACTCTAACACAGAGTAGGCATGTAGATATCGCTTCTTGGACCCAAAAATATCGAATTTTCGGGTATTTTGAGCCTGAATTTGAGATATGATCGGGTACAGAAGATGCATGCTCATATCCACTTTGGGCACCTTAAATATCGATTTTTAGCATGTTTTGAGCTTGAATTTTAAAAGTACTCTAACACGGAGTAGGCATGCACAGATCGCTTCTGGGACCCAAATATATCGAATTTTCGGGTGTTTTGAGCTTGAATTTAAGATATGATCGGGTACAGAAGATGCATGCACATATCGACTTTGGGCACCTAAAATATCGATTTTCAGCATTTTTTATGGCCTGTATTTTGAAAGTACTCTAACACGGAGTAGGCATGTACAGATCGCTTCTGGGACCCAAAAATATTAAATTTTCGGGTGTTTTGAGCCTGAATTTGAGATATAAACGGGTACAGAAGATGCATGCACATATCGACTATAGGCAGCTAAAATATCGATTTTTAGCATGTTTTGGGCATGTATTTTAAAAATATTCTAGCACTGAGTAGGCATGGACAGATCGCTTCTGGGACCCAAAAATATTGAATTTTCGGGTGTTTTGAGCCTGAATTTGAGATATAACCGGGTACAGCGAATGCATACACATATTGACTTTGTGCACCTAAAATATCAATTTTCAACATGTTTTGGGCCTGTATTTAAAAAACACTCTAACACGGAGTATACAGGTACAGATCGCTTCTGGGACACAAAAATATCGAATTTTCGGAGTTTTGAGCCTGAATTTGAGATATAAACGGGTACAGAAGATGCATGCACATATCGACTTTTTGCACCTAAAATATCGATTTTGAGCATGTTTTTGGTCTGTATCTTGAAAACTTTCTAGCAAGAAGTAGGCATGTACAGACTGCTTCTGGGACCCAAAAATATCGAATTTTCGAGTGTTTTGAACCTGAATTTGGGATATAGACGGGTACAGAAGATGCATACACATATTGACTTTGGGCAGCTAAAATATCGATTTACTGCATGTTTTAGGCCTGTATTTTGAAAATACTCTAACACGGAGTATGCATGTACAGATGGTTTTTGGGACCCAAAAATATCGAATAATCGGGTGTTTTGAGTCTGAATTTGAGATATAAACGGGTACAGAAGATGCATGCACATATCGACTTTGGGGACCTAAATTATCGATTTTGAGCATGTTTTAGGCCTATATTTTAAAAACACTCTAACACGGAGTATGCACGTACAGAACGCTTCTGGGACCCTAATAAATCGAATTTTCGGGGGTTTTCAGCCAGAATTTGGGATATAACTGGGTACACAGGATGCATGCACATATCGACTTTTTGCACCTAAAATATCGATTTTGAGCATGTTTTGGGTCTGTATCTTGAAAACATTCTAGCAAGGAGTAGGCATGTACAGATCGCTTCTGGGACCAAAAAATATCGAATTTTCTGGTGTTTTGAACCTGAATTAGGGATATACACGGGTACAGAAGATGCATACACATATTGACTTTGGGCACCTAAAATATCGATTTTCAGCATGTTTTGGGCCTATATTTTAAAAACACTCTAACACGGAGTATGCACGTACAGATCGCTTCTGGGACCCAAAAAAATTGAATTTTCGGGTGTTTTGAGCCTGAATTTGAGATATAAACGGGTACAGAAGATGCATGAACATATCGACTTTGGACATCTAAAATATCGATTTTTAGCATGTTTTGAGCCTATATTTTGAAAACATTCTAGCACTGAGTATGCATGTACAGATCGCTTAAGGGACCCAAAAATATGGAATTTTCGGGTGTTATGAGCCTGAATTTGAGATATAAACGGGTACAGAAGATGCATGCACATATCGACTTTTTGCTCCTAAAATATCGATTTTGAGCATGTTTTGGGTCTGTATCTTGAAAAAATTCTAGGAAGGAGTAGGTATGTACAGATCGCTTCTGGGACCCAAAAATATCGAATTTTCGGGTATTTTGAACCTGAATTTGAGATATAGACGGATACAGAAGATGCATGCACATATCGACTTTGGGCACCTACAATATCGATTTTGAGCATGTTTTGGGCCTGTATTTTGAAAATACTCTAACACGGAGTAGGCATGTACAGATCACTTCTGGGACCCAAAAAAATTGAATTTTCGGGTGTTTTGAGCCTGAATTTGAGATATAAACGGGTACAGAAGATGCATTCACATATCGACTTTAGGCACCCAAAATATCGATTTTGAGCATGTTTTGTGCCTGTATTTTTAAAATACTCTAACACTGAGTAGACACGTACAGATCGCTCCTGGGACACACAAATATCGATTTTTTAGGTGTTTCGAACCCGAATTTGAGATATAAACGGGTACAGAAGATGCATTCACATATCGACTTTAGGCACCCAAAATATCGATTTTTAGCATGTTCTGAGCCTCTATTTTGAAAACATTCTAGCACTGAGTAGGCATGTGCAGATCGCTTCTGGGACCAAAAAATATTGAATTTTCGGGTGTTTTGAGCCTGAATTTGAGATATAACCGGGTACAGAGAATGCATACACATATTGACTTTGTGCACCTAAAATATCAATTTTCAGCATGTGTTGGGCCTGTATTTTAAATACACTCTAACACGGAGGATGCACGTACAGATCGCTTCTGGGACCCAAAAACATTGAATTTTCGGGTGTTTTGAGCATGAATTTGAGATATAAACGGGTACAGAAGATGCATGCACATATCGACTTTGGGCACCTATAATATCGATTTTGAGCATCTTTTGGGCGTATAATTTGAAAATATTCTAGCACTGAGTAGGCATGTACAGATCGCTTCTGGGACCCAAAAATATTGAATTTTCGGGTGTTTTGAGCCTGAATTTGAGATATAACCGGGTACGGAGAATGAACACACATATTGACTTTGTGCACCTAAAATATCATTTTTCAGCATGTTTTGGGCCTGCATTTTAAAAACACTCTAACACGGAGTGTGCATGTACAGATCGCTTCTGGGACACAAAAACATTGAATTTTCGGAGTTTTGAGCCTGAATTTGAGATATAAACGGGTACAAAAGATGCATGCACATATCGACTTTTTGCACTTAAAATATCGATTTTGAGCATGTTTTGGGTCTGTATCTTGAAAACATTCTAGCAAGGAGTAGGCATGTACAGATCGCTTCTGGGACCCAAAAATATCGAATTTTCTGGTGTTTTGAACCTGAATTAGGGATATTCACGGGTACAGAAGATGCATACACATATTGACGTTGGGCACCTAAAATATCATTTTTCAGCATGTTTTGGTCCTGTATTTTAAAAACACTCTAACACGGAGTATGCACGTACAGATCGCTTCTGAGACCCAAAAATATTGAATTTTCGGGTGTTTTGAGCCTGAATTTGAGATATGATCGGGTACAGAAGATGCATGCTCATATCCACTTTGGGCACCTTAAATATCGATTTTTAGCATGTTTTGGGCTTGAATTTTTAAGGTACTCTAACACGGAGTAGGCATGCACAGATCGCTTCTGGGACCCAAAAATATCGAATTTTCGGGTGTTTTGAGCCTGAATTTGAGATATAAACGGGTGCAGAAGATGCATGCACATATCGACTTTGGGCACCTAAAATATCGATTTTCAGCATTTTTTATGGCCTGTATTTTGAAAGTACTCTAACACGGAGTAGGCATGTACAGATCGCTTCTGGGACCCAAAAATATCGAATTTTCGGGTGTTTTGAGCCTAAATTTGAGATATAAACGGGTACAGAACATGCATGCACATATTGACTTTGGGCACCCAAAATATCGATTTTTAGCATGTTTTGGGCCTGTATTTTGAAAATACTCTAACACGGAGTAGGCATGTACAGATCGCTTCGGGGACCCAAAAATATCGAATTTTCGGTGTTTTGAGCCTGAATTTGAGATATAAACGGGTACAGAAAATTCATGCACATTTCGACTTTTTGCACCTATAATATCGATTTTAAGCATGTTTTGGGTCTGTATCTTGAAAACATTCTAGCATGAAGTAGGCATGTACAAATTGCTTCTGGGACCCAAAAATATCGAATTTTCGAGAGTTTTGAACCTGAATTTGGGATATAGACGGGTACAGAAGATTAATACACATATTAACTTTGGGCAGCTAAAATATCGATTTACAGCATGTTTTAGGCCTGTATTTTGAAAATACTCTAACACGGAGTAGGCATGTACAGATCGCTTTTGGGACCCAAAAATAACGAATTTTTAGGTGTTTTGAGCCTGAATTTGAGATACAAACGGGTACAGAAGATGCATGCACATATCGACTTCGGGCACCTAAAATATAGATTTTTAGCATGTTCTGAGCCTGTATTTTGAAAACATTCTAGCACTGAGTAGGCATGTACAGATCACTTCTGGGACCCAAAAATATTTAATTTTCGGGTGTTTTGAGCCTGAATTTGAGATATAACCGGGTACAGAGAATGCATGTACATATTGACTTTGTGCACCTAAAATATCAATTTTCAACATGTTTTGGGCCTGTATTTAAAAAACACTCTAACACGGGGTATGCAGGTACAGATGGCTTTTGGGACCCAAAAATATCGAATAATCGGGTGATTTGAGTCTGAATTTGAGATATAAACGGGTACAGAAGATGCATGCACATATCGACTTTGGGGACCTAAATTATCGATTTTGAGCATGTTTTGGGCCTATATTTAAAAAACACTCTAACACGGAGTATGCACGTACAGATCGTTTCTGGGACCCAAAATTATCGAATTATCGTGGGTTTTGAGCCAGAATTTGGGATATAACCGGGTACAGAGGATGCATGCACATATCGACTTTTTGCACCTAAAATATCGATTTAAAGCATGTTTTGGGTCTGTATCGTGAAAACATTCTAGCAAGGAGTAGGCATGTACAGATCGCTTCTGGGACCCAAAAATATCGAATTTTCTGGTGTTTTGAACCAGAATTACGAATATACACGGGTACAGAAGATGCATACACATATTGACTTTTGGCACATAAAATATCGATTTTCAGCATGATTTGGGCCTGTATTTAAAAAACACTCTAACACGGAGTATACAGGTACAGATCGCTTCTGGGACACAAAAATATCGAATTTTCGGAGTTTTGAGCCTGAATTTGAGATATAAACGGGTACAGAAGATGCATGCACATATCGACTTTTTGCACCTAAAATATCGATTTTGAGCATGTTTTTGGTCTGTATCTTGAAAACTTTCTAGCAAGAAGTAGGCATGTACAGACTGCTTCTGAGACCCAAAAATATCGAATTTTCGAGTGTTTTGAACCTGAATTTGGGATATAGACGGGTACAGAAGATGCATACACATATTGACTTTGGGCAGCTAAAATATCGATTTACTGCATGTTTTAGGCCTGTATTTTGAAAATACTCTAACACGGAGTATGCATGTACAGATGGTTTTTGGGACCCAAAAATATCGAATAATCGGGTGTTTTGAGTCTGAATTTGAGATATAAACGGGTACAGAAGATGCATGCACATATCGACTTTGGGGACCTAAATTATCGATTTTGAGCATGTTTTAGGCCTATATTTTAAAAACACTCTAACACGGAGTATGCACGTACAGAACGCTTCTGGGACCCTAATAAATCGAATTTTCGGGGGTTTTCAGCCAGAATTTGGGATATAACTGGGTACACAGGATGCATGCACATATCGACTTTTTGCACCTAAAATATCGATTTTGAGCATGTTTTGGGTCTGTATCTTGTAAACATTCTAGCAAGGAGTAGGCATGTACAGATCGCTTCTGGGACCAAAAAATATCGAATTTTCTGGTGTTTTGAACCTGATTTAGGGATATACACGGGTACAGAAGATGCATACACATATTGACTTTGGGCACCTAAAATATCGATTTTTAGCATGTTTTGGGCCTATATTTTAAAAACACTCTAACACGGAGTATGCACGTACAGATCGCTTCTGGGACCCCAAAAAATTGAATTTTCGGGTGTTTTGAGCCTGAATTTGAGATATAAACGGGTACAGAAGATGCATGCACATATCGACTTTGGACATCTAAAATATCGATTTTTAGCATGTTTTGAGCCTATATTTTGAAAACATTCTAGCACTGAGTATGCATGTACAGATCGCTTAAGGGACCCAAAAATATGGAATTTTCGGGTGTTATGAGCATGAATTTGAGATATAAACGGGTACAGAAGATGCATGCACATATCGACTTTTTGCTCCTAAAATATCGATTTTGAGCATGTTTTGGGTCTGTATCTTGAAAAAATTCTAGGAAGGAGTAGGTATGTACAGATCGCTTCTGGGACCCAAAAATATCGAATTTTCGGGTATTTTGAACCTGAATTTGGGATATAGACGGATACAGAAGATGCATGCACATATCGACTTTGGGCACCTACAATATCGATTTTGAGCATGTTTTGGGCCTGTATTTTGAAAATACTCTAACACGGAGTAGGCATGTACAGATCACTTCTGGAACCCAAAAAAATTGAATTTTCGGGTGTTTTGAGCCTGAATTTGAGATATAAACGGGTACAGAAGATGCATGCACATATCGACTTTGGACATCTAAAATATCGATTTTTAGCATGTTTTGAGCCTATATTTTGAAAACATTCTAGCACTGAGTATGCATGTACAGATCGCTTAAGGGACCCAAAAATATCGAATTTTCGGGTGTTTTGAACCTGAATTTGGGATATAGACGGATACAGAAGATGCATGCACATATCGACTTTGGGCACCTACAATATCGATTTTGAGCATGTTTTGGGCCTGTATTTTGAAAACATTCTAGCAAGAAGTAGGCATGTACAGATTGCTTTTGGGACCCAAAAATATAGAATTTTCGAGTGTTTTGAACCTAAATTTGGGATATACACGGGTACAGACGATGCATACACATATTGACTTTGGGCACCTAAAATATCGATTTTCAGCATGTTTTGGGCCTGTAATTTAAAAACACTCTAACACGGAGTATGCACGTACATATCGCTTTTGGGACCCAAAAATATCGAATTTTCGGGTGTTTTGAGCCTGAATTTGAGATATAAACATGTACAGAAGAAGCATGCACATATCGACTATGAACACCTAAAATATCGATTTTTAGCATGTTTTGAGCCAATATTTTGAAAACATTCTAGCACTGAAAATGCATGTACAGATCGCTTAAGGGACCCAAAAATATTGAATTTTCGGGTGTTTTGAGCCTGAATTTGAGATATAAACGGGTACAGAAGATGCATGCACATATGGACTTTGGGCACCTAAAATATCGATTTTTAGTATCTTTTGGGCCTGTATTTTAAAAATACTCAAACACGGAGTAGACATGTACAGATCGCTTTTGGGACCCAAAAATATCGAATTTTCGATTGTTTGAGCCTGAATTTGAGATATAAACGGGTACAGAAGATGCATGCACATATCGACATTAGCACCAAAAATATCGAATTTGAGCATGTTTTGGGTCTGTATCTTGAAAATTTTTTAGGAAGGAGTAGGTATGTACAGATCGCTTCTTGAACCCAAAAACATGGAATTTTTGGGTGTTTTGAACCTGAATTTAAAAAATATAGACGGATACAAAAGATGCATGCACATATCGACTTTGAGCACCTAAACTATCGATTTTGAGCATGTTTTGGGCCTGTATCTTGAAAATACTCTAACACGGAGTAGGCATGTACAAATCGCTTCGGGGACAAAAAAAATATTTAATTTTCGGGTGTTTTGAGCCTGAATTTGAGATATAAACGGGTACAAAAGATGCATGCACATATCGACTTTTTGCACCTAAAATATCGATTTTGATCATGTTTTGGGTGTGTATCTTGAAAACATTCTAACAAGAAGTAGGCATGTACGGATTGCTTCTGGGACCCTGAAATATAGAATTTTCGAGTGTTTTAAACCTGAATTTGGGATATACACGGGTACAGAAGATGCATACACATATTGACTTTGGGCACCTAAAATATCGATTTTCAGCATGTTTTGGGCCTGAATATTAAAAACACTCTAACACGGAGTATGCACGTACAGATCGCTTCTGAGATCCAAAAATATCGAATTTTCGGGTGTTTTGAGCCTGAATTTGAGATATAAACGGGTACAGAAGATACATGCACATATCGACTTTGGGCACCTAAAATATCGATTTTTAGTATGTTTTGGGCCTGTATTTTAAAAATACTCTAACACGGAGTAGACATGTACAGATCGCTTTTGGGACCCAAAAATATCGAATTTTCGGGTGTTTTGAGCCTGAATTTGAGATATAAACGGGAACAGAAGATGCATACACATATTGACTTTGGTCAGCTAAAATATCGATTTTCAGCATGTTTTAGGCCTGTATTTAAAAAATACTCTAACACGGAGTATGCATGTACAGATCGCTTTTGGGACCCAAAAATATCGAATATTCGGGTGTTTTGAGTCTGAATTTGAGACATAAACGGGTACAGAAGATGCATGCACATATCGACTTTGGGCACCCAAAATATCGATTTTGAGCATGTTTTGGGCCTGTATTTTTAAAATACTCTAACACTGAGTAGACACGTACAGATCGCTCCTGGGACACACAAATATCGATTTTTTGGGTGTTTCGAACCCGAATTTGAGATATAAACGGGTACAGAAGATGCATTCACATATCGACTTTAGGCACCCAAAATATCGATTTTTAGCATGTTCTGAGCCTCTATTTTGAAAACATTCTAGCACTGAGTAGGCATGTGCAGATCGCTTCTGGGACCAAAAAATATTGAATTTTCGGGTGTTTTGAGCCTGAATTTGAGATATAACCGGGTACAGAGAATGCATACACATATTGACTTTGTGCACCTAAAATATCAATTTTCAGCATGTGTTGGGCCTGTATTTTAAATACACTCTAACACGGAGGATGCACGTACAGATCGCTTCTGGGACCCAAAAACATTGAATTTTCGGGTGTTTTGAGCATGAATTTGAGATATAAACGGGTACAGAAGATGCATGCACATATCGACTTTGGGCACCTATAATATCGATTTTGAGCATCTTTTGGGCGTATAATTTGAAAATATTCTAGCACTGAGTAGGCATGTACAGATCGCTTCTGGGACCCAAAAATATTGAATTTTCGGGTGTTTTGAGCCTGAATTTGAGATATAACCGGGTACGGAGAATGAACACACATATTGACTTTGGGCACCTAAAATATCATTTTTCAGCATGTTTTGGGCCTGCATTTTAAAAACACTCTAACACGGAGTGTGCATGTACAGATCGCTTCTGGGACCCAAAAATATCGAATTTTCGGAGTTTTGAGCCTGAATTTGAGATATAAACGGGTACAGAAGATGCATGCACATATCGACTTTTTGCACCTAAAATATCGATTTTGAGCATGTTTTAGGTCTGTATCTTGAAAAAATTCTAGCAAGGAGTAGGCATGTACAGATCGCTTCTGGGACCCAAAATTATCGAATTTTCGGGTGTTTTGAACCTGAATTTGGGATACAGACGGATACAGAAGATTCATGCACATATCGACCTTGGGCACCTAAAATATCGATTTTGAGCATGTTTTGGGCCTGTATTTTTAAAATACTCTAACACTGAGTAGACACGTACAGATCGCTTCTGGAACCCAAATAAATCGAATTTTAGGGTGTTCTGAGCCAGAATTTGGGATATAACCGGGTACAGAGGATGCATGCACATATCGACTTTTTGCACCTAAAATATCGATTTTAAGCATGTTTTGGGTCTGTATCTTGAAAACATTCTAGCAAGGAGTAGGCATGTACAGGTCGCTTCTGGGACACAAAAATACCGAATTTTCTGGTGTTTTGAACCTGAATTTGGGATATAGACGTGTACAGAAGATGCATACACATATTGACTTTGGGCACCTAAAATATAGATTTTCAGCATGTTTTGGGCCTGTATTTTGAAAATACATTAACACGGAGTAGGCATGTACAGATCACTTCTGGGACGCAAAAATATCGACTCTTCGGGTGTTTTGAGCCTAAATTTGAGATATAAACGTTACGGAAGATGCATGCACAAATCGACTTTTCACACCTAAAATATCGATTTTGAGCATGTTTTAAGCCTGTATTTTAAAAACATTCTAGCACTGAGTAGGCATGTGCAGATCGCTTAAGGGACCCAAAATTATCGAATTTTCTGGTATTTTGAACCAGAATTAGGGATATACACGGGTACAGAAGATGCATACACATATTGACTTTGGGCACATAAAATATCGATTTTCAGCATGTTTTGGGCCTGTATTTTAAAAACACTCTAACACGGAGTACGCACGTACAGATCACTTCTGGGACCCAAATAAATCGAATTTTCGGGTGTTCTGAGCCAGAATTTGAGATATGAACGGGTACAGAAGATGCATGCACATATCGACTTTGGGCACCTAAAATATCGATTTTGAGCATGTTTTGGGCCTATATTTTGAAAATACTCTAACACGGAGTATGCATGTACAGATCGCTTCTGGGACACAATAATATCGATTTTTTGGGTGTTTTGAGCCTGAATTTGAGATATAAACGGGTACATAAGATGCATGCACATATCTACTTTTTGCACCTAAAATATCGATTTTGAGCATGTTTTGGGTCTGTATCATGAAAACTTTCTAGCAAGAAGTAGGCATGTACAGATTGCTTCTGGGACTCAAAAATATCGAATTTTCGAGTGTTTTGAACCTGAATTTGGGATATAGACAGGTACAGAAGATGCTTACACATATTGACTTTGGGCAGCTAAAATATCGATTTACAGAATGTTTTAAGCCTGTATTTTAAAAATACTCTAACACGGAGTATGCATGTACAGATGGCTTTTGGGACCCAAAAATATCGAATATTCAGGTTTTTTGAGTCTGAATTTGAGATATAAACGGGTACAGAAGATGCATGCACATATCGACTTCGGGCACCTAAAATATCGATTTTGAGCATGTTTTGGGCCTGTATTTTGAAAATACTCAAACACGGTGTAAACATGTACAGATCGCTTCTGGGACACAAAATTATCGATTTTTTGGGTGTTTTGAGCCTAAATTTGAGATATAAACGGGTACAGAAGATGCATGCACATATCGACTTTGGGCAACCAAAATATCGATTTTTAGTATGTTTTGGGCGTATAATTTAAAAATATTCTAGCACTGAGTAGGCATGTACAGATCGCTTCTGGGACCCAAAAATATCGAATTTTCGGGTGTTTTGAGCCAGAAATTGCGATATAACCGGGTACAGTGGATGCATGCACATATAGACTTTTTGCACCTAAAATATCGATTTTGAGCATGTTTTGGGTCTGTATCTTGAAAACATTCTAGCAAGGAGTAGGCATGTACAGATCGCTTCTGGGACACAAAAATATCGATTTTTTGGGTGTTTTGAGCATGAATTTGAGATATAAACGTTACGGAAGATGCATGCACAAATCGACTTTTCACACCTAAAATATCGATTTTGAGCATGTTTTAAGCCTGTATTTTAAAAACATACTAGCACTGAGTAGGCATGTGCAGATCGCTTAAGGGACCCAAAAATATCGAATTTTCTGGTATTTTGAACCAGAATTAGGGATATACACGGGTACAGAAGATGCATACACATGTTGACTTTGGGCACATAAAATATCGATTTTCAGCATGTTTTGGGCCTGTATTTTAAAAACACTCTAACACGGAGTACGCACGTACAGATCGCTTCTGGGACCCAAATAAATCGAATTTTCGGGTGTTCTGAGCCAGAATTTGAGATATGAACGGGGATAGAAGATGCATGCACATATCGACTTTGGGCACCTAAAATATCGATTTTGAGCATGTTTTGGGTCTGTATTTTGAAAATACTATAACACGGTGTAGACATGTACAGATCGCTTCTGGGACACAAAAATATCGATTTTTTGGGTGTTTTGAGCATGAATTTGAGATATAAACGGGTACAGAAGATGCATGCACATATCGACTTTTTGCACCTAAAATATCGATTTTGAGCATGTTTTGGGTCTGTATCATGAAAACTTTCTAGCAAGAAGTAGGCATGTACAGATTGCTTCTGGGATTCAAAAATATCGAATTTTCGAGTGTTTTGAACCTGAATTTGGGATATAGACGGGTACAGAAGATGCATACACATATTGACTTTGGGCAGCTAAAATATCGATTTACAGCATGTTTTAGGCCTGTATTTTAAAAATACTCTAACACGGAGTATGCATGTACAGATGGCTTTTGGGACCCAAATAAATCGAATTTTCGGTTGTTCTGAGCCTGAATTTGAGATATGAACAGGTACAGAAGATGCATGCACATATCGACTTTTTGCACCTAAAATATCGATTTTGAGCATGTTTTGGTCCTGTATTTTGAAAATACTCAAACACGGTGTAGACATGTACGGATCGCTTCTGGGACCCAAAAATATCGAATTTTCGGGTGTTCTGAGCCAGATATTGGGATATAACCGGGTACAGAGGATGCATGCACATATCGACTTTTTGCACCTAAAATATCGATTTTGAGCAAGTTTTGGGTCTGTTTCTTGAAATTTTTTTAGCAAGGAGTAGGCGTGTACAGATCGCTTCTGGGACCCATATATATATTGAATTTTCGGGTGTTTTGAGCCTGAATTTGAGATATAAACGGATACAGAAGATGCATGCACATATCGACTTTGGGAAACCTAAAATATCGATTTTGAGCATGTTTTGGGCCTGTATTTTGAAAATACTCTAACACGGAGTAGGCATGTACAGATCGCTTCTGGGACACAAAAATATCGATTTTTTGGGTGTTTTGAGCCTGAATTTGAGATATAAACGGGTTCAGAAGATGCATGCACATATCGACTTTGGACACCTAAAATATCGATTTATAGCTTGTTTTGAGCCAGTATTTTAAAAACATTCTAGTACTGAGTAGGCATGTGCAGATTGCTTAAGGGACCCAAATATATCGAATTTTCGGAGTTTTGAGCCTGAATTTGAGATATAAACGGGTACAGAAGATGCATGCACATATCGACTTTTTGCACTTAAAATATCGATTTTGATCATGTATTGGGTCTGTATCTTGAAAATATTCTAGCAAGGAGTAGGCATGTACAGATCGCTTCTGGGACCCAAGAAAATCGAATTTTCTGGTGTTTTGAACCTGAATTAGGGATATACACGTGTACAGAAGATGCATACACATTTTGACTTTGGGCACCTAAAATATCGATTTTGAGCATGTTTTGGGCCTGTATTTTGAAAATACTCTAACACGGAGTAGGCATGTACAGATCGCTTCTGGGACACAAAAATATCGAATTTTTGGGTGTTTTGAGCCTGAATTTGAGATATAAACGGGTTCAGAAGATGCATGCACATATCGACTTTGGACACCTAAAATATCGATTTATAGCATGTTTTGAGCCTGTATTTTAAAAACATTCTAGTACTGAGTAGGCATGTGCAGATCGCTTAAGGGACCCAAAAATATTGAATTTTCTGGTGTTTTGAACCAGAATTAGGGATATACACGGGTACAGAAGATGCATACACATATTGACTTTGGGCACATAAAATATCGATTTTCAGCATGTTTTGGGCTTGTATTTTAAAAACACTCTAACACGGAGTACGCACGTACAGATCGCTTCTGGGACCCAAAAACATTGAATTTTCGGGTGTTTTGAGCCTGAATTTGTGATATAAACGGGTACAGAAGATGCATGCACATATCGACTTTTTGCACTTAAAATATCGATTTTGATCATGTTTTGGGTCTGTATCTTGAAAATATTCTATCAAGGAGTAGGCATGTACAGATCGCTTCTGGGACCCAAAAATATCGAATTTTCTGGTGTTCTGAGCCTGAATTTGAGATATAAACGGGTACAAAAAATGCATGCACATTTCGACTTTTTGCACCTAAAATATCGATTTTAAGCATGTTTTGAGTCTGTATCTTGAAAACATTCTAGCAAGAAGTAGGCATGTACAGATTGCTTCTGGGACCCAAAAATATCGAATTTTTGAGAGTTTTGAACCTGAATTTGGGATATAGACGGGTACAGAAGATGCATGCACATATCGACTTTGGGCACCTAAAATATCGATTTTGAGCATGTTTTGGGCCTGTATTTTGAAAATACTCTAACACGGAGTAGGCATGTACAGATTGCATCTGGGACCCAAAAATATCGATTTTTTGGGTGTTTTGAGCCTGAATTTGAGATATAAACGGGTACAGAAGATGCATGCACATATCGACTTTGGGCACCCAAAATATCGATTTTTAGTATGTTTTGGGCGTATAATTTAAAAATATTCTAGCACTGAGTAGGCATGTACAGATCGCTTCTGGGACCCAAAAATATCGAATTTTCAGGTGTTTTGAGCCAGAAATTGCGATATAACCGGGTACAGAGGATGCATGCATATATCGACTTTTTGCACCTAAAATATCGATTTTGAGCATGTTTTGGGTCTGTATCTTGAAAAAATTCTAGCAAGGAGTAGGCATGTACAGATCGCTTCTGGGACCCAAAATTATCGAATTTTCGGGTGTTTTGAACCTGAATTTGGGATACAGACGGATACAGAAGATTCATGCACATATCGACTTTGGGCACCTAAAATATCGATTTTGAGCATGTTTTGGGCCTGTATTTTGAAAATACTCTAACACGGAGTAGGCATGTACAGATCGCTTCGGGGACCCAAAAATATCGAATTTTCGGGTGTTTTGAGCCTGAATTTGAGATATAAACGGGTACAGAAGATGCATGCACATTTCGACTTTTTGCACCTAAAATATCGATTTTGAGCATGTTTTGGGTCTGTATCTTGAAAACATTCTAGCAAGAAGTAGGCATGTACAGATCGCTTCTGGGACCCAAAAATATCGAATTTTCGGAGTTTTGACCCTGAATTTGAGATATAAACGGTTACAGAAGATGCATGCACATATCGACTTTTTGCACCTAAAATATCGATTTTGAGCATGTTTTAGGTCTGTATCTTGAAAAAATTCTAGCAAGGAGTAGGCATGTACAGATCGCTTCTGGGACCCAAAATTATCGAATTTTCGGGTGTTTTGAACCTGAATTTGGGATACAGACGGATACAGAAGATTCATGCACATATCGACCTTGGGCACCTAAAATATCGATTTTGAGCATGTTTTGGGCCTGTATTTTTAAAATACTCTAACACTGAGTAGACACGTACAGATCGCTTCTGGAACCCAAATAAATCGAATTTTAGGGTGTTCTGAGCCAGAATTTGGGATATAACCGGGTACAGAGGATGCATGCACATATCGACTTTTTGCACCTAAAATATCGATTTTAAGCATGTTTTGGGTCTGTATCTTGAAAACATTCTAGCAAGGAGTAGGCATGTACAGGTCGCTTCTGGGACACAAAAATACCGAATTTTCTGGTGTTTTGAACCTGAATTTGGGATATAGACGTGTACAGAAGATGCATACACATATTGACTTTGGGCACCTAAAATATAGATTTTCAGCATGTTTTGGGCCTGTATTTTGAAAATACATTAACACGGAGTAGGCATGTACAGATCACTTCTGGGACGCAAAAATATCGACTCTTCGGGTGTTTTGAGCCTAAATTTGAGATATAAACGTTACGGAAGATGCATGCACAAATCGACTTTTCACACCTAAAATATCGATTTTGAGCATGTTTTAAGCCTGTATTTTAAAAACATTCTAGCACTGAGTAGGCATGTGCAGATCGCTTAAGGGACCCAAAATTATCGAATTTTCTGGTATTTTGAACCAGAATTAGGGATATACACGGGTACAGAAGATGCATACACATATTGACTTTGGGCACATAAAATATCGATTTTCAGCATGTTTTGGGCCTGTATTTTAAAAACACTCTAACACGGAGTACGCACGTACAGATCACTTCTGGGACCCAAATAAATCGAATTTTCGGGTGTTCTGAGCCAGAATTTGAGATATGAACGGGTACAGAAGATGCATGCACATATCGACTTTGGGCACCTAAAATATCGATTTTGAGCATGTTTTGTGCCTATATTTTGAAAATACTCTAACACGGAGTATGCATGTACAGATCGCTTCTGGGACACAAAAATATCGATTTTTTGGGTGTTTTGAGCCTAAATTTGAGATATAAACGGGTACATAAGATGCATGCACATATCTACTTTTTGCACCTAAAATATCGATTTTGAGCATGTTTTGGGTCTGTATCATGAAAACTTTCTAGCAAGAAGTAGGCATGTACAGATTGCTTCTGGGACTCAAAAAAATCGAATTTTCGAGTGTTTTGAACCTGAATTTGGGATATAGACAGGTACAGAAGATGCTTACACATATTGACTTTGGGCAGCTAAAATATCGATTTACAGAATGTTTTAAGCCTGTATTTTAAAAATACTCTAACACGGAGTATGCATGTACAGATGGCTTTTGGGACCCAAAAATATCGAATATTCAGGTTTTTTGAGTCTGAATTTGAGATATAAACGGGTACAGAAGATGCATGCACATATCGACTTCGGGCACCTAAAATATCGATTTTGAGCATGTTTTGGGCCTGTATTTTGAAAATACTCAAACACGGTGTAAACATGTACAGATCGCTTCTGGGACACAAAATTATCGATTTTTTGGGTGTTTTGAGCCTAAATTTGAGATATAAACGGGTACAGAAGATGCATGCACATATCGACTTTGGGCAACCAAAATATCGATTTTTAGTATGTTTTGGGCGTATAATTTAAAAATATTCTAGCACTGAGTAGGCATGTACAGATCGCTTCTGGGACCCAAAAATATCGAATTTTCGGGTGTTTTGAGCCAGAAATTGCGATATAACCGGGTACAGTGGATGCATGCACATATAGACTTTTTGCACCTAAAATATCGATTTTGAGCATGTTTTGGGTCTGTATCTTGAAAACATTCTAGCAAGGAGTAGGCATGTACAGATCGCTTCTGGGACACAAAAATATCGATTTTTTGGGTGTTTTGAGCATGAATTTGAGATATAAACGTTACGGAAGATGCATGCACAAATCGACTTTTCACACCTAAAATATCGATTTTGAGCATGTTTTAAGCCTGTATTTTAAAAACATTCTAGCACTGAGTAGGCATGTGCAGATCGCTTAAGGGACCCAAAAATATCGAATTTTCTGGTATTTTGAACCAGAATTAGGGATATACACGGGTACAGAAGATGCATACACATGTTGACTTTGGGCACATAAAATATCGATTTTCAGCATGTTTTGGGCCTGTATTTTAAAAACACTCTAACACGGAGTACGCACGTACAGATCGCTTCTGGGACCCAAATAAATCGAATTTTCGGGTGTTCTGAGCCAGAATTTGAGATATGAACGGGGATAGAAGATGCATGCACATATCGACTTTGGGCACCTAAAATATCGATTTTGAGCATGTTTTGGGTCTGTATTTTGAAAATACTATAACACGGTGTAGACATGTACAGATCGCTTCTGGGACACAAAAATATCGATTTTTTGGGTGTTTTGAGCATGAATTTGAGATATAAACGGGTACAGAAGATGCATGCACATATCGACTTTTTGCACCTAAAATATCGATTTTGAGCATGTTTTGGGTCTGTATCATGAAAACTATCTAGCAAGAAGTAGGCATGTACAGATTGCTTCTGGGATTCAAAAATATCGAATTTTCGAGTGTTTTGAACCTGAATTTGGGATATAGACGGGTACAGAAGATGCATACACATATTGACTTTGGGCAGCTAAAATATCGATTTACAGCATGTTTTAGGCCTGTATTTTAAAAATACTCTAACACGGAGTATGCATGTACAGATGGCTTTTGGGACCCAAATAAATCGAATTTTCGGTTGTTCTGAGCCTGAATTTGAGATATGAACAGGTACAGAAGATGCATGCACATATCGACTTTTTGCACCTAAAATATCGATTTTGAGCATGTTTTGGTCCTGTATTTTGAAAATACTCAAACACGGTGTAGACATGTACGGATCGCTTCTGGGACACAAAAATATCGAATTTTCGGGTGTTCTGAGCCAGATATTGGGATATAACCGGGTACAGAGGATGCATGCACATATCGACTTTTTGCACCTAAAATATCGATTTTGAGCAAGTTTTGGGTCTGTTTCTTGAAATTTTTTTAGCAAGGAGTAGGCGTGTACAGATCGCTTCTGGGACCCAAATATATATTGAATTTTCGGGTGTTTTGAGCCTGAATTTGAGATATAAACGGATACAGAAGATGCATGCACATATCGACTTTGGGAAACCTAAAATATCGATTTTGAGCATGTTTTGGGCCTGTATTTTGAAAATACTCTAACACGGAGTAGGCATGTACAGATCGCTTCTGGGACACAAAAATATCGATTTTTTGGGTGTTTTGAGCATGAATTTGAGATATAAACGGGTTCAGAAGATGCATGCACATATCGACTTTGGACACCTAAAATATCGATTTATAGCATGTTTTGAGCCTGTATTTTAAAAACATTCTAGTACTGAGTAGGCATGTGCAGATTGCTTAAGGGACCCAAATATATCGAATTTTCGGAGTTTTGAGCCTGAATTTGAGATATAAACGGGTACAGAAGATGCCTGCACATATCGACTTTTTGCACTTAAAATATCGATTTTGATCATGTATTGGGTCTGTATCTTGAAAATTTTCTAGCAAGGAGTAGGCATGTACAGATCGCTTCTGGGACCCAAGAAAATCGAATTTTCTGGTGTTTTGAACCTGAATTAGGGATATACACGTGTACAGAAGATGCATACACATTTTGACTTTGGGCACCTAAAATATCGATTTTGAGCATGTTTTGGGCCTGTATTTTGAAAATACTCTAACACGGAGTAGGCATGTACAGATCGCTTCTGGGACACAAAAATATCGAATTTTTGGGTGTTTTGAGCCTGAATTTGAGATATAAACGGGTTCAGAAGATGCATGCACATATCGACTTTGGACACCTAAAATATCGATTTATAGCATGTTTTGAGCCTGTATTTTAAAAACATTCTAGTACTGAGTAGGCATGTGCAGATCGCTTAAGGGACCCAAAAATATTGAATTTTCTGGTGTTTTGAACCAGAATTAGGGATATACACGGGTACAGAAGATGCATACACATATTAACTTTGGGCACATAAAATATCGATTTTCAGCATGTTTTGGGCTTGTATTTTAAAAACACTCTAACACGGAGTACGCACGTACAGATCGCTTCTGGGACCCAAAAACATTGAATTTTCGGGTGTTTTGAGCCTGAATTTGTGATATAAACGGGTACAGAAGATGCATGCACATATCGACTTTTTGCACTTAAAATATGGATTTTGATAATGTTTTGGGTCTGTATCTTGAAAATATTCTATCAAGGAGTAGGCATGTACAGATCGCTTCTGGGACCCAAAAATATCGAATTTTCGGGTGTTTTGAGCCAGAAATTGCGATATAACCGGGTACAGAGGATGCATACATATATCGACTTTTTGCACCTAAAATATCGATTTTGAGCATGTTTTGGGTCTGTATCTTGAAAAAATTCTAGCAAGGAGTAGGCATGTACAGATCGCTTCTGGGACCCAAAATTATCGAATTTTCGGGTGTTTTGAACCTGAATTTGGGATACAGACGGATACAGAAGATTCATGCACATATCGACTTTGGGCACCTAAAATATCGATTTTTAGCATGTTTTGGGCCTGTATTTTGAAAATACTCTAACACGGAGTAGGCATGTACAGATCGCTTCGGGGACCCAAAAATATCGAATTTTCGGGTGTTTTGAGCCCGAATTTGAGATATAAACGGGTACAGAAGATGCATGCACATTTCGACTTTTTGCACCTAAAATATCGATTTTGAGCATGTTTTGGGTCTGTATCTTGAAAACATTCTAGCAAGAAGTAGGCATGTACAGATTGCTTCTGGGACCCAATAATATCGAATTTTCGAGTGTTTTGAGCATGAATTTGGGATATAGACGGGTACAGAAGATGCATACACATATTGACTTTGGGCAGCTAAAATATCGATTTTCAGCATGTTTTAGGCCTGTTTTTTTAAAATACTCTAACACGGAGTATGCATGTACACATTGCTTTTGGGACCCAAAAATATCGAATATTCGGGTGTTTTGAGTCTGAATTTGAGATATAAACGGGTACAGAAGATGCATGCACATATCGACTTTGGGCACCCAAAATATCGATTTTGAGCATGTTTTTGGCCAGTATTTTTAAAATACTCTAACACTGAGTAGACACGTACAGATCGCTTCTGGAACCCAAATAAATCAAATTTTAGGGTGTTCTGAGCCTGAATTTGAGATATGAACGGATACTGAAGATTCATGCACATATCGACTTTGGGAACCTAAAATATCGATTTCGAGCATGTTTTGGGCCTGTATTTTGAAAAAAGTAGAGCACAGTGTAGACATGCACAGATCGCTTCAGGGACACAAAAATATCGATTTTTTGGGTGTTTTGAGCCTGAATTTGAGATATAAACAGGTACAGAAGATGCATGCACATATCGACTTCGGCAACCAAAATATAGATTTTTAGTATGTTTTGGCCGTATAATTTGAAAATATTCTAGCACTGAGTAGGCATGTACAGATCGCTTCTGGGACACAAAAATATCGATTTTTTGGGTGTTTTGAGCCAGAATTTGGGATATAACCGGGTACAGAGGATGCATGCACATATCGACTTTTTGCACCTAAAATATCGATTTTAAGCATGTTTTGGGTCTGTATCTTGAAAACATTCTAGCAAGGAGTAATCATGTACAGGTCGCTTCTGGGACCCAAAAATACCGAATTTTCTGGTGTTTTGAACCAGAATTTGGGATATAGACGTGTACAGAAGATGCATACACATATTGACTTTGGGCACCTAAAATATAGATTTTCAGCATGTTTTGGGCCTGTATTTTGAAAATACATTAACACGGAGTAGGCATGTACAGATCACTTCTGGGACGCAAAAATATCGACTCTTCGGGTGTTTTGAGCCTGAATTTGAGATATAAACGGGTTCAGAAGATGCATGCACATATCGACTTTGGACACCTAAAATATCGATTTATAGCATGTTTTGAGCCTGTATTTTAAAAACATTCTAGTACTGAGTAGGCATGTGCAGATTGCTTAAGGGACCCAAATATATCGAATTTTCGGAGTTTTGAGCCTGAATTTGAGATATAAACGGGTACAGAAGATGCTTGCACATATCGACTTTTTGCACTTAAAATATCGATTTTGATCATGTTTTGGGTCTGTATCTTGAAAATATTCTAGCAAGGAGTAGGCATGTACAGATCGCTTCTGGGACCCAAGAAAATCGAATTTTCTGGTGTTTTGAACCTGAATTAGGGATATACACGTGAACAGAAGATGCATACACATTTTGACTTTGGGCACATAAAATATCGATTTTGAGCATGTTTCGGGCCTTTTTTTTAAAAACACTTTAACATGGAGTGTGCACGTACAGATCGCATCTGGGACCCAAAAATATTGATTTTTCGGGTGTTTTAAGCCTGAATTTGAGATATAAACGGGTACAGAAGATGCAGACACATATCGACTTTGGGCACCTAAAATATCGATTTTGAGCATGTTTTGGGCCTGTATTTTGAAAATACTCTAACACGGAGTAGGCATGTACAGATCGCTTCTGGGACACAAAAATATCGATTTTTTGGGTGATTTGAGCCTGAATTTGAGATATAAACGGGTTCAGAAGATGCATGCACATATCGACTTTTTGCACTTAAAATATCGATTTATAGCATGTTTTTAGCCTGTATTTTAAAAACATTCTAGTACTGAGTAGGCATGTACAGATCGCTTCTGGGACCCAAGAAAATCGAATTTTCTGGTGTTTTGAACCTGAATTAGGGATATACACGTGTACAGAAGATGCATACACATTTTGACTTTGGGCACATAAAATATCGATTTTGAGCATGTTTCGGGCCTTTTTCTTTAAAACACTCTAACATGGAGTGTGCACGTACAGATTGCATCTGGGACCCAAAAATATTGAATTTTCGGGTGTTTTGAGCCTGAATTTGTGATATAAACGGGTACAGAAGATGCATGCACATATCGACTTTGGGCACCCAAAATATCGATTTTGAGCATGTTTTGAGCCTGAATTTTTAAAATACTCTAACACTGAGTAGACATGTACAGATCGCTTCTGGGACCCAAAAAAATCGAATTTTCTGGTGTTCTGAGCCAGAATTTGAGATATGAACGGGTACAGAGGATGCATGCACATATCGACTTTGGGCACCTAAAATATCGATTTTGAGCATGTTTTTGGCCCGTATTTTTAAAATACTCTAAAACTGAGTAGACACGTACAAATCGCTCATGGAACCCAAATAAATCGAATTTTAGTGTGTTCTGAGCCTGAATTTGAGATATAAACGGGTACTGAAGATGCATGCACATATCGACTTTGGGAACCTAAAATATCGATTTCGAGCATGTTTTGGGCCTGTATTTTGAAAAAACTATAGCACTGAGTAGGCATGTACAGATCGCTTCTGGGACACAAAAATATCGAATTTTCGGGGGTTTTGAGCCTGAATTTGGGATATAACCGGGTACAGAGGATGCATGCACATATCGACTTTTTGCACCTAAAATATCGATTTTAAGCATGTTTTGGGTCTGTATCTTGAAAACATTCTAGCAAGGAGTAGGCATGTACAGGTCGCTTCTGGGACCCAAAAATATCGCTTTTTTGGGTGTTTTGAGCCTGAATTTGAGATATAAACGGTACGGAAGATGCATGCACAAATCAACTTTTCACACCTAAATTATCGATTTTGAGCATGTTTTAAGCCTGTATTTTAAAAACATTCTAGCACTGAGTAGGCATGTGCAGATCGCTTAAGGGACCCAAAAATATCGAATTTTCTGGTGTTTTGAACCTGAATTAGGGATATACACGGGTACAGAAGATGCATACACATATTGACTTTGTGCACATAAAATATCGATTTTCAGCATGTTTTGGGCCTGTATTTTAAAAACACTCTAACACGGAGTACGCACGTACAGATCGCTTCTGGGACGAAAAAATATCGACTCTTCGGGTGTTTTGAGCCTGAATTTGAGATATAAACGGGTACAGAAGATGCATGCACATATCGACTTTGGGCACCTAAAATATCGATTTTGAGCATGTTTTGGGCCTGTATTTTGAAAATACTCTAACACGGTGTAGACATGTACAGATCGCTTCTGGGACACAAAAATATCGATTTTTTGGGAGTTTTGAGCCTGAATTTGAGATAAAAACGGGTACAGAAGATGCATGCACATTTCGACTTTTTGCACCTAAAATATCGATTTTGAGCATGTTTTGGGTCTGTATCATGAAAACTTTCTAGCAAGAAGTAGGCATGTACAGATTGCTTCTGGGACTCAAAAATATCGAATTTTCGAGTGTTTTGAACCTGAATTTGGGATATAGACGGGTACAGAAGATGCATACACATATTGACTTTGGGCAGCTAAAATATCGATTTACAGCATGTTTTAGGCCTGTATTTTAAAAATACTCTAACACGGAGTATGCATGTACAGATGGCTTTTGGGACCCAAATAAATCGAATTTTCGGTTGTTCTGAGCCTGAATTTGGGATATGAACAGGTACAGAAGATGCATGCACATATCGACTTCGGGCACCTAAAATATCGATTTTTAGCATGTTTTGGTCCTGTATTTTGAAAATACTCAAACACGGTGTAGACATGTACGGATCGCTTCTGGGATATAAAAATATCGAATTTTCGGGTGTTCTGAGCCAGATATTGGGATATAACCGGGTACAGAGGATGCATGCACATATCGACTTTTTGCACCTAAAATATCGATTTTGAGCATGTTTTGGGTCTGTTTCTTGAACTTTTTTTAGCAAGGAGTAGGCATGTACAGATCGCTTCTGGGACCCAAATATATATTGAATTTTCGGGTGTTTTGAGCCTGAATTTGAGATATAAACGGATACAGAAGATGCATGCACATATCGACTTTGGGAAACCTAAAATATCGATTTTGAGCATGTTTTGGGCCTGTATTTTGAAAATACTCTAACACGGAGTAGGCATGTACAGATCGCTTCTGGGACACAAAAATATCGATTTTTTGGGTGTTTTGAGCCTGAATTTGAGATATAAACGGGTTCAGAAGATGCATGCACATATCGACTTTGGACACCTAAAATATCGATTTATAGCATGTTTTGAGCCTGGATTTTAAAAATATTCTAGCACTGAGTAGGCATGTGCAGATTGCTTAAGGGACCCAAAAATATCGAATTTTCGGGGTTTTGAGCCAGAATTTGGAATATATCCGGGTACAGAGGATGCATGCACATATCGACTTTTTGCACCTAAAATATTGATTTTGAGCATGTTTTGGGTCTGTATCTTGAAAACATTCTAGCAAGGAGTAGGCATGTACAGATCGCTTCTGGGACCCAAGAAAATCGAATTTTCTGGTGTTTTGAACCTGAATTGGGGATATACACATGTACAGAAGATGCATACACATTTTGACTTTGGGCACCTAAAATATCGATTTTGAGCATGTTTTGGTCCTGTATTTTGAAAATACTCAAACACGGTGTAGACATGTACGGATCGCTTCTGGGACACAAAAATATCGAATTTTCGGGTGTTCTGAGCCAGATATTGGGATATAACCGGGTACAGAGGATGCATGCACATATCGACTTTTTGCACCTAAAATATCGATTTTGAGCATGTTTTGGGCCTGAATTTTGAAAATACTCTAACACGGAGTAGGCATGTACAAATCGCTCATGGAACCCAAATAAATCGAATTTTAGTGTGTTCTGAGCCTGAATTTGAGATATAAACGGGTACTGAAGATGCATGCACATATCGACTTTGGGAACCTAAAATATCGATTTCGAGCATGTTTTGGGCCTGTATTTTGAAAAAACTATAGCACTGAGTAGGCATGTACAGATCGCTTCTGGGACACAAAAATATCGAATTTTCGGGGGTTTTGAGCCTGAATTTGGGATATAACCGGGTACAGAGGATGCATGCACATATCGACTTTTTGCACCTAAAATATCGATTTTAAGCATGTTTTGGGTCTGTATCTTGAAAACATTCTAGCAAGGAGTAGGCATGTACAGGTCGCTTCTGGGACCCAAAAATATCGCTTTTTTGGGTGTTTTGAGCCTGAATTTGAGATATAAACGGTACGGAAGATGCATGCACAAATCAACTTTTCACACCTAAATTATCGATTTTGAGCATGTTTTAAGCCTGTATTTTAAAAACATTCTAGCACTGAGTAGGCATGTGCAGATCGCTTAAGGGACCCAAAAATATCGAATTTTCTGGTGTTTTGAACCAGAATTAGGGATATACACGGGTACAGAAGATGCATACACATATTGACTTTGTGCACATAAAATATCGATTTTCAGCATGTTTTGGGCCTGTATTTTAAAAACACTCTAACACGGAGTACGCACGTACAGATCGCTTCTGGGACGAAAAAATATCGACTCTTCGGGTGTTTTGAGCCTGAATTTGAGATATAAACGGGTACAGAAGATGCATGCACATATCGACTTTGGGCACCTAAAATATCGATTTTGAGCATGTTTTGGGCCTGTATTTTGAAAATACTCTAACACGGTGTAGACATGTACAGATCGCTTCTGGGACACAAAAATATCGATTTTTTGGGAGTTTTGAGCCTGAATTTGAGATAAAAACGGGTACAGAAGATGCATGCACATTTCGACTTTTTGCACCTAAAATATCGATTTTGAGCATGTTTTGGGTCTGTATCATGAAAACTTTCTAGCAAGAAGTAGGCATGTACAGATTGCTTCTGGGACTCAAAAATATCGAATTTTCGAGTGTTTTGAACCTGAATTTGGGATATAGACGGGTACAGAAGATGCATACACATATTGACTTTGGGCAGCTAAAATATCGATTTACAGCATGTTTTAGGCCTGTATTTTAAAAATACTCTAACACGGAGTATGCATGTACAGATGGCTTTTGGGACCCAAATAAATCGAATTTTCGGTTGTTCTGAGCCTGAATTTGGGATATGAACAGGTACAGAAGATGCATGCACATATCGACTTCGGGCACCTAAAATATCGATTTTTAGCATGTTTTGGTCCTGTATTTTGAAAATACTCAAACACGGTGTAGACATGTACGGATCGCTTCTGGGATATAAAAATATCGAATTTTCGGGTGTTCTGAGCCAGATATTGGGATATAACCGGGTACAGAGGATGCATGCACATATCGACTTTTTGCACCTAAAATATCGATTTTGAGCATGTTTTGGGTCTGTTTCTTGAACTTTTTTTAGCAAGGAGTAGGCATGTACAGATCGCTTCTGGGACCCAAATATATATTGAATTTTCGGGTGTTTTGAGCCTGAATTTGAGATATAAACGGATACAGAAGATGCATGCACATATCGACTTTGGGAAACCTAAAATATCGATTTTGAGCATGTTTTGGGCCTGTATTTTGAAAATACTCTAACACGGAGTAGGCATGTACAGATCGCTTCTGGGACACAAAAATATCGATTTTTTGGGTGTTTTGAGCCTGAATTTGAGATATAAACGGGTTCAGAAGATGCATGCACATATCGACTTTGGACACCTAAAATATCGATTTATAGCATGTTTTGAGCCTGGATTTTAAAAATATTCTAGCACTGAGTAGGCATGTGCAGATTGCTTAAGGGACCCAAAAATATCGAATTTTCGGGGTTTTGAGCCAGAATTTGGAATATATCCGGGTACAGAGGATGCATGCACATATCGACTTTTTGCACCTAAAATATTGATTTTGAGCATGTTTTGGGTCTGTATCTTGAAAACATTCTAGCAAGGAGTAGGCATGTACAGATCGCTTCTGGGACCCAAGAAAATCGAATTTTCTGGTGTTTTGAACCTGAATTGGGGATATACACATGTACAGAAGATGCATACACATTTTGACTTTGGGCACCTAAAATATCGATTTTGAGCATGTTTTGGTCCTGTATTTTGAAAATACTCAAACACGGTGTAGACATGTACGGATCGCTTCTGGGACACAAAAATATCGAATTTTCGGGTGTTCTGAGCCAGATATTGGGATATAACCGGGTACAGAGGATGCATGCACATATCGACTTTTTGCACCTAAAATATCGATTTTGAGCATGTTTTGGGCCTGAATTTTGAAAATACTCTAACACGGAGTAGGCATGTACAGATCGCTTCTGGGACACAAAAATATCGATTTTTTGGGTGTTTTGAGCCTGAATTTGAGATATAAACGGGTTCAGAAGATGCATGCACATATCGACTTTGGACACCTAAAATATCGATTTATAGCATGTTTTGAGCCTGTATTTTAAAAACATTCGAGTACTGAGTAGGCATGTGCAGATTGCTTAAGGGACCCAAATATATCGAATTTTCGGAGTTTTGAGCCTGAATTTGAGATATAAACGGGTACAGAAGATGCATGCACATATCGACTTTTTGCACTTAAAATATCGATTTTGATCATGTTTTGGGTCTGTATCTTGAAAATATTCTAGCAAGGAGTAGGCATGTACAGATCGCTTCTGGGACCCAAAAAAATCGAATTTTCTGGTGTTTTGAACCTGAATTAGGGATATACACGTGTACAGAAGATGCATACACATTTTGACTTTGGGCACATAAAATATCGATTTTGAGCATGTTTCGGGCCTTTTTTTTAAAAACACTCTAACACGGAGTGTGCACGTACAGATCGCATCTGGGACCCAAAAATATTGAATTTTCGGGTGTTTTAAGCCTGAATTTGAGATATAAACGGGTACAGAAGAAGCAGACACATTTCGACTTTGGGCACCTAAAATATCGATTTTGAGCATGTTTTGGGCCTGAATTTTGAAAATACTATAACACGGTATAGACATGTACAGATCGCTTCTAGGACACAAAAATATCGAATTTTTGGGTGTTTTGAGCCTGAATTTGAGATATAAACGGGTACAGAAGATGCATGCACATTTCGACTTTTTGCACCTAAAATATCGATTTTGAGCATGTTTTGGGTCTGTATCATGAAAACTTTCTAGCAAGAAGTAGGCATGTACAGATTGCTTCTGGGACTCAAAAATATCGAATTTTCGAGTGTTTTGAACCTGAATTTGGGATATAGACGGGTACAGAAGATGCATACACATATTGACTTTGGGCAGCTAAAATATCGATTTACAGCATGTTTTAGGCCTGTATTTTAAAAATACTCTAACACGGAGTATGCATGTACAGATGGCTTTTGGGTCCAAAATAAATCGAATTTTCGGTTGTTCTGAGCCTGAATTTGGGATATGAACAGGTACAGAAGATGCATGCACATATCGACTTCGGGCACCTAAAATATCGATTTTTAGCATGTTTTGGTCCTGTATTTTGAAAATACTCAAACACGGTGTAGACATGTACGGATCGCTTCTGGGATACAAAAATATCGAATTTTCGGGTGTTCTGAGCCAGATATTGGGATATAACCGGGTACAGAGGATGCATGCACATATCGACTTTTTGCACCTAAAATATCGATTTTGAGCATGTTTTGGGTCTGTTTCTTGAACTTTTTTTAGCAAGGAGTAGGCATGTACAGATCGCTTCTGGGACCCAAATATATATTGAATTTTCGGGTGTTTTGAGCCTGAATTTGAGATATAAACGGATACAGAAGATGCATGCACATATCGACTTTGGGAAACCTAAAATATCGATTTTGAGCATGTTTTGGGCCTGTATTTTGAAAATACTCTAACACGGAGTAGGCATGTACAGATCGCTTCTGGGACACAAAAATATCGATTTTTTGGGTGTTTTGAGCCTGAATTTGAGATATAAACGGGTTCAGAAGATGCATGCACATATCGACTTTGGGCACCTAAAATATCGATTTTGAGCATGTTTTGGGCCTGTATTTTGAAAATACTCTAACACGGAGTATGCATGTACACATTGCATTTGGGACCCAAAAATATCGAATATTCGGGTGTTTTGAGTCTGAATTTGAGACATAAACGGGTACAGAAGATGCATGCACATATCGACTTTGGGCACCTTAAATATCGATTTTGAGCATGTTTTGGGCCTGTATTTTGCAAATACTATAGCACGGTGTAGACATGTACGGATCGCTTCTGGGACACAAAAATATCGATTTTTTGGGTGTTTTGAGCCTGAATTTGAGATATAAACGGGTACAGAAGATGCATGCACATATCGACTTTTTTGCACCTAAAATATCGATTTTGAGCATGTTTTGGGCCTGTATCTTGAAAAAATTCTAGCAAGGAGTAGGCATGTACAGATCGCTTCTGGGACCCAAAAATACCGAATTTTCTGGTGTTTTGAACCTGAATTAGGGATATAAACGGATTCAGAAGATGCATGCACATATCGACTTTGGGCACCTAAAATATCGATTTTTAGCATGTTTTGGGCCTGTATTTTGAAAATACTATAGCACGGTGTAGACATGTACAGATCGCTTCTGGGACAAAAAAATATCGATTTTTTGGGGGTTTTGAGCCTGAATTTGAGATATAAACGGGTACAGAAGATGCATGCACATATCGACTTTGGCACCCAAAATATCGATTTTTAGTATGTTTTTGCCGTATAATTTGAAAATATTCTAGCACTGAGTAGGCATGTACAGATCGCTTCTGGGACCCAAAAATATCGAATTTTCGGGTGTTTTGAGACAGAATTTGGGATATAACCGGGTACAGAGGATGCATGCACATATATATCGACTTTTTGCACCTAAAATATCGATTTTGAGCATGTTTTGTGTCTGTATCTTGACAAAATTCTAGCAAGGAGTAGGCATGTACAGATCGCTTCTGGGACCCAAAAATACCGAATTTTCTGGTGTTTTGAACCTGAATTTGGGATATAAACGGGTAAAGAAGATGCATACACATATTGACTTTGGGCACCTAAAATATAGATTTTTAGCATGTTTTGGGCCTGTATTTTGAAAATACATTAACACGGAGTAGGCATGTACAGATCGCTTCTGGGACTCAAAAATATCGACTTTTCGGGTGTTTTGAGCCTGAATTTGAGATATAAACGGATTCAGAAGATGCATGCACATATCGACTTTGGGCACCTAAAATATCGATTTTTAACATGTTTTGGGCCTGTATTTTAAAAATAATCTAACACGGAGTAGGCATGTACAGATCGCTTGTGGTACACAAAAATATCGATTTTTTGGGTGTTTTGATCCTGAATTTGAGATATAAACGGGTTCAGAAGATGCATGCACATATCGACTTTGGACACCTAAAATATCGATTTATAGCATGTTTTAAGCCTGTATTTTAAAAACATTCTAGCACTGAGTAGGCATGTGCAGATTGCTTAAGGGACCAAAAAATATCGAATTTTCGGAGTTTTGAGCCTGAATTTGAGATATAAACGGGTACAGAAGATGCATGCACATATCGACTTTTTGCACTTAAAATATCGATTTTTAACATGTTTTGGGTCTGTATCTTGAAAACATTCTAGCAAAAAAAATCGAATTTTCTGGTGTTTTGAACCTGAATTAGGGATATACACGTGTACAGAAGATGCATACACATTTTGACTTTGGGCACATAAAATATCGATTTTGAGCATGTTTTGGGCCTTTTTTTTAAAAACACTCTAACACGGAGTGTGCACGTACAGATCGCATCTGGGACCCAAAAATATTGAATTTTCGGGTGTTTTAAGCCTGAATTTGAGATATAAACGGGTACAGAAGAAGCAGACACATTTCGACTTTGGGCACCTAAAATATCGATTTTGAGCATGTTTTGGGCCTGAATTTTGAAAATACTATAACACGGTATAGACATGTACAGATCGCTTCTAGGACACAAAAATATCGAATTTTTGGGTGTTTTGAGCCTGAATTTGAGATATAAACGGGTTCAGAAGATGCATGCACATATCGACTTTGGACACCTAAAATATCGATTTATAGCATGTTTTGAGCCTGTATTTTAAAAACATTCTAGTACTGAGTAGGCATGTGCAGATTGCTTAAGGGACCCAAAAATATCGAATTTTCGGAGTTTTGAGCCTGAAATTGATATATAAACTGATACAGAAGATGCATGCACATATCGACTTTGGGCACCAAAAATATCGATTTTGAGCATGTTTTGGGCCTGAATTTTTAAAATACTCTAACACTGAGTAGACACGTACAGATCGCTTCTAAGACCCAAATAAATCGAATTTTCGGGTGTTCTGAGCCGGAATTTGAGATATGAACGGGTACAGAAGATGCATGCACATATCGACTTTGGGCACATAAAATATCGATTTTGAGCATGTTTTGGGCCTGTATTTTGAAAATACTATAACAAGGTGTAGACATGTACAGATTGCTTCTGGGACACAAAAATATCGATTTTTTGGGTGTTTTGAGCCTGAATTTGAGATATAAACGGGTACAGAAGATGCATGCACATATCGACTTTTTGCACCTAAAATATCGATTTTGAGCATGTTTTGGGTCTGTATCAAGAAAACTTTCTAGCAAGAAGTAGGCATGTACAGATTGCTTCTGGGACTCAAAAATATCGAATATTCGAGTGTTTTGAACCTGAATTTGGGATATAGACGGGTACATAAGATGCATACCCATATTGACTTTGGGCAGCTAAAATATCGATTTACAGCATGTTTTAGGCCTGTATTTTGAAAATACTCTAAAACGGATTATGCATGTACAGATGGATTCTGGGACCAAAAATTATCGAATTTTCGGGTGTTTTGAACCTGAATTTGGGATATAGACGGATACAGAAGATGCATGCACATATCGACTTTAGGCACCTAAAATATCGATTTTGAGCATGTTTTGGGCCTGTATTTTGAAAATACTCTAACACGGAGTATGCATGTACACATTGCATTTGGGACCCAAAAATATCGAATATTCGGGTGTTTTGAGTCTGAATTTGAGACATAAACGGGTACAGAAGATGCATGCACATATCGACTTTGGGCACCTTAAATATCGATTTTGAGCATGTTTTGGGCCTGTATCTTGCAAATACTATAGCACGGTGTAGACATGTACGGATCGCTTCTGGGACACAAAAATATCGATTTTTTGGGTGTTTTGAGCCTGAATTTGAGATATAAACGGGTACAGAAGATGAATGCACATATCGACTTTTTTGCACCTAAAATATCGATTTTGAGCATGTTTTGGGTCTGTATCTTGAAAAAATTCTAGCAAGGAGTAGGCATGTACAGATCGCTTCTGGGACCCAAAAATACCGAATTTTCTGGTGTTTTGAACCTGAATTAGGGATATAAACGGATTCAGAAGATGCATGCACATATCGACTTTGGGCACCTAAAATATCGATTTTTAGCATGTTTTGGGCCTGTATTTTGAAAATACTATAGCACGGTGTAGACATGTACAGATCGCTTCTGGGACAAAAAAATATCGATTTTTTGGGGGTTTTGAGCCTGAATTTGAGATATAAACGGGTACAGAAGATGCATGCACATATCGACTTTGGCACCCAAAATATCGATTTTTAGTATGTTTTTGCCGTATAATTTGAAAATATTCTAGCACTGAGTAGGCATGTACAGATCGCTTCTGGGACCCAAAAATATCGAATTTTCGGGTGTTTTGAGACAGAATTTGGGATATAACCGGGTACAGAGGATGCATGCACATATATATCGACTTTTTGCACCTAAAATATCGATTTTGAGCATGTTTTGTGTCTGTATCTTGACAAAATTCTAGCAAGGAGTAGGCATGTACAGATCGCTTCTGGGACCCAAAAATACCGAATTTTCTGGTGTTTTGAACCTGAATTTGGGATATAAACGGGTAAAGAAGATGCATACACATATTGACTTTGGGCACCTAAAATATAGATTTTTAGCATGTTTTGGGCCTGTATTTTGAAAATACATTAACACGGAGTAGGCATGTACAGATCGCTTCTGGGACTCAAAAATATCGACTTTTCGGGTGTTTTGAGCCTGAATTTGAGATATAAACGGATTCAGAAGATGCATGCACATATCGACTTTGGGCACCTAAAATATCGATTTTTAACATGTTTTGGGCCTGTATTTTAAAAATAATCTAACACGGAGTAGGCATGTACAGATCGCTTGTGGTACACAAAAATATCGATTTTTTGGGTGTTTTGATCCTGAATTTGAGATATAAACGGGTTCAGAAGATGCATGCACATATCGACTTTGGACACCTAAAATATCGATTTATAGCATGTTTTAAGCCTGTATTTTAAAAACATTCTAGCACTGAGTAGGCATGTGCAGATTGCTTAAGGGACCAAAAAATATCGAATTTTCGGAGTTTTGAGCCTGAATTTGAGATATAAACGGGTACAGAAGATGCATGCACATATCGACTTTTTGCACTTAAAATATCGATTTTTAACATGTTTTGGGTCTGTATCTTGAAAACATTCTAGCAAAAGAAATCGAATTTTCTGGTGTTTTGAACCTGAATTAGGGATATACACGTGTACAGAAGATGCATACACATTTTGACTTTGGGCACATAAAATATCGATTTTGAGCATGTTTTGGGCCTGTATTTTGAAAATACTCTAACACGGAGTAGGCATGTACAGATCGCTTCTGGGACCCAAAAATATCGAATATTCGGTTGTTTTGAGTCTGAATTTGAGATATAAACGGGTACAGAAGATGCATGCACATATCGACTTTGGGCACCCAAAATATCGATTTTGAGCATGTTTTGGGCCTGCATTTTTAAAATACTCCAACACTGAGTAGACACGTATAGATCGCTTCTGGAACCCAAATAAAACGAATTTTAGGGTGTTCTGAGCCTGAATTTGAGATATGAACGGGTACAGAAGATGCATGCACATATCGACTTTGTGCACCTAAAATATCGATTTTGAGCATGTTTTTTGCCTGTATTTTGAAATTACTATAGCACGGTGTAGACATGTACAAATCGCTTCTGGGACACAAAAATATCGATTTTTTTGGGTGGTTTGAGCCTGAATTTGAGATATAAACGGGTACAGAAGATGCATGCACATATCGACTTTGGCACCCAAAATATCGATTTTTAGTATGTTTTGGGTGTATAATTTGACAATATTCTAGCACTGAGTGCAGGCATGTACAGATCGCTTCTGGGACCCAAAAATATCGAATTTTCGGGGAATTTGAGCCAGAATTTGGGATATAACCGGGTACAGAGGATGCATGCACATATCGACTTTTTGCACCTAAAATATCGATTTTGAGCATGTTTTGGGTCTGTATCTTGAAAAACCTCTAGCAAGGAGTAGGCATGTACAGATCGCTTCTGGGACCCAAAAATACCGAATTTTCTGGTGTTTTGAACCTGAATTTGGGATATAGACGGGTACAGAAGATGCATACACATATTGACTTTGGTCAGCTAAAATATCGATTTTCAGCATGTTTTAAGCCTGTATTTTAAAAATACTATAGCACTGAGTAGGCATGTGCAGATTGCTTAAGGGACCCAGAAATATCGAATTTTCGGAGTTTTGAGCTTGAATTTGAGATATAAACGGGTACAGAAGATGCATGCCCATTTCGACTTTTTGCACCTAAAATATCGATTTTGAGCATGTTTTGGGTCTGTATCTTGAAAACATTCTAGCAAGAAGTAGGCATGTACAGATTGCTTCTGGGACCCAAAAATATCGAATTTTCGCGTGTTTTGAACCTGAATTTGGGATATAGACGGGTACAGAAGATGCATACACATATTGACTTTGGTCAGCTAAAATATCGATTTTCAGCATGTTTTAGGCCTGTAATTTGAAAATACTCTAACACGGAGTATGCATGTACACATTGCTTTTGGGACCCAAAAATATCGAATATTCGGGTTTTTTTAGTCTGATTTTGAGATATAAACGGGTATAGAAGATGCATGCACATATCGACTTTGGGCACCCAAAATATCGATTTTGAGAATGTTTTGGGCCTGTATTTTTAAAATACTCTAACACTGAGTAGACACGTACAGATCGCTTCTGGAACCCAAAGAAATCGAATTTTAGGGTGTTCTGAGCCTGAATTTGAGATATGAACGGGTACAGAAGATGCATGCACATATCGACTTTGGGCACCTAAAATATCGATTTTGAGCATGTTTTGGGCCTGTATTTTGAAAAAACTATAGCACGGTGTAGACATGTACAAATCGCTTCTGGGACACAAAAATATCGATTTTTTTGGGTGTTTTGAGCCTGAATTTGAGATATAAACGGGTACAGAAGATGCATGCACATATCGACTTTGGCACCCAAAATATCGATTTTTTGTATGTTTTCAGCTTATAATTTGAAAATATTCTAGCACTGAGTAGGCATGTACAGATCGCTTCTCGGACCCAAAAATATCGAATTTTCGGGTGTTTTGAGCCAGAATTTGGGATATAACCGGGTACAGAGGATGCATGCACATATCGACTTTTTGCACCTAAAATATCGATTTTGAGCATGTTTTGGGTCTGTATCTTGAACAAATTCTAGCAAGGAGTAGGCATGTACAGATCGCTTCTGGGACCCAAAAATACCGAATTTTCTGGTGTTTTGAACCTGAATTTGGGATATAGACGGGTACAGAAGATGCATACTCATATTGACTTTGGGCACCTAATATATAGATTTTCAGCATGTTTTGGGCTTGTATTTTGAAAATACAATAACACGGAGTAGGCATGTACAGATCGCTTCTGGGACCCAAAAATATCGAATTTTCGAGTGTTTTGAGCCTGAATTTGTGATATAAACGGATACAGAAGATGCATGTACATATCGACTTTGGGCACCTAAAATATCGATTTATAGCATGTTTTAAGCCTGTATTTTAAAAACATTCTAGCACTGAGTAGGCATGTGCAGATTGCCTAAGGGACCCAAAAATATCGAATTTTCGGAGTTTTGAGCCTGAATTTGAGATATAAACGGGTACAGAAGATGCATGCACATATCGACTTTTTGCACTTAAAATATCGATTTGGAGCATGTTTTTGGTCTGTATCTTGAAAACATTCTTGCAAGGAGTAGGCATGTACAGATCGCTTCTGGGACCCAAAAATATCGAATTTTCGGGTGTTTTGAACTTGAATTAGGGATATACACGTGTACAGAAGATGCTTACACATATTGACTTTGGGCACATAAAATATCGATTTTCAGCATGTTTTGGGCCTGTATTTTAAAAACACTCTAACACGGATTATGCACGTACAGATTGTATCTGGGACCCAAAAATATCGAATTTTCGAGTGTTTTGAACCTGAATTTGGGATATAGACGGTTACAGAAGATGCATACACATATTGACTTTGGGCAGCTAAAATATCGATTTTCAGCATATTTTAGGCCTGTAATTTGAAAATACTCTAACACGGAGTATGCATGTACACATTGCTATTGGGACCCAAAAATATCGAATATTCGGGTGTTCTGAGTCTGAATTTGAGATATAAACGGGTACAGAAGATGCATACACATATCGACTTTGGGCACCTAAAATATCGATTTTTAGCATGTTTTGGGCCTGTATTTTGAAAATACTATAGCACGGTGTAGACATGTACAGATCGCTTCAGGGACACAAAAATATCGATTTTTTGGGTGTTTTGAGCCTGAATTTGAGATATAAACGGGTACAGAAGATGCATGCTCATATCGACTTTGGAACCCAAAATATCGATTTTTAGTATGTTTTCGGCGTATAATTTAAAAAATATTCTAGCAATGAGTAGGCATGTACAGATCGCTTCTGAGACCCAAAAATATCGAATTTTTGAGGTTTTGAGCCAGAATTTGGGATATAACCGGGTACAGAGGATGCATGCACATATCGACTTTTTGCACCTAAAATATCGATTTTTAGCATGTTTTGGGTCTGTATCTTGAACAAATTCTAGCAAGAAGTAGGCATGTACAGATTGCTTCTGGGACCCAAAAATATCGAATTTTCGAGTGTTTTGAACCTGAATTTGGGATATAGACGGATACAGAAGATGCTTACACATATTGACTTTGGGCAGCTAAAATATCGATTTTCAGCATGTTTTAGGCCTGTACTTTGAAAATACTCTAACACGGAGTATGCATGTACACATTGCATTTCGGACCCAAAAATATCGAATATTCGGGTGTTTTGATTCTGAATTTGAGATATAAACGGGTACAGAAGATGCATGCCCATATCGACTTTGGGCCCTTAAATATCGATTTTAAGCATGTTTTAGGCCTGTATTTTTAAAAATACTCTAACACTGAGGAGACACGTAGAGATCGCTTCTGGAACCCAAATAAATCGAATTTTAGGGTGTTCTGAGCCTGAATTTGAGATATAAACGGGTACAGAAGATGCATGCAAATATCGACTTTGGGCACCTTAAATATCGATTTTGAGCATGTTTTGGGCCTGTATTTTGCAAATACTATAGCACGGTGTAGACATGTACAGATCGCTTCTGGGACACAAAAATATCGATTTTTTGGGTGTTTTGAGCCTGAATTTGAGATATAAACGGGTACAAAAGATGCATGCACATATCGACTTTTTTGCACCTAAAATATCGATTTTGAGCATGTTTTGGGACTGTATCTTGAAAAAATTCTAGCAAGGAGTAGGCATGTACAGATCGCTTCTGGGACCCAAAAATACCGAATTTTCTGGTGTTTTGAACCTGAATTTGGGATATAAACGGATTCAGAAGATGCATGCACATATCGACTTTGTGCACCTAAAATATCGATTTTGAGCATCTTTTGGGCCTGTATTTTGAAAATACTATAGCACGGTGTAGACATGTACAGATCGCTTCTGGGACACAAAAATATCGATTTTTTGGGTGTTTTGAGCCTGAATTTGAGATATAAACGGGTACAGAAGATGCATGCACATATCGACTTTGGCACCCAAAATATCGATTTTTAGTATGTTTTCGGCGTATAATTTGAAAATATTCTAGCAATGAGTAGGCATGTACAGATCGCTTCTGGGACCCAAAAATATCGAATTTTCGGGGGTTTTGAGCCAGAATTTGGGATATAACCGGGTACAGAGGATGCATGCACATATCGACTTTTTGCACCTAAAATATCGATTTTGAGCATGTTTTGGGTCTGTATCTTGAACAAATTCTAGCAAGAAGTATGCATGTACAGATTGCTTCTGGGATCCAAAAATATCGAATTTTCGAGTGTTTTGAACCTGAATTTGGGATATAGACGGATACAGAAGATGCATACACATATTGACTTTGGGCAGCTAAAATATCGATTTTCAGCATGTTTTAGGCCTGTACTTTGAAAATACTCTAACACGGAGTATGCATGTATACATTGCATTTGGGACCCAAAAATATCGAATATTCGGGTGTTTTGAGTCTGAATTTGAGATATAAACGGGTACAGAAGATGCATGCACATATCGACTTTGGGCACCTAAAATATCGATTTTAAGCATGTTTTAGGCCTGTATTTAAAAAAAAACTCTAACACTGAGTAGACACGTACAGATCGCTTCTGGAACCCAAATAAATCGAATTTTAGGGTGTTCTGAGCCTGAATTTGAAATATAAACGGGTACAGAAGATGCATGCACATATCGACTTTGGGCACCTAAAATATCGATTTTGAGCATGTTTTTTGCCTGTATTTTGAAATTACTATAGCACGGTGTCGACATGTACAGATCGCTTCTGGGACCCAAAAATATTGAATTTTCGGGTGTTTTGAGCCTGAATTTGTGATATAAACGGGTACAGAAGATGCATGCACTAATTGACTTTGGACACCTAAAATATCGATTTATAGCATGTTTTAAGCCTGTATTTTAAAAACATTCTAGCACTGAGTAGGCATGTGCAAATTGCTTAAAGGACCCAGAAATATCGAATTTTCGGAGTTTTGAGCCTGAATTTGAGATATAAACGGATTCAGAAGATGCATGCACATATCGACTTTGGGCACCTAAAATATCGATTTTCAGCATGTTTTGGGCCTGTATTTTGAAAATACTATAGCACGGTGTAGACATGTACAGATCGCTTCTGGGACACAAAAATATTGATTTTTTGGGTGTTTTGAGCCTGAATTTGAGATATAAACGGGTACAGAAGATGCATGCACATATCGACTTTGGCACCCAAAATATCGATTTTTAGTATTTTTTTGCCGTATAATTTGAAAATATTCTAGCACTGAGTAGGCATGTACAGATCGCTTCTGGGACCCAAAAATATCGAATTTTCGGGTGTTTTGAGCCAGAATTTGGGATATAACCGGGTACAGAGGATGCATGCACATATATATCGACTTTTTGCACCTAAAATATCGATTTTGAGCATGTTTTGTGTCTGTATCTTGACAAAATTCTTGCAAGGAGTAGGCATGTACAGATCGCTTCTGGGACCCAAAAATACCGAATTTTCTGGTGTTTTGAACCTGAATTTGGGATATAAACGGGTACAGAAGATGCATACACATATTGACTTTGGGCACCTAAAATATAGATTTTCAGCATGTTTTGGGCCTGTATTTTGAAAATACATTAACACGGAGTAGGCATGTACAGATCGCTTCTGGGACCCAAAAATATCGAATTTTCGGGTGTTTTAAGAGTGAATTTGAGATATAAACGGATTCAGAAGATGCATGCACATATCGACTTTGGTCACCTAAAATATCGATTTTTAACATGTTTTGGGCCTGTATTTTAAAAATACTCTAACACGGAGTAGGCATGTACAGATCGCTTCTGGGACACAAAAATATCGATTTTTTTGGTGTTTTGAGCCTGAATTTGAGATATAAACGGGTTCAGAAGATGCATGCACATATCGACTTTGGACACCTACAATATCGATTTATAGCATGTTTTAAGCCTGTATTTTAAAAACATTCTAGCACTGAGTAGGCATGTGCAGATTGCTTAAGGGACCAAAAAATATCGAATTTTCGGAGTTTTGAGCCTGAATTTGAGATATAAACGGGTACAGAAGATGCATGCACATATCGACTTTTTGCACTTAAAATATCGATTTTTAACATGTTTTGGGTCTGTATCTTGAAAGCATTCTAGCAAAAAACATCGAATTTTCTGGTGTTTTGAACCTGAATTAGGGATATACACGTGTACAGAAGATGCATACACATTTTGACTTTGGGCACATAAAATATCGATTTTAAGCATGTTTTGGGCCTGTATTTTGAAAATACTCTAACACGGAGTAGGCATGTACAGATCGCTTCTGGGACCCAAAAATATCGAATATTCGGTTGTTTTGAGTCTGAATTTGAGATATAAGCGGGTACAGAAGATGCATGCACATATCGACTTTGGGCACCCAAAATATCAATTTTGAGCATGTTTTGGGCCTGTATTTTTAAAATACTCCAACACTGAGTAGACACGTATAGATCGCTTCTGGAACTCAAATAAATCGAATTTTAGGGTGTTCTGAGCCTGAATTTGATATATGAACGGGTACAGAAGATGCATGCACTTATCGACTTTGGACACTTAAAATATCGATTTATAGCATGTTTTAAGCCTGTATTTTAAAAACATTCTAGCACTGAGTAGGCATGTGCAGATTGCTTAAGGGACCTAGAAATATCGAATTTTCGGAGTTTTGAGCCTGAATTTGAGATATAAACGGGTACAGAAGATGCATGCACATATCGACTTTTTGCACCTAAAATATCGATTTTGAGCATGTCTTGGGTTTGTATCTTAAAAAATTCTATCAAGAAGTAGGCATGTACAGATCGCTTCTGGGACCCAAAAATATCGAATTTTCGGGTGTTTTGAACCTGAATTTAAGATATAGACGGATACAGAAGATGCATGCACATATCGACTTTGGGCACCCAAAATATAGATTTTGAGAATGTTTTGGGCCTGTATTTTGAAAATACTATAGCACGGTGTAGACATGTACAAATCGCTTCTGGGACACAAAAATATCGATTTTTTTGGGTGTTTTGAGCCTGAATTTGAGATATAAACGGGTACAGAAGATGCATGCACATATCGACTTTGGCACCCAAAATATCGATTTTTAGTATGTTTTCAGCTTATAATTTGAAAATATTCTAGCACTGAGTAGGCATGTACAGATCTCTTCTAGGACCCAAAAATATCGAATTTTCGGGTGTTTTGAGCCCGAATTTGGGATATAACCGGGTACAGAGGATGCATGCACATATCGACTTTTTGCACCTAGAATATCGATTTTGAGCATGTTTTGGGTCTGTATCTTGAACAAATTCTAGCAAGGAGTAGGCATGTACAGATCGCTTCTGGGACCCAAAAATACCGAATTTTCTGGTGTTTTGAACCTGAATTTGGGATATAGACGGGTACAGAAGATGCATACTCATATTGACTTTGGGCACCTAATATATAGATTTTCAGCATGTTTTGGGCTTGTATTTTGAAAATACATTAACACGGAGTAGGCATGTACAGATCGCTTCTGGGACCCAAAAACATCGAATTTTCGGGTGTTTTGAGCCTGAATTTGTGATATAAACGGATACAGAAGATGCATGTACATATCGACTTTGGGCACCTAAAATATCGATTTTGAGCATGTTTTGGGCCGGTATTTTGAAAATACTCTAACACGGAGTAGGCATGTACAGATCGCTTCTGGGACACATAAATATCGATTTTTCGGGTATTTTGAGCCGGAATTTGGGATATAAACGGGTACAGAAGATGCATGCACTTATCGACTTTGGACACCTAAAATATCGATTTATAGCATGCTTTAAGCCTGTTTTTTAAAAACATTCTAGCACTGAGTAGGCATGTGCAGATTGCTTAAGGGACCCAAAAATATCGAATTTTCGGAGTTTTGAGCCTGAATTTGAGATATAAACGGGTACAGAAGATGCATACACATATCGACTTTTTGCACTTAAAATATCGATTTGGAGCATGTTTTTGGTCTGTATCTTGAAAACATTCTAGCAAGGAGTAGGCATATACAGATCGCTTTTGGGACACAAAAATATAGAATTTTCGGGTGTTTTGAACTTGAATTAGGGATATACACGTGTACAGAAGATGCTTACACATATTGACTTTGGGCACATAAAATATCGATTTTCAGCATGTTTTGGGCCTGTATTTTAAAAACACTCTAACACGGAGTATGCACGTACAGATTGCTTCTGGGACCCAAAAATATCGAATTTTCGAGTGTTTTGAACTTGAATTAGGGATATACACGTGTACAGAAGATGCATACACATATTGACTTTTTGGCAGCTAAAATATCGATTTTCAGCGTGTTTTAGGCCTGTACTTTGAAAATACTCTAACACGGAGTATGCATGTACACATTGCTTTTGGGACCCAAAAATATCGAATATTCGGGTGTTTTGAGTCTGAATTTGAGATATAAACGGGTACAGAAGATGCATGCACATATCGACTTTGGGCACCCAAAATATCGATTTTAAGCATGTTTTGGGCCAGTATTTTTAAAAATACTCTAACACTGAGTAGACACGTACAGATCGCTTCTGGGACCCAAATAAATCGAATTTTCGGGTGTTCTGAACCTGAATTTGAGATATGAACGGGTACAGAAGATGCATGCAAATATCGACTTTGGGCACCTAAAATATCGATTTTGAGCATGTTTTGGGCCTGTATTTTGAAGATACTCTAACACGGTGTAGACATGTACAGATCACTTCTGTGACCCAAAAATATCGAATTTTCGGTTGTTTTGAGCCTGAATTTGAGATATAACCGGGTACAGAAGATTCATGCACATATCGACTTTGGGCACCTAAAATATCTATTTTGAGCATCTTTTGGGCCTGTATTTTGAAAATACTCAAAAACGGTGTAGACATGTACAGATTGCTTCTGGGCCACAAAAATATCGATTTTTTGGGTGTTTTGAGCCTGAATTTGAGATATAAACGGGTACAGAAGATGCATGCACATATCGACTTTGGCACCCAAAATATCGATTTTTAGTATGTTTTCGCCGTATAATTTGAAAATATTCTAGCACTGAGTAGGCATGTACAGATTGCTTCTGGGACCCAAAAATATCGAATTTTCGTGTGTTTTGAGCCTGAATTTGAGATATAAACGGATACAGAAGATGCATGCACACATCGACTTTGGGCACCTAAAATATCGATTTTGAGCATGTTTTGGGCCTGTATTTTGAAAATACTCTAACTCGGAGTAGGCATGTACAGATCGCATCTGGAACACAAAAATATTGATTTTTTGGGAGTTTTGAGCCTGAATTTGAGATATAAACGGGTACAGAAGATGCATGCACATATCGACTTTGGACACCTAAAATATCGATTTATAGCATGTTTTAAGCTTGTATTTTAAAAACATTCTAGCACTGAGTAGGCATGTGCAGATTGCTTAAGGGTCCCAAAAATATCGAATTTTCGGAGTTTTGAGCCTGAATTTGAGATATAAACAGGTACAGAATATGCATGCACATATCGACTTTTTACACTTAAAATATCGATTTTGACATGTTTTGGGTCTGTATCTTGAAAACATTCTAGCAAGGTGTAGGCATGTACAGATCGCTTCTGGGAACCAAAAATATCGAATTTTCTAGTGTTTTGAACCGGAATTAGGGATATACACGGGTACAGAAGATGCATACACATGTCGACTTTGGGCACATAAAATATCGATTTTTAGCATGTTTTGGGCCTGTATTTTAAAAACACTCTAACACGGAGTATGCACGTACAGATTGCTTCTGGGACCCAAAAATATTGAATTTTCGGGTGTTTTGAGCCTGAATTTGAGATATAAACGGGTACAGAAGATGCATGCACATATCGACTTTGGCACCCAAAATATCGATTTTTAGTATGTTTTGGGCGTATAATTTGAAAATATTCTAGCACTGAGTAGGCATGTACAGATCGCTTCTGGGACCCAAATAAATCGAATTTTCGGGTGTTCTGAGCCTGAATTTGAGATATGAACGGGTACTGAAGATGCATGCACATATCGACTTAGGGCACCTAAAATATCGATTTTAAGCATGTTTTGGGCCTGTATTTTGAAAATACTCAAACACGGTGTAGACATGTACAGATCGCTTCTGGGACACAAAAATATAGATTATTTGGGTGTTTTGAGCCTGAATTTGAGATATAAACGGGAACAGAAGATGCATGCACATATTGACTTTGGGCATATAAAATATCGATTTTTAGCATGTTTTGGGCCTGTATTTTAAAAACACTCTAACACGGAGTATGCATGTACAGATCGCTTCTGGGACACAAAATATCGAATTTTCGGAGTTTTGAGCCTGAATTTGAGATATAAACGGGTACAGAAGATGCATGCACATATCGACTTTTTGCACCTAAAATATCGATTTTGAGCATGTTTTGGTTCTGTATCTTGAAAACATTCGAGCAAGAAGTAGGCATGTACAGATTGCTTCTGGGACCCAAAAATATCGAATTTTCGAGTGTTTTGAACCTGAATTTGGGATATAGACGGGTACAGAAGATGCATACACATATTGACTTTAGGCAGCTAAAATATCGATTTACAGCATGTTTTAGGCCTGTATTTTGAACATACTATAACACGGAGTATGCATGTACAGTTGGCTTTTGGGACCCAAAAATATCGAATATTCGGGTGTTTTGAGTCTGAATTTGGGATATAAATGGGTATAGAAGATGCATGAACATATCGACTTTGGGCACCTAAAATATTGATTTTGAGCATGTTTTCGGCGTATGAATTGAAAATATTCAAGCACTGAGTAGGCATGTACAGATCGCTTCTGGTACCCAAAAATATCGAATTTTCGGGTGTTTTGAGCCCGAATTTGAGATATAAACGGGTACAGAAGATTCATGCACATATCGACTTTTGCAGCTAAAATATCGATTTTTAGTATGTTTTGGGCCTATATTTTGAAAATATTCTAGCACTGAGTAGGCATGTACAGTTCGCTCCTGGAATTCAAAAATATTGAATTTTCGGGTATTTTGAGCCTGAATTTGAGATATAAACGGGTACAGAAGATGCATGCACATATCGACTTTGGCACCCAAAATATCGATTTTTAGTATGTTTTATGCGTATAATTTGAAAATATTCTAGCACTGAGTAGGCATGTACAGATCGCTTCTGGGATCCAAAAATATCGTATTTTCGGGTGTTTTGAGCCTGAATTTGCGATATAACCGGGTACAGAGGATTCATGCACATATCGACTTTTTGCACCTAAAATATCGATTTTGAGCATGTTTTGGGTCTGTATCTTGAAAACATTCTAGCAAGGAGTAGGCATGTACAGATCGCTTCTGGGACCCAAAAATACCGAATTTTCTGGTGTTTTCAACCTGAATTTGGGATATACACGGGTACAGAAGATGCATACACATATTGACTTTGAGCACCTAAAATATAGATTTTCAGCATGTTTTGAGCCTGTATTTTAAAAATACTTTAACACGGAGAAGGCATTTACAGATCGCTTCTGGGACTCAAAAATATCGAATTTTCGGGTGTTTTGAGCCTGAATTTGAGATATGAACGGGTACAGAAGATGCATGCACATATCGACTTTTTGCACCTAAAATATCGATTTGGAGCATGTTTTGGCACTGTATCTTGAAAACATTCTAGCAAGAAGTAGGCATGTACAGATTGCTTCTGGGACCCAAAAATATCGAATTTTCGAATGTTTTAAACCTGAATTTGGGATATAGACGGGTACAGAAAATGCGTACACATATTGACTTTGGGCTGCTAAAATATCGATTTTCAGCATGTTTTAGGCTTGTATTTTGAAAATACTCTGACACGGAGTATGCATGTACAGATGGCTTTTGGGACCCAAAAATATCGAATATTCGGTTGTTTTGAGTCAGAATTTGAGATATAAACGGGTACAGAAGATGCATGCACATATCGACTTTGGGCACCCAATATATCGATTTTGAGCATATTTTGGGCCTGTATTTTTAAAATACTCTAACACGGAGTAGACACGTACAGATCGCTTCTGGGACACAAAAATATCGAATATTTGGGTGTTTTGAGCCTGAATTTAAGATATAAACGGGTACAGAAGATGCATGCACATATCGACTTTGGGCACCCAAAATATCGATTTGTAGCATGTTCTGAGCCTATATTTTGAAAACATTCTAGCACTGAGTAGGCATGTACAGATCGCTTCTGGGACCCAAAAATATTGAATTTTCGGGAGTTTTGAGCCTGAATTTGAGATATAACCGGGTACAGAGAATGTATACACATATTGACTTTGTTCACCTAAAATATCAATTTTTTAGCATGTTTTGGGCCTGTATTTTAAAAACACTCTTACACGGAGTATGCATGTACAGATCGCTTCTGGGACCCAAAAATATCGAATTTTCGGAGTTTTGAGCCTGAATTTGAGATATAAACGGGTACAGAAGATGCATTCACATATCGACTTTGGCACCCAAAATATCGATTTTCAGCATGTTTTGGGGATATATTTTGAAAATATTCTAGCACTGAGAAGGCATGTACAGTTCGCTTTTGGGACCCAAAAATATCGAATTTTTGGGTGTTTTGAGCCTGAATTTGGGATATAAACGGGTACAGAAGATGCATGCACATATCGACTTTTTGCACCTAAAATATCGATTTTGAGCATGTTTTGGTTCTGTATCTTGAAAACATTCTAGCAAGAAGTAGGCATGTACAGATTGCTTCTGGGACCCAAAAATATCGAATTTTCGAGTGTTTTGAACCTGAATTTGGGATATAGACGGGTACAGAAGATGCATACACATATTGACTTTAGGCAGCTAAAATATCGATTTACAGCATGTTTTAGGCCTGTATTTTGAACATACTCTAACACGGAGTATGCATGTACAGTTGGCTTTTGGGACCCAAAAATATCGAATATTCGGGTGTTTTGAGTCTGAATTTGGGATATAAATGGGTATAGAAGATGCATGCACATATCGACTTTGGGCACCTAAAATATTGATTTTGAGCATGTTTTCGGCGTATGAATTGAAAATATTCAAGCACTGAGTAGGCATGTACAGATCGCTTCTGGTACCCAAAAATATCGAATTTTCGGGTGTTTTGAGCCCGAATTTGAGATATAAACGGGTACAGAAGATTCATGCACATATCGACTTTTGCAGCTAAAATATCGATTTTTAGTATGTTTTGGGCCTATATTTTGAAAATATTCTAGCACTGAGTAGGCATGTACAGTTCGCTCCTGGAATTCAAAAATATTGAATTTTCGGGTATTTTGAGCCTGAATTTGAGATATAAACGGGTACAGAAGATGCATGCACATATCGACTTTGGCACCCAAAATATCGATTTTTAGTATGTTTTATGCGTATAATTTGAAAATATTCTAGCACTGAGTAGGCATGTACAGATCGCTTCTGGGATCCAAAAATATCGTATTTTCGGGTGTTTTGAGCCTGAATTTGCGATATAACCGGGTACAGAGGATTCATGCACATATCGACTTTTTGCACCTAAAATATCGATTTTGAGCATGTTTTGGGTCTGTATCTTGAAAACATTCTAGCAAGGAGTAGGCATGTACAGATCGCTTCTGGGACCCAAAAATACCGAATTTTCTGGTGTTTTGAACCTGAATTTGGGATATACACGGGTACAGAAGATGCATACACATATTGACTTTGAGCACCTAAAATATAGATTTTCAGCATGTTTTGAGCCTGTATTTTAAAAATACTTTAACACGGAGAAGGCATTTACAGATCGCTTCTGGGACTCAAAAATATCGAATTTTCGGGTGTTTTGAGCCTGAATTTGAGATATGAACGGGTACAGAAGATGCATGCACATATCGACTTTTTGCACCTAAAATATCGATTTGGAGCATGTTTTGGCACTGTATCTTGAAAACATTCTAGCAAGAAGTAGGCATGTACAGATTGCTTCTGGGACCCAAAAATATCGAATTTTCGAATGTTTTAAACCTGAATTTGGGATATAGACGGGTACAGAAAATGCGTACACATATTGACTTTGGGCTGCTAAAATATCGATTTTCAGCATGTTTTAGGCTTGTATTTTGAAAATACTCTGACACGGAGTATGCATGTACAGATGGCTTTTGGGACACAAAAATATCGAATATTCGGTTGTTTTGAGTCAGAATTTGAGATATAAACGGGTACAGAAGATGCATGCACATATCGACTTTGGGCACCCAATATATCGATTTTGAGCATATTTTGGGCCTGTATTTTTAAAATACTCTAACACGGAGTAGACACGTACAGATCGCTTCTGGGACACAAAAATATCGAATATTTGGGTGTTTTGAGCCTGAATTTAAGATATAAACGGGTACAGAAGATGCATGCACATATCGACTTTGGGCACCCAAAATATCGATTTGTAGCATGTTCTGAGCCTATATTTTGAAAACATTCTAGCACTGAGTAGGCATGTACAGATCGCTTCTGGGACCCAAAAATATTGAATTTTCGGGAGTTTTGAGCCTGAATTTGAGATATAACCGGGTACAGAGAATGTATACACATATTGACTTTGTTCACCTAAAATATCAATTTTTTAGCATGTTTTGGGCCTGTATTTTAAAAACACTCTTACACGGAGTATGCATGTACAGATCGCTTCTGGGACCAAAAAATATCGAATTTTCGGAGTTTTGAGCCTGAATTTGAGATATAAACGGGTACAGAAGATGCATGCACATATCGACTTTGGCACCCAAAATATCGATTTTCAGCATGTTTTGGGGATATATTTTGAAAATATTCTAGCACTGAGAAGGCATGTACAGTTCGCTTTTGGGACCCAAAAATATCGAATTTTTGGGTGTTTTGAGCCTGAATTTGGGATATAACCGGGTACAGAAGATGCATGCACATATCGACTTTTGCAGCCAAAATATCGATTTTTAGTATGTTTTGGGCCTATATTTTGAAAATATTCTAGCACTGAGTAGGCATGTACAGATCGCTCCTGGGATTCAAAAATATTGAATTTTCGGGTGTTTTGAGCCTGAATTTGAGATATAAACGGGTACTGAAGATGCATGCACATATCGACTTTGGGCACCTAAAATATCGATTTTCAGCATGTTTTGGGGATATATTTTGAAAATATTCTAGCCCTGAGAAGGCATGTACAGATCGCTTTTGGGACCCAAAAATATCGAATTTTTGAGTGTTTTGAGCCTGAATTTGGGATATAACCGGGTACAGAGGATGCATGCACATATCGACTTTTTGCACCTAAAATATCGATTTTGAGCATGTTCTGGGTTTGTATCTTGAAAACATTCTAGCAAGGAGTAGGCATGCACAGATCACATCTGGGACACAAAAATATCGAATTTTCTGGTGTTTTGAACAAGAATTAGGGATATACACGGGTACAGAAGATGCATACACATATTGACTTTGGGCACATAAAATATCGATTTTCAGCATGTTTTGGGCCTGTATTTTAAAAACACTCTAACACGGAGTATGCACGTACAGATCGCTTCTGGGCCCCAAAAACATTGAATTTTCGGGTGTTTTGAGCATGAATTTGAGATATAAACGGGTGCAGAAGATGCATGCACATATCGACTTTGGGCACCTAAAATATCGATTTTGAGCATCTTTTGGGCCTGTATTTTGAAAATACTCAAACACGGTGTAGACATGTACAGATCGCTTCTGGGACACAAAAATATCGATTTTTTGGGTGTTTTGAGCCTGAATTTGAGATATAAACGGGTACAGAAGATGCATGCACATATCGACTTTGGCACCCAAAATATCGATTTTTAGTATGTTTTGGGTGTATAATTTGAAAATATTCTAGCACTGAGTGCAGGCATGTACAGATCGCTTCTGGGACCCAGAAATATCGAATTTTCAGGTGTTTTGAGCCTGAATTTGGGATATAACCGGGTACAGATGATGTATGCACATATCGACTTTTTACACCTAAAATATCGATTTTGAGCATGTTTTGGGTCTGTATCTTGAAAACATTCTAGCACTGAGTAGGCATGTAGAGATCGCTTCTGGGACCCAAAAATACCGAATTTTCTGGTGTTTTGAACCTGAATATGGGATATACACGGATACAGAAGATGCATACACATATTGTCTTTGTGCACCTAAAATATCAATTTTCAGCATGTTTTGGGCCTGTATTTTAAAAACACTCTAACACGGAGTATGCATGTACAGATCGCTTCTGGGACACAAAATATCGAATTTTCGGAGTTTTGAGCCTGAATTTGAGATATAAACGGGTACAGAAGATGCATGCACATATCGACTTTTTGCACCTAAAATATCGATTTTGAGCATGTTTTGGTTCTGTATCTTGAAAACATTCTAGCAAGAAGTAGGCATGTACAGATTGCTTCTGGGACCAAAAAATATCGAATTTTCGAGTGTTTTGAACCTGAATTTGGGATATAGACGGGTACAGAAGATGCATACACATATTGACTTTGGGCAGCTAAAATATCGATTTACAGCATGTTTTAGGCCTGTATTTTGAACATACTCTAACACGGAGTATGCATGTACAGTTGGCTTTTGGGACCCAAAAATATCGAATATTCGGGTGTTTTGAGTCTGAATTTGGGATATAAATGGGAACAGAAGATGCATGCACATATCGACTTTGGGCACCTAAAATATCGATTTTGAGCATGTTTTCGGCGTATAAATTGAAAATATTCTAGCACTGAGAAGGCATGTACAGATCGCTTCTGGTACCCAAAAATATCGAATTTTCGGGTGTTTTGAGCCTGAATTTGAGATATAAACGGGTACAGAAGATGCATGCACATATTGACTTTGGCACCCAAAATATCGATTTTTAGTATGTTTTAGGCGTATAATTTGAAAATATTCTAGCACTGAGTAGGCATGTACAGATCGCTTCTGGGACCCAAAAATATCGTATTTTCGGGTGTTTTGAGCCTGAATTTGCGATATAACCGGGTATAGAGGATTCATGCACATATCGACTTTTTGCACCTAAAATATCGATTTTGAGCATGTTTTGGGTCTGTATCTTGAAAACATTCTAGCAAGGAGTAGGCATGTACAGATCGCTTCTGGGACCCAAAAATACCGAATTTTCTGGTGTTTTGTACCTGAATTTGGGATATACACGGGTACAGAAGATGCATACACATATTGACTTTGGGCACCTAAAATATAGATTTTCAGCATGTTTTGAGCCTGTATTTTGAAAATACTTTAACACGGAGAAGGCATGTACAGATCGCTTCTGGGACTCAAAAATATCGAATTTTCGGGTGTTTTGAGCCTGAATTTGAGATATGAACGGGTACAGAAGATGCATGCACATATCGACTTTTTGCACCTAAAATATCGATTTGGAGCATGTTTTGGGACTGTATCTTGAAAACATTCTAGCAAGAAGTAGGCATATACAGATTGCTTCTGGGACCCAAAAATATCGAATTTTCGAATGTTTTAAACCTGATTTTGGGATATAGACGGGTGCAGAAAATGCATACACATATTGACTTTGGGCAGCTAAAATATCGATTTTCAGCATGTTTTAGGCTTGTATTTTGAAAATACTCTGACACGGAGTATGCATGTACAGATGGCTTTTGGGACCCAAAAATATCGAATATTCGGTTGTTTTGAGTCAGAATTTGAAATATAAACGGGTACAGAAGATGCATGCACATATCGACTTTGGGCACCCAATATATCGATTTTGAGCATATTTTGGGCCTGTATTTTTAAAATACTCTAACACGGAGTAGACACGTACAGATCGCTTCTGGGACACAAAAATATCGAATTTTAGGGTGTTTTGAGCCTGAATTTAAGATATAAACGGGTACAGAAGATGCATGCACATATCGACTTTGGGCACCCAAAATATCGATTTGTAGCTTGTTCTGAGCCTATATTTTGAAAACATTCTAGCACTGAGTAAGCATGTACAGATCGCTTCTGGTACCCAAAAATATTGAATTTTCGGGAGTTTTGAGCCTGAATTTGAGATATAACCGGGTACAGAGAATGTATACAAATATTGACTTTGTGCACCTAAAATATCAATTTTTTAGCATGTTTTGGGCCTGTATTTTAAAAACACTCTAACACGGAGTATGCATGTACAGATCGCTTCTGGGACCCAAAAATATCGAATTTTCGGAGTTTTGAGCCTGAATTTGAGATATAAACGGGTAAAGAAGATGCATGCACATATCGACTTTGGCACCCAAAATATCGATTATTAGTATGTTTTGGGCGTATAATTTGAAAATATTCAAGCACTGAGTAGGCATGTACAGATCGCTTCTGGGACCCAAAAATATCGAATCTTCGGGGGTTTTGAGCCAGAATTTGGGATATAACCGGGTACAGAGGATGCATGCACATATCGACTTTTTGCACCTAAAATATCGATTTTGAGCATGTTTTGGGTCTGTATATTGAAAACATTCTAGCAAGGAGTAGGCATGTACAGATCGCTTCTGGGACCCAAAAATACCGAATTTTCTGGTGTTTTGAACCTGAATTTGGGAAATAAACGGGAACAGAAGATGAATACACTTATTGACTTTGGGCTCCTAAAATATAGATTTTCAGCATGTTTTGGGCCTGTATTTTGAAAATACTTTAAAACGGAGTAGGCATGTACAGATCGCTTCTGGGACCCAAAAATATCGAATTTTCGGGTGTTTTGAGCCTGAATTTGAGATATAAACGGGTACAGAAGATGCATGCACATATCGACTTTGGCACCCAAAATATCGATTTTTAGTATGTTTTGGGCGTATAATTTGAAAATATTCAAGCACTGAGTAGGCATGTACTGATCGCTTCTGGGACCCAAAAATATCGAATTTTCGGGTGTTTTGAGCCTGAATTTGAGATATAACCGGGTACAGAGGATGCATGCACATATCGACTTTTTGCACCTAAAATATCGATTTTGAGCATGTTTTGGGTCTGTACCTTGAAAACATTCTAGCAAGGAGTAGGCATGTACAGATCGCTTCTGGGACCCAAAAATACCGAATTTTCTGGTGTTTTGAACCTGAATTTGGGATATACACGGGTACAGAAGATGCATACACATATTGACTTTGGGCACCTAAAATATAGATTTTCAGCATGTTTTGAGCCTGTATTTTGAAAATACTTTAACACGGAGAAGGCATGTACAGATCGCTTTTGGGATCCAAAAATATCGAATTTTCGGGTGTTTTGAGTCTGAATTTGAGATATAAACGGGTACAGAAGATGCATGCACATATCGACTTTGGGCACCCAATATATCGATTTTGAGCATATTTTGGGCCTGTATTTTTAAAATACTCTAACACGGAGTAGACGCGTACAGATAGCTTCTGGGACACAAAAATATCGAATTTTTGGGTGTTTTGAGCCTGAATTTAAGATATAAACGGGTACAGAAGATGCATGCACATATCGACTTTGGGCACCCAAAATATCGATTTGTAGCATGTTCTGAGCCTATATTTTGAAAACATTATAGCACTGAGTAGGCATGTACAGATCGCTTCTGGGACCTAAAAATACCGAATTTTCTGGTGTTTTGAACCTGAATTTGGGATATAGACGGGTACAGAAGATGCATACACTTATTGACTTTGGGCACCTAAAATATAGATTTTCAGAATGTTTTGGGCCTGTATTTTGAAAATACTTTAAAACGGCGTAGGCATGTACAGATCGCTTCTGGGACCCAAAAATATCGAATTTTCGGGTGTTTTGAGCCTGAATTTGAGATATAAACGGATACAGAAGATGCATGCACATATCGACTTTGGGCAACTAAAATATCGATTTTGAGCATGTTTTGGGCCTGTATTTTGAAAATACTCTAACACCGACTAGGCATGTACAGATCGCTTCTGGGACCCAAAAATATCGAATTTTCTGGTGTTATGAACCAGAATAAGAGATATACACGGGTACAGAAGATGCATACACATATTGACTTTGGGCACATAAAATATCGATTTTCAGCATGTTTTGGGCCTGTATTTTAAAAACACTCTAACACGGAGTATGCACGTACAGATCGCTTCTGGGACCCAAAAACATTGAATTTTCGGGTGTTTTGAGCATGAATTTGAGATATAAACGGGTACAGAAGATGCATGCACATATCGACTTTGGCACCCAAAATATCGATTTTTAGTATGTTTTGGGCGTATAATTAGAAAATATTCTAGCACTGAGTAGGCATGTACAGATCGCTTCTGGGACCCAATAATATCGAATTTTCGGGCGTTTTGAACCTGAATTTGAGATATAAACGGGTACAGAAGATGCATGCACATATCGACTTTCTGCACCTAAAATATCGATTTTGAGCATGTTTTGGGACTGTATCTTGAAAACATTCTAGCAAGAAGTAGGCATGTACAGATTGCTTCTGGGACCCAAAAATATCGAATTTTCGAATGTTTTGAACCTGAATTTGGGATATAGACGGGTACAGAAGATGCATACACATATTGACTTTGGGCAGCTAGAATTTCGATTTTCAGCATGTTTTGGGCCTGTATTTTTAAAATACTCTAACACTGTGTAGGCATGTACAGATCGCTTCTGGGACACAAAAATATTGATTTTTTGGGTGTTTTGAGCCTGAATTTGAGATATAAACGGGTACAGAAGATGCATGCACATATCGACTTTGGGCACCCAAAATATCGATTTGTAGCATGTTCTGAGCCTATATTTTGAAAACATTCTAGCACTGAGTAGGCATGTACAGATCGCTTCTGGGACCCAAAAATATTAAATTTTCGGGAGTTTTGAGCCTGAATTTGAGATATAACCGAGTACAGAGAATGCATACACATATTGACTTTGTGCACCTAAAATATCAATTTTTTAGCATGTTTTGGGCCTGTATTTTAAAAACACTCTAACACGGAGTATGCATGTACAGATCGCTTCTGGGCCCCAAAAATATCGAATCTTCGGGGGTTTTGAGCCAGAATTTGGGATATAACCGAGTTCAGAGGATGCATGCACATATCGACTTTTTGCACCTAAAATATCGATTTTGAGCATGTTTTGGGTCTGTATATTGAAAACATTCTAGCAAGGAGTAGGCATGTACAGATCGCTTCTGGGACCTAAAAATACCGAATTTTCTGGTGTTTTGAACCTGAATTTGGGATATAGACGGGTACAGAAGATGCATACACTTATTGACTTTGGGCACCTAAAATATAGATTTTCAGAATGTTTTGGGCCTGTATTTTGAAAATACTTTAAAACGGCGTAGGCATGTACAGATCGCTTCTGGGACCCAAAAATATCGAATTTGCGGGTGTTTTGAGCCTAAATTTGAGATATAAACGGATACAGAAGATGCATGCACATATCGACTTTGGGCAACTAAAATATCGATTTTGAGCATGTTTTGGGCCTGTATTTTGAAAATACTCTAACACCGACTAGGCATGTACAGATCGCTTCTGGGACCCAAAAATATCGAATTTTCAGGTGTTATGAACCAGAATAAGAGATATACACGGGTACAGAAGATGCATACACATATTGACTTTGGGCACATAAAATATCGATTTTCAGCATGTTTTAGGCCTGTATTTTAAAAACACTCTAACACGGAGTATGCACGTACAGATCGCTTCTGGGACCCAAAAACATTGAATTTTCGGGTGTTTTGAGCATGAATTTGAGATATAAACGGGTACAGAAGATGCATGCACATATCGACTTTGGCACCCAAAATATCGATTTTTAGTATGTTTTGGGCGTATAATTAGAAAATATTCTAGCACTGAGTAGGCATGTACAGATCGCTTCTGGGACCCAATAATATCGAATTTTCGGGCGTTTTGAACCTTAATTTGAGATATAAACGGGTACAGAAGATGCATGCACATATCGACTTTCTGCACCTAAAATATCGATTTTGAGCATGTTTTGGGACTGTATCTTGAAAACATTCTAGCAAGAAGTAGGCATGTACAGATTGCTTCTGGGACCCAAAAATATCGAATTTTCGAATGTTTTGAACCTGAATTTGGGATATAGACGGGTACAGAAGATGCATACACATATTGACTTTGGGCAGCTAGAATTTCGATTTTCAGCATGTTTTAGGCATGTATTTTTAAAATACTCTAACACGGAGTAGACACGTACAGATGGCTTTTGGGACCCAAAAATATCGAATATTCGGGTGTTTTGAATCTGAATTTGAGATATAAACGGGTACAGAAGATGCATGCACATATCGACTTTGGGCACCCAAAATATCGATTTGTAGCATGTTCTGAGCCTATATTTTGAAAACATTCTAGCACTGAGTAGGCATGTACAGATCGCTTCTGGGACCCAAAAATATTGAATTTTCGGGTGTTTTGAACCTGAATTTGAGATATAACCGGGTACAGAGAATGCATACACATATTGACTTTTTGCACCTAAAATATCAATTTTTTAGCAAGTTTTGGGCCTGTATTTTAAAAACACTCTAACACGGAGTATGCATGTACAGATCGCTTCTGGGACCCAAAAATATCGAATTTTCGGAGTTTTGAGCCTGAATTTGAGATATAAACGGGTACCGAAGATGCATGCACATATCGACTTTTTGCACTTAAAATATCGATTTTGAGCATGTTTTGGGTCTGTATCTTGAAAACATTCTAGCAAGGAGTAGGCATGTACAGATCGCTTCTGGGACCCAAAAATATCGAATTTTCTGGTGTTTTGAACCTGAATTAGGGATATACACTGGTACAGAAGATGCATACACATATTGACTTTGGGCACATAAAATATCGATTTTCAGCATGTTTTGGGCCTGTATTTTAAAAACACTCTAACACGGAGTATGAACGTACAGATCGCTTCTGGGACCCAAAAATATCGAATTTTCGGGTGTTTTGAGCCAGAAATTGGGATATAACCGGGTACAGAGGATGCATGCACATATCGACTTTTTGCACCTAAAATATCGATTTTTAACATGTTTTGGGTCTGTATCTTGAAAAAATTCTAGCAAGGAGTAGGCATGTACAGATCGCTTCTGGGACCCAAAATATTCGAATTTTCGGGTGTTTTGAACCTGAATTAGGGATGTAGACGGGTACAGAAGATGCATACACATATTGACTTTGGGCACATAAAATATAGATTTTCAGCATGTTTTGGGCCTGTATTTTAAAAACACTCTCACACGGAGTATGCACGTACAGATAGCTTCAGGGACCCAAAAACATTGAATTTTCGTGTATTTTGAGCTTGAATTTGAGATATAAACGGGTACAGAAGATGCATGCACATATCGACTTTTTGCACATAAAATATCGATTTTGAGCATGTTTTGGGCCTGTATTTTGAAAATACTCTAACACGGAGTAGGCATGTACAGATCGCTTCGGGGACCCAAAAATATCGAATTTTCGGGTTTTTTGAGCCTGAATTTGAGATATAAACGGGTACAGAAGATGCATGCACATATCGACTTTGGGCACCCAAAATATCGATTTTGAGCATGTTTTGGGCCTGTATTTTTAAAATACTCTAACACTGAGTAGACACGTACAGATCGCTTCTGGAACCCAAATAAATCGAATTTTAGGGTGTTCTGAGCCTGAATTTGAGATATGAACGGATACAGAAGATGCATGCACATATCGACTTTGGGCACCTAAAATATCGGTTTTGAGCATGTTTTGGGCCTGTAAATTGAAAATACTATAGCACGGTGTAGACATGTACAGATCGCTTCAGGGACACAAAAATATCGATTTTTTGGGTGTTTTTAGCCTGAATTTGAGATATAAACGGGTACAGAAGATGCATGCACATATCGACTTTGGGCACCCAAAATATCGATTTTGAGTATGTTTTGGGCCTGTATTTTGAAAATACTCTAACACGGAGTATGCATGTACAGATCGCTTCTGGGACACAAAAATATTGATTTTTTGGGTGTTTTGAGCCTGAATTTGAGATATAAACGGGTACAGAAGATGCATGCACATATCGACTTTTCACACCTAAAATATCGATTTATAGCATGTTTTAAGCATGTATTTTAAAAACATTCTAGCACTGAGTAGGCATGTGCAGATCGCTTAAGGGACCCAAAAATATCGAATTTTCGGAGTTTTGAGCCTGAATTTGAGATATAAACGGGTACAGAAGATGCATGCACATATCGACTTTTTGCACTTAAAATATCGATTTTGAGCATGTTTTATGGTCTGTATCTTAAAAACATTCTAGCAAGGAGTAGGCATGTACAGATCGCTTCTGGGACCCAAAAATATCGACTTTTCTGGTGTTTTGAACCAGAATTAGGGATATACACGGGTACAGAAGATGCATACACATATTGACTTTGGGCACATAAAATATCGATTTTCAGCATGTTTTGGGCCTGTATTTTAAAAACACTCTAACACGGAGTATGCACGTACAGATCGCTTCTGGGACCCCAAAACATTGAATTTTAGGGTGTTTTGAGCCTGAATTTGAGATATAGACGGGTACAGAAGATGCATACACATATTGACTTTGGGCAGCTAGAATTTCGATTTTCAGCATGTTTTAGGCATGTATTTTGAAAATACTCTGACACGGAGTATGCATGTACAGATGGCTTTTGGGACCCAAAAATATCGAATATTCGGGTGTTTTGAATCTGAATTTGAGATATAAACGGGTACAGAAGATGCATGCACATATCGACTTTGGGCACCCAATATATCGATTTTGAGCATGTTCTGAGCCTATATTTTGAAAACATTCTAGCACTGAGTAGGCATGTACAGATCGCTTCTGGGACCCAAAAATATTGAATTTTCGGGTGTTTTGAACCTGAATTTGAGATATAACCGGGTACAGAGAATGCATACACATATTGACTTTGTGCACCTAAAATATCAATTTTTTAGCATGTTTTGGGCCTGTATTTTAAAAACACTCTAACACGGAGTAGACACGTACAGATCGCTTCTGGGACACAAAAATATCGAATTTTTGGGTGTTTTGAGCCTGAATTTGAGATATAAACGGGTACAGAAGATGCATGCACATATCGACTTTGGGCACCCAAAATATCGATTTTTAGCATGTTCTGAGCCTGTATTTTGAAAACATTCTAGCACTGAGTAGGCATGTACAGATCGCTTCTGGGACCCAAAAATATTGAATTTTCGGGTGTTTTGAACCTGAATTTGAGATATAACCGGGTACAGAGAATGCATACACATATTGACTTTGTGCACCTAAAATATCAATTTTTTAGCATGTTTTGGGCCTGTATTTTAAAAACACTCTAACACGGAGTATGCATGTACAGATCGCTTCTGGGACCCAAAAATATCGAATTTTCGGAGTTTTGAGCCTGAATTTGAGATATAAACGGGTACAGAAGATGCATGCACATATCGACTTTTTGCACTTAAAATATCGATTTTTAACATGTTTTGGGTCTGTATCTTGAAAACATTCTAGCAAGGAGTAGGCATGTACAGATCGCTTCTGGGACCCAAAAAAATCGAATTTTCTGGTGTTTTGAACCTGAATTAGGGATATACACGTGTACAGAAGATGCACACACATTTTGACTTTGGGCACATAAAATATCGATTTTCAGCATGTTTTGGGCCTGTATTTTAAAAACACTCTAACACGGAGTGTGCACGTACAGATCGCTTCTGGGACCCAAAAATATTGAATTTTCGGGTGTTTTTAGCCTTAATTTCAGATATAAACGGGTACAGATGATGCATGCACATATCGACTTTGGGCACCTAAAATATCGATTTTTAGCATGTTTTGGTCCTGTATTTTAAAAATACTCTAACACGGAGTAGGCATGTACAGATCGCTTCTGGGACCCAAAAATATCGAATTTTCGGGTGTTTTGACCCTGAATTTGAGATATAAACGGGTACAGAAGATGCATGCACATATCGACTTTGGACACCTAAAATATCGATTTATAGCATGTTTTAATCCTGTATTTTAAAAGCATTCTAGCACTGAGTAGGCATGTGCAGATTGCTTCTGGGACCCAAAAATATCGAATTTTCGGGGTTTTTGAGCCTGAATTTGAGATATAAACGGGTACAGAAGATGCATGCACATATCGACTTTGGGCACCCAAAATATCGATTTTTAGTATGTTTTCGGCGTATAATTTGAAAATATTCTAGCACTGATTAGGCATGTACATATCGCTTCTGGGACCCAAAAATATCGAATTTTCGGGTGTTCTGAGCCAGAAAATGGGATGTAACCGGGTACTGAGGATGCATGAACATATCGACTTTTTGCACCTAAAATATCGATTTTGAGCATGTTTTGGGTCTGTATCTTGAAAACATTCTAGCAAGAAGTAGGCATTTACAGATTGCTTCTGGGACCCAAAAATATCGAATTTTCGAGTGATTTGAACATGAATTTGGGATATAGACGGGTACAGAAGATGCATACACATATTGACTTTGGGAAGCTAAAATATCGATTTTCAGCATGTTTTAGGCCTGTATTTTGAAAATACTCTAACACGGAGTATGCATGTACACATTTCTTTTGGGACCCAAAAATATCGAATATTCGGGTGTTTTGAGTCTGAATTTGAGATATAAACGGGTACAGAAGATGCATGCACATATCGACTTTGGGCACCTAAAATATCGATTTTGAGCATGTTTTGGGCCTGTATTTTTAAAATACTCTAACACTGTGTAGGCATGTACAGATCGCTTCTGGGACCCAAAAATATCGATGTTTCGGGTGTTCTGAGCCAGAAAATGGGATATAACCGGGTACAGAGGATGCATGCACATATCGACTTTTTGCACCTAAAATATCGATTTTAAGCATGTTTTGGGTCTTTATCTTGAAAACATTCTACAAAGGAGTAGGCATGTACAGGTCGCTTCTGGGACCCAAAAATACCGAATTTTCTGGTGTTTTGAACCTGAATTTGGGATATAGACGGGTACAGAAGATGCATACACATATTGACTTTGGGCACCTAAAATATAGATTTTCAGCATGTTTTGGGCCTGTATTTTGAAAATACATTAACACGGAGTAGGCATGTACATATCGCTTCTGGGACCCAAAAATATCGACTTTTCGGGTGTTTTGAGCCTGAATTTGAGATATAAACGGGTACAGAAGATGTATGCACATATCGACTTTGGGCACCTAAAATATCGATTTTGAGTATGTTTTGGGCCTGAATTTTGAAAATACTCTAACACGGAGTATGCATGTACAGATCGCTTCTGGGACACAAAAATATTGATTTTTTGGGTGTTTTGAGCCTGAATTTGAGATATAAACGGGTACAGAAGATGCATGCACATATCGACTTTTCACACCTAAAATATCGATTTATAGCATGTTTTTAAGCATGTATTTTAAAAACATTCTAGCACTGAGTAGGCATGTGCAGATCGCTTAAGGGACCCAAAAATATCGAATTTTCGGAGTTTTGAGCCTGAATTTGAGATATAAACGGGTACAGAAGATGCATGCACATATCGACTTTGGGCACATAAAATATCGATTTTCAGCATGTTTTAGGCCTGTATTTTAAAAACACTTTAACACGGAGTATGCACGTACAGATTGCTTCTGGGACCCAAAAACATTGAATTTTCGGGTGTTTTGAGCCTGAATTTGAGATATAAACGGGTACAGAAGATTCATTCACATATCGACTTTGGGCACCTAAAATATCGATTTTTAGTATGTTTTCGTCGTATAATTTGAAAATATTCTAGCACTGAGTAGGCATGTACAGATCGCTTCTGGGACCCAAAAATATCGAATTTTCGGGTGTTCTGAGCCAGAAATTGGGATGTAACCGGGTACAGAGGATGCATGCACATATCGACTTTTTGAACCTAAAATATCGATTTTTAGCATGTTTTGGGTCTGTATCTTGAAAACATTCTAGCAAGAAGTAGGCATGTACAGATTGCTTCTGGGACCCAAAAATATCGAATTTTCGAGTGATTTGAACATGAATTTGGGATATAGACGGGTACAGAAGATGCATACACATATTGACTTTGGGAAGCTAAAATATCGATTTTCAGCATGTTTTAGACCTGTATTTTGAAAATACTCTAACACGGTTTAGACATGTACAGATCGCTTCTGGGACACAAAAATATCGATTTTTTGGGTGTTTTGAGCCTGAATTTGAGATATAAACGGGTTCAGAAGATGCATGCACATATCGACTTTGGACACCTAAAATATCTATTTATAGCATGTTTTGGGCCTGTATTTTAAAAACATTCTAGCACTGAGTAGGCATGTGCAGATTCCTTAAGGAACACCAAAAAATTGAATTATCGGAGTTTTGAGCCTGAATTTGAGATATAAACGGGTACAGAAGATGCATTCACATATCGACTTTGGGCACCCAAAATATCGATTTTTAGTATGTTTTCGGCGTATAATTTGAAAATATTCTAGCACTGAGTAGGCATGTACAGATTGCTTCTGGGACCCAAAAATATCGAATTTTCGGGGGTTTTGAGCCAGAATTTGGGATATAACCGGGTACAGAGGATGCATGCACATATCGACTTTTTGCACCTAAAATATCGATTTTAAGCATGTTTTGGGTCTGTATCTTGATAACATTCTACAAAGGAGTAGGCATGTACAGGTCGCTTCTGGGACCCAAAAATACCGAATTTTCTGGTGTTTTGAACCTGAATTTGGGATATAGACGGGTACAGAAGATGCATACACATATTGACTTTGGGCACCTAAAATATAGATTTTCAGTATGTTTTGGGCCTGTATTTTGAAAATACTCTAACACGGAGTATGCATGTACAGATCGCTTCTGGGACACAAAAATATTGATTTTTTGGGTGTTTTGAGCCTGAATTTCAGATATAAACGGGTACAGAAGATGCATGCACATATCGACTTTTCACACCTAAAATATCGATTTATAGCATGTTTTAAGCATGTATTCTAAAAACATTCTAGCACTGAGTAGGCATGTGCAGATCGCTTAAGGGACCCAAAAATATCGAATTTTCGGAGTTTTGAGCCTGAATTTGAGATATAAACGGGTACAGAAGATGCATGCACATATCGACTTTGGGCACATAAAATATCGATTTTCAGCATGTTTTGGGCCTGTATTTTAAAAACACTTTAACACGGAGTATGCACGTACAGATCGCTTCTGGGACCCAAAAACATTGAATTTTCGGGTGTTTTGAGCATGAATTAGAGATATAAACGGGTACAGAAGATGCATGCACATATCGACTTAGGGCACCCAAAATATCGATTTTTAGTATGTTTTCGGCGTATAATTTGAAAATATTCTAGCACTGAGTAGTCATGTACAGATCGCTTCTGGGACCCAAAAATATCGAATTTTCGGGTGTTCTGAGCCAGAAATTGGGATGTAACCGGGTACAGAGGATGCATGCACATATCGACTTTTTGCACCTAAAATATCGATTTTTAGCATGTTTTGGGTCTGTATTTTAAAAACATTCTAGCACTGAGTAGGTATGTGCAGATTCCTTAAGGAACACCAAAAAATTGAATTATCGGAGTTTTGAGCCTGAATTTGAGATATAAACGGGTACAGAAGATGCATGCACATATCGACTTTGGGCACATAAAATATCGATTTTCAGCATGTTTTGGGCCTGTATTTTAAAAACACTTTAACACGGAGTATGCACGTACAGATCGCTTCTGGGACCCAAAAACATTGAATTTTCAGGTGTTTTGAGCATGAATTTGAGATATAAACGGGTACAGAAGATGCATGCACATATCGACTTTGGGCACCCAAAATATCGATTTTTAGTATGTTTTCGGCGTATAATTTGAAAATATTCTAGCACTGAGTAGGCATGTACAGATCGCTTCTGGGACCCAAAAATATCGAATTTTCGGGTGTTCTGAGCCAGAAATTGGGATGTAACCGGGTACAGAGGATGCATGCACATATCGACTTTTTGCACCTAAAATATCGATTTTTAGCATGTTTTGGGTCTGTATTTTAAAAACATTCTAGCACTGAGTAGGTATGTGCAGATTCCTTAAGGAACACCAAAAAATTGAATTATCGGAGTTTTGAGCCTGAATTTGAGATATAAACGGGTACAGAAGATGCATGCACATATCGACTTTGGGCACATAAAATATCGATTTTCAGCATGTTTTGGGCCTGTATTTTAAAAACACTTTAACACGGAGTATGCACGTACAGATAGCTTCTGGGACCCAAAAACATTGAATTTTCGGGCGTTTTGAGCCTGAATTTGAGATATAAACGGGTACAGAAGATGCATTCACATATCGACTTTGGGCACCCAAAATATCGATTTTTAGTATGTTTTCGGCGTATAATTTGAAAATATTCTAGCACTGACTAGGCATGTACAGATCGCTTCTGGGACACAAAAATATCGAAGTTTCGGGTGTTCTGAGCCAGAAATTGGGATGTAACCGGGTACAGAGGATGCATGCACATATCGACTTTTTGCACCTAAAATATCGATTTTTAGCATGTTTTGGGTCTGTATTTTAAAAACATTCTAGCACTGAGTAGGTATGTGCAGATTCCTTAAGGAACACCAAAAAATTGAATTATCGGAGTTTTGAGCCTGAATTTGAGATATAAACGGGTACAGAAGATGCATGCACATATCGACTTTGGGCACATAAAATATCGATTTTCAGCATGTTTTGGGCCTGTATTTTAAAAACACTTTAACACGGAGTATGCACGTACAGATAGCTTCTGGGACCCAAAAACATTGAATTTTCGGGCGTTTTGAGCCTGAATTTGAGATATAAACGGGTACAGAAGATGCATTCACATATCGACTTTGGGCACCCAAAATATCGATTTTTAGTATGTTTTCGGCGTATAATTTGAAAATATTCTAGCACTGACTAGGCATGTACAGATCGCTTCTGGGACACAAAAATATCGAAGTTTCGGGTGTTCTGAGCCAGAAATTGGGATGTAACCGGGTACAGAGGATGCATGCACATATCGACTTTTTGCACCTAAAATATCGATTTTTAGCATGTTTTGGGTCTGTATCTTGAAAACATTCTAGCAAGAAGTATGCATGTACAGATTGCTTCTGGGACCCAAAAATATCGAATTTTCGAGTGATTTGAACATGAATTTGGGATATAGACGGGTACAGAAGATGCATACACATATTGACTTTGGGAAGCTAAAATATCGATTTTCAGCATGTTTTAGACCTGTATTTTGAAAATACTCTAACACGGTTTAGACATGTACAGATGGCTTCTGGGACACAAAAATATCGATTTTTTGGGTGTTTTGAGCCTGAATTTGAGATATAAACGGGTTCAGAAGATGCATGCACATATCGACTTTGGACACCTAAAATATCTATTTATAGCATGTTTTAAGCCTGTATTTTAAAAACATTCTAGCACTGAGTAGGCATGTGCAGATTCCTTAAGGGACACCAAAAAATTGAATTATCGGAGTTTTGAGCCTGAATTTGAGATATAAACGGGTACAGAAGATGCATGCACATATCGACTTTTTGCACTTAAAATATCGATTTTTAACATGTTTTAGGTCTGTATCTTGAAAACATTCTAGCAAGGAGTAGGCATGTACAGATCGCTTCTGGGACCCAAAAATATCGAATTTTCTGGTGTTTTGAACCTGAATTAGGGATATACACGTGTACAAAAGATGCATACACATTTTGACTTTGGGCACATAAAATATCGATTTTCAGCATGTTTTGGGCCTGTATTTTAAAAACACTCTAACACGGAGTGTGCACGTACAGATCGCTTCTGGGACCAAAAAATATTGAATTTTCGGGTGTTTTGAGCCTGAATTTGAGATATAAACGGGTACAGATGATGCATGCACATATCGACTTTGGGCACCTAAAATATCGATTTTTAGCATGTTTTGGGCCTGTATTTTAAAAATACTCTAACACGGAGTAGTCATGTACAGATCGCTTCTGGGACCCAAAAACATCGAATTTTCGGGTGTTCTGAGCCAGAAAATGGGATGTAACCGGGTACAGAGGATGCATGCACATATCGACTTTTTGCACCTAAAATATCGATTTTGAGCATGTTTTGGGTCTGTATCTTGAAAACATTCTAGCAAGAAGTAGGCATGTACAGATTGCTTCTGGGACCCAAAAATATCGAATTTTCGAGTGATTTGAACATGAATTTGGGATATAGACGGGTACAGAAGATGCATACACATATTGACTTTGGGAAGCTAAAATATCGATTTTGAGCATGTTTTGGGCCTGTATTTTTAAAATACTCTAACACTGTGTAGGCATGTACAGATCGCTTCTGGGACACAAAAATATTGATTTTTTGGGTGTTTTGAGCCTGAATTTGAGATATAAACGGGTACAGAAGATGCATGCACATATCGACTTTTCACACCTAAAATATCGATTTATAGCATGTTTTAAGCATGTATTTTAAAAACATTCTAGCACTGAGTAGGCATGTGCAGATCGCTTAAGGGACCCAAAAATATCGAATTTTCGGAGTTTTGAGCCTGAATTTGAGATATAAACGGGTACAGAAGATGCATGCACATATCGACTTTGGGCACATAAAATATCGATTTTGAGCATGTTTTGGGGCTGTATTTTAAAAACACTCTAACACGGAGTATGCACGTACAGATCGCTTCTGGGACCCAAAAACATTGAATTTTCGGGTGTTTTGAGCCTGAATTTGAGATATAAACGGGTACAGAAGATGCATGCACATATCGACTTTGGGCACCCAAAATATCGATTTTGAGCATGTTTTGGGCCTGAATCTTTAAAATACTCTAACACTGAGTAGACACATACAGATCGCTTCTGGGACCCAAATAAATCGAATTTTCGGTTGTTCTGAGCCTGAATTTGAGATATGAACAGGTACAGAAGATGCATGCACATATCGACTTCGGGCACCTAAAATATCGATTTTGAGCATGTTTTGGGCCTGTATTTTGAAAATACTCAAACACGGTGTAGACATGTACAGATCGCTTCTGGGACACAAAAATATCGAATTTTCGAGTGATTTGAACATGAATTTGGGATATAGACGGGTACAGAAGATGCATACACATATTGACTTTGGGAAGCTAAAATATCGATTTTCAGCATGTTTTAGACCTGTATTTTGAAAATACTCTAACACGGTTTAGACATGTACAGATGGCTTCTGGGACACAAAAATATCGATTTTTTGGGTGTTTTGAGCCTGAATTTGAGATATAAACGGGTTCAGAAGATGCATGCACATATCGACTTTGGACACCTAAAATATCTATTTATAGCATGTTTTAAGCCTGTATTTTAAAAACATTCTAGCACTGAGTAGGCATGTGCAGATTCCTTAAGGGACACCAAAAAATTGAATTATCGGAGTTTTGAGCCTGAATTTGAGATATAAACGGGTACAGAAGATGCATGCACATATCGACTTTTTGCACTTAAAATATCGATTTTTAACATGTTTTAGGTCTGTATCTTGAAAACATTCTAGCAAGGAGTAGGCATGTACAGATCGCTTCTGGGACCCAAAAATATCGAATTTTCTGGTGTTTTGAACCTGAATTAGGGATATACACGTGTACAAAAGATGCATACACATTTTGACTTTGGGCACATAAAATATCGATTTTCAGCATGTTTTGGGCCTGTATTTTAAAAACACTCTAACACGGAGTGTGCACGTACAGATCGCTTCTGGGACCAAAAAATATTGAATTTTCGGGTGTTTTGAGCCTGAATTTGAGATATAAACGGGTACAGATGATGCATGCACATATCGACTTTGGGCACCTAAAATATCGATTTTTAGCATGTTTTGGGCCTGTATTTTAAAAATACTCTAACACGGAGTAGTCATGTACAGATCGCTTCTGGGACCCAAAAACATCGAATTTTCGGGTGTTCTGAGCCAGAAAATGGGATGTAACCGGGTACAGAGGATGCATGCACATATCGACTTTTTGCACCTAAAATATCGATTTTGAGCATGTTTTGGGTCTGTATCTTGAAAACATTCTAGCAAGAAGTAGGCATGTACAGATTGCTTCTGGGACCCAAAAATATCGAATTTTCGAGTGATTTGAACATGAATTTGGGATATAGACGGGTACAGAAGATGCATACACATATTGACTTTGGGAAGCTAAAATATCGATTTTGAGCATGTTTTGGGCCTGTATTTTTAAAATACTCTAACACTGTGTAGGCATGTACAGATCGCTTCTGGGACACAAAAATATTGATTTTTTGGGTGTTTTGAGCCTGAATTTGAGATATAAACGGGTACAGAAGATGCATGCACATATCGACTTTTCACACCTAAAATATCGATTTATAGCATGTTTTAAGCATGTATTTTAAAAACATTCTAGCACTGAGTAGGCATGTGCAGATCGCTTAAGGGACCCAAAAATATCGAATTTTCGGAGTTTTGAGCCTGAATTTGAGATATAAACGGGTACAGAAGATGCATGCACATATCGACTTTGGGCACATAAAATATCGATTTTGAGCATGTTTTGGGGCTGTATTTTAAAAACACTCTAACACGGAGTATGCACGTACAGATCGCTTCTGGGACCCAAAAACATTGAATTTTCGGGTGTTTTGAGCCTGAATTTGAGATATAAACGGGTACAGAAGATGCATGCACATATCGACTTTGGGCACCCAAAATATCGATTTTGAGCATGTTTTGGGCCTGAATCTTTAAAATACTCTAACACTGAGTAGACACATACAGATCGCTTCTGGGACCCAAATAAATCGAATTTTCGGTTGTTCTGAGCCTGAATTTGAGATATGAACAGGTACAGAAGATGCATGCACATATCGACTTCGGGCACCTAAAATATCGATTTTGAGCATGTTTTGGGCCTGTATTTTGAAAATACTCAAACACGGTGTAGACATGTACAGATCGCTTCTGGGACACAAAAATATCGATTTTTTGGGTGTTTTGAGCCTGAATTTGAGATATAAACGGATACAGAAGATGCATTCACATATCGACTTTGGGCACCCAAAATATCGATTTTTAGTATGTTTTCGGCGTATAATTTGAAAATATTCTAGCACTGAGTAGGCATGTACAGATCGCTTCTGGGACCCAAAAATATCGAATTTTCGGGTGTTCTGAGCCAGAAATTGTGATGTAACCGGGTACAGAGGATACATGCACATATCGACTTTTTGCACCTAAAATATCGATTTTGAGCTTGTTTTGGGTCTGTATCTTGAAAACATTCTAGCAAGAAGTAGGCATGTACAGATTGCTTCTGGGACCCAAAAATATCGAATTTTCGAGTGATTTGAACATGAATTTGGGATATAGACGGGTACAGATGATGCATACACATATTGACTTTGGGAAGCTAAAATATCGATTTTCAGCATGTTTTAGGCCTGTATTTTGAAAATACTCTAACACGGAGTATGCATGTACACATTGCTTTTGGGACCCAAAAATATCGAATATTCGGGTGTTTTGAGTCTGAATTTGAGATATAAACGGGTACAGAAGATGCATGCACATATCGACTTTGGTACCCAAAATATCGATTTTTAGTATGTTTTGGGCGTATATTTTGAAAATATTCTAGCACTGAGTAGGCATGTACAGATCGCTTAATGGACCCAAAAATATCGAATTTTCGGAGTTTTGAGCCTGAATTTGAGATATAAACGGGTACAGAAGATGCATGCACATATCGACTTTGGGCACCCAAAATATCGATTTTGAGCATGTTTTGGGCCTGAATCTTTAAAATACTCTAACACTGAGTAGACACGTACAGATTGCTTCTGGGACCCAAATAAATCGAATTTTCGGTTGTTCTGAGCCTGAATTTGAGATATGAACAGGTACAGAAGATGCATGCACATATCGACTTCGGGCACCTAAAATATCGATTTTGAGCATGTTTTGGGCTTGTATTTTGAAAATACTCAAACACGGTGTAGACATGTACAGATCGCTTCTGGGACCCAAAAATATCGATTTTTTGGGTGTTTTGAGCCTGAATTTGAGATATAAACGGATACAGAAGATGCATTCACATATCGACTTTGGGCACCCAAAATATCGATTTTCAATATGTTTTCGGTGAATAATTTGAAAATATTCTAGCACTGAGTAGGCATGTACAGATCGCTTCTGGGACCCAAAAATATCGAATTTTCGGGTGTTCTGAGCCAGAAATTGGGATGTAACCGGGTACAGAGGATGCATGCACATATCGACTTTTTGCACCTAAAATATCGATTTTTAGCATGTTTTGGGTCTGTATCTTGAAAACATTCTAACAAGAAGTAGGCATGTACAGATCGCTTCTGGGACCCAAAAAAATCGAATTTTCTGGTGTTTTGAACCTGAATTAGGGATATACACGTGTACAGAAGATGCATACACATTTTGACTTTAGGCACATAAAATATCGATTTTCAGCATGTTTTGGGCCTGTATTTTAAAAACACTCTAACACGGAGTGTGCACGTACAGATCGCTTCTGGGACCCAAAAATATTGAATTTTCGGGTGTTTTGAGCCTGAATTTGAGATATAAACGGGTACAGATGATGCATGCACATATCGACTTTGGGCACCTAAAATATCGATTTTTAGCATGTTTTGGGCCTGTATTTTAAAAATACTCTAACACGGAGTAGGCATGTACAGATCGCTTTTGGGACCCGAAAATATCGAATTTTCGGGTGTTTTGACCCTGAATTTGAGATATAAACGGGTACAGAAGATGCATGCACATATCGACTTTGGACACCTAAAATAACGATTTATAGCATGTTTTAAGCCTGTATTTTAAAAAACATTCTAGCACTGAGTAGGCATGTGCAGATTGCTTCTGGGACCCAAAAATATCGAATTTTCGGAGTTTTGAGCCTGAATTTGAGATATAAACGGGTACAGAAGATGCATGCACATATCGACTTTGGGCACCCAAAATATCGATTTTTAGTATGTTTTCGGCGTATAATTTGAAAATATTCTAGCACTGATTAGGCATGTACAGATCGCTTCTGGGACCCAAAAATATCGAATTTTCGGGTGTTCTGAGCCAGAAAATGGGATGTAACTGGGTACAGAAGATGCATGCACATATCGACTTTTTGCACCTAAAATATCGATTTTGAGCATGTTTTGGGTCTGTATCTTGAAAACATTCTAGCAAGAAGTAGGCATGTAAAGATTGCTTCTGGGACCCAAAAATATCGAATTTTCGAGTGTTTTGAACTTGAATTTGGGATATAGACGGGTACATAAGATGCATACACATATTGACTTTGGGAAGCTAAAATATCGATTTTTAGCATGTTTTAGGCCTGTATTTTTAAAATACTCTAACACTGAGTAGACACGTAGAGATCGCTTCTGGAACCCAAATAATTCGAATTTTAGGGTGTTCTGAGCCTGAATTTGAGATATGAACGGGTACAGAAGATGCATGCACATATCGACTTTGGGCACCTAAAATATAGATTTTGAGCATGTTTTGGGCCTGTATTTTGAAAATACTTTAACACGGAGTAGGCATGTACAGATCGCTTCTGGGACACAAAAATATCGATTTTTTGGGTGTTTTGAGTATGAATTTGAGATATAAACGGGTACAGAAGATGCATGCACATATCGACTTTGGGCACCCAAAATATCGATTTTGAGCATGTTTTGGGCCTGTATTTTTAAAATACTCTAACATGGAGTAGACACGTACAGATCGCTTCTGGGACCCAAATAAATCGAATTATCGGGTGTTCTGAGCCTGAATTTGAGATATGAACGGGTACAGAAGATGCATGCACATATCGACTTTATGCACCTAAAATATCGTTTTTCAGCATGTTTTGGGCCTGTATTTTGAAAATACTCAAACACGGTGTAGACATGTACAGATCGCTTCTGGGACACAAAAATATCGATTTTTTGGGTGTTTTGAGCCTGAATTTGAGATATAAACGGGTACAGAAGATGCATGCACATATCGACTTTGGCACCCAAAATATCGATTTTTAGTATGTTTTGGGCGTATAATTTGAAAATATTCTAGCACTGAGTAGGCATGTACAGATCGCTACTGGGACCCAAAAATATTGAATTTTCGGGGGTTTTGAGCCAGAATTTGGGATATAACCGGGTACAGAGGATGCATGCACATATCGACTTTTTGCACCTAAAATATCGATTTTGAGCATGTTTTGGGTCTGTATCTTGAAAACATTCTAGCAAGGAGTAGGCATGTACAGATTGCTTCTGGGACCCCAAAATATCGAATTTTCTGGTGTTTTGAACCTGAATTAGGGATATACACGGGTACAGAAGATGCATACACATATTGACTTTGGGCACCTAAAATATCAATTTTCAGCATGTTTTGGGCCTGCATTTTAAAAACACCCTAACACGGAGTATGCATGTACAGATCGCTTCTGGGACACAAAAATATCGAAGTTTCGGAGTTTTGAGCCTGAATTTGAGATATAAACGAGTACAGAAGATGCATGCACATATCGACTTTTTGCATCTAAAATATCGATTTTGAGCATGTTTTGGGTCTGTATCTTGAAAACTTTCTAGCAAGAAGTATGCATGTACAGGTTGCTTCTGGGACCCAAAAATATCGAATTTTCGAGAGTTTTGAACCTGAATTTGGGATATAGACGGGTACAGAAGATGCATACAGATATTGACTTTGGGCAGTTAAATATCGATTTACATCATGTTTTAGGCCTGTATTTTGAAAATACTCTAACACGGAGTATGCATGTACAGATGGCTTTTGGGACCCAAAAATATCGAATATTCGGGTGTTTTGAGTCTGAATTTGAGATATAAACGGGTACAGAAGATGCATGCACATATCGACTTTGGGCACCCAAAATATCGATTTTGAGCATGTTTTGGGCCTGTATTTTTAAAACACTCAAACACGGAGTAGAAACGTACAGATCACTTCTGGGACCCAAATAAATCGAATTTTCGGGTGTTTTGAGCCTGAATTTGAGATATGAACGGGAACAGAAGATGCATGCACCTATCGACTTTGGGCACCAAAAATATCGATTTTGAGCATGTTTTGGGCCTGCATTTTGAAAATACTCTAACACGGTGTAGACATGTACAGATCGCTTCTGGAACACAAAAATATCGATTTTTTGGGTGTTTTGAGCCTGAATTGGAGATATAAACGGGTACAGAAGATGCATACACATATCGACTTTGGCACCCAAAATATCGATTTTTAGTATGTTTTGGGCGTATAATTTGAAAATATTCTAGCACTGAGTAGGCATGTACAGATCGCTTCTGGGACCCAAAAATATCGAATTTTCGTGGATTTTGAGCCAGAATTTGGGATATAACCGGGTACAGAGGATGCATGCACATATCGACTTTTTGCACCTAAAATATCGATTTTGAGCATGTTTTGGGTCTGTATCTTGAAAACATTCTAGCAAGGAGTAGGCATGTACAAGTCGCTTCTGGGACACAAAAATATCGATTTTTTGGGTGTTTTGAGCCTGAATTTGAGATATAAACGGGTACAGAAGATGCATGCACATATCGACTTTTCACACCTAAAATATCATTTTTCAGCATGTTTTTAAGCCTGTATTTTAAAAACGTTCTAGCACTGAGTAGGCATGTGCAGATCGCTAAAGGAACCTAAAAATATCGAATTTTTGGAGTTTTGAGCCTGAATTTGAGATATAAACGGGTACAGAAGATACATGCACATATCGACTTTTTGCACTTGAAATATCGATTTTGAGCATGTTTTGGGTCTGTATCTTAAAAACATTCTAGCAAGGAGTAGGCATGTACAGATTGCTTCTGGGACCCAAAAATATCGAATTTTCTGGTGTTTTGAACCTGAATTAGGGATATACACAGGTACAGAAGATGCATACACATATTGACTTTGGGCACATAAAATATCGATTTTCAGCATGTTTTGGGCCTGTATTTTAAAAACACTCTAACACGGAGTATGCACGTACAGATCGCTTCTGGGACCCAAAAATATTGAATTTTCGAGTGTTTTGAGTCTGAATTTGAGATATAAACGGGTACAGAAGATGCATGCACATATCGACTTTGGGCACCCAAAATATCGATTTTGAGCATGTTTTGGGCCTGCATTTTGAAAATACTCTAACACGGTGTAGACATGTACAGATCGCTTCTGGAACACAAAAATATCGATTTTTTGGGTGTTTTGAGCCTGAATTTGAGATATAAACGGGTACAGAAGATGCATACACATTTCGACTTTGGCACCCAAAATATCGATTTTTAGTATGTTTTGGGCGTATAATTTGAAAATATTCTAGCACTGAGTAGGCATGTACAGATCGCTTCTGGGACCCAAAAATATCGAATTTTCGGGGGTTTTGAGCCAGAATTTGCGATATAACCGGGTACAGAGGATTCATGCACATATCGACTTTTTGCACCTAAAATATCGATTTTAAGCATGTTTTGGGTCTGTATCTTGAAAACATTCTAGCAAGGAGTAGGCATGTACAAGTCGCTTCTGGGACCCAAAAATATCGAATTTTCTGGTGTTTTGAACCTGAATTTGGGATATAGATGGGTACAGAAGATGCATACACATATTGACTTTGGGCACCTAAAATATCGATTTTCAGCATGTTTTGGGCCTGTATTTTGAAAATACTCTAACACGGAGTATGCATGTACAGATCGCTTCTGGGACACAAAAATATCGATTTTTTGGGTGTTTTGAGCCTGAATTTGAGATATAAACGGGTACAGAAGATGCATGCACATATCGACTTTTAACACCTAAAATATCATTTTTGAGCATGTTTTGAGCCTGTATTTTAAAAACATTCTAGCACTGAGTAGGCATGTGCAGATCGCTTAAGGGACCTAAAAATATCGAATTTTTGAAGTTTTGAGCCTGAATTTGAGATATAAACGGGTACAGAAGATACATGCACATATCGACTTTTTGCACTTAAAATATCGATTTTGAGCATGTTTTGTGTCTGTATCTTAAAAACATTCTAGCAAGGAGTAGGCATGTTCAGATTGCTTCTGGGACCCCAAAATATCGAATTTTCTGGTGTTTTGAACCTGAATTAGGGATATACACGGGTACAGAAGGTGCATACACATATTGACTTTGGGCACATAAAATATCGATTTTCAGCATGTTTTGGGCCTGTATTTTAAAAACACTCTAACACGGAGTATGCACGTACAGATCGCTTCTGGGACCCAAAAATATTGAATTTTCGGGTGTTTTGAGCCTGAATTTGAGATATAAACGGGTTTAGAAGATGCATGCACATATCGACTTTGGGCACCTAAAATATCGATTTTAAGTATGTTTTGGGCCTGTATTTTAAAAATACTCTAACACGGTGTAGACATGTACAGGTCGCTTTTAGGACCCAAAAATATCGAATTTTCGGGTGTTTTGAGCCTCAATTTAAGATATAAACGGGTACAGAAGATGCATGCACATATCGACTTTTTGCACCTAAAATATCGATTTTAAGCATGTTTTGGGTCTGTATCTTGAAAACATTCTACAAAGGAGTAGGCATGTACAGATCGCTTCTGGGACCCAAAAATATCGATTTTTTGTGTGTTTTGAGCCTGAATTAGAGATATAAACGGGTACAGAAGAAGCATGCACATATCGACTTTGGACACCTAAAATATCGATTTTTAGCATGTTTTGAGCCTATATTTTGAAAACATTCTACAAAGGAGTAGGCATGTACAGATCGCTTCTGGGACCCAAAAATATCGAATTTTCTGGTGTTTTGAACCTGAATTATGGATGTAGACGGGTACAGAAGATGCATACACATATTGACTTTGGGCACATAAAATATAGATTTTCAGCATGTTTTGGGCCTTTATTTTGAAAATACATTAACACGGAGTAGGCATGTACAGATCGCTTCAGGAACCCAAAAATATCGACTTTTTGGGTGTTATGAGCCTGAATTTGAGATATAAACGGGTACAGAAGATGCATGCACATATCGACTTTGGGCACCCAAAATATCGATTTTGAGTATGTTTTGGGCCTGTATTTTGAAAATACTCTAACACGGAGTATGCATGTACAGATCGCAACTGGGACACAAAAATATTGATTTTTTGAGTGTTTTGAGCCTGAATTTGAGATATAAACGGGTACAGAAGATGCATGCACATATCGACTTTTTGCACCTAAAATATCGATTTTTAGTATGTTTTGGGCCTGCATTTTAAAAATACTCTAACCCGGAGTAGATATGTACAGATCGCTTTTGGGACCCAAAAATATCGAATTTTCGGGTGTTTTGAGCCTGAATTAGAGATATAAACGGGTACAGAAGAAGCATGCACATATCGACTTTGGACACCTAAAATATCGATTTTTAGCATGTTTTGAGCCTATATTTTGAAAACATTCTAGCACTGAGTAGACACGTGCAGATCGCTTCTGGGACCCAAATAAATCGAATTTTCGGGTGTTCTGAGCCTGAATTTGAGATATGAACGGGTACAGAAGATGCATGCACAAATCGACTTTTTGCACCTAAAATATCGATTTTGATCATGTTTTGGTCTGTATCTTGAAAACTTTCTATCAAGAAGTAGGCATGTACAGATTGCTTCTGGGACCCAAAAATATCGAATTTTCGAGTGTTTTGAACCTGAATTTGGGATATAGACGGGTACAGAAGATGCATGCACATATTGACTTTTTGCAGCTAAAATATCGATTTACAGCATGTTTTAGGCCTCTATTTTAAAAACACTCTAACACGGAGTATGCACGTACAGATCGCTTCTGGGACCCAAAAATATTGAATTTTCGGGTGTTTTGAGCCTGAATTTGAGATATAAACGGGTACAGAAGATGCATGCACATATTGACTTTGGGCACCTAAAATATCGATTTTTAGTATGTTTTGGGCCTGTATTTTAGAAATACTCTAACACGGAGTAGACATGTACAGATCGCTTTTGGGACCCAAATATATCGAATTTTCGGGTGTTTTGAGCCTGAATTTGAGATATAAACGGGTACAGAAGAAGCATACACATATCGACTTTGGACACATAAAATATCGATTTTTAGCATGTTTTGAGCCTATATTTTGAAAACATTCTAGCACTGGGTATGCATGTACAGATCGCTTAAGGGACACAAAAATATCGATTTTTTGTGTGTTTTGAGCCTGAATTTGAGATATAAACGGGTACAGAAGATGCATGCATATATCGACTTTGGACACCTAAAATATCGATTTATAGCATGTTTTGGGCCTGTATTTTAAAAATATTCTAGCACTGAGTAGGCATGTGCAGATTGCTTAAGGGACCCAAAAATATCTAATTTTCGGAGTTTTGAGCCTGAATTTGAGATATAAACGGGTACAGAAGATGCATGCACATATCGACTTTTTGCACTTAAAATATCGATTTTGATCATGTTTTGGGTCTGTATCTTGAAAACATTTTAGCAAGGAGTAGGCATGTACAGATTGCTTCTGGGACCCCAAAATACCGAATTTTCTGGTGTTTTGAACCTGAATTAGGGATATACACGGGTACAGAAGATGCATACACATATTGACTTTGGGCACCTAAAATATCAATTTTCAGCATGTTTTGGGCCTGCATTTTGAAAATACTCTAACACGGAGTATGCATGTACAGATGGCTTTTGGGACCCAAAAATATCGATTATTTGGGTGTTTTGAGCCTGAATTTGAATATAAACGAGTACAGAAGATGCATGCACATATCGACTTTTTGCACCTAAAATATCGATTTTGAGCATGTTTTGGGCCGTATTTTAAAACACTCTAACACGGAGTAGACACGTACAGATCGCTTCTGGAACACAAAAATATCGATTTTTTGGGTGTTTTGAGCCTGAATTTGAGATATAAACGGGTACAGAAGATGCATACACATATCGACTTTGGCACCCAAAATATCGATTTTTAGTATGTTTTGGGTGTATAATTTGAAAATATTCTAGCACTGAGTAGGCATGTACAGATCGCTTCTGGGACCCAAAAATATCGAATTTTGGGGGGTTTTGAGCCAGAATTTGGGATATAACCGGGTTCAGAGGATGCATGCACATATCGACTTTTTGCACCTAAAATATCGATTTTAAGCATGTTTTGGGTCTGTATCTTAAAAACATTCTAGCAAGGAGTAGGCATGTACAGATTGCTTCTGGGACCCCAAAATATCAAATTTTCTGGTGTTTTGAACCTGAATTAGGGATATACACGGGTACAGAAGATGCATACACATATTGACTTTGGGCACATAAAATATCGATTTTCAGCATGTTTTGGGCCTGTATTTTAAAAACACTCTAACACGGAGTATGCACGTACAGATCGCTTCTGGGACCCAAAAATATTGAATTTTCGGGTGTTTTGAGCCTGAATTTGAGATATAAACGGGTACAGAAGATGAATGCACATATCGACTTTTTGCACCTAAAATATCGATTTTGAGTATGTTTTGGGCCTGTATTTTAAAAATACTCTAACAAGGAGTAGACATGTACAGATCGCTTTTGGGACCCAAAAATATCGAATTTTCGGGTGTTTTGAGCCTGAATTTAAGATATAAACGGGTACAGAAGATGCATACACATATTGACTTTGGGCAGCTAAAATATCGATTTTCAGCATGTTTTAGGCCTGTATCTTAAAAATACTCTAACACGGAGTAGACACGTACAGATCGCTTCTGGGACCCAAATAAATCGAATTTTCGGGTGTTCTGAGCCTGAATTTGAGATATGAACGGGTACAGAAGATGCATGCACATATCGACTTTATGCACCTAAAATATCGATTTTCAGCATGTTTTGGGCCTGTATTTTGAAAATACTATAGCACGGTGTAGACATGTACAGATCGCTTCTCGGACACAAAAATATCGATTTTTTGGGTGTTTTGAGCCTGAATTTGAGATATAAACGGGTAAAGAAGATGCATGCACATATCGACTTTGGCACCCAAAATATCGATTTTTAGTATGTTTTGGGCGTATAAATTGAAAATATTCTAGCACTGAGTAGGCATGTACAGATCGCTACTGGGACCCAAAAATATCGAATTTTCGGAGATTTTGAGCCAGAATTTGGGATATAACCGGGTACAGAGGATGCATGCACATATCGACTTAATGCACCTAAAATATCGATTTTGAGCATGTTTTGGGTCTGTATCTTGAAAACATTCTAGCAAGGAGTAGGCATGTACAGATCGCTTCTGGGACCCAAAAATATCGAATTTTCTGGTGTTTTGAACCTGAATATGGGATATAGACTTGTACAGAAGATACATACGCATATTGACTTTGGGCACATAAAATATCGATTTTCAGCATGTTTTTGGCCTGTATTTTGAAAATACTCTAACACGGAGTAGGCATGTACAGATCGCTTCTGGGACCCAAAAATATCGATTTTTTGGGTGTTTTGAGCCTGAATTTGAGATATAAACCGGTACAGAAGATGCATGCACATATCGACTTTGGGCACCTAAAATATCGATTTTGAGCATGTTTTGGGCCTGTATTTTGAAAATACTCTAACACGGAGTAGGCATGTACAGATCGCTTCTGGGACCCAAAAATATTGATTTTCGTGTTTTGAGCCTGAATTTGAGATATAAACGGGTACAGAAGATGCATGCACATATCGACTTTTTGCACTTAAAATATCGATTTTTAGCATGTTTTGGGTCTGTATCTTGAAAACATTCTAGCAAGGAGTAGGCATGTACAGATTGCTTCTGGGACCCCAAAATATCGAATTTTCTGGTGTTTTGAACCTGAATTTGAAATATAAACGGGTACAGAAGATGCATGCACATATCGACTTTGGGCACCCAAAATATCGATTTTTAGCATGTTCTGAGCCTCTATTTTGAAAACATTCTAGCCCTGAGTAGGCATGTACAGATCGCTTCTGGGACCCAAAAATATTGAATTTTCGGGTGTTTTGAGCCTGAATTTGAGATATAACCGGGTACAGAGAATGCATACACATATTGACTTTGTGCACCTAAATATCAATTTTCAGCATGTTTTGGGCCTGCATTTTAAAAACACTCTAACACGGAGTATGCATGTACAGATCGCTTCTGGGACACAAAAATATCCAATTTTCGGAGTTTTGAGCCTGAATTTGAGATATAAACGAGTACAGAAGATGCATGCACATATCGACTTTTTGCACCTAAAATATCGATTTTAAGCATGTTTTGGGTCTGTATCTTGAAAACTTTCTAGCAAGAAGCATGCATGTACAGATTGCTTCTGGGACCCAAAAATATGGAATTTTCGAGCGTTTTGAACCTGAATTTGGGATATAGACGGGTACAGAAGATGCATACACATATTGACTTTGGGCAGCTAAAATATCGATTTACATCATGTTTTAGGCCTGTCTTTTGAAAATACTCTAACACGGAGTATGCATGTACAGATGGCTTTTGGGACCCAAAAATATCGAATATTCGGGTGTTTTGAGTCTGAATTTGAGATATAAAAGGGTACAGAAGATGCATGCACATATCGACTTTGGGCACCCAAAATATCGATTTTGAGCATGTTTTGGGCCTGTATTTTTAAAACACTCTAACACGGAGTAGACACGTACAGATCACTTCTGGGACCCAAATAAATCGAATTTTCGGGTGTTCTCAGCCTGAATTTGAGATATGAACGGGTACAGAAGATGCATGCACATATCGACTTTGGGCACGAAAAATATCGATTTTGAGCATGTTTTGGGACTGCATTTTGAAAATACTCTAACACGGTGTAGACATGTACAGATCGCTTCTGGAACACAAAAATATCGATTTTTTGGGTGTTTTGAGCCTGAATTTGAGATATAAACGGGTACAGAAGATGCATGCACATATCGACTTTGGCATCCAAAATATCGATTTTTAGTATGTTTTGGGCGTATAATTTGAAAATATTCTAGCACTGAGTAGGCATGTACAGATCGCTTCTGGGACCAAAAAATATCGAATTTTCGGGGGTTTTGAGCCAGAATTTGCGATATAACCGGGTACAGGGGATGCATGCACATATCGACTTTTTGCACCTAAAATATCGATTTTAAGCATGTTTTGGGTCTGTATCTTGAAAACTTTCTAGCAAGAAGTATGCATGTACAGATTGCTTCTGGGACCCAAAAATATCGAATTTTCGAGTGTTTTGAACCTGAATTTGGGATATAGACGGGTACAGAAGATGCATACACATATTGACTTTGGGCAGCTAAAATATCGATTTACATCATGTTTTAGGCCTGTCTTTTGAAAATACTCTAACACGTAGTATGCATGTACAGATGGCTTTTGGGACCCAAAAATATCGAATATTCGGGTGTTTTGAGTCTGAATTAGAGATATAAACGGGTACAGAAGATGCATGCACATATCGACTTTGGGCACCCAAAATATCGATTTTGAGCATGTTTTGGGCCTGTATTTTTAAAACACTCTGACACGGAGTAGACACGTACAGATCACTTCTGGGACCCAAATAAATCGAATTTTCGGGTGTTCTGAGCCTGAAATTTGAGATATGAACGGGTACAGAAGATGCATGCACATATCGACTTTGGGCACCAAAAATATCGATTTTGAGCATGTTTTGGGCCTGCATTTTGAAAATACTCTAACACGGTGTAGACATGTACAGATCGCTTCTGAAAGACAAAAATATCGATTTTTTGGGTGTTTTGAGCCTGAATTTGAGATATAAACGGGTACAGAAGATGCATGCACATATCGACTTTGGCACCCAAAATATCGATTTTTAGTATGTTTTGGGCGTATAATTTGAAAATATTCTAGCACTGAGTAGGCATGTACAGATCGCTTCTGGGACCAAAAAATATCGAATTTTAGGGGGTTTTGAGCCAGAATTTGCGATATAACCGGGTACAGAGGATGCATGCACATATCGACTTTTTGCACCTAAAATATCGATGTTAAGCATGTTTTGGGTCTGTATCTTGAAAACATTCTAGCAAGGAGTAGGCATGTACAAGTCGCTTCTGGGAACCAAAAATATAGAATTTTCTGGTGTTTTGAACCTAAATTTGGGATATAGATGGGTACAGAAGATGCATACACATATTGAATTTGGGCACCTAAAATATCGATTTTGAGCATGTTTTGGGCCTGTATTTTGAAAATACATTAACACGGAGTAGGCATGTACAGATCGATTCTGGGACCCAAAAATATCGACTTTTCGGGTGTTTTGAGCCTGAATTTGAGATATAAACGGGTACAGAAGATGCATGCACATATCGACTTTTCACACCTAAAATATCATTTTTGAGCATGTTTTAAGCCTGTATTTTAAAAACATTCTAGCACTGAGTAGGCATGTGCAGATCGCTTAAGGGACCTAAAAATATCGAATTTTTGGAGTTTTGAGCCTGAATTTGAGATATAAACGGGTACAGAAGATGCATGCACATATCGACTTTTTGCACTTAAAATATCGATTTTGAGCATGTTTTGGGTCTGTATCTTGAAAACATTCTAGCAAGGAGTAGGCATGTTCAGATCGCTTCTGGGACCCAAATAAATCGAATATTCTGGTGTTCTGAGCCTGAATTTGAGATATGAACGGGTACAGAAGATGCATGCACATATCGACTTTGGGCACTTAAAACATCGATTTTGAGCATGTTTTGGGCCTGTATTTTAAAAATACTATAACACGGTGTAGACATGTACAGATCGCTTCTGGGACACAAAAATATCGATTTTTCGGGTGTTTTGAGCCTGAATTTGAGATATAAACGGGTACAGAAGATGCATACACATATCGACTTTTTGCACCTAAAATATCGATTTTGAGCATGTTTTGGGTCTGTATCATTAAAACTTTCTAGCAAGAAGTAGGCATGTACAGATTGCTTCTGGGACTCAAAAATATCGAATTTTCGAGTGTTTTGAACCTGAATTTGGGATATAGACGGGTACAGAAGATGCATACACATATTGACTTTGGGCAGCTAAAATTTCGATTTACAGCATGTTTTAGGCCTGTATTTTAAAAATACTCTAACACGGAGTATGCATGTACAGATGGCTTTTGGGACCCAAAAATATCGAATATTCGTGTATTTTGAGTCTGAATTTGAGATATAAACGGGTACAGAAGATGCATGCACATATCGAATTTGGGCAGCCAAAATATCGATTTTGAGCATGTTTTGAGACAGTATTTTTAAAATACTCTAACACGGAGTAGACACGTACAGATCGCTTCTGGGACCCAAATAAGTCGAATTTTCGGTTGTTCTGAGCCTGAATTTGAGATATGAACAGGTACAGAAGATGCATGCATATATCGACTTCGGGCACCTAAAATATCGATTTTGAGCATGTTTTGGGCCTGTATTTTGAAAATACTCAAACTCTGTGTAGACATATACAGATCGCTTCTGGGACACAAAAATATCGATTTTTTGGGTGTTTTGAGCCTGAATTTGAGATATAAACGGGTACAGAAGATGCATGCACATATCGACTTTGGGCACCCAAAATATCGATTTTGAGCATGTTTTGGACCTGTATTTTTAAAATACTCTAACACTGAGTAGACACGTACAGATCGCTTTTGGGACCCAAATAAATCGAATTTTCGGTTGTTCTGAGACTGAATTTGAGATAGGAACAGGTACAGAAGATGCATGCACATATCGACTTCGGGCACCTAAAACATCGATTTTGAGCATGTTTTGGGCCTGTATTTTGAAAATACTCAAACACGGTGTAGACATGTACAGATCACTTCTGGGATACAAAAATATCGATTTTTTGGGTGTTTTGATCCTGAATTTGAGATATAAACGGGTACAGAAGATGCATGCACATATCGACTTTGGCACCCAAAATATCGAGTTTTAGTATGTTTTGGGCGTATAATTTGAAAATATTCTAGCACTGAGTAGGCATGTACAGATCGCTTCTGGGACCCAAAAATATCGAATTTTCGGGGGTTTTGAGCCATAAATTGGGATATAACCGGGTACAGAGGATGCATGCATATATCGACTTTTTGCACCTAAAATGTCGATTTTGAGTAAGTTTTGGGTCTGTATCTTGAAAACATTCTAGCAAGGAGTAGGTATGTACAGATCGCTTCTGGGACCCAAAAATATCGAATTTTCGGGTGTTTTGAACCTGAATTTGGGATATAGACGTGTACAGAAGATGCATACACATATTGACTTTGGGCACCTAAAATATCGATTTTCAGCATGTTTTAGGCCTGTATTTTGAAAATACTCTAACACGGAGTATTCATGTACACATTGCTTTTGGGACCCAAAAATATCGAATATTCGGGTGTTTTGAGTCTGAATTTGAGATATAAACGGGTACAGAAGATGCATGCACATATCGACTTTGGGCACCCAAAATATCGATTTTGAGCATGTTTTGGACCTGTATTTTTAAAATACTCTAACACTGAGTAGACACGTACAGATCGCTTCTGGAACCCAAATAAATCGAATTTTAGGGTGTTCTGAGCCTGAATTTGAGATATGAACGGATACAGAAGATGCATGCACATATCGACGTTGGGCACCTAAAATATCGATTTTGAGCATGTTTTGGGCCTGTATTTTGAAAATACTATAGCACGGTGTAGACATGTACAGATCGCTTCTGGGATACAAAAATATGGAATTTTCGAGTGTTTTGAACCTGAATTTGGGATATAGACGGGTACAGAAGATGCATACACATATTGACTTTGGGCAGCTAAAATATCGATTTACATCATGTTTTAGGCCTGTCTTTTGAAAATACTCTAACACGGAGTATGCATGTACAGATGGCTTTTGGGACCCAAAAATATCGAATATTCGGGTGTTTTGAGTCTGAATTTGAGATATAAAAGGGTACAGAAGATGCATGCACATATCGACTTTGGGCACCCAAAATATCGATTTTGAGCATGTTTTGGGCCTGTATTTTTAAAACACTCTAACACGGAGTAGACACGTACAGATCACTTCTGGGACCCAAATAAATCGAATTTTCGGGTGTTCTCAGCCTGAATTTGAGATATGAACGGGTACAGAAGATGCATGCACATATCGACTTTGGGCACGAAAAATATCGATTTTGAGCATGTTTTGGGACTGCATTTTGAAAATACTCTAACACGGTGTAGACATGTACAGATCGCTTCTGGAACACAAAAATATCGATTTTTTGGGTGTTTTGAGCCTGAATTTGAGATATAAACGGGTACAGAAGATGCATGCACATATCGACTTTGGCATCCAAAATATCGATTTTTAGTATGTTTTGGGCGTATAATTTGAAAATATTCTAGCACTGAGTAGGCATGTACAGATCGCTTCTGGGACCAAAAAATATCGAATTTTCGGGGGTTTTGAGCCAGAATTTGCGATATAACCGGGTACAGGGGATGCATGCACATATCGACTTTTTGCACCTAAAATATCGATTTTAAGCATGTTTTGGGTCTGTATCTTGAAAACTTTCTAGCAAGAAGTATGCATGTACAGATTGCTTCTGGGACCCAAAAATATCGAATTTTCGAGTGTTTTGAACCTGAATTTGGGATATAGACGGGTACAGAAGATGCATACACATATTGACTTTGGGCAGCTAAAATATCGATTTACATCATGTTTTAGGCCTGTCTTTTGAAAATACTCTAACACGTAGTATGCATGTACAGATGGCTTTTGGGACCCAAAAATATCGAATATTCGGGTGTTTTGAGTCTGAATTAGAGATATAAACGGGTACAGAAGATGCATGCACATATCGACTTTGGGCACCCAAAATATCGATTTTGAGCATGTTTTGGGCCTGTATTTTTAAAACACTCTGACACGGAGTAGACACGTACAGATCACTTCTGGGACCCAAATAAATCGAATTTTCGGGTGTTCTGAGCCTGAAATTTGAGATATGAACGGGTACAGAAGATGCATGCACATATCGACTTTGGGCACCAAAAATATCGATTTTGAGCATGTTTTGGGCCTGCATTTTGAAAATACTCTAACACGGTGTAGACATGTACAGATCGCTTCTGAAAGACAAAAATATCGATTTTTTGGGTGTTTTGAGCCTGAATTTGAGATATAAACGGGTACAGAAGATGCATGCACATATCGACTTTGGCACCCAAAATATCGATTTTTAGTATGTTTTGGGCGTATAATTTGAAAATATTCTAGCACTGAGTAGGCATGTACAGATCGCTTCTGGGACCAAAAAATATCGAATTTTCGGGGGTTTTGAGCCAGAATTTGCGATATAACCGGGTACAGAGGATGCATGCACATATCGACTTTTTGCACCTAAAATATCGATGTTAAGCATGTTTTGGGTCTGTATCTTGAAAACATTCTAGCAAGGAGTAGGCATGTACAAGTCGCTTCTGGGAAACAAAAATATAGAATTTTCTGGTGTTTTGAACCTAAATTTGGGATATAGATGGGTACAGAAGATGCATACACATATTGAATTTGGGCACCTAAAATATCGATTTTGAGCATGTTTTGGGCCTGTATTTTGAAAATACATTAACACGGAGTAGGCATGTACAGATCGATTCTGGGACCCAAAAATATCGACTTTTCGGGTGTTTTGAGCCTGAATTTGAGATATAAACGGGTACAGAAGATGCATGCACATATCGACTTTTCACACCTAAAATATCATTTTTGAGCATGTTTTAAGCCTGTATTTTAAAAACATTCTAGCACTGAGTAGGCATGTGCAGATCGCTTAAGGGACCTAAAAATATCGAATTTTTGGAGTTTTGAGCCTGAATTTGAGATATAAACGGGTACAGAAGATGCATGCACATATCGACTTTTTGCACTTAAAATATCGATTTTGAGCATGTTTTGGGTCTGTATCTTGAAAACATTCTAGCAAGGAGTAGGCATGTTCAGATCGCTTCTGGGACCCAAATAAATCGAATATTCTGGTGTTCTGAGCCTGAATTTGAGATATGAACGGGTACAGAAGATGCATGCACATATCGACTTTGGGCACTTAAAACATCGATTTTGAGCATGTTTTGGGCCTGTATTTTAAAAATACTATAACACGGTGTAGACATGTACAGATCGCTTCTGGGACACAAAAATATCGATTTTTCGGGTGTTTTGAGCCTGAATTTGAGATATAAACGGGTACAGAAGATGCATACACATATCGACTTTTTGCACCTAAAATATCGATTTTGAGCATGTTTTGGGTCTGTATCATTAAAACTTTCTAGCAAGAAGTAGGCATGTACAGATTGCTTCTGGGACTCAAAAATATCGAATTTTCGAGTGTTTTGAACCTGAATTTGGGATATAGACGGGTACAGAAGATGCATACACATATTGACTTTGGGCAGCTAAAATTTCGATTTACAGCATGTTTTAGGCCTGTATTTTAAAAATACTCTAACACGGAGTATGCATGTACAGATGGCTTTTGGGACCCAAAAATATCGAATATTCGTGTATTTTGAGTCTGAATTTGAGATATAAACGGGTACAGAAGATGCATTCACATATCGAATTTGGGCACCCAAAATATCGATTTTGAGCATGTTTTGAGACAGTATTTTTAAAATACTCTAACACGGAGTAGACACGTACAGATCGCTTCTGGGACCCAAATAAGTCGAATTTTCGGTTGTTCTGAGCCTGAATTTGAGATATGAACAGGTACAGAAGATGCATGCATATATCGACTTCGGGCACCTAAAATATCGATTTTGAGCATGTTTTGGGCCTGTATTTTGAAAATACTCAAACTCTGTGTAGACATATACAGATCGCTTCTGGGACACAAAAATATCGATTTTTTGGGTGTTTTGAGCCTGAATTTGAGATATAAACGGGTACAGAAGATGCATGCACATATCGACTTTGGGCACCCAAAATATCGATTTTGAGCATGTTTTGGACCTGTATTTTTAAAATACTCTAACACTGAGTAGACACGTACAGATCGCTTTTGGGACCCAAATAAATCGAATTTTCGGTTGTTCTGAGACTGAATTTGAGATAGGAACAGGTACAGAAGATGCATGCACATATCGACTTCGGGCACCTAAAACATCGATTTTGAGCATGTTTTGGGCCTGTATTTTGAAAATACTCAAACACGGTGTAGACATGTACAGATCACTTCTGGGATACAAAAATATCGATTTTTTGGGTGTTTTGATCCTGAATTTGAGATATAAACGGGTACAGAAGATGCATGCACATATCGACTTTGGCACCCAAAATATCGAGTTTTAGTATGTTTTGGGCGTATAATTTGAAAATATTCTAGCACTGAGTAGGCATGTACAGATCGCTTCTGGGACCCAAAAATATCGAATTTTCGGCGGTTTTGAGCCATAAATTGGGATATAACCGGGTACAGAGGATGCATGCATATATCGACTTTTTGCACCTAAAATGTCGATTTTGAGTAAGTTTTGGGTCTGTATCTTGAAAACATTCTAGCAAGGAGTAGGTATGTACAGATCGCTTCTGGGACCCAAAAATATCGAATTTTCGGGTGTTTTGAACCTGAATTTGGGATATAGACGTGTACAGAAGATGCATACACATATTGACTTTGGGCACCTAAAATATCGATTTTCAGCATGTTTTAGGCCTGTATTTTGAAAATACTCTAACACGGAGTATTCATGTACACATTGCTTTTGGGACCCAAAAATATCGAATATTCGGGTGTTTTGAGTCTGAATTTGAGATATAAACGGGTACAGAAGATGCATGCACATATCGACTTTGGGCACCCAAAATATCGATTTTGAGCATGTTTTGGACCTGTATTTTTAAAATACTCTAACACTGAGTAGACACGTACAGATCGCTTCTGGAACCCAAATAAATCGAATTTTAGGGTGTTCTGAGCCTGAATTTGAGATATGAACGGATACAGAAGATGCATGCACATATCGACGTTGGGCACCTAAAATATCGATTTTGAGCATGTTTTGGGCCTGTATTTTGAAAATACTATAGCACGGTGTAGACATGTACAGATCGCTTCTGGGACACAAAAATATTGATTTTTTGGGTGTTTTGAGCCTGAATTTGAGATATAAACGGGTACAGAAGATGCATGCACATATCGATTTTGGCACCCAAAATATCGATTTTTAGTATGTTTTGGGCGTATAATTTGAAAATATTCTAGCACTGAGTAGGCATGTACAGATCGCTTCTGGGACCCAAATATATCGAATTTTCTGGTGTTTTGAACCAGAATTAGGGATATACACGGGTACAGAAGATGCATACACATATTGACTTTGGGCACATAAATTATCGTTTTTAAGCATGTTTTGTGCCTGTATTTTAAAAACACTCTAACACGGAGTATGCACGTACAGATCGCTTCTGGGACCCAAAAACATTGAATTTTCGGGTGTTTTGAGCCTGAATTTGAGATATAAACGGGTACAGAAGATGCATACACATATTGACTTTGGGCAGCTAAAATTTCGATTTACAGCATGTTTTAGGCCTGTATTTTAAAAATACTCTAACACGGAGTATGCATGTACAGATGGCTTTTGGGACCAAAAAATATCGAATATTCGTGTATTTTGAGTCTGAATTTGAGATATAAACGGGTACAGAAGATGCATGCACATATCGAATTTGGGCACCCAAAATATCGATTTTGAGCATGTTTTGAGACAGTATTTTTAAAATACTCTAACACGGAGTAGACACGTACAGATCGCTTCTGGGACCCAAATAAGTCGAATTTTCGGTTGTTCTGAGCCTGAATTTGAGATATGAACAGGTACAGAAGATGCATGCATATATCGACTTCGGGCACCTAAAATATCGATTTTGAGCATGTTTTGGGCCTGTATTTTGAAAATACTCAAACTCTGTGTAGACATATACAGATCGCTTCTGGGACACAAAAATATCGATTTTTTGGGTGTTTTGAGCCTGAATTTGAGATATAAACGGGTACAGAAGATGCATGCACATATCGACTTTGGGCACCCAAAATATCGATTTTGAGCATGTTTTGGACCTGTATTTTTAAAATACTCTAACACTGAGTAGACACGTACAGATCGCTTTTGGGACCCAAATAAATCGAATTTTCGGTTGTTCTGAGACTGAATTTGAGATAGGAACAGGTACAGAAGATGCATGCACATATCTACTTCGGGCACCTAAAACTCGATTTTGAGCATGTTTTGGGCCTGTATTTTGAAAATACTCAAACACGGTGTAGACATGTACAGATCACTTCTGGGATACAAAAATATCGATTTTTTGGGTGTTTTGATCCTGAATTTGAGATATAAACGGGTACAGAAGATGCATGCACATATCGACTTTGGCACCCAAAATATCGAGTTTTAGTATGTTTTGGGCGTATAATTTGAAAATATTCTAGCACTGAGTAGGCATGTACAGATCGCTTCTGGGACCCAAAAATATCGAATTTTCGGCGGTTTTGAGCCAGAAATTGGGATATAACCGGGTACAGAGGATGCATGCACATATCGACTTTTTGCACCTAAAATGTCGATTTTGAGTAAGTTTTGGGTCTGTATCTTGAAAACATTCTAGCAAGGAGTAGGTATGTACAGATCGCTTCTGGGACCCAAAAATATCGAATTTTCGGGTGTTTTGAACCTGAATTTGGGATATAGACGTGTACAGAAGATGCATACACATATTGACTTTGGGCACCTAAAATATCGATTTTCAGCATGTTTTAGGCCTGTATTTTGAAAATACTCTAACACGGAGTATTCATGTACACATTGCTTTTGGGACCCAAAAATATCGAATATTCGGGTGTTTTGAGTCTGAATTTGAGATATAAACGGGTACAGAAGATGCATGCACATATCGACTTTGGGCACCCAAAATATCGATTTTGAGCATGTTTTGGACCTGTATTTTTAAAATACTCTAACACTGAGTAGACACGTACAGATCGCTTCTGGAACCCAAATAAATCGAATTTTAGGGTGTTCTGAGCCTGAATTTGAGATATGAACGGATACAGAAGATGCATGCACATATCGACGTTGGGCACCTAAAATATCGATTTTGAGCATGTTTTGGGCCTGTATTTTGAAAATACTATAGCACGGTGTAGACATGTACAGATCGCTTCTGGGACACAAAAATATTGATTTTTTGGGTGTTTTGAGCCTGAATTTGAGATATAAACGGGTACAGAAGATGCATGCACATATCGATTTTGGCACCCAAAATATCGATTTTTAGTATGTTTTGGGCGTATAATTTGAAAATATTCTAGCACTGAGTAGGCATGTACAGATCGGTTCTGGGACCCAAATATATCGAATTTTCTGGTGTTTTGAACCAGAATTAGGGATATACACGGGTACAGAAGATGCATACACATATTGACTTTGGGCACATAAAATATCGTTTTTAAGCATGTTTTGGGCCTGTATTTTAAAAACACTCTAACACGGAGTATGCACGTACAGATCGCTTCTGGGACCCAAAAACATTGAATTTTCGGGTGTTTTGAGCCTGAATTTGAGATATAAACGGGTACAGAAGATGCATGCACATATCGACTTTGGGCACCCAAAATATCGATTTTGAGCATGTTTTGGGCCTGGATTTTTAAAATACTCTAACACTGAGTAGACACGTACAAATCGCTTCTGGGACCCAAATAAATCGAATTTTCGGGTGTTCTGAGCCTGAATTTGAGATATGAACGGGTACAGAAGATGCATGCACATATCGACTCTGGGCACCTAAAACATCGATTTTGAGCATGTTATGGGCCTGTATTTTAAAAATACTATAACACGGTGTAGACATGTACAGATCGCTTCTGGGACACAAAAATATCGATTTTTTGGGTGTTTTGAGCCTGAATTTGAGATTAAACGGGTACAGAAGATGCATGCACATTTCGACTTTTTGCACCTAAAATATCGATTTTGAGTATGTTTTGGGTCTGTATCTTGAAAACATTCTAGCAAGAAGTAGGCATGTACAGATTGCTTCTGGGACACAAAAATATCGAATTTTTGGGTGTTTTGAATCTGAATTTGGGATATAGACGTGTACAGAAGATGCATACACATATTGACTTTGGGCAGCTAAAATATCGATTTTCAGCATGTTTTAGGCCTGTATTTTGAAAATACTCTAACACGGAGTATGCATGTACACATTGCTTCTGAGACCCAAAAATATCGAATTTTCGGGTGTTTTGAGCCAGAAATTGGGATATAACCTGGTACAGAGGATGCATGCACATATCGACTTTTTGCACCTAAAATATCGATTTTGAGCATGTTTTGGGTCTGTATCTTGAAAACATTCTAGCAAGAAGTAGGCATGTACAGATTGCTTCTGGGACCCAAAATTATCGAATTTTCGGGTGTTTTGAACCTGCATTTGGGATATAGACGGATACAGAAGATGCATGCACATATCGACTTTTTGCACCTAAAATATCGATTTTGAGCATGTTTTGGGCCTGTATTTTGAAAATACTCTACCACGGAGTAGGCATGTACAGATCGCTTCGGGGACCCAAAAATATCGAATTTTCGGGTGTTTTGAGCCTGAATTTGAGATATAAACGGGTACAGAAGATGCATGCACATTTCGACTTTTTGCACATAAAATATCGATTTTGAGTATGTTTTGGGTCTGTATCTTGAAAACATTCTAGCAAGAAGTAGGCATGTACAGATTGCTTCTGGGACCCAAAAATATCGAATTTTCGGGTGTTTTGAATCTGAATTTGGGATATAGACGGGTACAGAAGATGCATACACATATTGACTTTGGGCAGCTAAAATATCGATTTTCAGCATGTTTTAGGCCTGTATTTTGAAAATACTCTAAAACAGAGAATGCATGTACACATTGCTTTTGGGACCCAAAAATATCGAATTTTCGGGTGTTTTGAGCCTGAATTTGAGATATAAACGGGTACAGAAGATGCATGCACATATCGACTTTGAGCACCCAAAATATCGATTTTGAGCATGTTTTGGGCCTGAATTTTTAAAATACTCTAACACTGAGTAGACACGTACAGATAGCTTCTGGGACCCAAATAAATCGAATTTTCGGGTGTTCTGAGCCTGAATTTGAGATATGAACGGGTACAGAAGATGCATGCACATATCGACTTTGGGCACCTAAAACATCGATTTTGAGCATGTTTTGGGCCTGTAATTTAAAAATACTATAACACGGTGTAGACATGTACAGATCGCTTCTGGGACACAAAAATATCGATTTTTTGGGTGTTTTGAGCCTGAATTTGAGATATAAACGGGTACAGAAGATGCATGCACATATCGACTTTGGCACCCAAAATATCGATTTTTAGTATGTTTTGGGCGTATAATTTGAAAATATTCTAGCACTGAGTAGGCATGTACAGATCGCTTATGGGACCAAAAAATATCGAATTTTCCGGGGTTTTGAGCCAGAATTTGCGATATAACCGGGTACAGAGGATGCATGCACATATCGACTTTTTGCACCTAAAATATCGATTTTAAGCATGTTTTGGGTCTGTATCTTGAAAACATTCTAGCAAGGAGTAGGCATGTACAAGTCGCTTCTGGGAACCTAAAATATAGAATTTTCTGGTGTTTTGAACCTAAATTTGGGATATAGATGGGTACAGAAGATGCATACACATATTGACTTTGGGCACCTAAAATATCGATTTTGAGCATGTTTTGGGCCTGTATTTTGAAAATACATTAACACGGAGTAGGCATGTACAGATCGATTCTGGGACCCAAAAATATCGACTTTTCGGGTGTTTTGAGCCTGAATTTGATATATAAACGGGTACAGAAGATGCATGCACATATCGACTTTTCACACCTAAAATATCGATTTATAGCATGTTTTAAGCCTGTATTTTAAAAACATTCTAGCACTGAGTAGGCATGTGCAGATCGCTTAAGGGACCTAAAAATATCGAATTTTTGGAGTTTTGAGCCTGAATTTCAGATATAAACGGGTACAGAAGATGCATGCACATATCGACTTTTTGCACTTAAAATATCGATTTTGAGCATGTTTTGGGTCTGTATCTTGAAAACATTCTAGCAAGGAGTAGGCATGTTCAGATCGCTTCTGGGACCCAAATAAATCGAATTTTCGGGTGTTCTGAGCCTGAATTTGAGATATGAACGGGTACAGAAGATGCATGCACATATCGACTTTGGGCACTTAAAACATCGATTTTGAGCATGTTTTGGGCCTGTATTTTAAAAATACTATAACACGGTGTAGACATGTACAGATCGCTTCTGGGACACAAAAATATCGATTTTTCGGGTGTTTTGAGCCTGAATTTGAGATTAAACGGGTACAGAAGATGCATGCACATATCGACTTTTTGCACCTAAAATATCGATTTTGAGCATGTTTTGGGTCTGTATCATGAAAACTTTCTAGCAAGAAGTAGGCATGTACAGATTGCTTCTGGGACTCAAAAATATCGAATTTTCGAGTGTTTTGAACCTGAATTTGGGATATAGACGTGTACAGAAGATGCATACACATATTGACTTTGGGCAGCTAAAATATCGATTTACAGCATGTTTTAGGCCTGTATTTTAAAAATACTCTAACACGGAGTATGCATGTACAGATGGCTTTTGGGACCCAAAAATATCGAATATTCGGGTATTTTGAGTCTGAATTTGAGATATAAACGGGTACAGAAGATGCATGCACATATCGACTTCGGGCACCTAAAACATCGTTTTGAGCATGTTTTGGGCCTGTATTTTGAAAATACTCAAACACGGTGTAGACATGTACAGATCACTTCTGGGATACAAAAATATCGATTTTATGGGTGTTTTGAGCCTGAATTTGAGATAAAAACGGGTACAGAAGATGCATGCACATATCGACTTTGGCACCCAAAATATCGAGTTTTAGTATGTTTTGGGCGTATAATTTGAAAATATTCTAGCACTGAGTAGGCATGTACAGATCGCTTCTGGGATCCAAAAATATCGAATTTTCGGCGGTTTTGAGCCAGAAATTGGGATATAACCGGGTACAGAGGATGCATGCACATATCGACTTTTTGCACCTAAAATATCGATTTTGAGTATGTTTTGGGTCTGTATCTTGAAAACATTCTAGCAAGGAGTAGGTATGTGCAGATCGCTTCTGGGACCCAAAAATATCGAATTTTCGGGTGTTTTGAACCTGAATTTGGGATATAGACGTGTACAGAAGATGCATACACATATTGACTTTGGGCACCTAAAATATCGATTTTCAGCATGTTTTAGGCCTGGATTTTTAAAATACTCTAACACTGAGTAGACACGTACAGATCGCTTCTGGGACCCAAATAAATCGAATTTTCGGGTGTTCTGAGCCTGAATTTGAGATATGAACGGGTACAGAAGATGCATGCACATATCGACTCTGGGCACCTAAAACATCGATTTTGAGCATGTTATGGGCCTGTATTTTAAAAATACTATAACACGGTGTAGACATGTACAGATCGCTTCTGGGACACAAAAATATCGATTTTTTTGGTGTTTTGAGCCTGAATTTGAGATTAAACGGGTACAGAAGATGCATGCACATTTCGACTTTTTGCACCTAAAATATCGATTTTGAGTATGTTTTGGGTCTGTATCTTGAAAACATTCTAGCAAGAAGTAGGCATGTACAGATTGCTTCTGGGACCCAAAAATATCGAATTTTTGGGTGTTTTGAATCTGAATTTGGGATATAGACGTGTACAGAAGATGCATACACATATTGACTTTGGGCAGCTAAAATATCGATTTTCAGCATGTTTTAGGCCTGTATTTTGAAAATACTCTAACACGGAGTATGCATGTACACATTGCTTCTGAGACCCAAAAATATCGAATTTTCGGGTGTTTTGAGCCAGAAATTGGGATATAACCTGGTACAGAGGATGCATGCACATATCGACTTTTTGCACCTAAAATATCGATTTTGAGCATGTTTTGGGTCTGTATCTTGAAAACATTCTAGCAAGAAGTAGGCATGTACAGATTGCTTCTGGGACCCAAAATTATCGAATTTTGGGGTGTTTTGAACCTGCATTTGGGATATAGACGGATACAGAAGATGCATGCACATATCGACTTTTTGCACCTAAAATATCGATTTTGAGCATGTTTTGGGCCTGTATTTTGAAAATACTCTAACACGGAGTAGGCATGTACAGATCGCTTCGGGGACCCAAAAATATCTAATTTTCGGGTGTTTTGAGCCTGAATTTGAGATATAAACGGGTACAGAAGATGCATGCACATTTCGACTTTTTGCACCTAAAATATCGATTTTGAGTATGTTTTGGGTCTGTATCTTGAAAACATTCTAGCAAGAAGTAGGCATGTACAGATTGCTTCTGGGACCCAAAAATATCGAATTTTCGGGTGTTTTGAATCTGAATTTGGGATATAGACGGGTACAGAAGATGCATACACATATTGAATTTGGGCAGCTAAAATATCGATTTTCAGCATGTTTTAGGCCTGTATTTTGAAAATACTCTAAAACAGAGAATGCATGTACACATTGCTTTTGGGACCCAAAAATATCGAATATTCGGGTGTTTTGAGTCTGAATTTGAGATATAAACGGGTACAGAAGATGCATGCACATATCGACTTTGAGCACCCAAAATATCGATTTTGAGCATGTTTTGGGCTTGTATTTTTAAAATACTCTAACACTGAGTAGACACGTACAGATCGCTTCTGGAACCCAAATAAATAGAATTTTAGGGTGTTCTGAGCCTGAATTTGAGATATGAACGGATACAGAAGATGCATGCACATATCGACTTTGGGCACCTAAAATATCGATTTTGAGCATGTTTTGGGTCTGTATTTTGAAAATACTATAGCACGGTGTAGACATGTACAGATCGCTTCTGGGACACAAAAATATCGATTTTTTGGGTGTTTTGAACCTGAATTTGAGATATAAACGGGTACAGAAGATGCATGCACATATCGACTTTGGCACCCAAAATATCGATTTTTAGTATGTTTTGGGCGTATAATTTGAAAATATTCTAGCACTGAGTAAGCATGTACAGATCGCTTCTGGGACCCAAAAATATCGAATTTTCGGGTGTTTTGAGCTAGAATTTGGGATATAACCGGGTACAGAGGATTCATGCACATATCGACTTTTTGCACCTAAAATATCGATTTTAAGCATGTTTTGGGTCTGTATCTTGAAAACATTCTACGAAGGAGTAGGCATGTACAGGTCGCTTCTGGGACCCAAAAACATTGAATTTTCGGGTGTTTTGAGCCTGAATTTGAGATATAAACGGGTACAGAAGATGCATGCACATATCGACTTTGAGCACCCAAAATATCGATTTTGAGCATGTTTTGGGCCTGAATTTTTTAAATACTCTAACACTGAGTAGACACGTACAGATAGCTTCTGGGACCCAAATAAATCGAATTTTCGGGTGTTCTGAGCCTGAATTTGAGATATGAACGGGTACAGAAGATGCATGCACATATCGACTTTGGGCACCTAAAACATCGATTTTGAGCATGTTTTGGGCCTGTAATTTAAAAATACTATAACACGGTGTAGACATGTACAGATCGCTTCTGGGACACAAAAATATCGATTTTTTGGGTGTTTTGAGCCTGAATTTGAGATATAAACGGGTACAGAAGATGCATGCACATATCGACTTTTTGCACCTAAAATATCGATTTTGAGCATGTTTTGGGTCTGTATCATGAAAATACTCTAACACGGAGTAGGCATGTACAGATCGCTTCGGGGACCTGAAAATATCGAATTTTCGGGTGTTTTGAGCCTGAATTTGAGATATGAACGGATACAGAAGATGCATGCACATATCGACTTTGGGCACCTAAAATATCGGTTTTGAGCATGTTTTGGGCCTGTTTTTTGAAAATACTATAGCACGGTGTAGACATGTACAGATCGCTTCTGTTACCCAAAAATATCGAATTTTCGGGGGTTTTGAGCCAGAATTTGGGATATAACCTTGTACAGAGGATGCATGCACATATCGACTTTTTGCACCTAAAATATTGATTTTAAGCATGTTTTGGGTCTGTATCTTGAAAACATTCTACAAAGGAGTAGGCTTGTACAGATCGCTTCTGGGACCCAAAAATACCGAATTTTCTGGTGTTTTGAACCTGAATTAGGGATATAGACGGGTACAGAAGATGCATACACATATTGACTTTGGGCACCTAAAATATAGATTTTCAGCATGTTTTGGGCCTATATTTTGAAAATACATTAACACGGAGTAGGCATGTACAGATCGCTTCTGGGACCCAAAAATATCGACTTTTCGGGTGTTTTGAGCCTGAATTTGAGATATAAACGGGTACAGAAGATTCATGCACATATCGACTTTGGGCACCTAAAATATCGATTTTTAGTATGTTTTGGGCCTGTATTTTGAAAATACTCTAACACGGAGTATGCATGTACAGATCGCTTCTGGGACACAAAAATATTGATTTTTTGGGTGTTTTGAGCCTGAATTTGAGATATAAACGGGTACAGAGGATTCATGCACATATCGACTTTTTGCACCTAAAATATCGATTTTAAGCATGTTTTGGGTCTGTATCTTGAAAACATTCTACGAAGGAGTAGGCATGTACAGGTCGCTTCTGGGACCCAAAAACATTGAATTTTCGGGTGTTTTGAGCCTGAATTTGAGATATAAACGGGTACAGAAGATGCATGCACATATCGACTTTGAGCACCCAAAATATCGATTTTGAGCATGTTTTGGGCCTGAATTTTTTAAATACTCTAACACTGAGTAGACACGTACAGATAGCTTCTGGGACCCAAATAAATCGAATTTTCGGGTGTTCTGAGCCTGAATTTGAGATATGAACGGGTACAGAAGATGCATGCACATATCGACTTTGGGCACCTAAAACATCGATTTTGAGCATGTTTTGGGCCTGTAATTTAAAAATACTATAACACGGTGTAGACATGTACAGATCGCTTCTGGGACACAAAAATATCGATTTTTTGGGTGTTTTGAGCCTGAATTTGAGATATAAACGGGTACAGAAGATGCATGCACATATCGACTTTTTGCACCTAAAATATCGATTTTGAGCATGTTTTGGGTCTGTATCATGAAAATACTCTAACACGGAGTAGGCATGTACAGATCGCTTCGGGGACCTGAAAATATCGAATTTTCGGGTGTTTTGAGCCTGAATTTGAGATATGAACGGATACAGAAGATGCATGCACATATCGACTTTGGGCACCTAAAATATCGGTTTTGAGCATGTTTTGGGCCTGTTTTTTGAAAATACTATAGCACGGTGTAGACATGTACAGATCGCTTCTGTTACCCAAAAATATCGAATTTTCGGGGGTTTTGAGCCAGAATTTGGGATATAACCTTGTACAGAGGATGCATGCACATATCGACTTTTTGCACCTAAAATATTGATTTTAAGCATGTTTTGGGTCTGTATCTTGAAAACATTCTACAAAGGAGTAGGCTTGTACAGATCGCTTCTGGGACCCAAAAATACCGAATTTTCTGGTGTTTTGAACCTGAATTAGGGATATAGACGGGTACAGAAGATGCATACACATATTGACTTTGGGCACCTAAAATATAGATTTTCAGCATGTTTTGGGCCTATATTTTGAAAATACATTAACACGGAGTAGGCATGTACAGATCGCTTCTGGGACTCAAAAATATCGACTTTTCGGGTGTTTTGAGCCTGAATTTGAGATATAAACGGGTACAGAAGATGCATGCACATATCGACTTTGGGCACCTAAAATATCGATTTTTAGTATGTTTTGGGCCTGTATTTTGAAAATACTCTAACACGGAGTATGCATGTACAGATCGCTTCTGGGACACAAAAATATTGATTTTTTGGGTGTTTTGAGCCTGAATTTGAGATATAAACGGGTACAGAAGATGCATGCGCATATCGACTTTTCACACCTAAAATATCGATTTATAGCATGTTTTAAGCATGTATTTTAAAAACATTCTAGCACTGAGTAGGCATGTGCAGATCGCTTAAGGGACCCAAAAATATCGAATTTTCGGAGTTTTGAGCCTGAATTTGAGATATAAACGGGTACAGAAGATGCATGCACATATCGACTTTTTGCACTTAAAATATCGATTTTGAGCATGTTTTGGGTCTGTATCTTAAAAACAGTCTAGCAAGAAGTAGGTATGTACAGATCGCTTCTGGGACCCAAAAATATCGAATTTTCTGGTGTTTTGAACCAGAATTAGGGATATACACGGGTACAGAAGATGCATACACATATTAACTAGGGCACATAAAATATCGATTTTCCGCATGTTTTAGGCCTGCATTTTAAAAACACTCTAACACGGAGTATGCACGTACAGATCGCTTCTGGAACCCAAATAAATCGAATTTTAGGGTGTTCTGAGCCTGAATTTGAGATATGAACGGGTACAGAAGATGCATGCACATATCGACTTTGGGCACCTAAAATATCGATTTTGAGTATGTTTTGGGCCTGTATTTTGAAAATACTCTAACACGGAGTATGCATGTACAGATCGCTTCGGGGACCCAAAAATATCGAATTTTCGGGTGTTTTGAGCCTGAATTTGAGATATAAACGGGTACAGAAGATGCATGCACATTTCGACTTTTTGCACCTAAATTATCGATTTTGAGCATGTTTTGGGTCTGTATCTTGAAAACATTCTAGCAAGAAGTAGGCATGTACAGATTGCTTCTGGGACCCAAAAATATCGAATTTTCGAGTGTTTTGAACCTGAATTTGGGATATAGACGGGTACAGAAGATCAATACACATATTGACTTTGGGCAGCTAAAATATCGATTTTCTGCATGTTTTGGGCCTGTATTTTGAAAATACTCTAACACGGAGTATACATGTACACATTGCTTTTGGGACCCAAAAATATCGAATTTTTGGGTGTTTTGAGCCTGAATATGAGATATAATCGGGTACAGAAGATGCATGCACATATCGACTTTGGCACCCAAAATATCGATTTTTAGTATGTTTTGGGCGTATAATTTTAAAATATTCTAGCACTGAGTAAGCATGTACAGATCGCTTCTGGGACCCAAAAATATCGAATTTTCGGGTGTTTTGAGCCAGAATTTGGGATATAACCGGGTACAGAGGATGCATGCACATATCGACTTTTTGCACCTAAAATATCGATTTTAAGCATGTTTTGGGTCTGTATCTTGAAAACATTCTACGAAGGAGTAGGCATGTACAGGTCGCTTCTGGGACACAAAAACATTGAATTTTCGGGTGTTTTGAACCTGAATTTGAGATATAAACGGGTACAGAAGATGCATGCACATTTAGACTTTGAGCACCCAAAATATCGATTTTGAGCATGTTTTGGGCCTGAATTTTTAAAGTACTCTATCACTTAGTAGACACGTACAGATCGCTTCTGGGACCCAAATAAATCGAATTTTCGGGTGTTCTGAGCCTGAATTTGAGATATGAACGGGTACAGAAGATGCATGCACATATCGACTCTGGGCACCTAAAACATCGATTTTGAGCATGTTTTGGGTCTGTATTTTGAAAATACTATAGCACGGTGTAGACATGTACAGATCGCTTCTGGGACACAAAATTATCGATTTTTTGGGTGTTTTGAGCCTGAATTTGAGATATAAACGGGTACAGAAGATGCATGCACATATCGACTTTGGCACCCAAAATATCGATTTTTAGTATGTTTTGGGCGTATATTTTGAAAATATTCTAGCACTGAGTAGGCATGTACAGAACGCTTCTCGGACCCAAAAATATCGAATTTTCGGGGGTTTTGAGCCAGAATTTGGGATATAATCGGGTACAGAGGATGCATGCACATATCGACTTTTTGCACCTAAAATATCGATTTTAAGCATGTTTTGGGTCTGTATCTTGAAAACATTCTACAAAGGAGTAGGCATGTACAGATAGCTTTTGGGACCCAAAAATTCCGAATTTTCTGGTGTTTTGAACCTGAATTAGGGATATAGACGGGTACAGAAGATGCATACACATATTGACTTTGGGCACCTAAAATATAGATTTTCAGCATGTTTTGGGCCTGTATTTTGAAAATACATTAAAACGGAGTAGGCATGTACAGATCGCTTCTGGGACCCAAAAATATCGACTTTTCGGGTGTTTTGAGCCTGAATTTGAGATATAAACGGGTACAGAAGATGCATGCACATTTCGACTTTTGGCACCTAAAATATCGATTTTGAGCATGTTTTGGGTCTGTATCTTGAAAACATTCTAGCAAGAAGTAGGCATGTACAGATTGCTTCTGGGACCCAAAAATATCGAATTTTCGAGTGTTTTGAACCTGAATTTGGGATATAGACGGGTACAGAAGATCCATACACATATTGACTTTGAGCAGCTAAAATAACGATTTTCTGCATGTTTTAGGCCTGTATTTTGAAAATACTCTAACACGGAGTATGCATGTACACATTGCTTTTGGGACCCAAAAATATCGAATATTCGGGTGTTTTGAGCCTGAATTTGAGATATAAACGGGTTCAGAAGATGCATACACATATCGACTTTGGACACCTAAAATATAGATTCACAGCATGTTTTAAGCCTGTATTTTAAAAACATTCTAGCACTGAGTAGGCATGTGCAGATTGCTTAAGGGACCCAAAAATATCGAATTTTCGGAGTTTTGAGCCTGAATTTGAGATATAAACGAGTACAGAAGATGCATGCACATATCGACTTTGGGCACCTAAAATATCGATTTTGAACATGTTTTGGGTCTGTATCTTGAAAATATTCTAGCAAGGAGTAGGCATGTACAGATCGCTTCTGGGACCTCAAATTATCGAATTTTCGGGTGTTTTGACCCTGAATTTGGGATATAGACGGATACAGAAGATGCATGCACATATCGACTTTGGGCACCTAAAATATCGATTTTGAGCATGTTTTGGGCCTGTATTTTGAAAATACTATAGCTCGGTCTAGACATGTACAGATCGCTTCTGGGACACAAAAATATCGATTTTTTAGGTGTTTTGAGCCTGAATTTGAGATATAAACGGGTATAGAAGATGAATGCACATATCGACTTTGGCACCCAAAATATCGATTTTTAGTATGTTTTGGGCGTATAATTTGAAAATATTCTAGCACTGAGTAGGCATGTACAGATCGCTTCTGGGACCCAAAAATATCGAATTTTCGGGGGTTTTGAGCCAGAATTTGGGATATGACCGGGTACAGAGGATGCATGCACATATCGACTTTTTGCACCTAAAATATCGATTTTGAGCATGTTTTGGGTCTGTATTATGAAAACATTCTAGCAAGGAGTAGGCATGTACAGATCGCTTCTGGGAACCAAAAATACCGAATTTTCTGAAGTTTTGAAACTGAATTTGGGATATAGACGGGTACAGAAGATGCATACACATATTGACTTTGGGCAGCTAAAATATCGATTTACAGCATGTTTTGGGCCTGTATTTTGAAAATACATTAACACGGAGTAGGCATGTACAGATCGCTTCTGGGACCCAAAAATATCGACTTTTCGGGTGTTTTGAGCCTGAATTTGAGATATAAACGGATACAGAAGATTCATGCACATATCGACTTTGGGCACCTAAAATATCGATTTTGAGCATGTTTTGGGCCTGTATTTTGAAAATACTCTAACACGGAGTAGGCATGTACAGATCGTTACTGGGACACAAAAATATCGTTTTTTTGGGTGTTTTGAGCCTGAATTTGAGATATAAACGGGTTCAGAAGATACATGCACATATCAACTTTGGACACCTAAAATATCAATTTATAGCATGTTTTAAGCCTGTATTTTAAAAACATTCTAGCACTGAGTAGGCATGTGCAGATTCCTTAAGGGACCCCCAAAAATTGAATTTTCGGAGTTTTGAGCCTGAATTTGAGATATAAACGGGTACAGAAGATGCATGCACATATCGACTTTTTGCACTTAAAATATCGATTTTGAGCATGTTTTTGGTCTGTATCTTGAAAACATTCCCGTAAGGAGTAGGCATGTACAGATCACTTTTCGAACCCAAAAATATCGAATTTTCGGGTGTTTTGAACTTGAATTAGGGATATACACGTGTGCAGAAGATGCTTACACATATTGACTTTGGGCACATAAAATATCGATTTTCAGCATGTTTTGGGCCTGTATTTAAAAAACACTCTAACACGGAGTATGCACGTACAGATTGCTTCTGGGACCCAAAAATATGGAATTTTCGGGTGTTTTGAGCCTGAATTTGAGATATAAACGGGTACAGAAGATGCATGCACATATCGACTTTGGGCACCTAAAATATCGATTTTTAGCATGTTTTGGGCCTGTATTTTAAAAATACTCTAACACGGAGTAGACATGTACAGATCGCTTTTGGGACCCAAAAATATCGAATTTTCGGGTGTTTTGAGCCTGAATATGAGATATAAACGGGTACAGAAGATGCATGCACATATCGACTTTGGACACCTAAAATATCGATTTTTAGCATGTTTTGAGCCTATATTTTGAAAACATTCTAGCACTGAGTATGCATGTACAGATCGCTTTAGGGACCCAAAAATATGGAATTTTCGGGTGTTTTGAGCCTGAATTTGAGATATAAACGGGTACAGAAGATGCATGCACATAACGACTTTTTGCACCTAAAATATCGATTTTGAGCATGTCTTGGGTTTGTATCTTAAAAAATTTTATCAAGAAATAGGCATGTACAGATCGCTTCTGGGACCCAAAAATATCGAATTTTCGGGTGTTTTGAACCTGATTTTGGGATATAGACGGATACAGAAGATGCATGCACATATCGACTTTGGGCACCTAAAATATCGATTTTGAGCATGTTTTGGGCCTGTATTTTGAAAATACTCTAACACGGAGTAGGCATGTACAGATTGCTTCTGGGACCCAAAAATATCGAATTTTCGAGTGTTTTGAACCTGAATTTGGGATATAGACGGGTACAGAAGATGCATACACATATTGACTTTGGGCAGCTAAAATATCGATTTTCAGCATGTTTTAGGCCTGTAATTTGAAAATACTTTAACACGGAGTATGCATGTACACATTGCTTTTGGGACCCAAAAATATCGAATATTCGGGTTTTTTGAGTCTGAATTTGAGATATAAACGGGTACAGAAGATGCATGCACATATCGACTTTGGGCACCCAAAATATCGATTTTGAGCATGTTTTGGGCCTGTATTTTGAAAATACTATAGCACGGCGTAGACATGTACAAATCGCTTCTGGGACACAAAAATATCGATTTTTTTGGGTGTTTTGAGCCTGAATTTGAGATATAAACGGGTACAGAAGATGCATGCACATATCGACTTTGGCTCCCAAAATATCGATTTTTAGTATGTTTTTTAGAGTATAATTTGAAAATATTCTAGCACTGAGTAGGCATGTACAGATCGCTTCTGGGACCCAAAAATATCGATTTTTTAGGTGTTTTGAGCCTGAATTTGGGATATAACCGGGTACAGAGGATGCATGCACATATCGACTTTTTGCACCTTAAATATCGATTTTGAGCATGTTTTGGGTCTGTATCTTGAAAAAATTCTAGCAAGGAGTAGGCATGTACAGATCGCTTCTGGGACCCAAAAATACCGAATTTTCTGGTGTTTTGAACCTGAATTTGGGATATAGACGGGTACAGAAGATGGATACTCATATTGACTTTGGGCACCTAATATATAGATTTTCAGCATGTTTTGGGCCTGTATCTTGAAAATACATTAACACGGAGTAGGCATGTACAGATCGCTTCTGGGACCCAAAAATATCGAATTTTCGGGTGTTTTGAGCCTGAATTTGTGATATAAACGGATACAGAAGATGCATGCACATATCGACTTTTTGCACCTAAAATATCGATTTTGAACATGTTTTGGGTCTGTATCTTGAAAATATTCTAGCAAGGAGTAGGCATGTACAGATCGCTTCTGGGACCTCAAATTATCGAATTTTCGGGTGTTTTGACCCTGAATTTGGGATATAGACGGATACAGAAGATGCATGCACATATCGACTCTGGGCACCTAAAATATCGATTTTGAGCATGTTTTGGGCCTGTATTTTGAAAATACTATAGCTCGGTCTAGACATGTACAGATCGCTTCTGGGACACAAAAATATCGATTTTTTAGGTGTTTTGAGCCTGAATTTGAGATATAAACGGGTACAGAAGATGAATGCACATATCGACTTTGGCACCCAAAATATCGATTTTTAGTATGTTTTGGGCGTATAATTTAAAAATATTCTAGCACTGAGTAGGCATGTACAGATCGCTTCTGGGACCCAAAAATATCGAATTTTCGGGGGTTTTGAGCCAGAATTTGGGATATGACCGGGTACAGAGGATGCATGCACATATCGACTTTTTGCACCTAAAATATTGATTTTGAGCATGTTTTGGGTCTGTATCTTGAAAACATTCTAGCAAGGAGTAGGCATGTACAGATCGCTTCTGGGACCCAAAAATACGGAATTTTCTGAAGTTTTGAACCTGAATTTGGGATATAGACGGGTACAGAAGATGCATACACATATTGACTTTGGGCAGCTAAAATATCGATTTACAGCATGTTTTGGGCCTGTATTTTGAAAATACATTAACACGGAGTAGGCATGTACAGATCGCTTCTGGGACCCAAAAATATCGACTTTTCGGGTGTTTTGAGCCTGAATTTGAGATATAAACGGATACAGAAGATTCATGCACATATCGACTTTGGGCACCTAAAATATCGATTTTGAGCATGTTTTGGGCCTGTATTTTGAAAATACTCTAACACGGAGTAGGCATGTACAGATCGTTACTGGGACACAAAAATATCGTTTTTTTGGGTGTTTTGAGCCTGAATTTGAGATATAAACGGGTTCAGAAGATACATGCACATATCGACTTTGGACACCTAAAATATCAATTTATAGCATGTTTTAAGCCTGTATTTTAAAAACATTCTAGCACTGAGTAGGCATGTGCAGATTCCTTAAGGGACCCCAAAAAATTGAATTTTCGGAGTTTTGAGCCTGAATTTGAGATATAAACGGGTACAGAAGATACATGCACATATCGACTTTTTGCACTTAAAATATCGATTTTGAGCATGTTTTTGGTCTGTATCTTGAAAACATTCTCGTAAGGAGTAGGCATGTACAGATCACTTTTCGAACCCAAAAATATCGAATTTTCGGGTGTTTTGAACTTGAATTAGGGATATACACGTGTGCAGAAGATGCTTACACATATTGACTTTGGGCACATAAAATATCGATTTTCAGCATGTTTTGGGCCTGTATTTAAAAAACACTCTAACACGGAGTATGCACGTACAGATTGCTTCTGGGACCCAAAAATATGGAATTTTCGGGTGTTTTGAGCCTGAATTTGAGATATAAACGGGTACAGAAGATGCATGCACATATCGACTTTGGGCACCTAAAATATCGATTTTTATCATGTTTTGGGACTGTATTTTAAAAATACTCTAACACGGAGTAGACATGTACAGATCGCTTTTGGGACCCAAAAATATCGAATTTTCGGGTGTTTTGAGCCTGAATATGAGATATAAACGGGTACAGAAGATGCATGCACATATCGACTTTGGACACCTAAAATATCGATTTTTAGCATGTTTTGAGCCTATATTTTGAAAACATTCTAGCACTGAGAATGCATGTACAGATCGCTTAAGGGACCCACAAATATGGAATTTTCGGGTGTTTTGAGCCTGAAATTGAGATATAAACGGGTACAGAAGATGCATGCACATAACGACTTTTTGCACCTAAAATATCGATTTTGAGCATGTCTTGGGTTTGTATCTTAAAAAATTCTATCAAGAAGTAGGCATGTACAGATCGCTTCTGGGACCCAAAAATATCGAATTTTCGGGTGTTTTGAACCCTATTTTGGGATATAGACGGATACAGAAGATGCATGCACATATCGACTTTGGGCACCTAAAATATCGATTTTGAGCATGTTTTGGGCCTGTATTTTGAAAATACTCTAACACGGAGTAGGCATGTACAGATTGCTTCTGGGACCCAAAAATATCGAATTTTCGAGTGTTTTGAACCTGAATTTGGGATATAGACGGGTACAGAAGATGCATACACATATTGACTTTGGGCAGCTAAAATATCGATTTTCAGCATGTTTTAGGCCTGTAATTTGAAAATACTTTAACACGGAGTATGCATGAGACACATTGCTTTTGGGACCCAAAAATATCGAATATTCGGGAGTTTTGAGTCTGAATTTGAGATATAAACGGGTACAGAAGATGCATGCACATATCGACTTTGGGCACCCAAAATATCGATTTTGAGCATGTTTTAGGCCTGTATTTTGAAAATACTATAGCACGGCGTAGACATGTACAAATCGCTTCTGGGACACAAAAATATCGAATTTTCGGGGGTTTTGAGCCAGAATTTGGGATATGACCGGGTACAGAGGATGCATGCACATATCGACTTTTTGCACCTAAAATATTGATTTTGAGCATGTTTTGGGTCTGTATCTTGAAAACATTCTAGCAAGGAGTAGGCATGTACAGATCGCTTCTGGGACCCAAAAATACGGAATTTTCTGAAGTTTTGAACCTGAATTTGGGATATAGACGGGTACAGAAGATGCATACACATATTGACTTTGGGCAGCTAAAATATCGATTTACAGCATGTTTTGGGCCTGTATTTTGAAAATACATTAACACGGAGTAGGCATGTACAGATCGCTTCTGGGACCCAAAAATATCGACTTTTCGGGTGTTTTGAGCCTGAATTTGAGATATAAACGGATACAGAAGATTCATGCACATATCGACTTTGGGCACCTAAAATATCGATTTTGAGCATGTTTTGGGCCTGTATTTTGAAAATACTCTAACACGGAGTAGGCATGTACAGATCGTTACTGGGACACAAAAATATCGTTTTTTTGGGTGTTTTGAGCCTGAATTTGAGATATAAACGGGTTCAGAAGATACATGCACATATCGACTTTGGACACCTAAAATATCAATTTATAGCATGTTTTAAGCCTGTATTTTAAAAACATTCTAGCACTGAGTAGGCATGTGCAGATTCCTTAAGGGACCCCAAAAAATTGAATTTTCGGAGTTTTGAGCCTGAATTTGAGATATAAACGGGTACAGAAGATACATGCACATATCGACTTTTTGCACTTAAAATATCGATTTTGAGCATGTTTTTGGTCTGTATCTTGAAAACATTCTCGTAAGGAGTAGGCATGTACAGATCACTTTTCGAACCCAAAAATATCGAATTTTCGGGTGTTTTGAACTTGAATTAGGGATATACACGTGTGCAGAAGATGCTTACACATATTGACTTTGGGCACATAAAATATCGATTTTCAGCATGTTTTGGGCCTGTATTTAAAAAACACTCTAACACGGAGTATGCACGTACAGATTGCTTCTGGGACCCAAAAATATGGAATTTTCGGGTGTTTTGAGCCTGAATTTGAGATATAAACGGGTACAGAAGATGCATGCACATATCGACTTTGGGCACCTAAAATATCGATTTTTATCATGTTTTGGGACTGTATTTTAAAAATACTCTAACACGGAGTAGACATGTACAGATCGCTTTTGGGACCCAAAAATATCGAATTTTCGGGTGTTTTGAGCCTGAATATGAGATATAAACGGGTACAGAAGATGCATGCACATATCGACTTTGGACACCTAAAATATCGATTTTTAGCATGTTTTGAGCCTATATTTTGAAAACATTCTAGCACTGAGAATGCATGTACAGATCGCTTAAGGGACCCACAAATATGGAATTTTCGGGTGTTTTGAGCCTGAAATTGAGATATAAACGGGTACAGAAGATGCATGCACATAACGACTTTTTGCACCTAAAATATCGATTTTGAGCATGTCTTGGGTTTGTATCTTAAAAAATTCTATCAAGAAGTAGGCATGTACAGATCGCTTCTGGGACCCAAAAATATCGAATTTTCGGGTGTTTTGAACCCTATTTTGGGATATAGACGGATACAGAAGATGCATGCACATATCGACTTTGGGCACCTAAAATATCGATTTTGAGCATGTTTTGGGCCTGTATTTTGAAAATACTCTAACACGGAGTAGGCATGTACAGATTGCTTCTGGGACCCAAAAATATCGAATTTTCGAGTGTTTTGAACCTGAATTTGGGATATAGACGGGTACAGAAGATGCATACACATATTGACTTTGGGCAGCTAAAATATCGATTTTCAGCATGTTTTAGGCCTGTAATTTGAAAATACTTTAACACGGAGTATGCATGAGACACATTGCTTTTGGGACCCAAAAATATCGAATATTCGGGAGTTTTGAGTCTGAATTTGAGATATAAACGGGTACAGAAGATGCATGCACATATCGACTTTGGGCACCCAAAATATCGATTTTGAGCATGTTTTAGGCCTGTATTTTGAAAATACTATAGCACGGCGTAGACATGTACAAATCGCTTCTGGGACACAAAAATTTTGATTTTTTTGGGTGTTTTGAGCCTGAATTTGAGATATAAACGGGTACAGAAGATGCATGCACATATCGACTTTGGCTCCCAAAATATCGATTTTTAGTATGTTTTCAGAGTATAATTTGAAAATATTCTAGCACTGAGTAGGCATGTACAGATCGCTTCTGGGACCCAAAAATATCGATTTTTTAGGTGTTTTGAGCCTGAATTTGGGATATAACCGGGTACAGAGGATGCATGCACATATCGACTTTTTGCACCTTAAATATCGATTTTGAGCATGTTTTGGGTCTGTATCTTGAAAAAATTCTAGCAAGGAGTAGGCATGTACAGATCGCTTCTGGGACCCAAAAATACCGAATTTTCTGGTGTTTTGAACCTGAATTTGGGATATAGACGGGTACAGAAGATGGATACTCATATTGACTTTGGGCACCTAATATATAGATTTTCAGCATGTTTTGGGCCTGTATCTTGAAAATACATTAACACGGAGTAGGCATGTACAGATCGCTTCTGGGACCCAAAAATATCGAATTTTCGGGTGTTTTGAGCCTGAATTTGTGATATAAACGGATACAGAAGATGCATGCACATATCGACTTTTTGCACCTAAAATATCGATTTTGAACATGTTTTGGGTCTGTATCTTGAAAATATTCTAGCAAGGAGTAGGCATGTACAGATCGCTTCTGGGACCTCAAATTATCGAATTTTGGGGTGTTTTGAACTTGAATTAGGGATATACACGTGTACAGAAGATGCATGCACATATCGACTTTGGGCACCTAAAATATCGATTTTTAGCATGTTTTGGGCCTGTATTTTAAAAATACTCTAACACGGAGTAGACATGTACAGATCGCTTTTGGGACCCAAAAATATCGAATTTTCGGGTGTTTTGAGCCTGAATATGAGATATAAACGGGTACAGAAGATGCATGCACATATCGACTTTGGACACCTAAAATATCGATTTTTAGCATGTTTTGAGCCTATATTTTGAAAACATTCTAGCACTGAGTATGCATGTACAGATCGCTTAAGGGACCCAAAAATATCGAATTTTCGGGTGTTTTGAGCCTGAATTTGAGATATAAACGGGTACAGAAGATGCATGCACATATCGACTTTGGGCACCTAAAATATCGATTTTTAGTATGTTTTGGGCCTGTATTTTAAAAATACTCTAACACGGAGTAGACATGTACAGATCGCTTTTGGGACCCAAAAATATCGAATTTTCGGGTGTTTTGAGCCTGAATATGAGATATAAACGGGTACAGAAGATGCATGCACATATCGACTTTGGACACCTAAAATATCGATTTTTAGCATGTTTTGAGCCTATATTTTGAAAACATTCTAGCACTGAGTATGCATGTACAGATCGCTTAAGGGACCCAAAAATATGGAATTTTCGGGTGTTTTGAGCCTGAATTTGAGATATAAACGGGTACAGAAGATGCATGCACATAACGACTTTTTGCACCTAAAATATCGATTTTGAGCATGTCTTGGGTTTGTATCTTAAAAAATTCTATCAAGAAGTAGGCATGTACAGATCGCTTCTGGGACCCAAAAATATCGAATTTTCGGGTGTTTTGAACCCTATTTTGGGATATAGACGGATACAGAAGATGCATGCACATATCGACTTTGGGCACCTAAAATATCGATTTTGAGCATGTTTTGGGCCTGTATTTTGAAAATACTCTAACACGGAGTAGGCATGTACAGATTGCTTCTGGGACCCAAAAATATCGAATTTTCGAGTGTTTTGAACCTGAATTTGGGATATAGACGGGTACAGAAGATGCATACACATATTGACTTTGGGCAGCTAAAATATCGATTTTCAGCATGTTTTAGGCCTGTAATTTGAAAATACTTTAACACGGAGTATGCATGTACACATTGCTTTTGGGACCCAAAAATATCGAATATTCGGGAGTTTTGAGTCTGAATTTGAGATATAAACGGGTACAGAAGATGCATGCACATATCGACTTTGGGCACCCAAAATATCGATTTTGAGCATGTTTTAGGCCTGTATTTTGAAAATACTATAGCACGGCGTAGACATGTACAAATCGCTTCTGGGACACAAAAATATCGAATTTTTTGGGTGTTTTGAGCCTGAATTTGAGATATAAACGGGTACAGAAGATGCATGCACATATCGACTTTGGCTCCCAAAATATCGATTTTTAGTATGTTTTCAGAGTATAATTTGAAAATATTCTAGCACTGAGTAGGCATGTACAGATCGCTTCTGGGACCCAAAAATATCAATTTTTTAGGTGTTTTGAGCCTGAATTTGGGATATAACCGGGTACAGAGGATGCATGCACATATCGACTTTTTGCACCTTAAATATCGATTTTGAGCATGTTTTGGGTCTGTATCTTGAAAAAATTCTAGCAAGGAGTAGGCATGTACAGATCGCTTCTGGGACCCAAAAATACCGAATTTTCTGGTGTTTTGAACCTGAATTTGGGATATAGACGGGTACAGAAGATGGATACTCATATTGACTTTGGGCACCTAATATATAGATTTTCAGCATGTTTTGGGCCTGTATCTTGAAAATACATTAACACGGAGTAGGCATGTACAGATCGCTTCTGGGACCCAAAAATATCGAATTTTCGGGTGTTTTGAGCCTGAATTTGTGATATAAACGGATACAGAAGATGCATGCACATATCGACTTTTTGCACCTAAAATATCGATTTTGAACATGTTTTGGGTCTGTATCTTGAAAATATTCTAGCAAGGAGTAGGCATGTACAGATCGCTTCTGGGACCCAGAAATATCGAATTTTCGGGTGTTTTGAACCTGATTTTGGGATATAGACGGATACAGAAGATGCATGCACATATCGACTTTGGGCACCTAAAATATCGATTTTGAGCATGTTTTGGGCCTGTATTTTGAAAATACTATAGCACGGCGTAGACATGTACAAATCGCTTCTGGGACACAAAAATATCGATTTTTGTGGGTGTTTTGAGCCTGAATTTGAGATATAAACGGGTACAGAAGATGCATGCACATATCGACTTTGGCACCCAAAATATCGATTTTTAGTATTTTTTCAGCGTATAATTTGAAAATATTCTAGCACTGAGTAGGCATGTACAGATCGCTTCTGGGACCCAAAAATATCGAATTTTCGGGGGTTTTGAGCCAGAATTTGGGATATAACCGGGTACAGAGGATGCATGCACATATCGACTTTTTGCACCTAAAATATCGATTTTGAGCATGTTTTGGGTCTGTATCTTGAAAAAATTCTAGCAAGGAGTAGGCATGTACAGATCGCTTCTGGGACCTCAAATTATCGAATTTTCGGGTGTTTTGAACTTGAATTAGGGATATACACGTGTACAGAAGATGCATGCACATATCGACTTTGGGCACCTAAAATATCGATTTTTAGCATGTTTTGGGCCTGTATTTTAAAAATACTCTAACACGGAGTAGACATGTACAGATCGCTTTTGGGACCCAAAAATATCGAATTTTCGGGTGTTTTGAGCCTGAATATGAGATATAAACGGGTACAGAAGATGCATGCACATATCGACTTTGGACACCTAAAATATCGATTTTTAGCATGTTTTGAGCCTATATTTTGAAAACATTCTAGCACTGAGTATGCATGTACAGATCGCTTAAGGGACCCAAAAATATCGAATTTTCGGGTGTTTTGAGCCTGAATTTGAGATATAAACGGGTACAGAAGATGCATGCACATATCGACTTTGGGCACCTAAAATATCGATTTTTAGCATGTTTTGGGCCTGTATTTTAAAAATACTCTAACACGGAGTAGACATGTACAGATCGCTTTTGGGACCCAAAAATATCGAATTTTCGGGTGTTTTGAGCCTGAATATGAGATATAAACGGGTACAGAAGATGCATGCACATATCGACTTTGGACACCTAAAATATCGATTTTTAGCATGTTTTGAGCCTATATTTTGAAAACATTCTAGCACTGAGTATGCATGTACAGATCGCTTAAGGGACCCAAAAATATGGAATTTTCGGGTGTTTTGAGCCTGAATTTGAGATATAAACGGGTACAGAAGATGCATGCACATAACGACTTTTTGCACCTAAAATATCGATTTTGAGCATGTCTTGGGTTTGTATCTTAAAAAATTCTATCAAGAAGTAGGCATGTACAGATCGCTTCTGGGACCCAAAAATATCGAATTTTCGGGTGTTTTGAACCCTATTTTGGGATATAGACGGATACAGAAGATGCATGCACATATCGACTTTGGGCACCTAAAATATCGATTTTGAGCATGTTTTGGGCCTGTATTTTGAAAATACTCTAACACGGAGTAGGCATGTACAGATTGCTTCTGGGACCCAAAAATATCGAATTTTCGAGTCTTTTGAACCTGAATTTGGGATATAGACGGGTACAGAAGATGCATACACATATTGACTTTGGGCAGCTAAAATATCGATTTTCAGCATGTTTTAGGCCTGTAATTTGAAAATACTTTAACACGGAGTATGCATGTACACATTGCTTTTGGGACCCAAAAATATCGAATATTCGGGAGTTTTGAGTCTGAATTTGAGATATAAACGGGTACAGAAGATGCATGCACATATCGACTTTGGGCACCCAAAATATCGATTTTGAGCATGTTTTAGGCCTGTATTTTGAAAATACTATAGCACGGCGTAGACATGTACAAATCGCTTCTGGGACACAAAAATATCGAATTTTTTGGGTGTTTTGAGCCTGAATTTGAGATATAAACGGGTACAGAAGATGCATGCACATATCGACTTTGGCTCCCAAAATATCGATTTTTAGTATGTTTTCAGAGTATAATTTGAAAATATTCTAGCACTGAGTAGGCATGTACAGATCGCTTCTGGGACCCAAAAATATCAATTTTTTAGGTGTTTTGAGCCTGAATTTGGGATATAACCGGGTACAGAGGATGCATGCACATATCGACTTTTTGCACCTTAAATATCGATTTTGAGCATGTTTTGGGTCTGTATCTTGAAAAAATTCTAGCAAGGAGTAGGCATGTACAGATCGCTTCTGGGACCCAAAAATACCGAATTTTCTGGTGTTTTGAACCTGAATTTGGGATATAGACGGGTACAGAAGATGGATACTCATATTGACTTTGGGCACCTAATATATAGATTTTCAGCATGTTTTGGGCCTGTATCTTGAAAATACATTAACACGGAGTAGGCATGTACAGATCGCTTCTGGGACCCAAAAATATCGAATTTTCGGGTGTTTTGAGCCTGAATTTGTGATATAAACGGATACAGAAGATGCATGCACATATCGACTTTTTGCACCTAAAATATCGATTTTGAACATGTTTTGGGTCTGTATCTTGAAAATATTCTAGCAAGGAGTAGGCATGTACAGATCGCTTCTGGGACCCAGAAATATCGAATTTTCGGGTGTTTTGAACCTGATTTTGGGATATAGACGGATACAGAAGATGCATGCACATATCGACTTTGGGCACCTAAAATATCGATTTTGAGCATGTTTTGGGCCTGTATTTTGAAAATACTATAGCACGGCGTAGACATGTACAAATCGCTTCTGGGACACAAAAATATCGATTTTTGTGGGTGTTTTGAGCCTGAATTTGAGATATAAACGGGTACAGAAGATGCATGCACATATCGACTTTGGCACCCAAAATATCGATTTTTAGTATTTTTTCAGCGTATAATTTGAAAATATTCTAGCACTGAGTAGGCATGTACAGATCGCTTCTGGGACCCAAAAATATCGAATTTTCGGGGGTTTTGAGCCAGAATTTGGGATATAACCGGGTACAGAGGATGCATGCACATATCGACTTTTTGCACCTAAAATATCGATTTTGAGCATGTTTTGGGTCTGTATCTTGAAAAAATTCTAGCAAGGAGTAGGCATGTACAGATCGCTTCTGGGACCCAAAAATACCGAATTTTCTGGTGTTTTGAACCTGAATTTGGGATATAGACGGGTACAGAAGATGCATACTCATATTGACTTTGGGCACTTAATATATAGATTGTCAGCATGTTTTGGGCCTGTATTTTGAAAATACATTAACACGGAGTAGGCATGTACAGATCGCTTCTGGGACCCAAAAATATCGAATTTTTGGGTGTTTTGAGCCTGAATTTGTGATATAAACGGATACAGAAGATGCACGCACTTAACTAGACTTTGGTCACCTAAAATATCGATTTATAGCATGTTTTAAGCCTGTATTTTAAAAACATTCTAGCACTGAGTAGGCATGTGCAGATTGCTTAAGGGACCCAAAAATATCGAATTTTCGGAGTTTTGAGCCTGAATTTGAGATATAAACGGGTACAGAAGATGCATGCATATATTGTCTTTGGACACCTAAAATATCGATTTTTAGCATGTTTTGAGCCTATATTTTGAAAACATTCTAGCACTGAGTATGCATGTATAGATCGCTCAAGGGACCCAAAAATATGGAATTTTCGGGTGTTTTGAGCCTGAATTTGATATATAAACGGGTACAGAAGATGCATGCACTTATCGACTTTTTGCACCTAAAATATCGATTTTGAGCATGTCTTGGGTTTGTATCTTAAAAAATTCTATCAAGAAGTAGGCATGTACAGATCGCTTCTGGGACAAAAAATATCGAATTTTCGAGTGTTTTGAACCTGAATTTGGGATATAGACGGGTACAGAAGATGCATGCACATATCGACTTTGGGCACCTTAAATATCGATTTTGAGCATGTTTTGGGCCTGTATTTTGAAAATACTATAGCACGGTGTAGACATGTACAGATCGCTTCTGGGACACAAAAATATCGATTTTTTGGGTATTTCGAGCCTGAATTTGAGATATAAACGGGTACAGAAGATGCATGCACATATCGACTTTGGACACCTAAAATATCGATTTTGAGCATGTTTTGGGTCTGTATCTTGAAAACATTCTAGCAAGGAATAGGCATGTAAAGATCACTTTTGGGACCCAAAAATATCGAATTTTCTGGTGCTTTGAACTTGAATTAGGGATATACACGTGTACAGAAGATGCATACATATATTGACTTTTGGCACATAAAATATCGATTTTCAGCATGTTTTGGGCCTGTATTTTAAAAACACTCTAACACGGAGTATGCACGTACAGATCGCTTCTGGGACCCAAAAATATTGAATTTTCGGGTGTTTTGAGCCTGAATTTGAGATATAAACCGGTACAGAAGATGCATGCACATATCGACTTTGGGCACCTAAAATATCGATTTTTAGCATGTTTTGGGCCTGTATTTAAAAAATACTCTAACTCGGAGTAGACATGTACAGATCGCTTTTGGGACCCAAAAATATCGAATTTTCGGGTGTTTTGAGCCTGAATTTTAGATATAAACGGGTACAGAAGATGCATGCACATATCGACTTTGGACACCTAAAATATCGATTTTTAGCATGTTTTGAGCCTATATTTTTGAAAACATTCTAGCACTGAGTATGCATGTACAGATCACTTAAGGGACCCAAAAATATCGAATTTTCAGGTGTTTTGAGCCTGAATTTGAGATATAAACGGGTACAGAAGATGCTTGCACATATCGACTTTTTGCACCTAAAATATCGATTTTGAGCATGTCTTGGGTTTGTATCATAAAAAATTCTAGCAAGGAGTAGGCATGTACAGATCGCTTCTGGCACCCAAAAATATCGAATTTTCGGGTGTTTTGAGCCTGAATTTGAGATATAAACGGGTACAGAAGATGCATGCACATTTCGACTTGTTGCACCTAAAATATCGATTTTGAGCATGTTTTGGGTCTGTATCTTGAAAATATTCTAGCAAGAAGTAGGCATGTACAGATTGCTCCTGTGACCCAAAAATATCGAATTTTCGAGTGTTTTGAACCTAAATTTGGGATATAGACGGGTACAGAAGATACATACACATATTAACTTTGTGCAGCTAAAATATAGATTTTCAGCATGTTTTAGGCCTGTATTTTGAAAATACTCTAACACGGAGTATGCACGTACAGATTGCTTCTGGGACAGAAAAATATGGAATTTTCGGGTGTTTTGAGCCTGAATTTGAGATATAAACGGGTACAGAAGATGCATGCACTTATCGACTTTGGACACCTAAAGTATCGATTTTGAGCAAGTTTTTGGTCTGTATCTTGAAAACATTCTAGCACTGAGTATGCATGTATAGATCGCTCAAGGGACCCAAAAATATGGAATTTTCGGGTGTTTTGAGCCTGAATTTGATATATAAACGGGTACAGAAGATGCATGCACTTATCGACTTTTTGCACCTAAAATATCGATTTTGAGCATGTCTTGGGTTTGTATCTTAAAAAATTCTATCAAGAAGTAGGCATGTACAGATCGCTTCTGGGACCCAAAAATATCGAATTTTCGAGTGTTTTGAACCTGAATTTGGGATATAGACGGGTACAGAGGATGCATGCACATATCGACTTTTTGCACCTAAAATATCGATTTTGAGCATGTTTTGGGTCTGTATCTTGAAAAAATTCTAGCAAGGAGTAGGCATGTACAGATCGCTTCTGGGACCCAAAAATACCGAATTTTCTGGTGTTTTGAACCTGAATTTGGGATATAGACGGGTACAGAAGATGCATACTCATATTGACTTTGGGCACTTAATATATAGATTGTCAGCATGTTTTGGGCCTGTATTTTGAAAATACATGAACACGGAGTAGGCATGTACAGATCGCTTCTGGGACCCAAAAATATCGAATTTTTGGGTGTTTTGAGCCTGAATTTGTGATATAAACGGATACAGAAGATGCACGCACTTAACTAGACTTTGGACACCTAAAATATCGATTTATAGCATGTTTTAAGCCTGTATTTTAAAAACATTCTAGCACTGAGTAGGCATGTGCAGATTGCTTAAGGGACCCAAAAATATCGAATTTTCGGAGTTTTGAGCCTGAATTTGAGATATAAACGGGTACAGAAGATGCATGCATATATTGTCTTTGGACACCTAAAATATCGATTTTTAGCATGTTTTGAGCCTATATTTTGAAAACATTCTAGCACTGAGTATGCATGTATAGATCGCTCAAGGGACCCAAAAATATGGAATTTTCGGGTGTTTTGAGCCTGAATTTGATATATAAACGGGTACAGAAGATGCATGCACTTATCGACTTTTTGCACCTAAAATATCGATTTTGAGCATGTCTTGGGTTTGTATCTTAAAAAATTCTATCAAGAAGTAGGCATGTACAGATCGCTTCTGGGACAAAAAATATCGAATTTTCGAGTGTTTTGAACCTGAATTTGGGATATAGACGGGTACAGAAGATGCATGCACATATCGACTTTGGGCACCTTAAATATCGATTTTGAGCATGTTTTGGGCCTGTATTTTGAAAATACTATAGCACGGTGTAGACATGTACAGATCGCTTCTGGGACACAAAAATATCGATTTTTTGGGTATTTCGAGCCTGAATTTGAGATATAAACGGGTACAGAAGATGCATGCACATATCGACTTTGGACACCTAAAATATCGATTTTGAGCATGTTTTGGGTCTGTATCTTGAAAACATTCTAGCAAGGAATAGGCATGTAAAGATCACTTTTGGGACCCAAAAATATCGAATTTTCTGGTGCTTTGAACTTGAATTAGGGATATACACGTGTACAGAAGATGCATACATATATTGACTTTTGGCACATAAAATATCGATTTTCAGCATGTTTTGGGCCTGTATTTTAAAAACACTCTAACACGGAGTATGCACGTACAGATCGCTTCTGGGACCCAAAAATATTGAATTTTCGGGTGTTTTGAGCCTGAATTAGAGATATAAACCGGTACAGAAGATGCATGCACATATCGACTTTGGGCACCTAAAATATCGATTTTTAGCATGTTTTGGGCCTGTATTTAAAAAATACTCTAACTCGGAGTAGACATGTACAGATCGCTTTTGGGACCCAAAAATATCGAATTTTCGGGTGTTTTGAGCCTGAATTTTAGATATAAACGGGTACAGAAGATGCATGCACATATCGACTTTGGACACCTAAAATATCGATTTTTAGCATGTTTTGAGCCTATATTTTTGAAAACATTCTAGCACTGAGTATGCATGTACAGATCACTTAAGGGACCCAAAAATATCGAATTTTCAGGTGTTTTGAGCCTGAATTTGAGATATAAACGGGTACAGAAGATGCTTGCACATATCGACTTTTTGCACCTAAAATATCGATTTTGAGCATGTCTTGGGTTTGTATCATAAAAAATTCTAGCAAGGAGTAGGCATGTACAGATCGCTTCTGGGACCCAAAAATATCGAATTTTCGGGTGTTTTGAGCCTGAATTTGAGATATAAACGGGTACAGAAGATGCATGCACATTTCGACTTGTTGCACCTAAAATATCGATTTTGAGCATGTTTTGGGTCTGTATCTTGAAAATATTCTAGCAAGAAGTAGGCATGTACAGATTGCTCCTGTGACCCAAAAATATCGAATTTTCGAGTGTTTTGAACCTAAATTTGGGATATAGACGGGTACAGAAGATACATACACATATTAACTTTGTGCAGCTAAAATATCGATTTTCAGCATGTTTTAGGCCTGTATTTTGAAAATACTCTAACACGGAGTATGCACGTACAGATTGCTTCTGGGACCCAAAAATATGGAATTTTCGGGTGTTTTGAGCCTGAATTTGAGATATAAACGGGTACAGAAGATGCATGCACTTATCGACTTTGGACACCTAAAGTATCGATTTTGAGCAAGTTTTTGGTCTGTATCTTGAAAACATTCTAGCACTGAGTATGCATGTATAGATCGCTCAAGGGACCCAAAAATATGGAATTTTCGGGTGTTTTGAGCCTGAATTTGATATATAAACGGGTACAGAAGATGCATGCACTTATCGACTTTTTGCACCTAAAATATCGATTTTGAGCATGTCTTGGGTTTGTATCTTAAAAAATTCTATCAAGAAGTAGGCATGTACAGATCGCTTCTGGGACCCAAAAATATCGAATTTTCGAGTGTTTTGAACCTGAATTTGGGATATAGACGGGTACAGAAGATGCATGCACATATCGACTTTGGGCACCTTAAATATCGATTTTGAGCATGTTTTGGGCCTGTATTTTGAAAATACTATAGCACGGTGTAGACATGTACAGATCGCTTCTGGGACACAAAAATATCGATTTTTTGGGTATTTCGAGCCTGAATTTGAGATATAAACGGGTACAGAAGATGCATGCACATATCGACTTTGGACACCTAAAATATCGATTTATAGCATGTTTTAAGCCTGTATTTTAAAAACATTCTAGCACTGACTAGGTATGTGCAGATTGCTTCTGGGACCCAAAAATATCGAATTTTCGGAGTTTTGAGCCTGAATTTGATATATAAACGGGTACAGAAGATGCATGCACATATCGACTTTTTGCACTTAAAATATCGATTTTGAGCATGTTTTGGGTCTGTATCTTGAAAACATTCTAGCAAGGAATAGGCATGTAAAGATCACTTTTGGGACCCAAAAATATCGAATTTTCTGGTGCTTTGAACTTGAATTAGGGATATACACGTGTACAGAAGATGCATACATATATTGACTTTTGGCACATAAAATATCGATTTTCAGCATGTTTTGGGCCTGTATTTTAAAAACACTCTAACACGGAGTATGCACGTACAGATCGCTTCTGGGACCCAAAAATATTGAATTTTCGGGTGTTTTGAGCCTGAATTTGAGATATAAACCGGTACAGAAGATGCATGCACATATCGACTTTGGGCACCTAAAATATCGATTTTTAGCATGTTTTGGGCCTGTATTTAAAAAATACTCTAACTCGGAGTAGACATGTACAGATCGCTTTTGGGACACAAAAATATCGAATTTTCGGGTGTTTTGAGCCTGAATTTTAGATATAAACGGGTACAGAAGATGCATGCACATATCGACTTTGGACACCTAAAATATCGATTTTTAGCATGTTTTGAGCCTATATTTTTGAAAACATTCTAGCACTAAGTATGCATGTACAGATCACTTAAGGGACCCAAAAATATCGAATTTTCAGGTGTTTTGAGCCTGAATTTGAGATATAAACGGGTACAGAAGATGCTTGCACATATCGACTTTTTGCACCTAAAATATCGATTTTGAGCATGTCTTGGGTTTGTATCATAAAAAATTCTAGCAAGGAGTAGGCATGTACAGATCGCTTCTGGGACCCAAAAATATCGAATTTTCGGGTGTTTTGAGCCTGAATTTGAGATATAAACGGGTACAGAAGATTCATGCACATTTCGACTTGTTGCACCTAAAATATCGATTTTGAGCATGTTTTGGGTCTGTATCTTGAAAATATTCTAGCAAGAAGTAGGCATGTACAGATTGCTCCTGTGACCCAAAAATATCGAATTTTCGAGTGTTTTGAACCTAAATTTGGGATATAGACGGGTACAGAAGATACATACACATATTAACTTTGTGCAGCTAAAATATCGATTTTCAGCATGTTTTAGGCCTGTATTTTGAAAATACTCTAACACGGAGTATGCACGTACAGATTGCTTCTGGGACCCAAAAATATGGAATTTTCGGGTGTTTTGAGCCTGAATTTGAGATATAAACGGGTACAGAAGATGCATGCACTTATCGACTTTGGACACCTAAAGTAACGATTTTGAGCAAGTTTTTGGTCTGTATCTTGAAAACATTCTAGCAAGGAGTAGGCATGTACAGATCACTTTTGGAACCCAAAAATATCGAATTTTCGGGTGTTTTGAACTTGAATTAGGGATATAGACGGGTACAGAAGATACATACACATATTAACTTTGTGCAGCTAAAATATCGATTTTCAGCATGTTTTAGGCCTGTATTTTGAAAATACTCTAACACGGAGTATGCACGTACAGATTGCTTCTGGGACCCAAAAATATGGAATTTTCGGGTGTTTTGAGCCTGAATTTGAGATATAAACGGGTACAGAAGATGCATGCACTTATCGACTTTGGACACCTAAAGTATCGATTTTGAGCAAGTTTTTGGTCTGTATCTTGAAAACATTCTAGCACTGAGTATGCATGTATAGATCGCTCAAGGGACCCAAAAATATGGAATTTTCGGGTGTTTTGAGCCTGAATTTGATATATAAACGGGTACAGAAGATGCATGCACTTATCGACTTTTTGCACCTAAAATATCGATTTTGAGCATGTCTTGGGTTTGTATCTTAAAAAATTCTATCAAGAAGTAGGCATGTACAGATCGCTTCTGGGATCCAAAAATACCGAATTTTCTGGTGTTTTGAACCTGAATTTGGGATATAGACGGGTACAGAAGATGCATACTCATATTGACTTTGGGCACTTAATATATAGATTGTCAGCATGTTTTGGGCCTGTATTTTGAAAATACATTAACACGGAGTAGGCATGTACAGATCGCTTCTGGGACCCAAAAATATCGAATTTTTGGGTGTTTTGAGCCTGAATTTGTGATATAAACGTATACAGAAGATGCACGCACTTAACTAGACTTTGGACACCTAAAATATCGATTTATAGCATGTTTTAAGCCTGTATTTTAAAAACATTCTAGCACTGAGTAGGCATGTGCAGATTGCTTAAGGGACCCAAAAATATCGAATTTTCGGAGTTTTGAGCCTGAATTTGAGATATAAACGGGTACAGAAGATGCATGCATATATTGTCTTTGGACACCTAAAATATCGATTTTTAGCATGTTTTGAGCCTATATTTTGAAAACATTCTAGCACTGAGTATGCATGTATAGATCGCTCAAGGGACCCAAAAATATGGAATTTTCGGGTGTTTTGAGCCTGAATTTGATATATAAACGGGTACAGAAGATGCATGCACTTATCGACTTTTTGCACCTAAAATATCGATTTTGAGCATGTCTTGGGTTTGTATCTTAAAAAATTCTATCAAGAAGTAGGCATGTACAGATCGCTTCTGGGACAAAAAATATCGAATTTTCGAGTGTTTTGAACCTGAATTTGGGATATAGACGGGTACAGAAGATGCATGCACATATCGACTTTGGGCACCTTAAATATCGATTTTGAGCATGTTTTGGGCCTGTATTTTGAAAATACTATAGCACGGTGTAGACATGTACAGATCGCTTCTGGGACACAAAAATATCGATTTTTTGGGTATTTCGAGCCTGAATTTGAGATATAAACGGGTACAGAAGATGCATGCACATATCGACTTTGGACACCTAAAATATCGATTTTGAGCATGTTTTGGGTCTGTATCTTGAAAACATTCTAGCAAGGAATAGGCATGTAAAGATCACTTTTGGGACCCAAAAATATCGAATTTTCTGGTGCTTTGAACTTGAATTAGGGATATACACGTGTACAGAAGATGCATACATATATTGACTTTTGGCACATAAAATATCGATTTTCAGCATGTTTTGGGCCTGTATTTTAAAAACACTCTAACACGGAGTATGCACGTACAGATTGCTTCTGGGACCCAAAAATATGGAATTTTCGGGTGTTTTGAGCCTGAATTTGAGATATAAACGGGTACAGAAGATGCATGCACTTATCGACTTTGGACACCTAAAGTATCGATTTTGAGCAAGTTTTTGGTCTGTATCTTGAAAACATTCTAGCACTGAGTATGCATGTATAGATCGCTCAAGGGACCCAAAAATATGGAATTTTCGGGTGTTTTGAGCCTGAATTTGATATATAAACGGGTACAGAAGATGCATGCACTTATCGACTTTTTGCACCTAAAATATCGATTTTGAGCATGTCTTGGGTTTGTATCTTAAAAAATTCTATCAAGAAGTAGGCATGTACAGATCGCTTCTGGGACCCAAAAATATCGAATTTTCGAGTGTTTTGAACCTGAATTTGGGATATAGACGGGTACAGAAGATGCATGCACATATCGACTTTGGGCACCTTAAATATCGATTTTGAGCATGTTTTGGGCCTGTATTTTGAAAATACTATAGCACGGTGTAGACATGTACAGATCGCTTCTGGGACACAAAAATATCGATTTTTTGGGTATTTCGAGCCTGAATTTGAGATATAAACGGGTACAGAAGATGCATGCACATATCGACTTTGGACACCTAAAATATCGATTTATAGCATGTTTTAAGCCTGTATTTTAAAAACATTCTAGCACTGACTAGGTATGTGCAGATTGCTTCTGGGACCCAAAAATATCAAATTTTCGGAGTTTTGAGCCTGAATTTGATATATAAACGGGTACAGAAGATGCATGCACATATCGACTTTTTGCACTTAAAATATCGATTTTGAGCATGTTTTGGGTCTGTATCTTGAAAACATTCTAGCAAGGAATAGGCATGTAAAGATCACTTTTGGGACCCAAAAATATCGAATTTTCTGGTGCTTTGAACTTGAATTAGGGATATACACGTGTACAGAAGATGCATACATATATTGACTTTTGGCACATAAAATATCGATTTTCAGCATGTTTTGGGCCTGTATTTTAAAAACACTCTAACACGGAGTATGCACGTACAGATCGCTTCTGGGACCCAAAAATATTGAATTTTCGGGTGTTTTGAGCCTGAATTTGAGATATAAACCGGTACAGAAGATGCATGCACATATCGACTTTGGGCACCTAAAATATCGATTTTTAGCATGTTTTGGGCCTGTATTTAAAAAATACTCTAACTCGGAGTAGACATGTACAGATCGCTTTTGGGACCCAAAAATATCGAATTTTCGGGTGTTTTGAGCCTGAATTTTAGATATAAACGGGTACAGAAGATGCATGCACATATCGACTTTGGACACCTAAAATATCGATTTTTAGCATGTTTTGAGCCTATATTTTTGAAAACATTCTAGCACTAAGTATGCATGTACAGATCACTTAAGGGACCCAAAAATATCGAATTTTCAGGTGTTTTGAGCCTGAATTTGAGATATAAACGGGTACAGAAGATGCTTGCACATATCGACTTTTTGCACCTAAAATATCGATTTTGAGCATGTCTTGGGTTTGTATCATAAAAAATTCTAGCAAGGAGTAGGCATGTACAGATCGCTTCTGGGACCCAAAAATATCGAATTTTCGGGTGTTTTGAGCCTGAATTTGAGATATAAACGGGTACAGAAGATTCATGCACATTTCGACTTGTTGCACCTAAAATATCGATTTTGAGCATGTTTTGGGTCTGTATCTTGAAAATATTCTAGCAAGAAGTAGGCATGTACAGATTGCTCCTGTGACCCAAAAATATCGAATTTTCGAGTGTTTTGAACCTAAATTTGGGATATAGACGGGTACAGAAGATACATACACATATTAACTTTGTGCAGCTAAAATATCGATTTTCAGCATGTTTTAGGCCTGTATTTTGAAAATACTCTAACACGGAGTATGCACGTACAGATTGCTTCTGGGACCCAAAAATATGGAATTTTCGGGTGTTTTGAGCCTGAATTTGAGATATAAACGGGTACAGAAGATGCATGCACTTATCGACTTTGGACACCTAAAGTAACGATTTTGAGCAAGTTTTTGGTCTGTATCTTGAAAACATTCTAGCAAGGAGTAGGCATGTACAGATCACTTTTGGAACCCAAAAATATCGAATTTTCGGGTGTTTTGAACTTGAATTAGGGATATACACGTGTACAGAAGATGCTTACACATATTGAGTTTGGGCACATAAAATATCGATTTTCAGCATGTTTTGGGCCTGTATTTTAAAAACACTCTAACACGGAGTATGCACGTACAGATTGCTTCTGGGACCCAAAAATATGGAATTTTCGGGTGTTTTGAGCCTGAATTTGAGATATAAACGGGTACAGAAGATGCATGCACATATCGACTTTGGGCACCTAAAATATCGATTTTTAGCATGTTTTGGGCCTGTATTTTAAAAATACTCTAACACGGAGTAGACATGTACAGATCGCTTTTGGGACCCAAAAATATTGAATTTTCGGGTGTTTTGAGCCTGAATTTGAGATATAAACGGGTACAGAAGATGCATGCACATATCGACTTTGGACACCTAAAATATCGATTTTTAGCATGTTTTGAGCCTATATTTTGAAAACATTCTAGCACTGAGTATGCATGTACAGATCGCTTCTGGGACCCAAAAATATCGAATTTTCGGGTGTTTTGAACCTGAATTTTGGATATAGACGGATACAGAAGATGCATGCTCATATCGACTTAGGGCACCTAAAATATCGATTATGAGCATGTTTTGGGCCTGTATTTTGAAAATACTCTAACACGTAGTATGCATGTACACATTGCTTTTGGGACCCAAAAATATCGAATATTCGGGTGTTTTGAGTCTGAATTTGAGATATAAACGGGTACAGAAGATGCATGCACATATCGACTTTGAGCACCCAAAATATCGATTTTGAGCATGTTTTGGGCCTGTATTTTTAAAATACTCTAACACTGAGTAGACACGTACAGATCGCTTCTGGAACCCAAATAAATCGAATTTTAGGGTGTTCTGAGCCTGAATTTGAGATATGAACGGGTACAGAAGATGCATGACCTTATCGACTTTGGGCACCTAAAATATCGATTTTGAGCATGTTTTGGGCCTGTATTTTGAAAATACTATAGCACGGCGTAGACATGTACAAATTGTTTCTGGGACACAAAAATATCGATTTTTTTGGGTGTTTTGAGCCTCAATTTGAGATATAAACGGGTACAGAAGATGGATGCACATATCGACTTTGGCACCCAAAATATCGATTTTTAGTATGTTTTCAGCGTATAATTTGAAAATATTCTAGCACTGAGTAGGCATGTACAGATCGCTTCTGGGACCCAAAAATATCGAATTTTCGAGGGTTTTGAAACAGAATTTTGGATATAACCGGGTACAGAGGATGCATGCACATATCTACTTTTTGCACCTAATATATCGATTTTGAGCATGTTTTGGGTCTGTTTCTTGAAAAAATTCTAGCAAGGAGTACGCATGTACAGATCGCTTCTGGGACCCAAAAATACCGAATTTTCTGGTGTTTTGAACCTGAATTTGGGATATAGACGGGTACAGAAGATGCATACTCATATTGACTTTGGGCACCTAATATATAGATTTTCAGCATGTTTTGGGCCTGTATTTTGAAAATACATTAACACTGAGTAGGCATGTACAGATTGCTTCTGGGACCCAAAAATATTGAATTTTCGGGTGTTTTGAGCCTGAATTTGTGATATAAACGGAGACAGAAGATAAATGTACATATCGACTTTGGGCACCTAAAATATCGATTTTGAGCATGTTTTGGGCCGGTTTTTTGAAAATACTCTAACACGGAGTAGGCATGTACAGATCGTTTCTGGGACACAAAAATATCGATGTTTCGGGTGTTTTGAGCCTGAATTTGAGATATAAACGGGTACAGAAGATGCATGCACTTAACGACTTTGGACACCTAAAATATCGATTTATAGCATGTTTTAAGCCTGTATTTTAAAAACATTCTAGCACTGAGTAGGCATGTGCAGATTGCTTAAGGGACCCAAAAATATCGAATTTTCGGTGTTTTGAGCCTGAATTTGAGATATAAACGGGTACAGAAGATGCATACACATATCGACTTTTTGCACTTAAAATATCGATTTTGAGCATGTTTTTGGTCTGTATCTTGAAAACATTCTAACACGGAGTATGCACCTACAGATTGCTTCTGAGACCCAAAAATATGGAATTTTCGGGGGGTTTTGAGCCTGAATTTGAGATATAAACGGGTACAGAAGATGCATGCACTTATCGACTTTGGACACCTAAAATATCGATTTTGAGCATGTTTTGGGTCTGTATCTTGAAAACATTCTAGCAAGGAGTAGGCATGTACAGATCGCTTTTGGAACCCAAAAATATCGAATTTTTGGGTTTTTTGAACTTGAATTAGGGATATACACGTGTACAGAAGATGCTTACACATATTGACTTTGGGCACTTAAAATATCGATTTTCAGCATGTTTTGGGCCTGTATTTTAAAAACACTCTAACACGGAGTATTCACGTACAGATTGCTTCTGGGACCCAAAAATATCGATTTTTAGGGTGTTTTGAGCCTGAATTTGAGATATAAACGGGTACAGAAGATGCATGCACATTTCGACTTTTTGCACCTAAAATATCGATTTTGAGCATGTTTTGGGTCTGTATTTTGAAAACATTCTAGCAAGAAGTAGGCATGTACTGATTGCTTCTGGGACCGAAAAATATCGAATTTTCGAGTGTTTTGAACCTGAATTTGGGATATAGACGGGTACAGAAGATGCATACACATATTGACTTTGGGCAGCTAAAATATCGATTTTCAGCATGTTTTAGGCCTGTAAATTGAAAATACTCTAACACGGAGTATGCATGTACATATTGCTTTTGGGACCCAAAAATATCGAATATTCGGGTGTTTTAAGTCTGAATTTGAGATATAAACGGGTACAGAAGATGCATGCACATATCGACTTTGGGCACCCAAAATATCGATTTTGAGCATGTTTTGGGCCTGTATTTTTAAAATACTCTAACACTGAGTAGACACGTACAGATCGCTTCTGGAACCCAAATAAATCTAATTTTAGGGTGTTCTGAGCCTGAATTTGAGATATGAACGGGTACAGAAGATGCTTACACATATTGACTTTGGGCACATAAAATATCGATTTTCAGCATGTTTTGGGCCTGTATTTTAAAAACACTCTAACAAGGAGTATGCACGTACAGATTGCTTCTGGGACCCAAAAATATGGAGTTTTCGGTTGTTTTGAGCCTAAATTTGAGATAGAAACGGGTACAGAAGATGCATGCACATATCGACTTTGGGCACCTAAAATATCGATTTTTAGCATGTTTTGGGTCTGTATTTTAAAAATACTCTAACACGGAGTAGACATGTACAGATCGCTTTTGGGACCCAAAAATATCGAATTTTCGGGTGTTTTGAGCCTGAATTTTAGATATAAACGGGTACAGAAGATGCATGCACTTAACGACTTTGGATACCTAAAATATCGATTTATAGCATGTTTTAAGCCTGTATTTTAAAAACATTCTAGCACTGAGTAGGCATGTGCAGATTGCATAAGGGACCCAAAAATATCGAATTTGCGGAGTTTTGAGCCTAAATTTGAGATATAAACGGGTACTGAAGATGCATGCACATATCGACTTTTTGCACTTAAAATATCGATTTTGAGCATGTTTTTGGTCTGTATCTTGAAAACATTCTAACACGGAGTATGCACGTACAGATTGCTTCAGGGACCCAAAAATATGGAATTTTCGGGGGGTTTTGAGCCTGAATTTGCGATATAAACGGGTACAGAAGATGCATGCACATATCGACTTTGGGCACCTAAAATATCGATTTTTAGCATGTTTTGAGCCTATATTTTGAAAACATTCTAGCACTGAGTATGCATGTACAGATCGCATTAGGGACCCAAAAATATGGAATTTTCGGGTGTTTTGAGCCTGAATTTGAGATATAAACGGGTACAGAAGATGCAAGCACATATCGACTTTTTGCACCTAAAATATCGATTTTGAGCATGTCTTGGGTTTGTATCTTAAAAAATTCTATCAAGAAGTAGGCATATACAGATCGATTCTGGGACCCAAAAATATCTAATTTTCGGGGGTTTTGAACCTGAATTTGGGATATAGACGGATACAGAAGATGCATGCACATATCGACTTTGGGCAGCTAAAATATCGATTTTCAGCATGTTTTAGGCCTGTAATTTGAAAATACTCTAACACGTAGTATGCATGTACACATTGCTTTTGGGACCCAAAAATATCGATTATTCGGGTGTTTTGAGTCTGAATTTGAGATATAAACGGGTACAGAAGATGCATGCACATATCGACTTTGGGCACCCAAAATATCGATTTTGAGCATGTTTTGGGCCTGTATTTTTAAAATACTCTAACACTGAGTAGACACGTACAGATCGCTTCTGGAACCCAAATAAATCGAATTTTAGGGTGTTCTGAGCCTGAATTTGAGATATGAACGGGTACAAAAGATGCATGCACTTATCGACTTTGGGCACCTAAAATATCAATTTTGAGCATGTTTTGGGCCTGTATTTTGAAAATACTATAGCACGGCGTAGACATGTACAAATTGCTTCTGGGACACAAAAATATAGATTTTTTTGGGTGTTTTGAGCCTGAATTTGAGATATAAACGGGTACAGAAGATGCATGCACATATCGACTTTGGCACCCAAAATATCGATTTTTAGTATGTTCTCAGAGTATAATTTGAAAATATTCTAGCACTGAGTAGGCATGTACAGATCGCTTCTGGGACCCAAAAATATCGAATTTTCGGGGGCTTTGAGCCAGAATTTGGGATATAACCGGGTACAGAGGATGCATGCACATATCTACTATTTGCACCTAAAATATCGATTTTGAGCATGTTTTGGGTCTGTATCTTGAATAAATTCTAGCAAGGAGTACGCATGTACAGATCGCTTCTGGGACCCAAAAATACCGAATTTTCTGGTGTTTTGAACCTGAATTTGGGATATAGACGGGTACAGAAGATGCATACTCATATTGACTTTGGGTACCTAATATATAGATTTTCAGCATGTTTTGGGCCTGTATTTTGAAAATACATTAACACGGAGTAGGCATGTACAGATCGCTTCTGGGACCCAAAAATATCGAATTTTCGGGTGTTTTGAGCCTGAATTTGTGATATAAACGGATACAGAAGATGCATGTAAATATCGACTTTGGGCACCTAAAATATCGATTTTGAGCATGTTTTGGGCCGGTATTTTGAAAATACTCTAACACGGAGTAGGCATGTACAGATCGTTTCTGGGACACAAAAATATCGATGTTTCGGGTGTTTTGAGCCTGAATTTGAGATATAAACGGCTACAGAAGATGCATGCACTTAACGACTTTGGATACCTAAAATATCGATTTATAGCATGTTTTAAGCCTGTATTTTAAAAACATTCTAGCACTGAGTAGGCATGTGCAGATTGCATAAGGGACCCAAAAATATCGAATTTGCGGAGTTTTGAGCCTAAATTTGAGATATAAACGGGTACTGAAGATGCATGCACATATCGACTTTTTGCACTTAAAATATCGATTTTGAGCATGTTTTTGGTCTGTATCTTGAAAACATTCTAACACGGAGTATGCACGTACAGATTGCTTCAGGGACCCAAAAATATGGAATTTTCGGGGGGTTTTGAGCCTGAATTTGCGATATAAACGGGTACAGAAGATGCATGCACATATCGACTTTGGGCACCTAAAATATCGATTTTTAGCATGTTTTGGGCCTGTATTTTAAAAATACTCTAACACGGAGTATGCACCTACAGATTGCTTCTGGGACCCAAAAATATGGAATTTTCGGGTGTTTTGAGCCTGAATTTGAGATATAAACGGGTACAGAAGATGCATGCACATATCGACTTTTTGCACCTAAAATATCGATTTTGAGCATGTCTTGGGTTTGTATCTTAAAAAATTCTATCAAGAAGTAGGCATATACAGATCGCTTCTGGGACCCAAAAATATCTAATTTTCGGGGGTTTTGAACCTGAATTTGGGATATAGACGGATACAGAAGATGCATGCACATATCGACTTTGGGCAGCTAAAATATCGATTTTCAGCATGTTTTAGGCCTGTAATTTGAAAATACTCTAACACGTAGTATGCATGTACACATTGCTTTTGGGACCCAAAAATATCGAATATTCGGGTGTTTTGAGTCTGAATTTGAGATATAAACGGGTACAGAAGATGCATGCACATATCGACTTTGGGCACCCAAAATATCGATTTTGAGCATGTTTTGGGCCTGTATTTTTAAAATACTCTAACACTGAGTAGACACGTACAGATCGCTTCTGGAACCCAAATAAATCGAATTTTAGGGTGTTCTGAGCCTGAATTTGAGATATGAACGGGTACAAAAGATGCATGCACTTATCGACTTTGGGCACCTAAAATATCAATTTTGAGCATGTTTTGGGCCTGTATTTTGAAAATACTATAGCACGGCGTAGACATGTACAAATTGCTTCTGGGACACAAAAATATAGATTTTTTTGGGTGTTTTGAGCCTGAATTTTAGATATAAACGGGTACAGAAGATGCATGCACATATCGACTTCGGCACCCAAAATATCGATTTTTAGTATGTTCTTAGCGTATAATTTGAAAATATTCTAGCACTGAGTAGGCATGTACAGATCGCTTCTGGGACCCAAAAATATCGAATTTTCGGGGGCTTTGAGCCAGAATTTGGGATATAACCGGGTACAGAGGATGCATGCACATATCTACTATTTGCACCTAAAATATCGATTTTGAGCATGTTTTGGGTCTGTATCTTGAAAAAATTCTAGCAAGGAGTACGCATGTACAGATCGCTTCTGGGACCCAAAAATACCGAATTTTCAGGTGTTTTGAACCTGAATTTGGGATATAGACGGGTACAGAAGATGCATACTCATATTGACTTTGGGCACCTAATATATAGATTTTCAGCATGTTTTGGGCCTGTATTTTGAAAATACATTAACACGGAGTAGGCATGTACAGATCGCTTCTGGGACCCAAAAATATCGAATTTTCGGGTGTTTTGAGCCTGAATTTGTGATATAAACGGATACAGAAGATGCATGTAAATATCGACTTTGGGCACCTAAAATATCGATTTTGAGCATGTTTTGGGCCGGTATTTTGAAAATACTCTAACACGGAGTAGGCATGTACAGATCGTTTCTGGGACACAAAAATATCGATGTTTCGGGTGTTTTGAGCCTGAATTTGAGATATAAACAGCTACAGAAGATGCATGCACTTAACGACTTTGGATACCTAAAATATCGATTTATAGCATGTTTTAAGCCTGTATTTTAAAAACATTCTAGCACTGAGTAGGCATGTGCAGATTGCATAAGGGACCCAAAAATATCGAATTTTCGGAGTTTTGAGCCTAAATTTGAGATATAAACGGGTACTGAAGATGCATGCACATATCGACTTTTTGCACTTAAAATATCGATTTTGAGCATGTTTTTGGTCTGTCTCTTGAAAACATTCTAACACGGAGTATGCACGTACAGATTGCTTCAGGGACCCAAAAATATGGAATTTTCGGGGGGTTTTGAGCCTGAATTTGCGATATAAACGGGTACAGAAGATGCATGCACATATCGACTTTGGGCACCTAAAATATCGATTTTTAGCATGTTTTGGGCCTGTATTTTAAAAATACTCTAACACGGAGTATGCACCTACAGATTGCTTCTGGGACCCAAAAATATGGAATTTTCGGGTGTTTTGAGCCTGAATTTGAGAAATAAACGGGTACAGAAGATGCATGCACTTATCGACTTTGGACACCTAAAATATCGATTTTGACCATGTTTTTGGTCTGTATCTTGAAAACATTCTAGCAAGGAGTAGGCATGTACAGATCGCTTTTGAAACCCAAAAAAAAAATTTTTTCGGGTGTTTTGAACTTGAATTAGGGATATACACGTGTACAGAAGATGCTTACACATATTGACTTTAGGCACTTAAAATATCGATTTTCAGCATGTTTTAGGCCTGTATTTTAAAAACACTCTAACACGGAGTATGCACGTACAGATTGCTTCTGGGACCCAAAAATATGGAATTTTCGGGTGATTTGAGCCTGAATTTGAGATATAAACGGGTACAAAAGATGCATGCACATATCGACTTTTTGCACCTAAAATATCGATTTTTAGCATGTTTTGAGCCTATATTTTGAAAACATTCTAGCACTGAGTATGCATGTACATATCGCTTAAGGGACCCAAAAATATGGAATTTTCGGGTGTTTTGAGCCTGAATTTGAGATATAAACGGGTACAGAAGATGCATGCACATATCGACTTTTTGCACCTAAAATATCGATTTTAAGCATGTCTTCGGTTTGTATCTTAAAAAATTCTATCAAGAAGTAGGCATGTACAGCTCGCTTCTGGGACCCAAAAATCTCGAATTTTCGGGCGTTTTGAACCTGAATTTCGGATATACACGGATACAGAAGATGCATGCACATATCGACTTTGGGCACCTAAAATATCGATTTTGAGCATGTTTTGGGCCTGTATTTGGAAAATACTCTAACACGGAGTAGGCATGTACAGATGGCTTCAGGGACCCAAAAATATCGAATTTTCGGGTGTTTTGAGCCTGAATTTGAGATATAAACGGGTACAGAAGATGCATGCACATTTCGACTTTTTGCACCTAAAATATCGATTTTGAGCATGTTTTGGGTCTGTATTTTGAAAACATTCTAGCAAGAAGTAGGCATGTACAGATTGCTTCTGGGACCCAAAAATATCGAATTTTCAAGTGTTTTGAACCTGAATTTGGGATATAGACGGGTACAGAAGATGCATACACATATTGACTTTGGGCAGCTAAAATATCGATTTTCAGCATGTTTTAGGCCTGTAATTTGAAAATACTCTAACACGGAGTAGGCATGTACACATTGCTTTTGGGACCCAAAAATATCGAATATTCGGGTGTTTTGAGCCTGAATTTGAGATATAAACGGGTACAGAAGATGCATGCACATTTTAACTTTTTGCACCTAAAATATCGATTTTGAGCATGTTTTGGGTCTGTATTTTGAAAACATTCTAGCAAGAAGTAGGCATGTACTGATTGCTTCTGGGACCCAAAAATATCGAATTTTCTAGTGTTTTGAACCTGAATTTGGGATATAGACGGGTACAGAAGATGCATACACATATTGACTTTGGGCAGCTAAAATATCGATTTTCAGCATGTTTTAGGCCTGTAATTTGAAAATACTCTAACACGGAGTATGCATGTACACATTGCTTTTGGGACCCAAAAATATCGAATATTCGGGTGTTTTAAGTCTGAATTTGAGATATAAACGGGTACAGAAGATGCATGCACATATCGACTTTGGGCACCCAAAATATCGATTTTGAGCATGTTTTATGCCTGTATTTTTAAAATACTCTAACACTGACTAGACACGTACAGATCGCTTCTGGAACCCAAATAAATCGAATTTTAGGGTGTTCTGAGCCTGAATTTGAGATATGAACGGGTACAGAAGATGCATGCACATATCGACTTTGGGCACCTAAAATATCGATTTTGAGCATGTTTTGGGCCTGTATTTTGAAAATACTATAGCACGGCGTAGACATGTACAAATCGCTTCTGGGACACAAAAATATCGATTTTTTTGGGTGTTTTGAGCCTGAATTTGAGATATAAACGGGTACAGAAGATGCATGCACATATCGACTTTGGGCACCCAAAATATCGATTTTGAGCATGGTCTGGGCCTGTATTTTAAAAATACTCTAACACGGAGTAGACATGTACAGATCGCTTTTGGGACCCAAAAATATCGAATTTTCGGGTGTTTTGAGCCTAAATTTGAGATATAAACGGGTACAGAAGATGCATGCACATATCGACTTTTTGCACCTAAAATATCGATTTTAAGCATGTTTTCGGTTTGTATCTTAAAAAATTCTATCAAGAAGTAGGCATGTACAGATCGCTTCTGGGACCCAGAAATCTCGAATTTTCGGGTGTTTTGAACCTGAATTTCGGATATAGACGGATACAGAAGATGCATGCACATATCGACTTTGGGCACCTAAAATATCGATTTTGAGCATGTTTTGGGCCTGTATTTTGAAAATACTCTAACACGGAGTAGGCATGTACAGATGGCTTCGGGGACCCAAAAATATCGATTTTTCGGGTGTTTTGAGCCTGAATTTGAGATATAAACGGGTACAGAAGATGCATGCACATTTCGACTTTTTGCACCTAAAATATCGATTTTGAGCATGTTTTGGGTCTGTATTTTGAAAACATTCTAGCAAGAAGTAGGCATGTACTGATTGGTTCTGGGACCCAAAAATATCGAATTTTCGAGTGTTTTGAACCTGAATTTGGGATATAGACGGGTACAGAAGATGCAAACACATATTGACTTTGGGCAGCTAAAATATCGATTTTCAGCATGTTTTAGGCCTGTAATTTAAAAATACTCTAACACGGAGTATGCATGTACACATTGCTTTTGGGACCCAAAAATATCGAATATTCGGGTGTTTTAAGTCTGAATTTGAGATATAAACGGGTACAGAAGATGCATGCACATATCGACTTTGGGCACCCAAAATATCGATTTTGAGCATGTTTTGGGCCTGTATTTTTAAAATACTCTAACACTGAGTAGACACGTACAGATCGCTTCTGGAACCCAAATAAATCGAATTTTAGGGTGTTCTGAGCCTGAATTTGAGATATGAACGGGTACAGAAGATGCATGCACATATCGACTTTGGGCACCTAAAATATCGATTTTGAGCATGTTTTGGGCCTGTATTTTGAAAATACTATAGCACGGCGTAGACATGTACAAATCGCTTCTGGGACACAAAAATATCGATTTTTTTGGGTGTTTTGAGCCTGAATTTGAGATATAAACGGGTACAGAAGATGCATGCACATATCGACTTTGGGCACCCAAAATATCGATTTTGAGCATGGTCTGGGCCTGTATTTTAAAAATACTCTAACACGGAGTAGACATGTACAGATCGCTTTTGGGACCCAAAAATATCGAATTTTCGGGTGTTTTGAGCCTAAATTTGAGATATAAACGGGTACAGAAGATGCATGCACATATCGACTTTTTGCACCTAAAATATCGATTTTAAGCATGTTTTCGGTTTGTATCTTAAGAAATTCTATCAAGAAGTAGGCATGTACAGATCGCTTCTGGGACCCAGAAATCTCGAATTTTCGGGTGTTTTGAACCTGAATTTCGGATATAGACGGATACAGAAGATGCATGCACATATCGACTTTGGGCACCTAAAATATCGATTTTGAGCATGTTTTGGGCCTGTATTTTGAAAATACTCTAACACGGAGTAGGCATGTACAGATGGCTTCGGGGACCCAAAAATATCGATTTTTCGGGTGTTTTGAGCCTGAATTTGAGATATAAACGGGTACAGAAGATGCATGCACATTTCGACTTTTTGCACCTAAAATATCGATTTTGAGCATGTTTTGGGTCTGTATTTTGAAAACATTCTAGCAAGAAGTAGGCATGTACTGATTGGTTCTGGGACCCAAAAATATCGAATTTTCGAGTGTTTTGAACCTGAATTTGGGATATAGACGGGTACAGAAGATGCAAACACATATTGACTTTGGGCAGCTAAAATATCGATTTTCAGCATGTTTTAGGCCTGTAATTTAAAAATACTCTAACACGGAGTATGCATGTACACATTGCTTTTGGGACCCAAAAATATCGAATATTCGGGTGTTTTAAGTCTGAATTTGAGATATAAACGGGTACAGAAGATGCATGCACATATCGACTTTGGGCACCCAAAATATCGATTTTGAGCATGTTTTGGGCCTGTATTTTTAAAATACTCTAACACTGAGTAGACACGTACAGATCGCTTCTGGAACCCAAATAAATCGAATTTTAGGGTGTTCTGAGCCTGAATTTGAGATATGAACGGGTACAGAAGATGCATGCACATATCGACTTTGGGCACCTAAAATATCGATTTTGAGCATGTTTTGGGCCTGTATTTTGAAAATACTATAGCACGGCGTAGACATGTACAAATCGCTTCTGGGACACAAAAATATCGATTTTTTTGGGTGTTTTGAGCCTGAATTTGAGATATAAACGGGTACAGAAGATGCATGCACATATCGACTTTGGCACCAAAATATCGATTTTTAGTATGTTTTCAGCGTATAATTTGAAAATATTCTAGCACTGAGTAGGCATGTACAGATCGCTTCTGGGAACCAAAAATATCGAATTTTCGGGGGTTTTGAGCCTGAATTTGGGATATAACCGGGTACAGAGGATGCATGCACATATCGACTTTTTGCACCTAAAATATCGATTTTGAGCATGTTTTGTTTCTGTATCTTGAAACAATTCTAGCAAGGAGTAGGCATGTACAGATCGCTTCTGGGACCAAAAAATACCGAATTTTCTGGTGTTTTGAACCTGAATTTGGGATATAGACGGGTACAGAAGATGCATAGTCATATTGACTTTGGGCACCTAATATATAGATTTTCAGCATGTTTTGGGCCTGTATTTTGAAAATACATTAACACGGAGTAGGCATGTACAAATTGCTTCTGGGACCCAAAAATATCGAATTTTCGGGTGTTTTGAGCCTGAATTTGTGATATAAACGGATACAGAAGATGCATGTACATATCGACTTTGGGCACCTAAAATATCGATTTTGAGCATGTTTTGGTCCGGTATTGTGAAAATACTCTAACACGGAGTAGGCATGTACAGATCGTTTCAGTGACACAAAAATATCGATGTTTCCGGTGTTTTGAGCCTGAATTTGAGATATAAACGGGTAAAGAAGATGCATGCACTTAACGACTTTGGACACCTAAAATATCGATTTATAGCATGTTTTAAGCCTGTATTTTAAAAACATTCTAGCACTGAGTAGGCATGTGCAGATTGCTTAAGGGACCCAAAAATATCGAATTTTCGGAGTTTTTGAGCCAAAATTTGAGATATAAACGGGTACAGAAGATGCATGCACATATCGACTTTCTGCACTTAAAATATCGATTTTGAGCATGTTTTTGGTCTGTATCTTGAAAACATTCTAACACGGAGTATGCACGTATAGATTGCTTCAGGGACCCAAAAATATCGAATTTTCGGGGGGTTTTGAGCCTGAATTTGCGATATAAACGGGTACAGAAGATGCATGCACATATCGACTTTGGGCACCTAAAATATCGATTTTTAGCATGTTTTGGGGTTGTATTTTAAAAATACTCTAACACGGAGTATGCACGTACAGATTGCTTCTGGGACCCAAAAATATGGAATTTTCGGGTGTTTTGAGCCTGAATTTGAGATATAAACGGGTACAGAAGATGCATGCACTTATCGACTTTGGACACCTAAAATATCGATTTTGAGCATGTTTTTGGTCTGTATCTTGAAAACATTCTAACACGGAGTATGCACGTACAGATTGCTTCAGGGACCCAAAAATATGGAATTTTCGGGGGGTTTTGAGCCTGAATTTGCGATATAAACGGGTACAGAAGATGCATGCACATATCGACTTTGGGCACCTAAAATATCGATTTTTAGCATGTTTTGGGCCTGTATTTTAAAAATACTCTAACACGGAGTATGCACGTACAGATTGCTTCTGGGACCCAAAAATATGGAATTTTCGGGTGTTTTGAGCCTGAATTTGAGATATAAACGGGTACAGAAGATGCATGCACTTATCGACTTTGGACACCTAAAATATCGATTTTGAGCATGTTTTTGGTCTGTATCTTGAAAACATTCTAGCAAGGAGTAGGCATGTACAGATCGCTTTTGAAACCCAAAAAAAAATTTTTTTCGGGCGTTTTGAACTTGAATTAGGGATATACACGTGTACAGAAGATGCTTACACATATTGACTTTGGGCACTTAAAATATCGATTTTCAGCATGTTGTAGGCCTGTATTTTAAAAACACTCTAACACGGAGTATGCACGTACAGATTGCTTCTGGTACCCAAAAATATGGAATTTTCGGGTGTTTTGAGCCTGAATTTGAGATATAAACGGGTACAGAAGATGCATGCACATATCGAATTTTTCCACCTAAAATATCGATTTTAAGCATGTCTTGGGTTTGTATCTTAAAAAATTCTATCAAGAAGTAGGCATGTACAGATCGCTTTTGGGACCCAAAAATCTCGAATTTTCGGGTGTTTTGAACCTGAATTTGGGATATAGACGGATACAGAAGATGCATGCACATATCGACTTTGGGCACCTAAAATATCGATTTTGAGCATGTTTTGGGCCTGTATTTTGAAAATACTCTAACACGTAGTAGGCATGTACAGATGGCTTCTGGGACCCAAAAATATCGAATTTTCGGGTGTTTTGAGCCTGAATTTGAGATATAAACGGGTACAGAAGATGTATGCACATTTCGACTTTTTGCACCTAAAATATCGATTTTGAGCATGTTTTGGGTCTGTATCTTGAAAACATTCTAGCAAGAAGTAGGCATGTACAGATTGCTTCTGGGACCCAAAAAAATCGAATTTTCGAGTGTTTTGAACCAGAATTTGGGATATAGACGGGTACAGAAGATGCATACACATATTGACTTTGGGCAGCTAAAATATCGATTTTCAGCATGTTTTAGGCCTGTAATTTGAAAATACTCTAACACGGAGTATGCATGTACACTTTGCTTTTGGGACCCAAAAATATCGAATATTCGGGTGTTTTGAGTCTGAATTTGAGATATAAACGGGTACAGAAGATGCATGCACATATCGACTTTGGGCACCCAAAATATCGATTTTGAGCATGTTTTTAGTCTGTATCTTGAAAACATTCTAGCAAGGAGTAGGCATGTACAGATCGCTTTTAGGACCCAAAAATATCGAATTTTCGGGTGTTTTGAACTTGAATTAGGGATATACACGTTTACAGAAGATGCATACACATATTGATTTTCGGCACATAAAATATCGATTTTCAGCATGTTTTGTGCCTGTATTTTAAAAACACTCTAACACGGAGTATGCACGTACAGATCGCTTCTGGAACCCAAATAAATCGAATTTTCGGGTGTTCTGAGCCTGAATTTGAGATATGAACGGGTACAGAAGATGCATGCACATATCGACTTTGGGCACCTAAAATATCGATTTTGAGCATGTTTTGGGCCTGTATTTTGAAAATACTATAGCACGGCGTAGACATGTACAAATCGCTTCTGGGACACAAAAATATCGATTTTTTTGGGTGTTTTGAGCCTGAATTTGAGATATAAACGGGTACAGAAGATGCATGCACATATCGACTTTGGCACCCAAAATATCGATTTTTAGTATGTTTTCAGCGTATAATTTGAAAATATTCTAGCACTGAGTAGGCATGTACAGATCGCTTCTGGGACCCAAAAATATCGAATTTTCGGGGGTTTTGAGCCAGAATTTGGGATATAACCGGGTACAGAGGATGCATGCACATATCGACTTTTTGCACCTAAAATATCGATTTTGAGCATGTTTTGGGTCTGTATCTTGTAACAATTCTAGCAAGGAGTAGGCATGTACAGATCGCTTCTGGGACCCAAAAATACCGAATTTTCTGGTGTTTTGAACATGAATTTGGGATATAGACGGGTACAGAAGATGCATACTCATATTGACTTTGGGCACCTAATATATAGATTTTCAGCATGTTTTGGGCCTGTATTTTGAAAATACATTAACACGGAGTAGGCATGTACAAATTGCTTCTGGGACCCAAAAATATCGAATTTTCGGGTGTTTTGAGCCTGAATTTGTGATATAAACGGATACAGAAGATGCATGTACATATCGACTTTGGGCACCTAAAATATCGATTTTGAGCATGTTTTGGTCCGGTATTGTGAAAATACTCTAACACGGAGTAGGCATGTACAGATCGTTTCTGTGACACAAAAATATCGATGTTTCCGGTGTTTTGAGCCTGAATTTGAGATATAAACGGGTAAAGAAGATGCATGCACTTAACGACTTTGGACACCTAAAATATCGATTTATAGCATGTTTTAAGACTGTATTTTAAAAACATTCTAGCACTGAGTAGGCATGTGCAGATTGCTTAAGGGACCCAAAAATATCGAATTTTCGGAGTTTTTGAGCCTAAATTTGAGATATAAACGGGTACAGAAGATGCATGCACATATCGACTTTCTGCACTTAAAATATCGATTTTGAGCATGTTTTTGGTCTGTATCTTGAAAACATTCTAACACGGAGTATGCACGTATAGATTGCTTCAGGGACCCAAAAATATCGAATTTTCGGGGGGTTTTGAGCCTGAATTTGCGATATAAACGGGTACAGAAGATGCATGCACATATCGACTTTGGGCACCTAAAATATCGATTTTTAGCATGTTTTGGGCTTGTATTTTAAAAATACTCTAACACGGAGTATGCACGTACAGATTGCTTCTGGGACCCAAAAATATGGAATTTTCGGGTGTTTTGAGCCTGAATTTGAGATATAAACGGGTACAGAAGATGCATGCACTTATCGACTTTGGACACCTAAAATATCGATTTTGAGCATGTTTTTGGTCTGTATCTTGAAAACATTCTAACACGGAGTATGCACGTACAGATTGCTTCAGGGACCCAAAAATATGGAATTTTCGGGGGGTTTTGAGCCTGAATTTGAGATATAAACGGGTACAGAAGATGCATGCACATATCGACTTTGGGCACCTAAAATATCGATTTTTAGCATGTTTTGGGCCTGTATTTTAAAAATACTCTAACACGGAGTATGCACGTACAGATTGCTTCTGGGACCCAAAAATATGGAATTTTCGGGTGTTTTGAGCCTGAATTTGAGATATAAACGGGTACAGAAGATGCATGCACTTATCGACTTTGGACACCTAAAATATCGATTTTGAGCATGTTTTTGGTCTGTATCTTGAAAACATTCTAGCAAGGAGTAGGCATGTACAGATCGCTTTTGAAACCCAAAAAAAAAATTTTTTCGGGCGTTTTGAACTTGAATTAGGGATATACACGTGTACAGAAGATGCTTACACATATTGACTTTGGGCACTTAAAATATCGATTTTCAGCATGTTGTAGGCCTGTATTTTAAAAACACTCTAACACGGAGTATGCACGTACAGATTGCTTCTGGTACCCAAAAATATGGAATTTTCGGGTGTTTTGAGCCTGAATTTGAGATATAAACGGGTACAGAAGATGCATGCACATATCGAATTTTTCCACCTAAAATATCGATTTTAAGCATGTCTTGGGTTTGTATCTTAAAAAATTCTATCAAGAAGTAGGCATGTACAGATCGCTTTTGGGACCCAAAAATCTCGAATTTTCGGGTGTTTTGAACCTGAATTTGGGATATAGACGGATACAGAAGATGCATGCACATATCGACTTTGGGCACCTAAAATATCGATTTTGAGCATGTTTTGGGCCTGTATTTTGAAAATACTCTAACACGGAGTAGGCATGTACAGATGGCTTCTGGGACCCAAAAATATCGAATTTTCGGGTGTTTTGAGCCTGAATTTGAGATATAAACGGGTACAGAAGATGCATGCACATTTCGACTTTTTGCACCTAAAATATCGATTTTGAGCATGTTTTGGGTCTGTATCTTGAAAACATTCTAGCAAGAAGTAGGCATGTACAGATTGCTTCTGGGACCCAAAAAAATCGAATTTTCGAGTGTTTTGAAACAGAATTTGGGATATAGACGGGTACAGAAGATGCATACACATATTGACTTTGGGCAGCTAAAATATCGATTTTCAGCATGTTTTAGGCCTGTAATTTGAAAATACTCTAACACGGAGTATGCATGTACACTTTGCTTTTGGGACCCAAAAATATCGAATATTCGGGTGTTTTGAGTCTGAATTTGAGATATAAACGGGTACAGAAGATGCATGCACATATCGACTTTGGGCACCCAAAATATCGATTTTGAGCATGTTTTTAGTCTGTATCTTGAAAACATTCTAGCAAGGAGTAGGCATGTACAGATCGCTTTTAGGACCCAAAAATATCGAATTTTCGGGTGTTTTGAACTTGAATTAGGGATATACACGTTTATAGAAGATGCATACACATATTGATTTTCGGCACATAAAATATCGATTTTCAGCATGTTTTGGGCCTGTATTTTAAAAACACTTTAACACGGAGTATGCACGTACAGATCGCTTCTGGAACCCAAATAAATCGAATTTTCGGGTGTTCTGAGCCTGAATTTGAGATATGAACGGGTACAGAAGATGCATGCACATATCGACTTTGGGCACCTAAAATATCGATTTTGAGCATGTTTTGGGCCTGTATTTTGAAAATACTATAGCACGGCGTAGACATGTACAAATCGCTTCTGGGACACAAAAATATCGATTTTTTTGGGTGTTTTGAGCCTGAATTTGAGATATAAACGGGTACAGAAGATGCATGCACATATCGACTTTGGCACCCAAAATATCGATTTTTAGTATGTTTTCAGCGTATAATTTGAAAATATTCTAGCACTGAGTAGGCATGTACAGATCGCTTCTGGGACCCAAAAATATCGAATTTTCGGGGGTTTTGAGCCAGAATTTGGGATATAACCGGGTACAGAGGATGCATGCACATATCGACTTTTTGCACCTAAAATATCGATTTTGAGCATGTTTTGGGTCTGTATCTTGTAACAATTCTAGCAAGGAGTAGGCATGTACAGATCGCTTCTGGGACCCAAAAATACCGAATTTTCTGGTGTTTTGAACATGAATTTGGGATATAGACGGGTACAGAAGATGCATACTCATATTGACTTTGGGCACCTAATATATAGATTTTCAGCATGTTTTGGGCCTGTATTTTGAAAATACATTAACACGGAGTAGGCATGTACAAATTGCTTCTGGGACCCAAAAATATCGAATTTTCGGGTGTTTTGAGCCTGAATTTGTGATATAAACGGATACAGAAGATGCATGTACATATCGACTTTGGGCACCTAAAATATCGATTTTGAGCATGTTTTGGTCCGGTATTGTGAAAATACTCTAACACGGAGTAGGCATGTACAGATCGTTTCTGTGACACAAAAATATCGATGTTTCCGGTGTTTTGAGCCTGAATTTGAGATATAAACGGGTAAAGAAGATGCATGCACTTAACGACTTTGGACACCTAAAATATCGATTTATAGCATGTTTTAAGCCTGTATTTTAAAAACATTCTAGCACTGAGTAGGCATGTGCAGATTGCTTAAGGGACCCAAAAATATCGAATTTTCGGAGTTTTTGAGCCTAAATTTGAGATATAAACGGGTACAGAAGATGCATGCACATATCGACTTTCTGCACTTAAAATATCGATTTTGAGCATGTTTTTGGTCTGTATCTTGAAAACATTCTAACACGGAGTATGCACGTATAGATTGCTTCAGGGACCCAAAAATATCGAATTTTCGGGGGGTTTTGAGCCTGAATTTGCGATATAAACGGGTACAGAAGATGCATGCACATATCGACTTTGGGCACCTAAAATATCGATTTTTAGCATGTTTTGGGCTTGTATTTTAAAAATACTCTAACACAGAGTATGCACGTACAGATTGCTTCTGGGACCCAAAAATATGGAATTTTCGGGTGTTTTGAGCCTGAATTTGAGATATAAACGGGTACAGAAGATGCATGCACTTATCGACTTTGGACACCTAAAATATCGATTTTGAGCATGTTTTTGGTCTGTATCTTGAAAACATTCTAACACGGAGTATGCACGTACAGATTGCTTCAGGGACCCAAAAATATGGAATTTTCGGGGGGTTTTGAGCCTGAATTTGCGATATAAACGGGTACAGAAGATGCATGCACATATCGACTTTGGGCACCTAAAATATCGATTTTTAGCATGTTTTGGGCCTGTATTTTAAAAATACTCTAACACGGAGTATGCACGTACAGATTGCTTCTGGGACCCAAAAATATGGAATTTTCGGGTGTTTTGAGCCAGAATTTGAGATATAAACGGGTACAGAAGATGCATGCACTTATCGACTTTGGACACCTAAAATATCGATTTTGAGCATGTTTTTGGTCTGTATCTTGAAAACATTCTAGCAAGGAGTAGGCATGTACAGATCGCTTTTGAAACCCCAAGAAAAAATTTTGGGGGGCGTTTTGAACTTGAATTAGGGATATACACGTGTACAGAAGATGCTTACACATATTGACTTTGGGCACTTAAAATATCGATTTTCAGCATGTTGTAGGCCTGTATTTTAAAAACACTCTAACACGGAGTATGCACGTACAGATTGCTTCTGGTACCCAAAAATATGGAATTTTCGGGTGTTTTGAGCCTGAATTTGAGATATAAACGGGTACAGAAGATGCATGCACATATCGACTTTTTGCACCTAAAATATCGATTTTAAGCATGTCTTGGGTTTGTATCTTAAAAAATTCTATCAAGAAGTAGGCATGTACAGATCGCTTTTGGGACCCAAAAATCTCGAATTTTCGGGTGTTTTGAACCTGAATTTGGGATATAGACGGATACAGAAGATGCATGCACATATCGACTTTGGGCACCTAAAATATCGATTTTGAGCATGTTTTGGGCCTGTATTTTGAAAATACTCTAACACGGAGTAGGCATGTACAGATGGCTTCTGGGACCCAAAAATATCGAATTTTCGGGTGTTTTGAGCCTGAATTTGAGATATAAACGGGTACAGAAGATGCATGCACATTTCGACTTTTTGCACCTAAAATATCGATTTTGAGCATGTTTTGGGTCTGTATCTTGAAAACATTCTAGCAAGAAGTAGGCATGTACAGATTGCTTCTGGGACCCAAAAATATCGAATTTTCGAGTGTTTTGAACCTGAATTTGGGATATAGACGGGTACAGAAGATGCATACACATATTGACTTTGGGCAGCTAAAATATCGATTTTCAGCATGTTTTAGGCCTGTAATTTGAAAATACTCTAACACGGAGTATGCATGTACACTTTGCTTTTGGGACCCAAAAATATCGAATATTCGGGTGTTTTGAGTCTGAATTTGAGATATAAACGGGTACAGAAGATGCATGCACATATCGACTTTGGGCACCCAAAATATCGATTTTGAGCATGTTTTGGGTCTGTATCTTGAAAAAATTCTAGCAAGGAGTAGGCATGTACAGATCGCTTCTGGGATCCAAAAATACTGAATTTTCTGGTGTTTTGAATCTGAATTTGGGATATAGACGGGTACAGAAGATGCATACTCATATTGACTTTGGGCACCTAATATATAGATTTTCAGCATGTTTTGGGCCTGTATTTTGAAAATACATTAACACGGAGGAGGCATTTACAGATCGCTACTGGGACCCAAAAATATCGAATTTTCGGGTGTTTTGAGCCTGAATTTGTGATATAAACGGATACAGAAGATGCATGTACATATCGACTTTGGGCACCTAAAATATCGATTTTGAGCATGTTTTGGGCCTGTATTTTGAAAATACTCTAACACGGAGTAGGCATGTACAGATCGTTTCTGGGACACAAAAATATCGATTTTTCGGGTGTTTTGAGCCTGAATTTGAGATATAAACGGGTACAGAAGATGCATGCACATATCGACTTTTTGCACTTAAAATATCGATTTTGAGCATGTTTTTGGTCTGTATCTTGAAAACATTCTAGCAAGGAGTAGGCATGTACAGATCGCTTTTAGGACCCAAAAATATCGAATTTTCGGGTGTTTTGAACTTGAATTAGGGATATACACGTTTACAGAAGATGCATACACATATTGATTTTCGGCACATAAAATATCGATTTTCAGCATGTTTTGGGCCTGTATTTTAAAAACACTCTAACACGGAGTATGCACGTACAGATTGCTTCTGGGACCCAAAAATATGGAATTTTCGGGTGTTTTGAGCCTGAATTTGAGATATAAACGGGTACAGAAGATGCATGCACATATCGACTTTTTGCACTTAAAATATCGATTTTGAGCATGTTTTTGGTCTGTATCTTAAAAAATTCTATCAAGAAGTAGGCATGTACAGATCGCTTCTGGGACCCACAAATATCGAATTTTCAGGTGTTTTGAACCTGAATTTGGGATATAGACGGATACAGAAGATGCATGCACATATCGACTTTGGGCACCCAAAATATCGATTTTGAGCATGTTTTGGGCCTGTATTTTTAAAATACTCTAACACTGAGAAGACACGTAGGCTACAGATCGCTTCTGGAACACAAATAAATCGAATTTTAGGGTGTTCTGAGACTGAATTTGAGATATGAACGGGTACAGAAGATGCATGCACATATCGACTTTGGGCACCTAAAATATCGATTTTGAGCATGTTTTGGGCCTGTATTTTAAAAATACTTTAACACGGAGTAGACATGTACAGATCGCTTTTGGGACCCAAAAATATCGAATTTTCGGGTGTTTTGAGCCTGAATTTGAGATATAAACGGGTACAGAAGATGCATGCACATATCGACTTTGGACACCTAAAATATCGATTTTTAGCATGTTTTGAGCCTATATTTTGAAAACATTCTAGCACTGAGTATGCATGTACAGATCGCTTAAGGAACCCAAAAATATGAAATTTTCGGGTGTTTTGAGCCTGAATTTGAGATATAAACGGGTACAGAAGATTCATGCACATATCGACTTTTTGCACCTAAAATATCGATTTTGAGCATGTCTTGGGTTTGTATCTTAAAAAATTCTATCAAGAAGTAGGCATGTACAGATCGCTTCTGGGACCCAAAAATATCGAATTTTTCGGGTGTTTTGAACCTGAATTTGGGATATAGACGGATACAGAAGATGCATGCACATATCGACTTTGGGCACCTAAAATATCGATTTTGAGCATGTTTTTGGCCTGTATTTTGAAAATTCTCTAAAACGGAGTTGGCATGTACAGATGGCTTCGGGGACCCAAAAATATCTAATTTTCGGGTGTTTTGAGCCTGAATTTGAGATATAAACGGGTACAGAAGATGCATGCACATTTCGACTTTTTGCACATAAAATATAGATTTTGAGCATGTTTTGAGCCTATATTTTGAAAACATTCTAGCACTGAGTATGCATGTACAGGTCGCTTAAGGGACCCAAAAATAAGAAATTTTCGGGTGTTTTGAGCCAGAATTTGAGATATAAACGGGTACAGAAGATGCATGCACATATCGACTTTGGACACCTAAAATATCGATTTTTAACATGTTTTGAGCCTATATTTTGAAAACATTCTAGCACTGAGTATGCATGTACAGGTCGCTTAAGGGACCCAAAAATAAGAAATTTTCGGGTGTTTTGAGCCAGAATTTGAGATATAAACGGGTACAGAAGATGCATGCACATATCGACTTTTTGCACCTAAAATATCGATTTTGAGCATGTCTTGGGTTTGTATCTTAACAAATTCTATCAAGAAGTAGGCATGTACAGATCGCTTCTGGGACCCAAAAATATCGAATTTTCGGGTGTTTTGAACCTGAATTTGGGATATAGACGGATACAGAAGATGCATGCACATATCGACTTTGGGCACCTAAAATATCGATTTTGAGCATGTTTTGGGCCTGTATTTTGAAAATACTCTAACACGGAGTAGGCATGTACAGATGGCTTCGGGGACCCAAAAATATCGAATTTTCGGGTGTTTTGAGCCTGAATTTGAGATATAAACGGGTACAGAAGATGCATGCACATTTCGACTTTTTGCACCTAAAATATAGATTTTGAGCATGTTTTGGGTCTGTATCTTGAAAACATTCTAGCAAGAAGTAGGCATGTACAGATTGCTTCTGGGACCCAAAAATATCGAATTTTCGAGTGTTTTGAACATGAATTTGGGATATAGACGGTTACAGAAGATGCATACACATATTGACTTTGGGCAGCTAAAATATCGATTTTCAGCATGTTTTAGGCCTGTAATTTGAAAATACTCTAACACGGAGTATGCATGTACACATTGCTTTTGGGACCCAAAAATATTGAATATTCGGGTGTTTTGAGTCTGAATTTGAGATATAAACGGGTACAGAAGATGCATGCACATATCGACTTTGGGCACCCAAAATATCGATTTTGATCATGTTTTAGGCCTGTATCTTTAAAATACTCTAACACTGAGTAGACACGTACAGATCGCTTCTGGAACCCAAATAAATCGAATTTTAGGGTGTTCTGAGCCTGAATTTGAGATATGAACGGGTACAGAAGATGCATGCACATATCGACTTTGAGCACCTAAAATATCGATTTTTAGCATGTTTTGGGCCTGAATTTTGGAAATACTATAGCACGGTGTAGTCATGTACAAATCGCTTCAGGGACACAAAAATATCGATTTTTTGGGTGTTTTGAGCATGAATTTGAGATATAAACGGGTACCGAAGATGCATGCACATATCGACTTTGGCACCCAAAATATCGATTTTTAGTATGTTTTCGGCGTATAATTTGAAAATATTTTAGCAATGAGTAGGCATGTACAGATCGCTTCTGGGACCCAAAAATATCGAATTTTCGGGGGTTTTGAGCCAGAATTTGGGATATAACCGGGTACAGAGGATGCATGCACATTTCGACTTTTTGCACCTAAAATATCGATTTTGAGCATGTTTTGGGTCTGTATTTTGAGAAAATTCTAGCAAGGAGTAGGCATGTACAGATCGCTTCTGGGACCCAAAAATATCGAATTTTCGGGTTTTTTGAACCTGAATTTGGGATATAGACGGATACAGAAGATGCATGCACATATCGACTTTGGGCACCTAAAATATCGATTTTGAGCATGTTTTGGGCCTGTATTTTGAAAATACTCTAACACGGAGTAGGCATGTACAGATCGCTTCTGGGACCCAAAAATATCGAATTTTCGGGTGTTTTGAGCCTGAATTTGAGATATAAACGGGTACAGAAGATGCATGCACATATCGACTTTTTGCACTTAAAATATCGATTTTGAGCATGTTTTTGGTCTGTATCTTAAAAAATTCTATCAAGAAGTAGGCATGTACAGATGGCTTCTGGGACCCAAAAATATCGAATTTTCGGGTGTTTTGAGCCTGAATTTGAGATATAAACGGGTACAGAAGATGCATGCACATTTCGACTTTTTGCACCTAAAATATCGATTTTCAGCATGTTTTGGGCCTGTATTTTAAAAACACTTTAACACGGAGTATGCACGTACAGATTGCTTCTGGGACCCAAAAATATGGAATTTTCGGGTGTTTTGAGCCTGAATTTGAGATATAAACGGGTACAGAAGATGCATGCACATATAGACTTTTCGCACTTAAAATATCGATTTTGAGCATGTTTTTGGTCTGTATCTTAAAAAATTCTATCAAGAAGTAGGCATGTACAGATCGCTTCTGGGACCCACAAATATCGAATTTTCGGGTGTTTTGAACCTGAATTTGGGATATAGACGGATACAGAAGATGCATGCACATATCGACTTTGGGCACCTAAAAGATCGATTTTGAGCATGTTTTGGGCCTGTATATTGAAAATACTCTAACACGGAGTAGGCATGTACAGATTGCTTTTGGGACCCAAAAATATCGAATATTCGGGTGTTTTAAGTCTGAATTTGAGATATAAACGGGTACAGAAGATGCATGCACATATCGACTTTGGGCACCTAAAATATCGATTTTGAGCATGTTTTGGGCCTGTATTTTGAAAATACTATAGCACGGCGTAGACATGTACAAATCGCTTCTGGGACACAAAAATATCGATTTTTTTGGGTGTTTTGAGCCTGAATTTGAGATATAAACGGGTACAGAAGATGCATGCACATATCGACTTTGGCACCCAAAATATCGATTTTTAGTATGTTTTCAGCGTATAATTTGAAAATATTCTAGCACTAAGTAGGCATGTACAGATCGCTTCTGGGACCCAAAAATATCGAATTTTCGGGGGTTTTGAGCCAGAATTTGGAATATAACCGGGTACAGAGGATGCAAGCACATATCGACTTTTTGCACCTAAAATATCGATTTTGAGCATGTTTTGGGTCTGTATCTTGAAAAAATTCTAGCAAGGAGTAGGCATGTACAGATCGATTCTGGGACCCAAAAATACCGAATTTTATGGTGTTTTGAACCTGAATTTGGGATATAGACGGGTACAGAAGATGCATACTCATATTGACTTTGGGCACCTAATATATAGATTTTCAGCATGTTTTGGGCCATTATTTTGAAAATACATTAACACGGAGTAGGCATGTACAAATTGCTTGTGGGACCCAAAAATATCGAATTTTCGGGTGTTTTGAGCCTGAATTTGTGATATAAACGGATACAGAAGATGCATGTACATATCGACTTTGGGCACCTAAAATATCGATTTTGAGCATGTTTTGGGACTGTATTTTGAAAATACTATAGCACGGTGTAGACATGTGCAGATCGCTTCAGGGACACAAAAATATCGATTTTTTGGGTAATTTGAGCCTGAATTTGAGATATAAACGGGTACAGAAGATGCATGCACATATCGACTTTGGCACCCAAAATATCGATTTTTAGTATGTTTTCGACGTATAATTTGAAAATATTCTAGCAATGAGTAGGCATGTACAGATCGCTTCTGGGACCCAAAAATATCGAAATTTCGGGTTTTTTGAACCTGAATTTGGGATATAGACGGATACAGAAGATGCATTCACATATCGACTTTTCGCACCTAAAATATCGATTTTGAGCATGTTTTGGGCCTGTATTTTGAAAATACTCTAAGACGGAGCAAGCATGTACAGATCGCTTCTGGGACACAAAAATATCGATTTTTCGGGGGTTTTGAGAATGAGTTTGAGATATAAACGGGTACAGAAGATGCATGCACATATCGACTTTGGGCACCTAAAATATCGATTTTAAGCATGTTTTGGGCCTGTATTTTTAAAAATACTCTAACACTGAGTAGACACGTAAAGATCGCTTCTGGAACCCAAATAAATCGAATTTTAGGGTGTCCTGAGCCTGAATTTGAGATATGAACGGGTACAGAAGATGCATGCACATATCGACTTTGGGCACCTTAAATATCGATTTTGAGCACGTTTTGGGCCTGTATTTTGAAAATACTATAGCACGGTGTAGACATGTACAGATCGCTTCTGGGACACAAAAACATCGATTTTTTGGGTGTTTTGAGCCTGAATTTGAGATATAAACGGGTACAGAAGATGCATGCACATATCGACTTTTTTGCACCTAAAATATCGATTTTGAGCATGTTTTGGGTCTGTATCATGAAAAAATTCTAGCAAGGAGTAGGCATGTACAGATCGCTTCTTGGACCCAAAAATACCGAATTTTCTGGTGTTTTGAACCTGAATTTGCGATATAAACGGGTACAGAAGATGCATGCACATATCGACTTTGGGCACCTAAAATATCGATTTTTAGCATGTTTTGGGCCTGTATTTTAAAAATACTCTAACACGGAGTAGACATGTACATATCGCTTTTGGGAACCAAAAATATTGAATTTTCGGGTGTTTTGAGCCTGAATTTGAGATATAAACGGGTTCAGAAGATGCATGCACATATCGACTTTGGACACCTAAAATATCGATTTTGAGCATGTCTTCTGTTTGTATCTTAAAAAATTCTATCAAGAAGTAGGTATGTACAGATCGCTTCTGGGACCCAAATAAATCGAATTTTAGGGTGTTTTGAACCTGAATTTAGGATATAGACGGATACAGAAGATGCATGCACATATCGACTTTGGGCACCTAAAATATCGATTTTGAGCACGTTTTGGGCCTGTATTTTGAAAATACTATAGCACGGTGTAGACATGTACAAATCGCTTCTGGGACACAAAAATATCGATTTTTTTGGGTGTTTTGAGCCTGAATTTGAGATATAAACGGGTACAGAAGATGCATGCACATATCGATCGACTTTGTCACCCAAAATATCGATTTTTAGTATGTTTTCACCGTATAATTTGAAAATATTCTAGCACTGAGTAGGCATGTACAGATCGCTTCTGGGACCCAAAAATATCGAATTTTCGGGGGTTTTGAGCCAGAATTTGGGATATAACCGGGTACAGAGGATGCATGCACATATCGACTTTTTGCACCTAAAATATCGATTTTGAGCATGTTTTGGGTCTGTATCTTGAAAAAATTCTAGCAAGGAGTAGGCATGTACAGATCGCTTCTGGGACCCAAAAATACCGAATTTTCTGGTGTTTTGAACCTGAATTAGGGATATAGACGTGTACAGATGATGCATACACATATTGACTTTGGTCACCTAAAATATAGATTTTCAGCATGTTTTGGGCCTGTATTTTGAAAATACATTAAAACGGAGTAGGCATGTACAGATCACTTCTGGGACCTAAAAATATTGAATTTTTCTTGTGTTTTGAGCCTGAATTTGAGATATAAACGGATACAGAAGATGCATGCACATATTGACTTTGGGCACCTAAAATATCGATTTTTAGCATGTTTTGGGCCTGTATTTTGAAAATACTCTAACACGGAGTAGGCATGTACAGATCGCTTCTGGGACAAAAAAATTATCGATTTTTTGGGTGTTTTGAGCCTGAATTTGAGATATAAACGGGTACAGAAGATGCATGCACATATCGACTTTTTGCACTTAAAATATCGATTTTTGACATGTTTTGGGTCTGTATCTTGAAAACATTCTAGCAAGGAGTAGGCATGTATAGATCGCTTCTGGGACCCAAAAATATCGAATTTTCGGGGTTTTTGAGCCAGAAATTGGGATATAAACGGGTACAGAGGATCCATGCACATATCGACTTTTTGCACCTAAAATATCGATTTTGAGCATGTTTTGGGTCTGTATCTTGAAAAAATTCTAGCAAGGAGTAGGCATGTACAGATCGCTTCTGGTACCCAAAAATACCGAATTTTCTGGTGTTTTGAACTTGAATTTGGGATATAGACGTGTACAGAAGATGCATACACATAGTGATTTTTGTCACCTAAAATATAGATTTTCAGCATGTTTTGGGCCTGTATTTTGAAAATACATTAACACGGAGTAGGCATGTACTGATCGCTTCTGGGACCTAAAAATATTGAATTTTCGGGTGTTTTGAGCCTGAATTTTAAATATAAACGGATACAGAAGATGCATGCACATATCGACTTTGGCACCCAAAATATCGATTTTTAGTATGTTTTCGGCGTATAATTTGAAAATATTTTAGCACTGAGTAGGCATGTACAGATCGCTTCTCGGACCCAAAGATATCGAATTTTCGGGGGTTTTGAGCCAGAATTTGGGATATAACCGGGTACAGAGGATGCATGCACATATCGACTTTTTGCACCTAAAATATCGATTTTGAGAATGTTTTGGGTCTGTATCTTGAAAAAATTCTAGCAAGGAGTAGGCATGTACAGATCGCTTCTGGGACCAAAAAATACCGAATTTTCTGGTGTTATGAACCTGAATTTGGGATATAGACGGGTACAGAAGATGCATACACATATTGACTTTGGGCACCTAAAATATCGATTTTTAACATGTTTTGGGACTGTATTTTGAAAATACTCTAACACGGAGTAGGCATGTACAGATCGCTTCTGGGACACAAAAATATCGATTTTTTGGGTGTTTTGAGCCTGAATTTGAGATATAAACGGGTTCAGAAGATGCATGCACATATCGACTTTGGGCACATAAAAAATCGATTTTCAGCATGTTTTGGACCTGCATTTAAAAAATACTCTAACTCGGAGTAGACATGTACAGATCGCTTTTGGGACCCAAAAATATCGAAATTTCGGGTGTTTTGAGCCTGAATTTTAGATATAAACGGGTACAGAAGATGCATGCACATATTGACTTTGGACACCTAAAATATCGATTTTGAGCATGTTTTGGGCCTGTATTTTGAAAATACTCTAACACGGAGTAGGCATGTACAGATCGCTTCGGGGACCCAAAAATATCGAATTTTCGGGTGTTTTGAGCCTGAATTTGATATATAAACGGGTACAAAAGATGCATGCACATTTCGACTTTTTGCACCTAAAATATCGATTTTGAGCATGTTTTGGGTCTGTATCTTGAAAACATTCTAGCAAGAAGTAGGCATGTACAGATTGCTTCTGGGACCCAAAAATATCGAATTTTCGAGTGTTTTGAACCTGAATTTGGGATATAGACGGGTACAGAAGATACATACACATATTGACTTTGGGCACCTAAAATATCGATTTTCAGCATGTTTTGGGCCTGTATTTTGAAAATACATTAACACGGAGTAGGCATGTACTGATCGCTTCTGGGACTTAAAAATATTGAATTTTCGGATGTTTTAAGCCTGAATTTTAAATATAAACGGATACAGAAGATGCATGCACATATTGACTTTAGGCACCTAAAATATCGATTTTTAGCATGTTTTGAGACTGTATTTTGAAAATAATCCAACACGGAGTAGGCATGTACAGATCGCTTCTGGGACACAAAAATATCGATTTTTTGGGAGTTTTGAGCCTGAATTTGAGATATAAACGGGTAAAGAAGATGCATGCACATATCGACTTTTTGCACCTAAAATATCGATTTTGAGAATGTTTTGGGTCTGTATCTTGAAAAAATTCTAGCAAGTAGTAGGCATGTACAGATCGCTTCTGGGACCAAAAAATACCGAATTTTCTGGTGTTTTGAACCTGAATTTGGGATATAGACGGGTACAGAAGATGCATGCACATATCGACTTTTTGCACCTAAAATATCGATTTTTAACATGTTTTGGGACTGTATTTTGAAAATACTCTAACACGGAGTAGGCATGTACAGATCGCTTCTGGGACACAAAAATATCGATTTTTGTGTGTTTTGAGCCTGAATTTGAGATATAAACGGGTTCAGAAGATGCATGCACATATCGACTTTGGACACATAAAATATCGATTTATAGCATGTTTTAAGCCTGTATTTTAAAAACATTCTAGCACTGAGTAGGCATGTGCAGATTGCTTCTGGGTCCCAAAAATAGCGAATTTTCGGAGTTATGAGCCTGAATTTGAGATATAAACGGGTACAGAAGATGCATGCACATATCGACTTTTTGCACCTAAAATATCGATTTTGAGCATGTCTTGGGTTTGTATCTTAAAAAATTATAGCAAGGAGTAGGCATGTACAGATCGCTTCTGGGACCCAAAAATATCGAATTTTCGGGTGTTTTGAACCTGAATTTGGGATATAGACGGATACAGAAGATGCATGCACATATCGACTTTGGGCACCTAACATATCGATTTTGAGCATGTTTTGGGCCTGTATTTTGAAAATACTCTTACACGGAGTAGGCATGTACAGATCGCTTCGGGGACCCAAGAATATCGAATTTTCGGGTGTTTTGAGCCTGAATTTGAGATATAAACGGGTACAGAAGATGCATGCACATTTCGACTTTTTGCACCTAAAATATCGATTTTGAGCATGTTTTGGGTCTGTATCTTGAAAACATTCTAGCAAGAAGTAGGCATGTACAGATTGCTTCTGGGACCCAAAAATATCGAATTTTCGAGTGTTTTGAACCTGAATTTGGGATATAGACGGGTACAGAAGATACATACACATATTGACTTTGGGCAGCTAAAATATTGATTTTCAGCATGTTTTGGGCCTGTATTTTGAAAATACTCTAACACGGTGTAGACATGTACAGATCGCTTCAGGGACACAAAAATATCTATTTTTTGGGTGTTTTGAGCCTGAATTTGAGATATAAACGGGCACAGAAGATGCATGCACATATCGACTTTGGCACCCAAAATATCGATTTTTAGGATGTTTTGGGCGTATAATTTGAAAATATTCTAGCACTGAGTAGGCATGTACAGATCGCTTCTGGGACCCAAAAATATCGAATTTTCGGGGGTTTTGAGCCAGAATTTGGGATATAACCGGGTACAGAGGATGCATGCACATATCGACTTTTTGCACCTAAAATATCGATTTTGAGCATGTTTTGGGTCTGTATCTTGAAAACATTCTAGCAAGAATTATGCATGTACAGATCTCTTCTGGGACCAAAAAATACCGAATTTTCTGGTGTTTTGAACCTGAATTCGGGATATAGACGGGTACAGAAGATGCATACACATATTGCCTTTGGGCACCTAAAATATAGATTTTCAGCATGTTTTGGGCCTGTATTTTGAAAATACATTAACACGGAGTAGGCATGTACAGAACGCTTCTGGGACCCAAAAATATCGAATTTTCGGGTGTTTTGAGCCTGAAGTTGAGATATAAACGGGTACAGAAGATGCATGCACATATCGACTTTGGACACCTAAAATATCGATTTATAGCATGTTTTAAGCCTGTACTTTAAAAACATTCTAGCACTGAGTAGGCATGTGCATATTGCTTAAGGGACCCAAAAATATCGAATTTTCGGAGTTTTGAGCCAGAATTTGAGATATAAACAGGTACAGAAGATGCATGCACATATCGACTTTTTGCTCTTAAAATATCGATTTTGAGCATGTTTTGGGTCTGTATCTTGAAAACATTCTAGCAAGCAGTAGGCATGTACAGATCGCTTCTGGGAACCAAAAATATCGAATTTTCTGGTGTTTTGAACCTGAATTAGGGATATACACGGGTACAGAAGATGCATACACATATTAACTTTGGGCATATAAAATATCGATTTTGAGCATGTTTTGGGCCTGAATTTTAAAAACACTCTAACACGGAGTATGCACGTACAGATCGCTTCTGGGACCCAAAAATATTGAATTTTCGGGTGTTTTGAGCCTGAATTTGAGATATAAACGGGTACAGAAGATGCATGCACATATCGACTTTGGGCACCTAAAATATCGATTTTTAGTATGTGTTGGGCCTGTATTTTAAAAATACTCTAACACGGAGTAGACATCTACAGATCGCTTCTGGGACCCAAAAATATCGAATTTTCGGGTGTTTTGAGCCTGAATTTGAGATATAAACGGGTACAGAAGATGTATGCACATATCGACTTTTTGCATTTAAAATATCGATTTTGAGCATGTTTTGGGTTTTGTATCTTGAAAATACTCAAACACGGTGTAGAAATGTACAGATCGCTTCTGGGACACAAAAATATCGATTTTTTGGGTGTTTTGAGCCTGAATTTGAGATATTAACGGGTACACAAGATGCATGCACATATCGACTTTGGCACCCAAAATATCGATTTTTAGTATGTTTTGGGCGTATAATTTGAAAATATTCTAGCACTGAGTAGGGATGTACAGATCGCTTCTGGACCCAAATAAATCGAATTTTCGGGTGTTCTGAGCCTGAATTTGAGATATGAACGGGTACAGAAGATGCATGCACATATCGACTTTGGGCACCTAAAATATCGATTTTGAGCATGTTTTGGTCCTGTATTTTGAAAATACTCTAACACGGTGTAGACATGTACAGATCGCTTCTAGGACACAAAAATATCGATTTTTTGGGTGTTTTGAGCCTGAATTTGAGATATAAACGGGTACAGAAGATGCATGTACATATCGACTTTGGCACCCAAAATATCGATTTTTAGTATGCTTTGGGCGTATAATTTGGAAATATTATAGCACTGAGTAGGCATGTACAGATCGCTTCTGGGACCCAAAAATATCGAATCTTCGGGGGTTTTGAGCCAGAATTTGGGATATAACCGGGTACAGAGGATGCATGCACATATCGACTTTTTGCACCTAAAATATCGATTTTGAGCATGTTTTGGGCCTGTATATTGAAAACATTCTAGCAAGGAGTAGGCATGTACAGGTCGCTTCTGGGACCCAAAAATACCGATTTTTCTGGTGTTTTGAACCTGAATTTGGGATATAGACGGGTACAGAAGATGCATACACATATTGACTTTGGGCACCTAAAATATCGATTTTGAGCATGTTTTGGGCCTGTATTTTAAAAACTATCTATCACTGAGTAGGCATGTGCAGATTACTTAAGTGACCCAAAAATATCGAATTTTCCAGTGTTTTGAGCCTGAATTTGAGATATAAACGGGTACAGAAGATGCATGCACATATCGACTTTTTGCACCTAAAATATCAATTTTGATCATGTTTTGGGTCTGTATCTTGAAAAAATTCTAGCAAGGAGTAGGCATGTACAGATCGCTTCTGGGACCAAAAAATATCGAATTTTCGGGTGTTTTGAACTTGAATTTGGGATATAGACGGATACAGAAGATGCATGCACATATCGACTTTAGGCACCTAAAATATTGATTTTGAGCATGTTTTCGGCCTGGATTTTGAAAATACTCTAACACGGAGTAGGCATGTACAGATCGCTTCGGGGACCAAAAAATATCGAATTTTTGGGTGTTTTGAGTCTGAATTTGGGATATAAATGGGTACAGAAGATGCATGCACATATCGACTTTGGGCACCTAAAATATCGATTTTAAGCATGTTTTCGGAGTATAAATTGAAAATATTCTAGCACTGAGTAGGCATGTACAGATCGCTTCTGGTACCCAAAAATATCGAATTTTCGGGTGTTTTGAGCCTGAATTTGAGATATAAACGGGTACAGTAGATGCATGCACATATCGACTTTTTGCACCTAAAATATCAATTTTGAGCATGTTTTGGGTCTGTATCTTGAAAACATTCTAGCAAGGAGTAGGCATGTACAGATCGCTTCTGGGACCCAAAAAAATCGAATTTTCTGGTGTTTTGAACCTAAATTTGGGATATACACGGGTACAGAAGATGCATACACATATTGACTTTGGGCACCTAATATATAGATTTTCAGCATGTTTTGAGCCTGTATTTTGAAAATACTTTAACACGGAGAAGGCATGTACAGATCGCTTCTGGTACCCAAAAATATCGAATTTTCGGGTGTTTTGAGCCTGAATTTGAGATATAAACGGGTACAGTAGATGCATGCACATATCGACTTTTTGCACCTAAAATATCAATTTTGAGCATGTTTTGGGTCTGTATCTTGAAAACATTCTAGCAAGGAGTAGGCATGTACAGATCGCTTCTGGGACCCAAAAAAATCGAATTTTCTGGTGTTTTGAACCTAAATTTGGGATATACACGGGTACAGAAGATGCATACACATATTGACTTTGGGCACCTAATATATAGATTTTCAGCATGTTTTGAGCCTGTATTTTGAAAATACTTTAACACGGAGAAGGCATGTACAGATCGCTTCTGGGACCCAAAAATATCGAATTTTCGGGTGTTTTGAGCCTGAATTTGAGATATAAACGGGTACAGAAGATGCATGCACATATCGACTTTGGGCACCTAAAATATCGATTTTCAGCATGTTTTGGTGATATATTTTGAAAATATTCTAGCACTGAGAAGGCATGTACAGATCGCTTTTGGGACCCAAAAATATCGAATTTTTTGGGTGTTTTGAGCCTGAATTTGGGATATAACCGGGTACAGAGGATGTATGCACATATTGACTTTTTCCACCTAAAATATCGATTTTGAGCATGTTCTGGGTTTGTATCTTGAAAATATTCTAGCAAGGAGTAGGCATGTACAGATCGCTTCTGGGACCCAAAAATATCGAATTTTCTGGTGTTTTGAACCAGAATTAGGGATATACACGGGTACAGAAGATGCATACACATATTGACTTTGGGCACATAAAATATCGATTTTCAGCATGTTTTGGGCCTGTATTTTAAAAACACTCTAACACGGATTATGCACGTACAGATCGCTTCTGGGACCAAAAAACATTGAATTTTCGGGTGTTTTGAGCATGAATTTGAGATATAAACGGGTACAGAAGATGCATGCACATATCGACTTTGGGCACCTAAAATATCGATTTTGAGCATCTTTTGGGCCTGTATTTTGAAAATACTCAAACACGGTGTAGACATGTACAGATCGCTTCTGGGACACAAAAATATCGATTTTTTGGGTGTTTTGAGCCTGAATTTGAGATATGAACGGGTACAGAAGATGCATGCACATATCGACTTTGGCACCCAAAATATCGATTTTTAGTATGTTTTGGGCGTATAATTTGAAAATATTCTAGCACTGAGTGCAGGCATGTACAGATCGCTTCTGGGACCCAAAAATATCGAATTTTCAGGTGTTTTGAACCTGATTTTGGGATATAGACGGGTACAGAAGATGCATACACATATTGACTTTGGGCACCTAAAATATAGATTTTCAGCATGTTTTGAGCCTGTATTTTGAAAATACTTTAACACGGAGAAGGCATGTACAGATCGCTTCTGGGACCCAAAAATATCGAATTTTCGGGTGTTTTGAGCCTGAATTTGAGATATAAACGGGTACAGAAGATACATGCACATATCGACTTTTTGCACCTAAAATATCGATTTTGAGCATGTTTTGGGACTGTATCTTGAAAACATTCTAGCAAGAAGTAGGCATGTACAGATTGCTTCTGGGACCCAAAAATATCGAATTTTCGAATGTTTTGAACCTGAATTTGGGATATAGACGGGTACAGAAGATGCATACACATATTGACTTTGGGCAGCTAAAATATCGATTTTCAGCATGTTTTAGGCTTGTATTTTGAAAATACTCTGACACGGAGTATGCATGTACAGATGGCTTTTGGGACCCAAAAATATCGAATATTCGGGTGTTTTGAGTCTGAATTTGAGATATAAACGGGTACAGAAGATGCATGCACATATCGACTTTGGGCACCCAAAATATCGATTTTTAGCATGTTCTGAGCCTCTTTTTTGAAAACATTCTAGCACTGAGTTGGCATGTACAGATCGCTTCTGGGACCCAAAAATATTGAATTTTCGGGTGTTTTGAGCCTGAATTTGAGATATAACCGGGTACAGAAAATGCATACACATATTGTCTTTGTGCACCTAAAATATCGATTTTCAGCATGTTTTGGGCCTGTATTTTAAAAACACTCTAACACGGAGTATGCACGTACAGATCGCTTCTGGGACCAAAAAACATTGAATTTTCGGGTGTTTTGAGCATGAATTTGAGATATAAACGGGTACAGAAGATGCATGCACATATCGACTTTGGGCACCTAAAATATCGATTTTTAGTATGTGTTGGGCCTGTATTTTAAAAATACTCTAACACGGAGTAGACATCTACAGATCGCTTCTGGGACCCAAAAATATCGAATTTTCGGGTGTTTTGAGCCTGAATTTGAGATATAAACGGGTACAGAAGATGTATGCACATATCGACTTTTTGCATTTAAAATATCGATTTTGAGCATGTTTTGGGTTTTGTATCTTGAAAATACTCAAACACGGTGTAGAAATGTACAGATCGCTTCTGGGACACAAAAATATCGATTTTTTGGGTGTTTTGAGCCTGAATTTGAGATATTAACGGGTACACAAGATGCATGCACATATCGACTTTGGCACCCAAAATATCGATTTTTAGTATGTTTTGGGCGTATAATTTGAAAATATTCTAGCACTGAGTAGGGATGTACAGATCGCTTCTGGACCCAAATAAATCGAATTTTCGGGTGTTCTGAGCCTGAATTTGAGATATGAACGGGTACAGAAGATGCATGCACATATCGACTTTGGGCACCTAAAATATCGATTTTGAGCATGTTTTGGTCCTGTATTTTGAAAATACTCTAACACGGTGTAGACATGTACAGATCGCTTCTAGGACACAAAAATATCGATTTTTTGGGTGTTTTGAGCCTGAATTTGAGATATAAACGGGTACAGAAGATGCATGTACATATCGACTTTGGCACCCAAAATATCGATTTTTAGTATGCTTTGGGCGTATAATTTGGAAATATTATAGCACTGAGTAGGCATGTACAGATCGCTTCTGGGACCCAAAAATATCGAATCTTCGGGGGTTTTGAGCCAGAATTTGGGATATAACCGGGTACAGAGGATGCATGCACATATCGACTTTTTGCACCTAAAATATCGATTTTGAGCATGTTTTGGGCCTGTATATTGAAAACATTCTAGCAAGGAGTAGGCATGTACAGGTCGCTTCTGGGACCCAAAAATACCGATTTTTCTGGTGTTTTGAACCTGAATTTGGGATATAGACGGGTACAGAAGATGCATACACATATTGACTTTGGGCACCTAAAATATCGATTTTGAGCATGTTTTGGGCCTGTATTTTAAAAACTATCTATCACTGAGTAGGCATGTGCAGATTACTTAAGTGACCCAAAAATATCGAATTTTCCAGTGTTTTGAGCCTGAATTTGAGATATAAACGGGTACAGAAGATGCATGCACATATCGACTTTTTGCACCTAAAATATCAATTTTGATCATGTTTTGGGTCTGTATCTTGAAAAAATTCTAGCAAGGAGTAGGCATGTACAGATCGCTTCTGGGACCAAAAAATATCGAATTTTCGGGTGTTTTGAACTTGAATTTGGGATATAGACGGATACAGAAGATGCATGCACATATCGACTTTAGGCACCTAAAATATTGATTTTGAGCATGTTTTCGGCCTGGATTTTGAAAATACTCTAACACGGAGTAGGCATGTACAGATCGCTTCGGGGACCAAAAAATATCGAATTTTTGGGTGTTTTGAGTCTGAATTTGGGATATAAATGGGTACAGAAGATGCATGCACATATCGACTTTGGGCACCTAAAATATCGATTTTAAGCATGTTTTCGGAGTATAAATTGAAAATATTCTAGCACTGAGTAGGCATGTACAGATCGCTTCTGGTACCCAAAAATATCGAATTTTCGGGTGTTTTGAGCCTGAATTTGAGATATAAACGGGTACAGTAGATGCATGCACATATCGACTTTTTGCACCTAAAATATCAATTTTGAGCATGTTTTGGGTCTGTATCTTGAAAACATTCTAGCAAGGAGTAGGCATGTACAGATCGCTTCTGGGACCCAAAAAAATCGAATTTTCTGGTGTTTTGAACCTAAATTTGGGATATACACGGGTACAGAAGATGCATACACATATTGACTTTGGGCACCTAATATATAGATTTTCAGCATGTTTTGAGCCTGTATTTTGAAAATACTTTAACACGGAGAAGGCATGTACAGATCGCTTCTGGTACCCAAAAATATCGAATTTTCGGGTGTTTTGAGCCTGAATTTGAGATATAAACGGGTACAGTAGATGCATGCACATATCGACTTTTTGCACCTAAAATATCAATTTTGAGCATGTTTTGGGTCTGTATCTTGAAAACATTCTAGCAAGGAGTAGGCATGTACAGATCGCTTCTGGGACCCAAAAAAATCGAATTTTCTGGTGTTTTGAACCTAAATTTGGGATATACACGGGTACAGAAGATGCATACACATATTGACTTTGGGCACCTAATATATAGATTTTCAGCATGTTTTGAGCCTGTATTTTGAAAATACTTTAACACGGAGAAGGCATGTACAGATCGCTTCTGGGACCCAAAAATATCGAATTTTCGGGTGTTTTGAGCCTGAATTTGAGATATAAACGGGTACAGAAGATGCATGCACATATCGACTTTGGGCACCTAAAATATCGATTTTCAGCATGTTTTGGTGATATATTTTGAAAATATTCTAGCACTGAGAAGGCATGTACAGATCGCTTTTGGGACCCAAAAATATCGAATTTTTTGGGTGTTTTGAGCCTGAATTTGGGATATAACCGGGTACAGAGGATGTATGCACATATTGACTTTTTCCACCTAAAATATCGATTTTGAGCATGTTCTGGGTTTGTATCTTGAAAATATTCTAGCAAGGAGTAGGCATGTACAGATCGCTTCTGGGACCCAAAAATATCGAATTTTCTGGTGTTTTGAACCAGAATTAGGGATATACACGGGTACAGAAGATGCATACACATATTGACTTTGGGCACATAAAATATCGATTTTCAGCATGTTTTGGGCCTGTATTTTAAAAACACTCTAACACGGATTATGCACGTACAGATCGCTTCTGGGACCAAAAAACATTGAATTTTCGGGTGTTTTGAGCATGAATTTGAGATATAAACGGGTACAGAAGATGCATGCACATATCGACTTTGGGCACCTAAAATATCGATTTTGAGCATCTTTTGGGCCTGTATTTTGAAAATACTCAAACACGGTGTAGACATGTACAGATCGCTTCTGGGACACAAAAATATCGATTTTTTGGGTGTTTTGAGCCTGAATTTGAGATATGAACGGGTACAGAAGATGCATGCACATATCGACTTTGGCACCCAAAATATCGATTTTTAGTATGTTTTGGGCGTATAATTTGAAAATATTCTAGCACTGAGTGCAGGCATGTACAGATCGCTTCTGGGACCCAAAAATATCGAATTTTCAGGTGTTTTGAACCTGATTTTGGGATATAGACGGGTACAGAAGATGCATACACATATTGACTTTGGGCACCTAAAATATAGATTTTCAGCATGTTTTGAGCCTGTATTTTGAAAATACTTTAACACGGAGAAGGCATGTACAGATCGCTTCTGGGACCCAAAAATATCGAATTTTCGGGTGTTTTGAGCCTGAATTTGAGATATAAACGGGTACAGAAGATACATGCACATATCGACTTTTTGCACCTAAAATATCGATTTTGAGCATGTTTTGGGACTGTATCTTGAAAACATTCTAGCAAGAAGTAGGCATGTACAGATTGCTTCTGGGACCCAAAAATATCGAATTTTCGAATGTTTTGAACCTGAATTTGGGATATAGACGGGTACAGAAGATGCATACACATATTGACTTTGGGCAGCTAAAATATCGATTTTCAGCATGTTTTAGGCTTGTATTTTGAAAATACTCTGACACGGAGTATGCATGTACAGATGGCTTTTGGGACCCAAAAATATCGAATATTCGGGTGTTTTGAGTCTGAATTTGAGATATAAACGGGTACAGAAGATGCATGCACATATCGACTTTGGGCACCCAAAATATCGATTTTTAGCATGTTCTGAGCCTCTTTTTTGAAAACATTCTAGCACTGAGTTGGCATGTACAGATCGCTTCTGGGACCCAAAAATATTGAATTTTCGGGTGTTTTGAGCCTGAATTTGAGATATAACCGGGTACAGAAAATGCATACACATATTGTCTTTGTGCACCTAAAATATCGATTTTCAGCATGTTTTGGGCCTGTATTTTAAAAACACTCTAACACGGAGTATGCACGTACAGATCGCTTCTGGGACCAAAAAACATTGAATTTTCGGGTGTTTTGAGCATGAATTTGAGATATAAACGGGTACAGAAGATGCATGCACATATCGACTTTGGGCACCTAAAATATCGATTTTGAGCATCTTTTGGGCCTGTATTTTGAAAATACTCAAACACGGTGTAGACATGTACAGATCGCTTCTGGGACACAAAAATATCGATTTTTTGGGTGTTTTGAGCCTGAATTTGAGATATGAACGGGTACAGAAGATGCATGCACATATCGACTTTGGCACCCAAAATATCGATTTTTAGTATGTTTTGGGCGTATAATTTGAAAATATTCTAGCACTGAGTGCAGGCATGTACAGATCGCTTCTGGGACCCAAAAATATCGAATTTTCAGGTGTTTTGAGCCTGAATTTGGGATATAACCGGGTACAGAGGATGCATGCACATTTCGACTTTTTGCACCTAAAATATCGATTTTGAGCATGTTTTGGGTCTGTATCTTGAAAACATTCTAGCAAGGAGTAGGCATGTACAGATCGCTTCTGGGACCCAAAAATACCGAATTTTCTGGTGTTTTGAACCTGATTTTGGGATATAGACGGGTACAGAAGATGCATACACATATTGACTTTGGGCACCTAAAATATAGATTTTCAGCATGTTTTGAGCCTGTATTTTGAAAATACTTTAACACGGAGAAGGCATGTACAGATCGCTTCTGGGACCCAAAAATATCGAATTTTCGGGTGTTTTGAGCCTGAATTTGAGATATAAACGGGTACAGAAGATACATGCACATATCGACTTTTTGCACCTAAAATATCGATTTTGAGCATGTTTTGGGACTGTATCTTGAAAACATTCTAGCAAGAAGTAGGCATGTACAGATTGCTTCTGGGACCCAAAAATATCGAATTTTCGAATGTTTTGAACCTGAATTTGGGATATAGACGGGTACAGAAGATGCATACACATATTGACTTTGGGCAGCTAAAATATCGATTTTCAGCATGTTTTAGGCTTGTATTTTGAAAATACTCTGACACGGAGTATGCATGTACAGATGGCTTTTGGGACCCAAAAATATCGAATATTCGGGTGTTTTGAGTCTGAATTTGAGATATAAACGGGTACAGAAGATGCATGCACATATCGACTTTGGGCACCCAAAATATCGATTTTTAGCATGTTCTGAGCCTCTTTTTTGAAAACATTCTAGCACTGAGTTGGCATGTACAGATCGCTTCTGGGACCCAAAAATATTGAATTTTCGGGTGTTTTGAGCCTGAATTTGAGATATAACCGGGTACAGAAAATGCATACACATATTGTCTTTGTGCACCTAAAATATCAATTTTTAGCATGTTTTGGGCCTGTATTTTAAAAACACTCTAACACGGAGTATGCATGTACAGATCGCTTCTGGGACACAAAATATCGAATTTTCGGAGTTTTGAACCTGAATTTGAGATATAAACGGGTACAGAAGATGCAAGCACATATCGACTTTTTCCACCTAAAATATCGATTTTGAGCATGTTGTGGGTCTGTATCTTGAAAACATTCTAACAAGAAGTAGGCATGTACAGATTGCTTCTGAGACCCAAAAATATCGAATTTTCGAGTGTTTTGAACCTCAATTTGGGATATAGACGGGTACAGAAGATGCATACACATATTGACTTTGGGCAGCTAAAATATCGATTTACAGCATGTTTTAGGCCTGTATTTTGAGCATACTCTAACACGGAGTATGCATGTGCAGTTGGCTTTTGGGATCCAAAAATATCGAATATTCGGGTGTTTTGAGTCTGAATTTGGGATATAAATGGGTACAGAAGATGCATGCACATATCGACTTTGGGCACCTAAAATATCGATTTTGAGCATGTTTTCGGCGTATAAATTGAAAATATTCTAGCACTGAGTAGGCATGTACAGATCGCTTCTGGTACCCAAAAATATCGAATTTTCGGGTGTTTTGAGCCCGAATTTGAGATATAAACGGGTATAGAAGATGCATGCACATATCGACTTTTGCAGCTAAAATATCGATTTTTAGTATGTTTTGGGCCTATATTTTGAAAATATTCTAGCACTGAGTAGGCATGTACAGATCGCTCCTGGGATTCAAAAATATTGAATTTTCGGGTGTTTTGAGCCTGAATTTGAGATATAAACGGTTACAGTAGATGCATGCACATATCGACTTTTTGCACCTAAAATATCGATTTTGAGCATGTTTTGGGTCTGTATCTTGAAAATATTCTAGCAAGGAGTAGGCATGTACAGATCGCTTCTGGGACCCAAAAAAATCGAATTTTCTGGTGTTTTGAACCTGAATTTGGGATATACACGGGTACAGAAGATGCATACACATATTGACTTTGGGCACCTAGAATATAGATTTTCAGCATGTTTTGAGCCTGTATTTTGAAAATACTTTAACACGGAGAAGGCATGTACAGATCGCTTCTGGGACCCAAAAATATCGAATTTTCGGGTGTTTTGAGCCTGAATTTGAGATATAAACGGGTACAGAAGATGCATGCACATATCGACTTTTTGCACCTAAAATATCGATTTGGAGCATGTTTTCGGACTGTATCTTGAAAACATTCTTGGAAGAAGTAGGCATGTACAGATTGCTTCTGGGACCCAAAAATATCGAATTTTCGAATGTTTTAAACCTGAATTTGGGATATAGACGGGTACAGAAAATGCATACACATATTGAATTTTGGCAGCTAAAATATCGATTTTCAGCATGTTTTAGGCTTGTATTTTGAAAATACTCTGACACGGAGTATGCATGTACAGATGGCTTTTAGGACCCAAAAATATCGAATATTCGGGTGTTTTGAGTCTGAGTTTGAGATATAAACGGGTACAGAAGATGCATGCACATATCGACTTTGGGCACCCAATATATCGATTTTGAGCATATTTTGGGCCTGTATTTTTAAAATACTCTAACACGGAGTAGACACGTACAGATCGCTTCTAGGACACAAAAATATTGAATTTTTGGGTGTTTTGAGCCTGAATTTAAGATATAAACGGGTACAGAAGATGCATGCACATATCGACTTTGGCACCCAAAATATCGATTTGTAGCATGTTCTGAGCCTATATTTTGAAAACATTCTAGGACTGAGTAGGCATGTACAGATCGCTTCTGGGACCCAAAAATATTGAATTTTCGGGAGTTTTGAGCCTGAATTTGAGATATAACCGGGTACAGAGAATGCATACACATATTGACTTTGTGCACCTAAAATATCAATTTTTTAGCATGTTTTGGGCCTGTATTTTAAAAACACTCTAACACGGAGTATGCATGTACAGATCGCTTCTGGGACACAAAATATATCGAATTTTCGGAGTTTTGAGCCTGAATTTGAGATATAAACGGGTACAGAAGATGCATGCACATATCGACTTTGGCACCCAAAATATCGATTTTCAGCATGTTTTTGGGATATATTTTGAAAATATTCTAGCACTGAGAAGGCATGTACAGATCGCTTCTGGGACCCAAAAATATCGAATTTTCTGGTGTTTTGAACCAGAATTAGGGATATACACGGGTACAGAAGATGCATACACATATTGACTTTGGGCACATAAAATATCGATTTTCAGCATGTTTTGGGCCTGTATTTTAAAAACACTCTAACACGTAGTATGCACGTACAGATCGCTTCTGGGACCAAAAAACATTGAATTTTCGGGTGTTTTGAGCATGAATTTGAGATATAAACGGGTACAGAAGATGCATGCACATATCGACTTTTTGCACCTAAAATATCGATTTTGAGCATCTTTTGGGCCTGTATTTTGAAAATACTCAAATACGGTGTAGGCATGTACAGATCGCTTCTGGGACACAAAAATATCGATTTTTTGGGTGTTTTGACCCTGAATTTGAGATATAAACGGGTACAGAAGATGCATGCACATATCGACTTTGGCACCCAAAATATCGATTTTTAGTATGTTTTGGGCGTATAATTTGAAAATATTCTAGCACTGAGTGCAGGCATGTACAGATCGCTTCTGGGACCCAAAAATATCGAATTTTCAGGTGTTTTGAGCCTGAATTTGGGATATAACCGGGTACAGAGGATGCATGCACATATCGACTTTTTGCACCTAAAATATCGATTTTGAGCATCTTTTGGGTCTGTATCTTGAAAACATTCTAGCAAGGAGTAGGCATGTACAGATCGCTTCTGGGACTCAAAAATACCGAATTTTCTGGTGTTTTGAACCTGAATTTGGGATTTACACGGGTACAGAAGATGCATACACATATTGACTTTGGGCACCTAAAATATAGATTTTCAGCATGTTTTGGGCCTGTATTTTGAAAATACTTTAACACGGAGAAGGCATGTACAGATCGCTTCTGGGACCCAAAAATATCGAATTTTCGGGTGTTTTGAGCCTGAATTTGAGATATAAACGGGTACAGAAGATGCATGCACATATCGACTTTTTGCACCTAAAATATCGATTTTGAGCATGTTTTGGGACTGTATCTTGAAAACATTCTAGCAAGAAGTAGGCATGTACAGATTGCTTCTGGGACCCAAAGTATCGAATTTTCGAATGTTTTGAACCTCAATTTGGGATATAGACGGATACAGAAGATGCATACACATATTGACTTTGGGCAGCTAAAATATCGATTTTCAGCATGTTTTAGGCTTGTATTTTGAAAATACTCTGACACGGAGTATGCATGTACAGATGGCTTTTGGGACACAAAAATATCGAATATTCGGGTGTTTTGAGTCTGAATTTGGGATATAAACGGGTACAGAAGATGCATGCACATATCGACTTTGGGCACCAAAATATCGATTTTTAGCATGTTCTGAGCCTCTATTTTGAAAACATTCTAGCACTGAGTAGGCATGTACAGATCGCTTCTGGGACCCAAAAATATTGAATTTTCGGGTGTTTTGAGCCTGAATTTGAAATATAACCGGGTACAGAAAATGCATACACATATTGACTTTGTGCACCTAAAATATCAATTTTCTGCATGTTTTGGGCCTGTATTTTAAAAACACTCTAACACGGAGTATGCACGTACAGATCGCTTCTGGGACCTAAAAACATTGAATTTTCGGGTGTTTTGAGCATGAATTTGAGATATAAACGGGTACAGAAGATGCATGCACATATCGACTTTGGGCACCTAAAATATCGATTATGCATGCACATATCGACTTTGGGCACCTAAAATATTGATTTTGAGCATCTTTTGGCCCTGTATTTTGAAAATACTCAAATACGGTGTAGACATGTACAGATCGCTTCTGGGACACAAAAATATCGATTTTTTGGGTGTTTTGAGCCTGAATTTGGGATATACACGGGTACAGAAGATGCATACACATATCGACTTTGGCACCCAAAATATCGATTTTTAGTATGTTTTGGGCGTATAATTTGAAAATATTCTAGCACTGAGTGCAGGCATGTACAGATCGCTTCTGGGACCCAAAAATACCGAATTTTCTGGTGTTTTGAACCTGAATTTGGGATATACACGGGTACAGAAGATGCATACACATATTGACTTTGGGCACCTAAAATATCAATTTTCAGCATGTTTTGGGCCTGTATTTTAAAAACACTCTAACACGGAGTATGCATGTACAGATCGCTTCTGGGACACAAAATATCGAATTTTCGGAGTTTTCAGCCGGAATTTGAGATATAAACGGGTACAGAAGATGCATGCACATATCGACTTTTTGCACCTAAAATATCGATTTTGAGTATGTTTTGGGTCTGTATCTTCAAAACATTCTAGCAAGAAGTAGGCATGTACAGATTGCTTCTGGGACCCAAAAATATCGAATTTTCGAGTGTTTTGAACCTGAATTTGGGATATAGACGGGTACAGAAGATGCATACACATATTGACTTTGGGCAGCTAAAATATCGATTTACAGCATGTTTTAGGCCTGTATTTTGAACATACTCTAACACGGAGTATGCATGTACAGTTGGCTTTTGGGACCCAAAAATATCGATTATTCGGGTGTTTTGAGTCTGAATTTGGGATATAAATGGGTACAGAAGATGCATGCACATATCGACTTTGGGCACCTAAAATATCGATTTTGTGCATGTTTTCGGCGTATAAATTGAAAATATTCTAGCACTGAGTAGGCATGTACAGATCGCTTCTGGGACCCAAAAATATCGAATTTTCGGGTGTTTTGAGCCCAAATTTGAGATATAAACGGGTCCAGAAGATGCATGCACATATCGACTTTTGCAGCTAAAATATGGATTTTTAGTATGTTTTAGGCCTATATTTTGAAAATATTCTAGCACTGAGTAGGCATGTACAGATCGCTCCTGGGATTCAAAAATATTGAATTTTCGGGTGTTTTGAGCCTGAATTTGAGATATAAACGGGTACTGAAGATGCATGCACATATCGACATTGGGCACCTAAATTATCGATTTTCAGCATGTTTTGGGCCTGTAATTTAAAAACACTCTAACACAGAATATGCACGTACAGATCGCTTCTAGGACCCAAAAACATTGAATTTTCGGGTGTTTTGAGCATGAATTTGAGATATAAGCGGGTACAGAAGATGCATGCACATATCGACTTTGGCACCCAAAATATCGATTTTTAGTATGTTTTGGGCCTATATTTTGAAAATATTCTAGCACTGAGTAGGCATGTACAGATCGCTTCTGGGACCCAAAAATATCGAATTTTCTGGTGTTTTGAACCTGAAATTGGGATATACACGGGTACAGAAGATGCATACACATATTGACTTTGGGCACCAAAAATATAGATTTTCAGCATGTTTTGAGCCTTTATTTTGAAAATACTCTAACACTGAGTAGGCATGTACAGATCGCTTCTGGGACCCAAAAATATCGAATTTTCGGGTGTTTTGAGCCTGAATTTGAGATATAAACGGGTACAGAAGATGCATGCACATATCGACTTTTTGCACCTAAAATATCGATTTGGAGCATGTTTTGGGACTGTATCTTGAAAACATTTTAGCAAGAAGTAGGCATGTACAGATTGCTTCTGGGACCCAAAAATATCGAATTTTCGAATGTATTAAACCTGAATTTGGGATATAAACGGGTACAGAAAATGCATACACATATTGACTTTGGGCAGCTAAAATATCGATTTACAGCATGTTTTAGGCCTGTATTTTGAACATACTCTAACACGGAGTATGCATGTACAGTTGGCTTTTGGGACCCAAAAATATCGAATATTCGGGTGTTTTGAGTCTGAATTTGGGATATAAATGGGTACAGAAGATGCATGCACATATCGACTTTGGGCACCTAAAATAACGATTTTGAGCATGTTTTCGGCGTATAAATTGAAAATATTCTAGCACTGAGTAGGCATGTACAGATCGCTTCTGGGACCCAAAAATATCGACTTTTCGGGTGTTTTGAGCCCGAATTTGAGATATAAACGGGTCCAGAAGATGCATGCACATATCGACTTTTGCAGCTAAAATATAGATTTTTAGTATGTTTTGGGCCTATATTTTGAAAATATTCTAGCACTGAGTAGGCATGTACAGATCGCTCCTGGGATTCAAAAATTTTGAATTTTCGGGTGTTTTGAGCCTGAATTTGAGATATAAACGGGTACTGAAGATGCATGCACATATCGACTTTGGGCACCTAAAATATCGATTTTCAGCATGTTTTGGGCCTGTAATTTAAAAACACTCTAACACAGAGTATGCACGTACAGATCGCTTCTGGGACCCAAAAACATTGAATTTTCGGGTGTTTTGAGCATGAATTTGAGATATAAGCGGGTACAGAAGATGCATGCACATATCGACTTTGGCACCCAAAATATCGATTTTTTGTATGTTTTGGGCGTATAATTTGAAAATATTCTAGCACTGAGTAGGCATGTACAGATCGCTTCTGGGACCCAAAAATATCGAATTTTCGGGTGTTTTGAGCCTGAATTTGCGATATAACCGGGTACAGAAGATGCATGCACATATCGACTTTGGGCACCTAAAATATCGATTTTCAGCATGTTTTGGGGATATATTTTGAAAATATTCTAGCACTGAGAAGGCATGTACAGATCGCTTCTGGGACACAAAAATATCGAATTTTCTGGTGTTTTGAACCAGAATTAGGGATATACACGGGTACAGAATTTGCATACACATATTGACTTTGGGCACATAAAATATCGATTTTCAGCATGTTTTGGGCCTGTATTTTAAAAACACTCTAACACGGAGTATGCACGTACAGATCGCTTCTGGGACCAAAAAACATTGAATTTTCGGGTGTTTTGAGCATGAATTTGAGATATAAACGGGTACAGAAGATCCATGCACATATCGACTCTGGGCACCTAAAATATCGATTTTGAGCATCTTTTGGGCCTGTATTTTGAAAATACTCAAATACGGTGTAGACATGTACAGATCGCTTCTGGGACACAAAAATATCGATTTTTTGGGTGTTTTGAGCCTTAATTTGAGATATAAACGGGTACAGAAGATGCATGCACATATCGACTTTGGCACCCAAAATATCGATTTTTAGTATGTTTTGGGCGTATAATTTGAAAATATTCTAGCACTGAGTGCAGGCATGTATAGATCGCTTCTTGGACCCAAAAATATCGAATTTTCAGGTGTTTTGAGCCTGAATTTGGGATATAACCGGGTACAGAGGATGCATGCACATATCGACTTTTTGCACCTAAAATATCGATTTGGAGCATGTTTTGGGACTGTATCTTGAAAACATTCTAGCAAGAAGTAGGCATGTACAGATTGCTTCTGGGACCCAAAAATATCGAATTTTCGAATGTATTAAACCTGAATTTGGGATATAAACGGGTACAGAAAATGCATACACATATTGACTTTGGGCAGCTAAAATATCGATTTAGAGCATGTTTTAGGCCTGTATTTTGAACATACTCTAACACGTAGTATGCATGTACAGTTGGCTTTTGGGACCCAAAAATATCGAATATTCGGGTGTTTTGAGTCTGAATTTGGGATATAAATGGGTACAGAAGATGCATGCACATATCGACTTTGGGCACCTAAAATAACGATTTTGAACATGTTTTCGGCGTATAAATTGAAAATATTCTAGCACTGAGTAGGCATGTACAGATCGCTTCTGGGACCCAAAAATATCGACTTTTCGGGTGTTTTGAGCCCGAATTTGAGATATAAACGGGTCCAGAAGATGCATGCACATATCGACTTTTGCAGCTAAAATATAGATTTTTAGTATGTTTTGGGCCTATATTTTGATAATATTCTAGCACTGAGTAGGCATGTACAGATCGCTCCTGGGATTCAAAAATTTTGAATTTTCGGGTGTTTTGAGCCTGAATTTGAGATATAAACGGGTACTGAAGATGCATGCACATATCGACTTTGGGCACCTAAAATATCGATTTTCAGCATGTTTTGGGCCTGTAATTTAAAAACACTCTAACACAGAGTATGCACGTACAGATCGCTTCTGGGACCCAAAAACATTGAATTTTCGGGTGTTTTGAGCATGAATTTGAGATATAAGCGGGTACAGAAGATGCATGCACATATCGACTTTGGCACCCAAAATATCGATTTTTTGTATGTTTTGGGCGTATAATTTGAAAATTTTCTAGCACTGAGTAGGCATGTACAGATCGCTTCTGGGACCCAAAAATATCGAATTTTCGGGTGTTTTGAGCCTGAATTTGCGATATAACCGGGTACAGAAGATGCATGCACATATCGACTTTGGGCACCTAAAATATCGATTTTCAGCATGTTTTGGGGATATATTTTGAAAATATTCTAGCACTGAGAAGGCATGTACAGATCGCTTCTGGGACACAAAAATATCGAATTTTCTGGTGTTTTGAACCAGAATTAGGGATATACACGGGTACAGAAGATGCATACACATATTGACTTTTTGTACACATAAAATATCGATTTTCAGCATGTTTTGGGCCTGTATTTTAAAAACACTCTAACACGGAGTATGCACGTACAGATCGCTTCTGGGACCAAAAAACATTGAATTTTCGGGTGTTTTGAGCATGAATTTGAGATATAAACGGGTACAGAAGATGCATGCACATATCGACTCTGGGCACCTAAAATATCGATTTTGAGCATCTTTTGGGCCTGTATTTTGAAAATACTCAAATACGGTGTAGACATGTACAGATCGCTTCTGGGACAAAAAAATATCGATTTTTTGGGTGTTTTGAGCCTGAATTTGAGATATAAACGGGTACAGAAGATGCATGCACATATCGACTTTGGCACCCAAAATATCGATTTTTAGTATGTTTTGGGCGTATAATTTGAAAATATTCTAGCACTGAGTGCAGGCATGTACAGATCGCTTCTGGGACCCAAAAATATCGAATTTTCAGGTGTTTTGAGCCTGAATTTGGGATATAACCGGGTACAGAGGATGCATGCACATATCGACTTTTTGCACCTAAAATATCGATTTTGAGCATGTTTTGGGTCTGTATCTTGAAAACATTCTAGCAAGGAGCAGGCATGTACAGATCGCTTCTGGGACCCAAAAATACCGAATTTTCTGGTGTTTTGAACCTGAATTTGGGATATACACGGGTACAGAAGATGCATACACATATTGACTTTGGGCAGCTAAAATATCGATTTTCAGCATGTTTTAGGCATGTATTTTGAAAATACTCTGACACGGAGTATGCATGTACAGATGGCTTTTGGGACCCAAAAATATCGAATATTCGGGTGTTTTGAGTCTGAATTTGAGATATAAACGGGTACAGAAGATGCATGCACATATCGACTTTGGGCACCAAAATATCGATTTTTAGCATGTTCCGAGCCTCTATTTTGAAAACATTCTAGCACTGAGTAGGCATGTACAGATCGCTTCTGGGACCCAAAAATATTGAATTTTCGGGTGTTTTGAGCCTGAATTTGAAATATATCCGGGTACAGAAAATGCATACACATATTGACTTTGTGCACCTAAAATATCAATTTTCAGCATGTTTTGGGCCTGTATTTTAAAAACTCTCTAACACGGAGTATGCATGTACAGATCGCTTCTGGGACACAAAATATCGAATTTTCGGAGTTTTGAGCCGGAATTTGAGATATAAACGGGTACAGAAGATGCATGCAGATATCGACTTTTTGCACCTAAAATATCGATTTTGAGCATGTTTTGGGTCTGTATCTTGAAAACATTCTAGCAAGAAGTAGGCATGTACAGATTGCTTCTGGGACCCAAAAATATCGAATTTTCGAGTGTTTTGAACCTGAATTTGGGATATAGACGGGTACAGAAGATGCATACACATATTGACTTTGGGCAGCTAAAATATCGATTTACAGCATGTTTTAGGCCGGTATTTTGAACATACTCTAACACGGAGTATGCATGTACAGTTGGCTTTTGGGACCCAAAAATATCGAATATTCGGGTGTTTTGAGTCTGAATTTGGGATATAAATGGGTACAGAAGATGCATGCACATATCGACTTTGGGCACCTAAAATATCGATTTTCAGCATGTTTTGGGCCTGTAATTTAAAAACACTCTAACACAGAGTATGCACGTACAGATCGCTTCTGGGACCCAAAAACATTGAATTTTCGGGTGTTTTGAGCATGAATTTGAGATATAAGCGGGTACAGAAGATGCATGCACATATCGACTTTGGCACCCAAAATATCGATTTTTAGTATGTTTTGGGCGTATAATTTGAAAATATTCTAGCACTGAGTAGGCATGTACAGATCGCTTCTGGGACCCAAAAATATCGAATTTTCGGGTGTTTTGAGCCTGAATTTGCGATATAACCGGGTACAGAGGATGCATGCACATATCGACTTTTTGCACCTAAAATATCGATTATGAGCATGTTTTGGGTCTGTATCTTGAAAACATTCTAGCAAGGAGTAGGCATGTACAGATCGCTTCTGGGACCCAAAAATACCGAATTTTCTGGTGTTTTGAACCTGAATTTGGGATTTACACGGGTACAGAAGATGCATACACATATTGTCTTTGGGCACCTAAAATATCGATTTTCAGCATGTTTTGGGCCTGTATTTTGAAAATACTTTAACACGGAGAAGGCATGTACAGATCGCTTCTGGGACCCAAAAATATCGAATTTTCGGGTGTTTTGAGCCTGAATTTGAGATATAAACGGGTACAGAAGATGCATGCACATATCGACTTTGGGCACCTAAAATATCGATTATGCATGCACATATCGACTTTGGGCACCTAAAATATCGATTTTGAGCATCTTTTGGCCCTGTATTTTGAAAATACTCAAATATGGTGTAGACATGTACAGATCGCTTCTGGGACACAAAAATATCGATTTTTTGGGTGTTTTGAGCCTGAATTTGGGATATACACGGGTACAGAAGATGCATACACATATCGACTTTGGCACCCAAAATATCGATTTTTAGTATGTTTTGGGCGTATAATTTGAAAATATTCTAGCACTGAGTGCAGGCATGTACAGATCGCTTCTGGGACCCAAAAATACCGAATTTTCTGGTGTTTTGAACCTGAATTTGGGATATACACGGGTACAGAAGATGCATACACATATTGACTTTGGGCACCTAAAATATCAATTTTCAGCATGTTTTGGGCCTGTATTTTAAAAACACTCTAACACGGAGTATGCATGTACAGATCGCTTCTGGGACACAAAATATCGAATTTTCGGAGTTTTCAGCCGGAATTTGAGATATAAACGGGTACAGAAGATGCATGCACATATCGACTTTTTGCACCTAAAATATCGATTTTGAGTATGTTTTGGGTCTGTATCTTGAAAACATTCTAGCAAGGAGCAGGCATGTACAGATCGCTTCTGGGACCCAAAAATACCGAATTTTCTGGTGTTTTGAACCTGAATTTGGGATATACACGGGTACAGAAGATGCATACACATATTGACTTTGGGCAGCTAAAATATCGATTTTCAGCATGTTTTAGGCATGTATTTTGAAAATACTCTGACACGGAGTATGCATGTACAGATGGCTTTTGGGACCCAAAAATATCGAATATTCGGGTGTTTTGAGTCTGAATTTGAGATATAAACGGGTACAGAAGATGCATGCACATATCGACTTTGGGCACCAAAATATCGATTTTTAGCATGTTCTGAGCCTCTATTTTGAAAACATTCTAGCACTGAGTAGGCATGTACAGATCGCTTCTGGGACCCAAAAATATTGAATTTTCGGGTGTTTTGAGCCTGAATTTGAAATATATCCGGGTACAGAAAATGCATACACATATTGACTTTGTGCACCTAAAATATCAATTTTCAGCATGTTTTGGGCCTGTATTTTAAAAACTCTCTAACACGGAGTATGCATGTACAGATCGCTTCTGGGACACAAAATATCGAATTTTCGGAGTTTTGAGCCGGAATTTGAGATATAAACGGGTACAGAAGATGCATGCAGATATCGACTTTTTGCACCTAAAATATCGATTTTGAGCATGTTTTGGGTCTGTATCTTGAAAACATTCTAGCAAGAAGTAGGCATGTACAGATTGCTTCTGGGACCCAAAAATATCGAATTTTCGAGTGTTTTGAACCTGAATTTGGGATATAAATGGGTACAGAAGATGCATGCACATATCGACTTTGGGCACCTAAAATATCGATTTTCAGCATGTTTTGGGCCTGTAATTTAAAAACACTCTAACACAGAGTATGCACGTACAGATCGCTTCTGGGACCCAAAAACATTGAATTTTCGGGTGTTTTGAGCATGAATTTGAGATATAAGCGGGTACAGAAGATGCATGCACATATCGACTTTGGCAACCAAAATATCGATTTTTAGTATGTTTTGGGCGTATAATTTGAAAATATTCTAGCACTGAGTAGGCATGTACAGATCGCTTCTGGGACCCAAAAATATCGAATTTTCGGGTGTTTTGAGCCTGAATTTGCGATATAACCGGGTACAGAGGATGCATGCACATATCGACTTTTTGCACCTAAAATATCGATTATGAGCATGTTTTGGGTCTGTATCTTGAAAACATTCTAGCAAGGAGTAGGCATGTACAGATCGCTTCTGGGACCCAAAAATACCGAATTTTCTGGTGTTTTGAACCTGAATTTGGGATTTACACGGGTACAGAAGATGCATACACATATTGTCTTTGGGCACCTAAAATATCGATTTTCAGCATGTTTTGGGCCTGTATTTTGAAAATACTTTAACACGGAGAAGGCATGTACAGATCGCTTCTGGGACCCAAAAATATCGAATTCTCGGGTGTTTTGAGCCTGAATTTGAGATATAAACGGGTACAGAAGATGCATGCACATATCGACTTTGGGCACCTAAAATATCGATTTGGAGCATGTTTTGGGACTGTATCTTGAAAACATTCTAGCAAGAAGTAGGCATGTACAGATTGCTTCTGGGACCCAAAAATATCGAATTTTCGAATGTTTTAAACCTGAATTTGAGATATAAACGGGTACAGAAAATGCATACACATATTGACTTTGGGCAGCTAAAATATCGATTTACAGCATGTTTTAGGCCTGTATTATGAACATACTCTAACACGGAGTATGCATGTACAGATGGCTTTTGGGACCCAAAAATATCGAATATTCGGGTGTTTTGAGTCTGAATTTGAGATATAAACGGGTACAGAAGATGCATGCACATATCGACTTTGGGCACCAAAATATCGATTTTTAGCATGTTCTGAGCCTCTATTTTGAAAACATTCTAGCACTGAGTAGGCATGTACAGATCGCTTCAGGGACCCAAAAATATTGAATTTTCGGGTGTTTTGAGCCTGAATTTGAAATATAACCGGGTACAGAAAATGCATACACATATTGACTTTGTGCACCTAAAATATCAATTTTCAGCATGTTTTGGGCCTGTATTTTAAAAACACTCTAACACGGAGTATGCACGTACAGATCGCTTCTGGGACCAAAAAACATTGAATTTAAAGGTGTTTTGAGCATGAATTTGAGATATAAACGGGTACAGAAGATGCATGCACATATCGACTTTTTGCACCTAAAATATCGATTTTGAGCATGTTTTGGGTCTGTATCTTGAAAACATTCGAGCAAGAAGTAGGCATGTACAGATTGCTTCTGGGACCCAAAAATATCGAATTTTCGAGTGTTTTGAACCTGAATTTGTGATATAGACGGGTACAGAAGATGCATACACATATTGTCTTTGGGCAGCTAAAATATCGATTTACAGCATGTTTTAGGCCTGTATTTTGAACATACTCTAACACGGAGTATGCATGTACAGTTGGCTTTTGGGACCCAAAAATATCGAATATTCGGGTGTTTTGAGTCTGAATTTGGGATATAAATGGGTACAGAAGAAGCATGCACATATCGACTTTGGGCACCTAAAATATCGATTTTGAGCATGTTTTCGGCGTATAAATTGAAAATATTCTAGCACTGAGTAGGCATGTACAGATCGCTTCTGGGACCCAAAAATATCGAATTTTCGGGTGTTTTGAGCCCGAATTTGAGATATAAACTGGTCCAGAAGATGCATGCACATATCGACTTTTGCAGCTAAAATATCGATTTTTAGTATGTTTTGGGCCTATATTTTGAAAATATTCTAGCACTGAGTAGGCATGTACAGATCGCTTCTGGGATTCAAAAATATTGAATTTTCGGGTGTTTTGAGCCTGAATTTGAGATATAAACGGGTACAGAAGATGCATGCACATATCGACTTTGGGCACCTAAAATATCGATTTTCAGCATGTTTTGGGCCTGTAATTTAAAAACACTCTAACACAGAATATGCACGTACAGATCGCTTCTGGGACCCAAAAACATTGAATTTTCGGGTGTTTTGAGCATGAATTTGAGATATAAGCGGGTACAGAAGATGCATGCACATATCGACTTTGGCACCCAAAATATCGATTTTTAGTATGTTTTGGGCGTATAATTTGAAAATATTCTAGCACTGAGTAGGCATGTACAGATCGCTTCTGGGACCCAAAAATATCGAATTTTCGGGTGTTTTGAGCCTGAATTTGCGATATAACCGGGTACAGAAGATGCATGCACATATCGACTTTTTGCACCTAAAATATCGATTTTGAGCATGTTTTGGGTCTGTATCTTGAAAACATTCTAGCAAGGAGTAGGCATGTACAGATCGCTTCTGGGACCCAAAAATACCGAATTATCTGGTGTTTTGAACCTGAAATTGGGATATACACGGGTACAGAAGATGCATACACATATTGACTTTGGGCACCTAAAATATCGATTTTGAGCATCTTTTGGGCCTGTATTTTGAAATACTTTAACACGGAGAAGGCATGTACAGATCGCTTCTGGGACCCAAAAATATCGAATTTTCGGGTGTTTTGAGCCTGAATTTGAGATATAAACGGGTACAGAAGATGCATGCACATATCGACTTTTTGCACCTAAAATATCGATTTGGAGCATGTTTTGGGACTGTATCTTGAAAACATTCTAGCAAGAAGTAGGCATGTACAGATTGCTTCTGGGACCCAAAAATATCGAATTTTCGAATGTTTTAAACCTGAATTTGGGATATAAACGGGTACAGAAAATGCATACACATATTGACTTTGGGCAGCTAATATATCGATTTACAGCATGTTTTAGGCCTGTATTATGAACATACTCTAACACGGAGTATGCATGTACAGTTGGCTTTTGGGACCCAAAAATATCGAATATTCGGGTGTTTTGAGTCTGAATTTGGGATATAAATGGGTACAGAAGATGCATGCACATATCGACTTTGGGCACCTAAAATATCGATTTTGAGCATGTTTTCGGCGTATAAATTGAAAATATTCTAGCACTGAGTTGGCATGTACAGATCGCTTCTGGGACCCAAAAATATCGAATTTTCGGGTGTTTTGAGCCCGAATTTGAGATATAAACGGGTCCAGAAGATGCATGCACATATCGACTTTTGCAGCTAAAATATAGATTTTTAGTATGTTTTGGGCCTATATTTTGAAAATATTCTAGCACTGAGTAGGCATGTACAGATCGCTCCTGGGATTCAAAAATATTGAATTTTCGGGTGTTTTGAGCCTGAATTTGAGATATAAACGGGTACTGAAGATGCATGCACATATCGACTTTGGGCACCTAAAATATCGATTTTCAGCATGTTTTGGGCCTGTAATTTAAAAACACTCTAACACAGAGTATGCACGTACAGATCGCTTCTGGGACCCAAAAACATTGAATTTTCGGGTGTTTTGAGCATGAATTTGAGATATAAGCGGGTACAGAAGATGCATGCGCATATCGACTTTGGGCACCTAAAATATAGATTTTCAGCATGTTTTGGGGATATATTTTGAAAATATTCTAGCACTGAGAAGGCATGTACAGATCGCTTCTGGGACCCAAAAATATCGAATTTTCTGGTGTTTTGAACCAGAATTAGGGATATACACGGGTACAGAAGATGCATACACATATTGACTTTGGGCACATAAAATATCGATTTTCAGCATGTTTTGGGCCTGTATTTTAAAAACACTCTAACACGGAGTATGCACGTACAGATCGCTTCTGGGACCAAAAAACATTGAATTTTCGGGTGTTTTGAGCATGAATTTGAGATATAAACGGGTACAGAAGATGCATGCACATATCGACTTTATGCACCTAAAATATCGATTTTGAGCATCTTTTGGGCCTGTATTTTGAAAATACTCAAATACGGTGTAGACATGTACAGATCGCTTCTGGGACACAAAAATATCGATTTTTTGGGTGTTTTGAGCCTGAATTTGAGATATAAACGGGTACAGAAGATGCATGCACATATCGACTTTGGCACCCAAAATATCGATTTTTAGTATGTTTTGGGCGTATAATTTGAAAATATTCTAGCACTGAGTGCAGGCATGTACAGATCGCTTCTGGGACCCAAAAATATCGAATTTTCAGGTGTTTTGAGCCTGAATTTGGGATATAACCGGGTACAGAGGATGCATGCACATATCGACTTTTTGCACCAAAAATGTCGATTTTGAGCATGTTTTGGGTCTGTATCTTGAAAACATTCTAGCAAGGAGTAGGCATGTACAGATCGCTTCTGGGACCCAAAAATACCGAATTTTCTGGTGTTTTGAACCTGAATTTGGGATATACACGGGTACAGAAGATGCATACACATATTGACTTTGGGCACCTAAAATATAGATTTTCAGCATGTTTTGGGCCTGTATTTTGAAAATACTTTAACACGGAGAAGGCATGTACAGATCGCTTCTGGGACCCAAAAATATCGAATTTTCGGGTGTTTTGAGCCTGAATTTGAGATATAAACGGGTACAGAAGATGCATGCACATATCGACTTTGGGCACCAAAATATCGATTTTTAGCATGTTCTGAGCCTCTATTTTGAAAACATTCTAGCACTGAGTAGGCATGTACAGATCGCTTCTAAGACCCAAAAATATTGAATTTTCGGGTGTTTTGAGCCTGAATTTGAAATATAACCGGGTACAGAAAATGCATACACATATTGACTTTGTGCACCTAAAATATCAATTTTCAGCATGTTTTGGGCCTGTATTTTGAAAATACTCTAACACGGAGTAGGCATGTACAGATCGCTTCTGGGACACAAAGATATCGATTTTTTGAGTGTTTTGAGCCTGAATTTGAGATATAAACGGGTACAGAAGATGCAGGCACATATCGACTTTGGACACCTAAAATATCGATTTATAGCATGTTTTAAGCCTGTATATTAAAAATATTCTATCACTGAGTAGGCATGTGCAGATTGCTTAAGGGACCCAAATATATCGAATATTCGGGTGTTTTGAACCAGAATTAGGGATATACACGGGTACAGAAGATGCATACACATATTGACTTTGGGCACATAAAATATCGATTTTCAGCATGTTTTGGGCCTGTATTTTAAAAACACTCTAACACGGAGTATGCACGTACAGATCGCTTCTGGGACCCAAAAACATTGAATTTTCGGGTGTTTTAAGCATGAATTTGAGATATAAACGGGTACAGAGGATGCATGCACATATCGACTTTGGGTACCTAAAATATCGATTTTGTGCATCTTTTGGGCCAGTATTTTGAAAATACTCAAACACGGTGTAGACATGTACAGATCGCTTCTGGGACACAAAAATATCGAATTTTCGGGCGTTTTGAACCTGAATTTGAGATATAAACGGGTACAGAAGATGCATGCACATATCGACTTTTTGCACCTAAAATATCGATTTTGAGCATGTTTTGGGACTGTATCTTGAAAACATTCTAGCAAGAAATAGGCATGTACAGATTGCTTCTGGGACCCAAAAATATCGAATTTTCGAATGTTTTGAACCTGAATTTGGGATATAGACGGGTACAGAAGATGCATACACATATTGACTTTGGGCACATAAAATATAGATTTTCAGCATGTTTTGGGCCTGTATTTTAAAAACACTCTAACACGGAGTATGCACGTACAGATCGCTTCTGGGACTCCAAAACATTTAGTTTTTGGGTGTTTTGAGCATGAATTTGAGATATAAACGGGTACAGAAGATGCATGCACATATAGACTTTGGCACCCAAAATATCGATTTTTAGTATGTTTTGGGCGTATAATTTGAAAATATTCTAGCACTGACTAGGCATGTACAGATCGCTTCTGGGACCCAAAAATATCGAATTTTCGGGGGTTTTGAGCCAGAATTTGGGATATAACCGGGTACAAAGGATGCATACACATATCGACTTTTTGCACCTAAAATATCGATTTTGAGCATGTTTTGGGTCTGTATCTTGAAAATATTCTAGCAAGGAGTAGGCATGTACAGATCGCTTCTGGGACCCAAAAATACCGAATTTTCTGGTGTTTTGAACCTGAATTTGGAATATAGACGGGTACAGAAGATGCATACACATATTGACTTTGTGCACCTAAAATATAGATTTTCAGCATGTTTTGGGCCTGTATTTTGAAAATACTTTAACACGGAGTAGACATGTACAGATCGCTTTTGGGACCCAGAAATATTGAATTTTCGGGTGTTTTGAGCCTGAATTTGAGATATAAACGGGTACAGAAGATCCATGCACATATCGACTTTGGCACCCAAAATATTGATTTTTAGTATGTTTTGGGCGTATAATTTGAAAATATTCTAGCACTGAGTAGGCATGTGCAGATTGCTTAAGGTACCCAAAAATATCGAATTTTCGGAGTTTTGAGCCTGAATTTGAGATATAAACGGGTACAGAAGATGCATGCACATATCGACTTTTTGCACTTAAAATATCGATTTTGAGCATGTTTTGGGTCTGTATCTTGAAAATATTCTTTCAAGGAGTAGGCATGTATAGATCGCTTTTGGGACCCAAAAATATCAAATTTTCTGGTGTTTTGAACCTGAATTAGGGATATACACGGGTACAGAAGATGCATACACATATTGACTTTGGGCAAATAAAATATCGATTTTTAGCATGTTTTGGGCCTGTATTTTAAAAACACTCTAACACGGAGTATGCACGTACAGATCGCTTCTGGGACCCAAAAATATCGAATTTTGGGGGATTTTGAACCTGAATTTAGGATATAGACGGGTACAGAAGATGCATACACATATTGACTTTGAGCACCTAAAATATAGATTTTTAGTATGTTTTGGGCGTATAATTTGAAAATATTCTAGCACTGAGTAGGCATGTACAGATCGCTTCTGGGACCCAAAAATATCGAATTTTCAGGGGTTTTGAGCCAGAACTTGGGATAAAACCGGGTACGGAGGATGCATGCACATATCGACTTTTTGCACCTAAAATATCGATTTTGAGCATGTTTTGTTCCTGTATTTTGAAAATACTTTAACATGGAGTAGGCATGTACAGATCGCTTCTGGGACCCCAAAATATCGAATATTCGGGTGTTTTGAGCCTGAATTTAAGATATAAACGGATACAGAATATGCATGCACATATCCACTTTGGGCACCTAAAATATCGATTTTGATCATGTTTGGGGCCTGTATTTTAAAAATACTCTAACACGGAGTAGGCATGTACAGATCGCTTCTGAGACACAAAAATATCTATTTTTTGGGTGTTTTGAGCCTGAATTTGAGATATAAACGGGTACAGAAGATGCATGCACATATCGACTTTGGACACCTAAAATATCGATTTATAGCATGTTTTAAGCCTGTATTTTAAAAACATTATAGCAAGGAGTAGGCATGTGCAGATTGCTTAAGGGACCCAAAAATATCGAATTTTCGGAATTTTGAGCCTGAATTTGAGATATAAACGGGTACAAAAGATGCATGCACATATAGACTTTTTGCACTTAAAATATCGATTTTGAGCATGTTTTGGGTCTGTATCTTGAAAACATTCTAGCTAAGAGTAGGCATGTACAGATCGCTTCCGGGACCCAAAAATATCGAATTTTCTGGTGTTTTGAACCTGAATTAGGGATATACACGGGTACAGAAGATGCATACACATATTGACTTTGGGCACATAAAATATAGATTTTCAGAATGTTTTGGGCCTGTATTTTAAAAACACTCTAACACGGAGTATGCACGTACAGATCGCTTCTGGGACCCAAAAATATTGAATTTTCGGGTGTTTTGAGCCTGAATTTGAGATATAAACAGGTACAGAAGATTCATGCACATATCGACTTTGGGCACCTAAAATATCGATTTTTAGTATGTTTTGGGCCTGTATTTTAAAAATACTCTAACACGGAGTAGACATGTACAGATCGCTTCGGGGACCCAAAAATATCGAATTTTCGGGTGTTTTGAGCCTGAATTTGAGATATAAACGGGTACAGAAGATGCATGCACATATCGACTTTGGACACCTAAAATATCGATTTTTAGCATGTTTTGAGCCTATATTTTGAAAACATTCTAGCACTGAGTATGCTTGTAGAGATCGCTTAAGGGACCCAAAAATATCGAATTTTCGAGTGTTTTGAGCCTGAATTTGAGATATAAACGGGTACAGAAGATGCATGCACATATCGACTTTTTGCACCTAAAATATCGATTTTGATCATGTTTTGGGTCTGTAACTTGAAAAAATTCTAGCAAGGATTAGGCATATACAGATCGCTTCTGGGACCCAAAAATATCGAATTTTCGGGTGTTTTGAACCTGAATTTGGGATATAGACGGATACAGAAAATGCATGCACATATCGACTTTGGGCACCTAAAATATCGATTTTGAGCATGTTTTGGGCCTGTATTTTGAAAATACTCTAACACGGAGTAGGCATGTACAGATTGCTTCTGGGACCCAAAAATATCGAATTTTCGAATGTTTTGAAACTGAATTTGGGATATAGACGTGTACAGAAGATGCATGCACATATCGACTTTGGGAACCTAAAATATCGATTTTGAGCATGTTTTGGGCCTGTATTTTGACAATACTCTAACACGGTGTAGACATGTACAGATCGCTTCTCGGACCCAAAAATATCGAATTTTCGGGTGTTTTGAGCCAGAATTTGGGATATAACCGGGTACAAAGGATGCATACACATATCGACTTTTTGCACCTAAAATATCGATTTTGAGCATGTTTTGGGTCTGTATCTTGAAAACATTCTAGCAAGGAGTAGGCATGTACAGATCGCTTCTGGGACCCAAAAATACCGAATTTTCTGGTGTTTTGAACCAAAATTTGGGATATAGACGGGTACAGAAGATGCATACACATATTGACTTTGTGCACCTAAAATATAGATTTTTAGCATGTTTTGGGCCTGTATTTTGAAAATACTCTAACACGGAGTAGGCATGTACAGATCGCTTCTGGGACCCAAAAATATCAAATTTTCGGGTGTTTTGAGCCTGAATTTGAGATATAAACGGATACAGAAGATGCATGCACATATCGACTTTGGGCACCTAAAATATCGATTTTGAGCATATTTTTGGCCTGTATTTTAATAGTACTGTAACATGGAGTACGCATGTACAGATCGCTTCTGGGACACAAAAATATCGATTTTTTGGGTGTTTTGAGCCTGAATTTGATATATAAACGGGTACAGAAGATGCATGCACATATCGACTTTTTGCACTTAAAATATAGATTTTTAGCATGTTTTGGTCCTGTATTTTAAAAATACTCTAACACGGAGTAGACATGTACAGATCGCTTTTGGGACCCAAAAATATCGAGTTTTCGGGTGTTTTGAGACTGAATTTGAGATATAAACGGGTTCAGAAGATGTATGCACATATCGACTTTTTGCACTTAAAATATCGATTTTGAGCATGTTTTGGGTCTGCACCTTGAAAATACTCAAACACGGTGTAGACATGTACAGATCGCTTCTGGGACACAAAAATATCGATTTTTTGGGTGTTTTGAGCCTGAATTTGAGATATAAACGGGTACAGAAGATGCATGCACATATCGACTTTGGACACCTAAAATATCGATTTATAGCATGTTTTAAGCCTGTATTTTAAAAACATTATAGCAAGGAGTAGGCATGTGCAGATTGCTTAAGGGACCCAAAAATATCGAATTTTCGGAATTTTGAGCCTGAATTTGAGATATAAACGGGTACAAAAGATGCATGCACATATAGACTTTTTGCACTTAAAATATCGATTTTGAGCATGTTTTGGGTCTGTATCTTGAAAACATTCTAGCTAAGAGTAGGCATGTACAGATCGCTTCCGGGACCCAAAAATATCGAATTTTCTGGTGTTTTGAACCTGAATTAGGGATATACACGGGTACAGAAGATGCATACACATATTGACTTTGGGCACATAAAATATAGATTTTGAGCATGTTTTGGGCCTGTATTTTAAAAACACTCTAACACGGAGCATGCACGTACAGATCGCTTCTGGGACCCAAAAATATTGAATTTTCGGGTGTTTTGAGCCTGAATTTGAGATATAAACAGGTACAGAAGATTCATGCACATATCGACTATGGGCACCTAAAATATCGATTTTTAGTATGTTTTGGGCCTGTATTTTAAAAATACTCTAACACGGAGTAGACATGTACAGATCGCTTTTGGGACCCAAAAATATCGAATTTTCGGGTGTTTTGAGCCTGAATTTGAGATATAAACGGGTACAGAAGATGCATGCACATATCGACTTTGGACACCTAAAATATCGATTTTTAGCATGTTTTGAGCCTATATTTTGAAAACATTCTAGCACTGAGTATGCTTGTAGAGATCGCTTAAGGGACCCAAAAATATGGAATTTTCGAGTGTTTTGAGCCTGAATTTGAGATATAAACGGGTACAGAAGATGCATGCACATATCGACTTTTTGCACCTAAAATATCGATTTTGATCATGTTTTGGGTCTGTAACTTGAAAAAATTCTAGCAAGGATTAGGCATATACAGATCGCTTCTGGGACCCAAAAATATCGAATTTTCGGGTGTTTTGAACCTGAATTTGGGATATAGACGGATACAGAAAATGCATGCACATATCGACTTTGGGCACCTAAAATATCGATTTTGAGCATGTTTTGGGCCTGTATTTTGAAAATACTCTAACACGGAGTAGGCATGTACAGATTGCTTCTGGGACCCAAAAATATCGAATTTTCGAATGTTTTGAAACTGAATTTGGTTTATAGACGGGTACAGAAGATGCATGCACATATCGACTTTGGGAACCTAAAATATCGATTTTGAGCATGTTTTGGGCCTGTATTTTGACAATACTCTAACACGGTGTAGACATGTACAGATCGCTTCTGGGAAAAAAAAAATTCCATTTTTTGGGAGTTTTGAGCCTGAATTTGAGATATAAACGGGTACAGAAGATGCATGCACATATAGACTTTGGCACCCAAAATATCGATTTTTAGTATGTTTTGGGCGTATAATTTGAAAATATTCTAGCACTGAGTAGGCATGTACAGATCGCTTCTCGGACCCAAAAATATCGAATTTTCGGGTGTTTTGAGCCAGAATTTGGGATATAACCGGGTACAAAGGATGCATACACATATCGACTTTTTGCACCTAAAATATCGATTTTGAGCATGTTTTGGGTCTGTATCTTGAAAACATTCTAGCAAGGAGTAGGCATGTACAGATCGCTTCTGGGACCCAAAAATACCGAATTTTCTGGTGTTTTGAACCAAAATTTGGGATATAGACGGGTACAGAAGATGCATACACATATTGACTTTGTGCACCTAAAATATAGATTTTTAGCATGTTTTGGGCCTATATTTTGAAAATACTCTAACACGGAGTAGGCATGTACAGATCGCTTCTGGGACCCAAAAATATCAAATTTTCGGGTGTTTTGAGCCTGAATTTGAGATATAAACGGATACAGAAGATGCATGCACATATCGACTTTGGGCACCTAAAATATCGATTTTGAGAATATTTTTGGCCTGTATTTTAATAATACTGTAACATGGAGTACGCATGTACAGATCGCTTCTGGGACACAAAAATATCGATTTTTTGGGTGTTTTGAGCCTGAATTTGATATATAAACGGGTACAGAAGATGCATGCACATATCGACTTTTTGCACTTAAAATATAGATTTTTAGCATGTTTTGGTCCTGTATTTTAAAAATACTCTAACACGGAGTAGACATGTACAGATCGCTTTTGGGACCCAAAAATATCGAGTTTTCGGGTGTTTTGAGCCTGAATTTGAGATATAAACGGGTACAGAAGATGTATGCACATATCGACTTTTTGCACTTAAAATATCGATTTTGAGCATGTTTTGGGTCTGCACCTTGAAAATACTCAAACACGGTGTAGACATGTACAGATCGCTTCTGGGACACAAAAATATCGATTTTTTGGGTGTTTTGAGCCTGAATTTGAGATATAAACGGGTACAGAAGATGCATACACATATTGACTTTGGGCACATAAAATATCGATTTTCAGCATGTTTTGGGCCTGTATTTTAAAAACACTCTAACACGGAGTATGCACGTACAGATCGCTTCTGGGAACCAAAAACATTGAATTTTCAGGTGCTTTGAGCATGAATTTGAGATATAAACGGATACAGAAGATGCATGCACATATCGACTTTGGGCACCTAAAATATCGATTTTGAGCATATTTTTGGCCTGTATTTTAATAATACTGTAACATGGAGTACGCATGTACAGATCGCTTCTGGGACACAAAAATATCGATTTTTTGGGTGTTTTGAGCCTGAATTTGATATATAAACGGGTACAGAAGATGCATGCACATATCGACTTTTTGCACTTAAAATATAGATTTTTAGCATGTTTTGGTCCTGTATTTTAAAAATACTCTAACACGGAGTAGACATGTACAGATCGCTTTTGGGACCCAAAAATATCGAATTTTCGGGTGTTTTGAGCCTGAATTTGAGATATAAACGGGTACAGAAGATGTATGCACATATCGACTTTTTGCACTTAAAATATCGATTTTGAGCATGTTTTGGGTCTGCACCTTGAAAATACTCAAACACGGTGTAGACATGTACAGATCGCTTCTGGGACACAAAAATATCGATTTTTTGGGTGTTTTGAGCCTGAATTTGAGATATAAACGGGTACAGAAGATGCATACACATATTGACTTTGGGCACATCAAATATCGATTTTCAGCATGTTTTGGGCCTGTATTTTAAAAACACTCTAACACGGAGTATGCACGTACAGATCGCTTCTGGGAACCAAAAACATTGAATTTTCAGGTGCTTTGAGCATGAATTTGAGATATAAACGGATACAGAAGATGCATGCACATATCGACTTTGGGCACCTAAAATATCGATTTTGAGCATCTTTTGGGCCTGTATTTTGAAAATACTCAAACACGGTGTAGACATGTACAGATCGCTTCTGGGACCCAAAAATATCGAATTTTCGGGTGTTTTGAGCCTGAATTTGAGATATAAACGGGTACAGAAGATGCATACACATATCGACTTTAGGCACCTAAAATATCGATTTTGAGCATGTTTTGGGCCTGTATTTTGAAAATACTCAAACAAGGTGTAGACATGTACAGATCGCTTCTGGGACCCAAAAATATCGAATTTTCGGGTGTTTTGAGCCTGAATTTGAGATATAAACGGGTACAGAAGATGCATACACATATCGACTTTAGGCACCTAAAATATCGATTTTGAGCATGTTTTGGGCCTGTATTTTGAAAATACTGTACCACGGAGTAGGCATGTACAGATCGCCTCTGGGACACAAAAATATGGATTTTTTGGGTGTTTTGAGCCTGAATTTCAGATATAAACGGGTACAGAAGATGCATGCACATATCGACTTTGGGCACCCAAAATATCGATTTTTAGTATGTTTTGGGCCTGTATTTTAAAAATACTCTAACAAGAAGTAGACATGTACAGATCGCTTTTGGGACCCAAAAATATCGAATTTTCGGGTGATTTGAGCCTGAATTTGAGATTTAAATGGGTACAGAAGATGCATGCACATATCGACTTTTTGCACCTAAAATATCGATTTTGATCTTGTTTTGGGTCTGTATCTTGAAAAAATTCTAGCAAGGAGTAAGCATGTACAGATCGCTCCTGGGACCCAAAAATATCGAATTTTCGGGTGTTTTGAGCCTGAATTTGAGATATAAACGGATACAGAAGATGCATGCACATATCGACTTTCGGCACCCAAAATATCGATTTTTAGCATGTTCTGAGCCTATATTTTGAAAACATTCTTGCACTGAGTAGGCATGTACAGATCGCTTCTGGGACCCAAAAATATTGAATTTTCGGGTGTTTTGAACCAGAATTAGGGATATACACGGGTACAGAAGATGCATAAACATATTGACTTTGGGCACATAAAATATAGATTTTCAGCATGTTTTGGGCCTGTATTTTAAAAACAATCTAACACGGAGTATGCATGTACAGATCGCTTCTGGGACCCCAAAACATTTAATTTTCGGGTGTTTTGAGCCTGAATTTGAGATATAAACGGATACAGAAGATGCATGCACATATCGACTTTGGGCACCCAAAATATCGATTTTTAGCATGTTCTGAGCCTATATTTTGAAAACATTCTTGCACTGAGTAGGCATGTACAGATCGCTTCTGGGACCCAAAAATATTGAATTTTCGGGTGTTTTGAGCCTGAATTTGAGATATAACCGGGTACAGAGAATGCATACACATATTGACTTTGTGCACCTAAAATATCAATTTTCAGCATGTTTTGGGCCTGTATTTTAAAAACACTCTAACACGGAGTAGGCATGTACAGATCGCTTCTGGGACCCAAAAACATCGAATTTTCTGGTGTTTTGAACCTGAATTAGGGATATACACGGGTACAGAAGATGCATGCACATATCGACTTTGGGCACCCAAAATATCGATTTTTAGCATGTTCTAAACCTCTATTTTGAAAACTTTCTAGCAAGAAGTAGGCATGTACAGATTGCTTCTGGGACCCAAAAATATCGAATTTTCGAATGTTTTGAACCTGAATTTGGGATATAGACGGGTACAGAAGATGCATGCACATATCGACTTTGGAACCTAAAATATCGATTTTGAGCATGTTTTGGGCCTGTATTTTGACAATACTCTAACACGGTGTAGACATGTACAGATCGCTTCTGGGAAAAAAAAAATTCAATTTTTTTGGTGTTTTGAGCCTGAATTTGAGATATAAACGGGTACAGAAGATGCATGCACATATCGACTTTTGCAGCCAAAATATCGATTTTTAGTATGTTTTGGGCCTATATTATGAAAATATTCTAGCACTGAGTAGGCATGCACAGATCGCTCCTGGGATTCAAAAATATTGAATTTTCGGGTGTTTTGAGCCTGAATTTGAGATATAAACGGGTACTGAAGATGCATTCACATATCGACTTTGGGCACCTAAAATATCGATTTTCAGCATGTTTTGGGTCTGTATCTTGAAAACTTTCTAGTAAGAAGTAGGCATGTACAGATTGCTTCTGGGACCCAAAAATATCGAGTTTTCGAATGTTTTGAACCTGAATTTGGGATATAAACGGGTACAGAATATGCATGCACATATCGACTTTGGGCACCTAAAATATCGATTTTGAGCATGTTTTGGGCCTGTATTTTGAAAATACTCTAACACGGTGTAGACATGTACAGATCGCTTCTGGGACAGAAAAATATCGATTTTTTGGGTGTTTTGAGCCAGAATTTGAGATATAAACGGGTACAGAAGATGCATGCACATATCGACTTTGGCACCCAAAATATCTATTTTTAGTATGTTTTCGGCGTATAATTTGAAAATATTCTAGCACTGAGTAGGCATGTACATATCGCTTCTGAGACCCAAAAATATCGAATTTTCGGGTGTTTTAAGCCTGAATTTGAGATATAAACGGGTACAGAAGATTCATGCACATATCGACTTTTGCAGCCAAAATATCGATTTTTAGTATGTTTTGGGTCTATATTTTGAAAATATTCTAGCACTGAGTAGGCATGTACAGATCGCTCCTGGGATTCAAAAATATTGAATTTTCGGGTGTTTTGAGCCTGAATTTGAGATATAAACGGGTACTGAAGATGCATGCTCATATCGACTTTTTGCACCTAAAATATCGATTTTGATCATGTTTTGGGTCTGTATCTTGAAAAAATTCTAGCAAGGAGTAGGCATGTACAGATCGCTCCTGGGACCAAAAAATGTCGAATTTTCGGGTGTTTTGAACCTGAATTTGGGATATAAACGGATACAGAAGATGCATGCACATATCGACTTTGGGCACCTAAAATATCGATTTTGAGCATGTTTTGGGCCTGTATTTTGAAAATACTCTAACACGGTGTAGACATGTACAGATCGCTTCTGGGACAAAAAAATATCGATTTTTTGGGTGTTTTGAGCCAGAATTTGAGATATAAACGGGTACAGAAGATGCATGCACATATCGACTTTGGCACCCAAAATATCTATTTTTAGTATGTTTTCGGCGTATAATTTGAAAATATTCTAGCACTGAGTAGGCATGTACAGATCGCTTCTGAGACCCAAAAATATCGAATTTTCGGGTGTTTTGAGCCTGAATTTGAGATATAAACGGGTACAGAAGATTCATTCACATATCGACTTTTGCAGCCAAAATATCGATTTTTAGTATGTTTTGGGTCTATATTTTGAAAATATTCTAGCACTGAGTAGGCATGTACAGATCGCTCCTGGGATTCAAAAATATTGAATTTTCGGGTGTTTTGAGCCTGAATTTGAGATATAAACGGGTACTGAAGATGCATGCTCATATCGACTTTTTGCACCTAAAATATCGACTTTGATCATGTTTTGGGTCTGTAACTTGAAAAAATTCTAGCAAGGAGTAGGCATGTAGAGATCGCTCCTGGGACCAAAAAATATCGAATTTTCGGGTGTTTTGAACCTGAATTTGGGATATAGACGGATACAGAAGATGCATGCACATATCGACTTTGGGCACCTAAAATGTCGATTTTGAGCAAGTTTTTGGCCTGTATTTTGAAAATACTCTAACACGGAGTAGGCATGTACAGATCGCTTCTGGGACCCAAAAATATCGAATATTCGGGTGTTTTGAACCAGAATTAGGGATATAAACGGGTACAGAGGATGCATGCATATATCGACTTTGGGCACCCCAAATATCGATTTTGAGCATGTTTTGGGCATGTATTTTTAAAACACTCTAACACGGAGTAGGCAGGTACAGATTGCTTCTGGGACACAAAAATATTGATTTTTTGAGTGTTTTGAGCCTGAATTTGAGATATTAACGGGTACAGAAGATGCATTCGCATATTGACTTTGGGCATCTAAAATATCGATTTTCAGCATGTTTTGGGCCAATATGTTGAAAATACTCTAACACGGAGTAGGCATGTACAGATCGCTTCTGAGACCCAAAAATATCGAATTTTCGGGTGTTTTAAGCCTGAATTTGAGATATAAACGGGTACAGAAGATTCATGCACATATCGACTTTTGCAGCCAAAATATCGATTTTTAGTATGTTTTGGGTCTATATTTTGAAAATATTCTAGCACTGAGTAGGCATGTACAGATCGCTCCTGGGATTCAAAAATATTGAATTTTCGGGTGTTTTGAGCCTGAATTTGAGATATAAACGGGTACTGAAGATGCATGCTCATATCGACTTTTTGCACCTAAAATATCGATTTTGATCATGTTTTGGGTCTGTATCTTGAAAAAATTCTAGCAAGGAGTAGGCATGTACAGATCGCTCCTGGGACCAAAAAATGTCGAATTTTCGGGTGTTTTGAAACTGAATTTGGGATATAAACGGATACAGAAGATGCATGCACATATCGACTTTGGGCACCTAAAATATCGATTTTGAGCATGTTTTGGGCCTGTATTTTGAAAATACTCTAACACGGTGTAGACATGTACAGATCGCTTCTGGGACAAAAAAATATCGATTTTTTGGGTGTTTTGAGCCAGAATTTGAGATATAAACGGGTACAGAAGATGCATGCACATATCGACTTTGGCACCCAAAATATCTATTTTTAGTATGTTTTCGGCGTATAATTTGAAAATATTCTAGCACTGAGTAGGCATGTACAGATCGCTTCTGAGACCCAAAAATATCGAATTTTCGGGTGTTTTGAGCCTGAATTTGAGATATAAACGGGTACAGAAGATTCATTCACATATCGACTTTTGCAGCCAAAATATCGATTTTTAGTATGTTTTGGGTCTATATTTTGAAAATATTCTAGCACTGAGTAGGCATGTACAGATCGCTCCTGGGATTCAAAAATATTGAATTTTCGGGTGTTTTGAGCCTGAATTTGAGATATAAACGGGTACTGAAGATGCATGCTCATATCGACTTTTTGCACCTAAAATATCGACTTTGATCATGTTTTGGGTCTGTAACTTGAAAAAATTCTAGCAAGGAGTAGGCATGTAGAGATCGCTCCTGGGACCAAAAAATATCGAATTTTCGGGTGTTTTGAACCTGAATTTGGGATATAGACGGATACAGAAGATGCATGCACATATCGACTTTGGGCACCTAAAATGTCGATTTTGAGCATGTTTTTGGCCTGTATTTTGAAAATACTCTAACACGGAGTAGGCATGTACAGATCGCTTCTGGGACCCAAAAATATCGAATATTCGGGTGTTTTGAACCAGAATTAGGGATATAAACGGGTACAGAGGATGCATGCATATATCGACTTTGGGCACCCCAAATATCGATTTTGAGCATGTTTTGGGCATGTATTTTTAAAACACTCTAACACGGAGTAGGCAGGTACAGATTGCTTCTGGGACACAAAAATATTGATTTTTTGAGTGTTTTGAGCCTGAATTTGAGATATTAACGGGTACAGAAGATGCATTCGCATATTGACTTTGGGCATCTAAAATATCGATTTTCAGCATGTTTTGGGCCAATATGTTGAAAATACTCTAACACGGAGTAGGCATGTACAGATCGCTTCTGGGACACAAAAATATCGAATTTTTGGGTGTTTTGAGCCCGAATTTGAGATATAAACGAGTGCAGAAGATGCATTGACAAATAGACTTTGGACACCTAAAATATCGATTTTTTAGCATGTTTTGAGCCTATATTCTGAAAACATTCTAGCACTGAGTAGGCATGTACAGATTGCTTCTGGAATCCCAAAAATATCGAATTTTCGGGTGTTTTGAGCCTGAATTTGGGATATAACCAGGTACAGAGGATGCATACACATATTGACTTTGGGCACCTAAAATATCGATTTTTAGCATGTTTTGGGCCTGTATTTTAAAAACACTCTAACACGGAGTATGCACGTACAGATAGCTTCTGGGACCCAAAAATATCGAATTTTCGGGTGTTTTGAGCCTGAATTTGATATATAAACCGGTACAGAAGATGCATGCACATATTGACTTTGGGCACCTAACATATCGATTTTGAGCATGTTTTGGGTCTGTATCTCGAAAACATTCTAGCAAGGAGTAGGCATGTACAGATCGCTTCTGTGACCCAAAAATATCGAGTTTTCGGGTGTTTTGAGCCTGAATTTGAGATATAAACGGGTACAGAGGATGCATGCATATATCGACTTTGGGCACCTAAAATATCGATTTTCAGCATGTTTTGGCCTATATTTTGAAAATATTCTAGAACTGAGTAGGCATGTACAGATCGCTTCTGGGACCCAAAAATATCGAATTTTCGTCTGTTTTGAGACTGAATTTGGGATATAACCGGGTACAGAGGATGCATACACATATTGACTTTTTGCACCTAAAATATCGATTTTCAGCATGTTTTGGGCCTGTATTTTAAAAACACCTAACACGGAGTATGCACGTACAGATAGCTTCAAAAACCCAAAATATCGAATTTTCGGGTGTTTTGAGCCTGAATTTGAGATATAAACGGGTACAGAAGATGCATGCACATATCGACTTTGGGCACCTAACACATTGATTTTTAGCTTGTTTTGGGCCTGTATTTTGAAAATACACTAACACGGAGTAGCCATCTAGAGATTGCTTTTGGGACCCAAAAATATCGATTTTTGGGGGGTTTTGAGCCAGAATTTGAGATATAAACGGGTCCAGAAGATGCAATGACATATCGACTTTGGACACCTAAAATATCAATTTTTAGCATGTTTTGAGCCTATAATTTGAAAACCTTCTAGCACTGAGTAGACATGTACAGATCGCTTCACGGACCCATAAATATCGAATTTTCGGGTGTTTTGAGCCTGAATTTAAGATATTAACGGGTACAGAAGATGCATGCACATATCGACTTTTTGCACCTAAAATATCGATTTTGAGCATGTTTTTGATCTGTATCTTGAAAACATTCTAGCAAGGAGTAGACATGTACAGATTGCTTTTCGGACCCAAAAATATCGAATTTTCGGGTGTTTTGAGCCTGAATTTGAGATATGAACGGATACAGAAGATGCATGCACATGTCGATTTCGGGCACCTAAAATATCGATTTTTAGCATTTTTTGGGACTATATGATAAAAATATTCTAGCACTGAGTAGGCATGTACAGATCGCTTCTGGGACAAAAAAATATCGAATTTTCGGATGTTTCGAGCCTAAATTTCGGATATAAACGGGTACAGAAGATACATACACATATTGACATTGGGCAAGTAAAATATCGATTTTCTTCATGTTTTGGGCCTGTTTTTAAAAAATACTCTAACCCGGAGTAGGCATGTACAGATCGCTTCTGGAACCCACAAATATCGAATTTTCCGGTGTTTTGAGCCTGAATTTGGGATATAAACGGGTACAGAAGATGTATACACATATTGACTTTCGGCACCCAAAATACCGATTTTCTTAATTTTTTTTTTTGCGACTGTATTTGAAAATACTCTAACACGGAGTAGGCATGTACAGATCGCTTCTGGGACCCAAAAATATCTAATTTTGGGGCGTTTTGAGCCTGAATTTGAGATATAAACGTTTATAGAAGATGCATGCACATATCGACTTTGGACACCTAAAATATCGATTTTTTAGCATGTTTTGAGCCTATATTTTGAAAACATTCTAGCACTGAGTAGGCATGTACAGATCGCTTCTGGAATCCCAAAAATATTGAATTTTAGGGTGTTTTGAGCCTGAATTTGGGATATAACCTGGTACAGAGGATGCATACACATATTGACTTTGGGCACCTAAAATATCGATTTTTTGCATGTTTTGGGCCTGTATTTAAAAAAAACTCTAACACGGAGTATGCACGTACAGATAGCTTCTAGGACCCAAAAATATCGAATTTTCGGGTGTTTCGAGCCTGAATTTGATATATAAACGGGTACAGAAGTTGCATGAACATATTGACTTTGGGCACCTAAAATATCGATTTTTAGCATGTTTTGGGTCTGTATCTTGAAAACATTCTAGCAAGGAGTAGGCATGTACAGATTGTTTTTGGGACCCAAAAATATTCAATTTTCGGGTGTTTTAGAATGAATTTGATATATAAACGGGTACTGAGGATACATGCACATATCGACTTTTTGATCCTAAAATATCGATTTTGTTCATGTTTTGGGTCTGTATCTTGAAAACATTCTAGAAAGGAGTAGGCATGTACAGATCGCTTCTGGAACACAAAAATACCGAATTTAAGGATATTTTGAGCCTGAATTTGAGATATAAACGGGTACAGAAGATGCATGCACATATCGACTTTTTGCACCTAAAATATCGATTTTGGGCATGTTTTGGGTCTGTATCTTGAAAACATTCTAGCATGGAGTAGGCATATACAGGTCGCTTCTGTGACCAAAAAATATCGAATTTTCGGGTGTTTTGAGCCTGAATTTGAGATATAAACGAGTACAAAAAATGCATGCACATATCGACTTGGGACACCTAAAATATCGATTTTCAGCATGTTTTATGGCCTGTATTTATAAAGTACTCTAACACTGAGTAGTCATGTATACCAGATCGCTTCTGGGACCCAAATATACCGAATTTTTGGGTGTTTTGAGCCTGAATTTAAGATATAAACGGGTACAGAAGATGCATGCACATATTGACTATGGGTAGCTAAATTATCGATTTTCAGCATGTTTTGGGCATGTCTTTTGAAAATACTTTAACACGGAGTAGGCATATACAGATTGCATCTAGGACCCAAAAATATCGAATTTTCGGGTGTTTTGAGCCTGAATTTGAGATATAAACGAGCACAGAAGGTGCATGCAAATATCGACATGGGACACCTAAAATATAAATTTTTAGTATGTTTTAAACCTATATTTTAAAAACATTCTAGCACTAAGTAAACATGTACAGATCGCTTCTGGAACTTAAAATTATTGAATATTCGGGTGTTTGAGCCTGAATTTGAGGTGTAAACCGGTAATGAAGATAGATGCACATATCGATTTTTTGCACCTAAAATATCGATTTTAGGCTTTTTTGGGGTCTGTATCTTGAAAACATTCTAGCAACATGTAGGCATGTACAGATCGCTTCTGGGACCCAAAAATACCGAATTTTCGGGTGTTTTTAGTGTGAATTTGAGACATAAACGTGTACTGAATATGCATGCACATATCGACTTTTTGCACCTAAAATACCGATTTTGGACATGTTTTGGGTCTGTTTCTTGAAAATATTCTAGCGTGGAGTAGGTATATACAGTTCGCTTCTGGGACCAAAAAATATCGAATTTTCGCGTGTTTTGAGCCTGAATTTGAGATATAAACGAGTACAGAAGATGCATGCACATATCGACTTGGGACACCTAAAATATACATTTTTAGCATGTTTTAAACTTATATTTTAAAAACATTCTAGCACTGAGTAGACATGTACAAATCGCCTCTGGGACCCAAAAATACCGAATTTTCGGGTGTTTTGAGCCTGAATTTGAGATATAAACGGGTACAGAAGATGCATGTACATATCGACTTTGGGCACCCAAAATATCGATTTTTAGCATGTTTTGAGTCTATATTTTGAAAACATTCTAGCACTGCGTAGGCATATAAAGATCGCTACTGGGACCCAAAAATATCAAATTTTCGGGTGTTTTGAGCCTGAATTTAAGATATAAACGGGTACTGAAGATGCATGCACATATCGACTTTTTGCACCTAAAATATCGATTTTGTGCATGTTTTGGGTCTGTATTTTGAAAACATTCTAGCATGGAGTAGGCATATACAGGTTGCATCTGGGACCAAAAAATACCGAATTTTCGGGTGTTTTGAGCCTAAATTTGAGATATAAACGAGTACAGAAGGTGCATGCACATATCGACTTGGGACAACTAAAATAAAAATTTTTAGCATGTTTTAAACCTATATTTTAAAAACATTCTAGCACCAAGTAAACATGTACAGATCGCTTCTGGAACTTAAAATTATTGAATATTCGGGTGTTTGAGCCTGAATTTGAGATGTAAACCGGTACTGAAGATACATGCACATATCGATTTTTTGCACCTAAAATATCGATTTTAGGCTTTTTTTGGGTCTGTATCTTGAAAACATTCTAGCAAGAAGTAGGCATGTACAGATTGCTTCTGGGACCCCAAAATACCGAATTTTCGGGTGTTTTTAGCCTGAATTTGAGATATAAACGGGTGCAGAAGATGCATGCACATATCGACTTTGGGCACCTAAAATATCGATTTTCAGCATGTTTTATGGCCTGTATTTTTAAAGTACTCTAACACTGAGTAGGCATGTATACCAGATCGCTTCTGGGAACCAAAAATACCGAATATTCTGGTGTTTAGAGCCTGAATTTAAGATATAAACGGGTACAGATGATGCATGCACATATTGACAACGGTCAGCTAAAATATCGATTTTCAGCATGTTTTGGGCATGCATTTTGAAAATACTTAAACACGGACTAGGCATATACAGATTGCATCTAGGACCCAAAAACATCGAATTTTCGGGTGTTTTGAGCCTGAATTTGAGATATAAACTGGTACAGAATATCTATCCACACATCGACTTGGGACACCTAAAATATCGATTTTTAGCATATTTTGAGCCTATATTTTGCAAACATTCTATCACTTAGTAGGCATGTACAGATCTCTTCTTGGACCCAAAAATAACGAATTTTCGGGTGTTTTGAGCCTGAATTTGAGATATAAACGTGTACAGAAGATGCATGTACATATCGACATTGGGCACCTAAAATATCGATTTTTAGCATGTATTGGGCTTTTATTTTGAAAATATTCTAGCACTGAGTAGGCATGCACAGATCGCTTCTGGGACCCAAAAATACCGAATTTTTGGGAGTTTTGAGCCTGAATTTGAGATATAAACGGGTACAGTACAGAAGATGCATGCACATATCGACATTGGGCATCTAAAATATCGATTTTTAGCATGTTTTAGGTCTGTATCTTGAAAACATTCTAACATTGCGTAGGCATGTACAGATCGCTTCTGGGACCCAAAAATATCGAATTTTCGGGTGTTTAGAGCCTGAATTTAAGATATAAACGGGTACAGAAGATGCATGCACATATAGACTTTGAGCACACAAAATATCGATTTTGAGCATATTTTGGACCTGTATTTTGAAAATACTCTAACACGGAGTAGGCATGTACATATCGCTTCTCGTTCCTAAAAATATCGAATTTTCGGGTGTTTTGAGCCTGAATTTGAAATATAAACGGGTACAGAGGATGCATGCACATATCGACTTTGAGCACCCAAAATATCGATTTTTAGCATGTTTTGGGCCAATATTTTGAAATTATTCTAGCACTGAGTAGGTATGTACAGATCGCTTCTGGGACCCAAAAAAATTGAATTTTTAGGAGTTTTGAGCCTGAATTTGAGATATAAACGGGTACTGAAGATGCAGGCACATATCGACTTTTTGCACCTAAAATATCGATTTTTAGCCTGTTTTAAGCCTATATTTTGAGAAAAATTCTAGCAATGAGTAGGCATATACAGATCGATTCTGGGACCCAAAAATGCCTAATTTTTGGGTGTTTTGAGCCTGAATTTGAGATATAAACGGGTACAGAAGATGCATGCACATATCGACTTTGAGCACCCAAAATATCGATTTTGAGCATGTTTTGGGCCTATATTTTGAAAGTATTCTAAAACGGAATAGGCATGTACATATCGCTTCTGGGACCCAAAAATATCGAATTTTCGGGTGTTTTGAGCCTGAATTTGAAATATAAAAAACGCGTACAGAAGATGCATGCACATATAGACTTTGGGCACCCAAAATATCGATTTTTAGCATATTTTGGGTCTGTATCTTGAAAACATTCTAGCATGGAGTAGGCATATACAGGTTGCTTCTGGGACCAAAAAATACCGAATTTTCGGGTGTTTTGAGCCTTAATTTGAGATATAAACGAGTACAGAAGATGCATGCACATATCGACTTGGGACACCTAAAATATAAATTTTTAGCATGTTTTAAACCGATATTTTAAAAACATTCTAGGACTAATTTAACATGTACAGATCGCTTCTGGAACTTAAAATTATTGAATATTCGGGTGTTTGAGCCTGAATTTGAGATGTAAACCTGTACTGAAGATACATGCACATATCGACTTTTTGCACCTAAAATATCGATTTTAAGCTTGTTTTGGGTCTGTATCTTGAAAACATTCTAGCAAGAAGTAGGCATGTACAGATCGCTTCTGGGACCCCAAAATACCGAATTTTCGGGTGTTTTGAGCCTGAATTTAAGATATAAACGGGTGCAGAAGATGCATGCACATATCGACTTTGGGCACCTAAAATATCGATTTTCAGCATGTTTTATGGCCTGTATTTTTAAAGTACTCTAACACTGAGTAGGCATGTATACCAGATCGCTTCTGGGACCCAAAAATACCGAATTTTCGGGTGTTTAGAGCCTGAATTTAAGATATAAACGGGTACAGATGATGCATGCACATATTGACTATGGGCAGCTAAAATATCGATTTTCAGCATGTTTTGAGCATGTATTTTGAAAATACTTAAACACGGACTAGGCATATACAGATTGCATCTAGGACCCAAAATCTTCGAATTTTTGGGTGTTTTGAGCCTGAATTTGAGATATAAACTGATACAGAATATCTATCCACACATCGACTTGGGACACCTAAAATATCGATTTTTAGCATATTTTGAGCCTATATTTTGCAAACATTCTATCACTTACTAGGCATGTACAGATCTCTTCTTGGACCCAAAAATAACGAATTTTCGGGTGTTTTGAGCATGAATTTGAGATATAAACGTGTACAGAAGATGCATGTACATATCGACATTGGGCACCTAAAATATCGATTTTTAGCATGCATTGGGCTTTTATTTTGAAAATATTCTAGCACTGAGTAGGCATGCACAGATCGCTTCTGGGACCCAAAAACATCGAATTTTTTAGGAGTTTTGAGCCTGAATTTGAGATATAAACGGGTACAGTACAGAAGATGCATGCACATATTGACTATGGGCAGCTAAAATATCGATTTTTAGCATGTTTTGGGCATTTATTTTAAAAATACTTAAACACAGAGTAGGCATGTACAGATTGCTTCTGGGACCCAAAAATATCGAATATTCGGGTGTTTTGAGCCTGAATTTGAAATATAAAAAACGCGTACAGAAGATGCATGCACATATAGACTTTGAGCACCCAAAATATCGATTTTGAGCATATTTTGGACCTGTATTTTGAAAATACTCTAACACGGAGTAGGCATGTACATATCGCTTCTCGTTCCTAAAAATATCGAATTTTCGGGTGTTTTGAGCCTGAATTTGAAAAATAAACGGGTACAGAGGATGCATGCTCATATCGACTTTGAGCACCCAAAATATCGATTTTTAGCATGTTTTGGGCCAATATTTTGAAATTATTCTAGCACTGAGTAGGCATGTACAGATCGCTTCTGGGACCCAAAAATATTGAATTTTTAGGTGTTTTGAGCCTGAATTCGAGATATAAACGGGTACAGAATATGCATGCACATATCGACTTTGGGCACCCAAAATATCGATTTTGAACTTGTTTTGGACCTGTATTTTGAAAATACTCTAACACGGAGTAGGCATGTACATATCGCTTCTCGTTCCTAAAAATATCGAATTTTTCGGTGTTTTGAGCCTGAATTTGAAATATAAACGGGTACAGAGGATGCATGCACATATCGACTTTGAGCACCCAAAATATCGATTTTTAGCATGTTTTGGGCCAATATTTTGAAATTATTCTAGCACTGAGTAGGTATGTACAGATCGCTTCTGGGACCCAAAAATTTTGAATTTTTAGGTGTTTTGAGCCTGAATTTGAGATATAAACGGGTACTGAAGATGCAGGCACATATCGACTTTTTGCAAATAAAATATCGATTTTTAGCATGTTTTAAGCCTATATTTTGAGAAAAATTCTAGCACTGAGTAGGCATATACAGATCGATTCTGGGACCCAAAAATGCCGAATTTTCGGGTGTTTTGAGCCTGAATTTGAGATATAAACGGGTACAGAAGATGCATGCACATATCGACTTTGGGCACCCAAAATATCGATTTTGAGCATGTTTTGGGCCTATATCTTGAAAGTATTCTAACACGGAATAGGCATGTACAGATCGCTTCTGGGACCCAAAAATATCGAATTTTCGGGTGTTTTGAGCCTGAATTTGAGATATAATCGGGTACAGAAAATACATGTACATATCGATTTTGGGCACCCAAAATATCGATTTTTAGCATGGTTTGAGTCTATATTTTGAAAAAATTTTAGCACTGCGTAGGCATATACAAATCGCTTCTGGGACCCAAAAATATCGAATTTTCGGGTGTTTTGACCCTGAATTTAAGATATAAACGGGTACTGAAGATGCATGCACATATCGACTTTTTGCACCTAAAATTTCGATTTTGGGCATGTTTTGGGTCTGTATCTTGAGAACATTCTAGCATGGAGTAGGCATATACAGGTTGCATCTGGGACCAAAAAATATCGAATTTTCGGGTGTTTTGAGCCTGAATTTGAGATATAAACGGGTACTGAATAAGCATGCACATATCGACTTTTTGCACCCAAAATATCGATTTTTAGCATGTTGTGGGTCTGTATCTTGAAAACATTCTAGCATGGAGTAGGCATATACAGGTTGCTTCTGAGACCAAAAAATACCGAATTTTCGGGTGTTTTGAGCCTGAATTTGAGATATAAACGAGTACAGAAGATGCATGCACATATCGACTTGGGACACCTAAAATATAAATTTTTAGCATGTTTTAAACCTATATTTTAAAAACATTCTAGCACTGAGTAAACATGTACAGATCGCTTCTGGAACTTAAAATGATTGAATATTCGGGTGTTTGAGCCTGAATTTGAAATGTAAACCGGTACTGAAGATACATGCACATATCGACTTTTTGCACCTAAAATATCGATTTTAAGCTTGTTTTGGGTCTGTATCTTGAAAACATTCTAGCAAGAAGTAGGCATGTACAGATCGCTTCTGGGACCCCAAAATACCGAATTTTCGGGTGTTTTGAGCCTGAATTTGAGATATAAACGGGTGCAGAAGATGCATGCACATATCGACTTTGGGCACCTAAAATATCGATTTTCAGCATGTTTTATGGCCTGTATTTTTAAAGTACTCTAACACTGAGTAGGCATGTATACCAGATCGCTTCTGGGACCCAAAAATACCGAATTTTCGGGTGTTTCGAGCCTGAATTTAAGATATAAACGGGTACAGAAGATGCATGCACATATTGACTGTGGGCAGCTAAAATATCGATTTTCAGCATGTTTTGGGCATGTATTTTGAAAATACTTAAACACGGAGTAGGCATATACAGATTGCATCTAGGACCCAAAAACATCGAATTTTCGGGTGTTTTGAGCCTAAATTTGAGATATAAACTGGTACAGAATATCTATGCACACATCGACTTGAGATACCTAAAATATCGATTTTTAGCATATTTTGAGCCTATATTTTGCAAACATTCTAGCATTGAGTAGGCATGTTCAGATCTCTTCTGGGACCCAAAAATATCGAATTTTCGGGTGTTTTGGGCCTGAATTTAAGATATAAACGGGTACAGAAGATGCATGCACATATTGACTATGGGCAGCTAAAATATTGATTTTCAGCATGTTTTGGGCATGTATTTTGAAAATACTTAGACACGGAGTAGGCATATACAGATTGCATCTAAAACCCACAAATATCGAGTTTGCGGGTGTTTTGAGCCTGAATTTGAAATATAAAAACGGCTTACAGAAGATGCATGCACATATCGACTTTGGGCACCCAAAATATCGATTTTGAGCATGCTTTGCACCTGTATTTTGAAAATACTCTAACACGGTGTAGGCATGTACATATCGCTTCTCGTTCCTAAAAATATCGAATTTTCGGGTGTTTTGAGCCTGAATTTAAAATATAAACGGGTACAGAGGATGCATGCACATATCGATTTTGGTCACCCAAAATATCGATTTTTAGCATGTTTTGGGCCAATATTTTGAAATTATTCTAGCACTGAGTAGGCATGTACCGATTGCTTCTGGGACCCAAAAATATTGAATTTTTGGGTGTTTTGAGCCTGAATTTGAGATATAAACGGGTACTGAAGATGCAGGCACATATCGACTTTTTGCACCTAAAATATTGATTTTTAGCATGATTTAAGCCTATATTTTGAAAAAATTTCTAGCACTGAGAAGGCATGTACAAATCGCTTCTTGGACCCAAAAATACCGAATTTTCGGGTGTTTTGAGCCTGAATTTGAGATATAAACGGGTACAGAAGATGCATGCACATATCGACTTTGGGCACCCAAAATATCGATTTTGAGCATGTTTTATGGCCTGTATTTTTAAAGTACTCCAACACGGACTAGGCATGTACAGATCGCTTCTGGGACGCAAAAATATCGAATTTTTTGGGTGTTTTGAGCATGAATTTGGGATATAAACGGGTACAGAAGATCCATACACATATTGACTTTGGGCACCTCAAATATCGATTATCAGCATGTTTTGGGTAGGTATTTTCAAAATACTCTAACACGGAATAGGCATGTACAGATTGCTTCTGGGACCTAAAAATATCAAATTTTCGGGTATTTTGAGCCTGAATTTGAGATATAATCGGGTACAGAAGATGCATGCACATATCGACTTTTTGCACCTAAAATATCGATTTTCAGCATGTTTTGGGCCTGTATTTTTAAAGTACTCTAACACAGAGTAGGCATGTACAGATCCTTTCTGGGACCCAAAAATTTTGAATTTTCGGGTTTTTTGAGCCTTAATTTGATATATAAACGCGTACAGAAGATGCATGCACTTATCGACTATGGGCAGCTAAAATATCGATTTTAAGCATGTTTTGGGCATGTATTTTGAAAATACTCTAACACGGAGTAGGCATGTACAGATCGCTTCTGGGACCCAAAAATATCGAATTTTCGAGTGTTTTCAGCTTGAATTTGAGATATAAACGGGTACAGAAGATGCATGCACTTATTGACTTGGGACACCTAAAATATCGATTTTTAGCATGTTTTGAGCCTATATTTTGAAAACATTCTAGGACTGAGTAGGGATGTACAGATCGCTTCTGGAACCCAAAAATATCGAATTTTCGGGAGTTTTGAGCCTGAATTTGATATGTAAACATGTAATGAAGATGCATGCACATATCGACTATTTGCACCTAAAATATCGATTTTGAGCATGTTTTGGGTCTGTATTGTGAAAATACTCTAACAAGAAGTAGGCATGTACAGATCGCTTCTGGGACACAAAAATACCGAATTTTCGGGTGTTTTGAGTCTGAATTTGAGATATAAACGGGTACAGAAGATGCATGCACATATCGACTTTTGGCACCCAAAATATCGATTTTGAGGATGTTTTGGGCCTATATTTTGAAAGTATTCTAACACGAAATAGGCATGTACAGATCGCTTCTAGGACACAAAAATATCGAATTATCGGGTGTTTTGAGCCTGAATTTGAGATATAATCAGGTACAGAAAATACATGTACATATCGACTTTGGGCACCCAAAATATCGATTTTTAGCATGTTTTGAGTCTATATTTTGAAAACATTCTAGCATGGAGTAGGCATATACAGGTCTCTTCTGGGACCAAAAAATACCGAATTTTCGGGTGTTTTGAGCCTGAATTTGAGATATAAACGAGTACAGAAGATGCATGCACATATCGACTTGGGACACCTAAAATATAAATTTTTAGCATGTTTTGAACCTATATTTTAAAAACATTCTAGCACTGAGTAAACATGTACAGATTGCTTCTGGAACTCAAAATTATTGAATATTCGGGTGTTTGAGCCTGAATTTGAGATGTAAACCGGTACAGAAGATGCATGCACATATTGACTATGGGCAGCTAAAATATCGATTTTCAGCATGTTTTGGGCATGTATTTTGAAAATACTTAAACACGGAGTAGGCATATACAGATTGCATCTAGGAACCAAAAACATCGAATTTTCGGGTGTTTTGAGCCTAAATTTGAGATATAAACTGGTACAGAATATCTATGCACACATCGACTTGAGATACCTAAAATATCGATTTTTAGCATATTTTGAGCCTATATTTTGCAAACATTCTAGCATTGAGTAGGCATGTACAGATCGCTTCTGGGACACAAAAATATCGAATTTTCTGGTGTTTTGAGCCTGAATTTGAGATATAAACGTGTACAGAAGATGCATGCACATATCGACATTGGGCACCTAAAATATCGATTTTTAGCATGAATTAGGTCTGTATCTTGAAAACATTCTAGTATTGCGTAGGCATGTACAGATCGCTTCTGGGACCCAAAAATATCGAATTTTCGGGTGTTTTGAGCCTGAATTTAAGATATAAACGGGTACAGAAGATGCATGCACATATTGACTATGGGCAGCTAAAATATTGATTTTCAGCATGTTTTGGGCATGTATTTTGAAAATACTTAGACACGGGGTAGGCATATAAAGATTGCATCTAAAACCCACAAATATCGAGTTTGAGGGTGTTTTGAGCCTGAATTTCAAATATAAAAACGGCGTACAGAAGATGCATGCACATATCGACTTTGGGCACCCAAAATATCGATTTTGAGCATGTTTTGCACCTGTATTTTGAAAATACTCTAACACGGTGTAGGCATGTACATATCGCTTCTCGTTCCTAAAAATATCCAATTTTCGGGTGTTTTGAGCCTGAATTTGAAATATAAACGGGTACAGAGGATGCATGCACATATCGACTTTGGGCACCCAAAATATCGATTTTGAGCATGTTTTATGGCCTGTATTTTTAAAGTACTCTAACACGGAGTAGGCATGTACAGATCGCTTCTGGGAAACAAAAATATCGAATTTTTTGGGTGTTTTGAGCCTGAATTTGGGATATAAACGGGTACAGAAGATCCATACACTTATTGACTTTGGGCACCTCAAATATCGATTATCAGCATGTTTTGGGTAGGTATTTTGAAAATACTCTAACACGGAGTAGGCATGTACAGATCGCTTCTGGGACCCAAAAATATCGAATTTTCGAGTGTTTTCAGCTTGAATTTGAGATATAAACGGGTACAGAAGATGCATGCACATATCGACTTTTGGCACCCAAAATATCGATTTTGAGGATGTTTTGGGCCTATATTTTGAAAACATTCTAGCATGGAGTAGGCATATACAGGTTGCTTCTGGGACCAAAAAATACCGAATTTTCGGGTGTTTTGAGCCTGAATTTGAGATATAAACGAGTACAGAAGATGCATGCACATATCGACTTGGGACACCTAAAATATAAATTTTTAGCATGTTTTAAACCTATATTTTAAAAACATTCTAGCACTGAGTAAACATGTACAGATTGCTTCTGGAACTTAAAATTATTGAATATTCGGGTGTTTGAGTCTGAATTTGAGATGTAAACCGGTACTGAAGATACATGCACATATCGACTTTTTGCACCTAAAATATCGATTTTAAGCTTGTTTTGGGTCTGTATCTTGAAAACATTCTAGCAAGAAGTAGGCATGTACAGATCGCTTCTGGGACCAAAAATATCGAATTTTCGGGTGTTTAGAGCCTGAATTTAAGATATAAACGGGTACATAAGATGCATGCACATATTGACTATGGGCAGCTAAAATATCGATTTTCAGCATGTTTTGGGCATGTAATTTGAAAATACTTAAACAGGGAGTATTCATATACAGATTGCATCTAAAACCCAAAAATATCGAGTTTGCGGGTGTTTTGAGCCTGAATTTGAGATATAAACGGGTACTGAAGATGCAGGCACATATCGACTTTTTGCACCTAAAATATTGATTTTTAGCATGATTTAAGCCTATATTTTGAAAAAAATTCTAGCACTGAGTAGGCATGTATAGATTGCTTCTGGGACCCAAAAATATCAAATTTTCGGGTGTTTTGAGCCTGAATTTGAGATATAAACGGGTACAGAAGATGCATGCACTTATCGACTATGGGCAGCTAAAATATCGATTTTCAGCATGTTTTGGGCATGTATTTTGAAAATACTCTAACACGGAGTAGGCATGTACAGATCGCTTCTGGTACCCAAAAATATCGAATTTTAGAGTATTTTGAGCCTGAATTTGAGATATAAACGGGTACAGAAGATGCATGCACATATCGACTTTTGGCACCCAAAATATCGATTTTGAGGATGTTTTGGGCCTATATTTTGAAAACATTCTAGCATGGAGTAGGCATATACAGGTTGCTTCTGGGACCAAAAAATACCGAATTTTCGGGTGTTTTGAGCCTGAATTTGAGATATAAACGAGTACAGAAGATGCATGCACATATCGACTTGGGACACCTAAAATATAAATTTTTAGCATGTTTTAAACCTATATTTTAAAAACATTCTAGCACTGAGTAAACATGTACAGATTGCTTCTGGAACTTAAAATTATTGAATATTCGGGTGTTTGAGTCTGAATTTGAGATGTAAACCGGTACTGAAGATACATGCACATATCGACTTTTTGCACCTAAAATATCGATTTTAAGCTTGTTTTGGGTCTGTATCTTGAAAACATTCTAGCAAGAAGTAGGCATGTACAGATCGCTTCTGGGACCAAAAATATCGAATTTTCGGGTGTTTAGAGCCTGAATTTAAGATATAAACGGGTACATAAGATGCATGCACATATTGACTATGGGCAGCTAAAATATCGATTTTCAGCATGTTTTGGGCATGTAATTTGAAAATACTTAAACAGGGAGTATTCATATACAGATTGCATCTAAAACCCAAAAATATCGAGTTTGCGGGTGTTTTGAGCCTGAATTTGAGATATAAACGGGTACTGAAGATGCAGGCACATATCGACTTTTTGCACCTAAAATATTGATTTTTAGCATGATTTAAGCCTATATTTTGAAAAAAATTCTAGCACTGAGTAGGCATGTATAGATTGCTTCTGGGACCCAAAAATATCAAATTTTCGGGTGTTTTGAGCCTGAATTTGAGATATAAACGGGTACAGAAGATGCATGCACTTATCGACTATGGGCAGCTAAAATATCGATTTTCAGCATGTTTTGGGCATGTATTTTGAAAATACTCTAACACGGAGTAGGCATGTACAGATCGCTTCTGGTACCCAAAAATATCGAATTTTAGAGTGTTTTGAGCCTGAATTTGAGATATAAACGAGTACAGAAGATGCATGCACATATCGACTTGGGACACCTAAAATATAAATTTTTAGCATGTTTTAAACCTATATTTTAAAAACATTCTAGCACTAGGTAGACATGTACAGATTGCTTCTGGAACCTAAAACTATTGAATATTGGGGTGTTTTGAACCTGAATTTGAGATATAAACCGGTGCTGAAGATACATGCACATATCGACTTTTTGCCCTAAATTATCGATTTTGAGCATTATTTTTGGTCTGTATCTTGAAAACATTCAAGCAAGGAGTAGGCATGTACAGATTGCTTCTAAAAACCAAAAATATCGAATTTTCGGGTGTTTTGAGCCTGAATTTGAAATATAAAGAACAAGTACAGAAGATGCATGCACATATAGACTTTGGGCACCTAAAATATCGTTATTGAGCATGTTTTGGGCCTATATTTTGAAAGTATTCTAACACGGAATAGGCATGTACATATCGCTTCTGGGACACAAAAATATCGAATTTTCGGGTGTTTTGAGCCTGAATTTGAGATATAAACCGGTACTGAAGATACATGCACATATCGACTTTTTGCACCTAAATTAACGATTCTGAGCATGTTTTGGGTCTGTATCTTGAAAACATTCAAGCAAGGAGTAGGCATGTACAGATTGCTTCTGGGACCCAAAAACATCGAATTTTCGGGTGTTTTAAGCCTGAATTTGAAATATAAAAAACGCGTACAGAAGATGCATGCACATATCGACTTTGGGCACCCAAAATAATTATTTTGAGCATGATTTGGACCTGTATTTTGAAAATACTCTAACACGGAGTAGGCATGTACAAATTGCTTCTCGTTCCTAAAATTATCGAATTTTCGGGTGTTTTGAGCCTGAATTTGAAATATAAACGGGTACAGAGGATGCATGCACATATCGACTTTGGGCACCCAAAATATCGATTTTGAGCATGTTTTGGGCCTATATTTTGAAAGTATTCTAACACGGAGTAGGCATGTACAGATCGCTTCTGAGACCCAAAAATATCGATTTTTCGGGTGTTTTGAGCCTGAATTTGAGATATAATCGGGTTCAGAAAATACATGTACATATCGACTTTAGGCACCCAAAATATCGATTTTGATCATGTTTTCGGTCTATAATTTGAAAATACTCTAACACGGTTTAGGCATGTACAGATCGCTTCTGGGACACAAAAATATCGAATTTTCGGGTGTTTTGAGCCTGAATTTGGGATATAAACGGGTACAAAAGATGTATGCACATATCGACTTTGGACACCTAAAATATCGATTTTTAGCATGTTTTAGGACTATATTTTGAAAAAATTCTAGCACTGAGTAGGCATGTACAGATCGCTTCTGGGACCCAAAAATATTGAATTTTTGGGTGTTTTATGCCTAAATTTGAGATATAAACGGGTACTGAAAATGCATGCACATATCGACTTTTTGCACCTAAAAAATCGATTTTGAGCATGTTTTGGGTCTATATTTTGAAAACATTCTAGCAAAGAGTAGGCATGTACAGATTGTTTCTGGGCCCCAAAAATATCGAGTTTTCGGGTGTTTTGAGCCTGAATTTGAGATAGAAACGGGTACAGAAGATGCATGCACATATCGACTTTTGGCACCCAAAATATCGATTTTGAGCATGTTTTAGGCATCTATTTTGAAAATACACTAACACGAAGTAGGCATGTACAGATCGCTTCTGGGACACAAAAATATCAAATTTTTGGGTGTTTTGAGCCTGAATTTCAGATATATACGGGTACAGAAGATGCATGCACATATCGACTTTGGGCACCTAAAATATCGACTTTCAGCATGTTTTCGGCCTGTATTCTAAAAGTACTCTAACACGGAGTAGGCATGTACAGATCTCTTCTGGGACCCAAAAATATCGAGTTTTCGGGTGTTTTGAGCCTGAATTTTGGATATAAACGAGTACAAAAGATGTATGCACATATCGACTTTGGACACCTAAAATATCGATTTTTAGCATGCTTTAAGCCTATATTTTGAAAACATTTTAGCACTAAGTAGGCATGTAAATATCCCTTCTGGGACCCAAAATTATCGAATTTTCGGGTGTTTTGAGCCTGAATTTGAGATATAAACCGGTACAGAAAATGCATGCTCATATCGACAATTAGCACTTAAAATATCGATTTTTAGCATGTTTTAGGCCTACATTTAAAAAATATTCTAGCACTAAGTAGGTATGTACAGATCGCTTTAAGGACCCAAAAATATCGAATTTTCGGGTGTTTTGAGCCTGAATTTGGGATATAAACGGATACAAAAGATGTATGCACATATCGACTTTGGACACCTAAATTATAGATTTTCAGCATGTTTTGGGCCTGTATTTTGAAAATACTCTAACATGGAGTAGGCATGTAAAGATCGCTTCTGGGACCCAAAAATATCGAATTTTCGGGTGTTTTGAGCCTGAATTTAAGATATAAACGGGTACAGCATATGCATGCACATATCGACATTGGGCACCTAAAATATTGATTTTTAACATGTATTGGACCTATATTTTGAAAACATTCTAGCAAAGAGTTGGCATGTACAGATCGTTTCTGGACCCCAAAAATATCGAGTTTTCGGGTGTTTTGAGCCTGAATTTGAGATATAAACGGGTACAGAAGATGCATGCACTTATCGACTTTTGGCACCCAAAATATCGATTTTGAGCATGTTTTAGGCATCTATTTTGAAAATACAATAACACTAAGTAGGCATGTACAGATCGCTTCTGGGACACAAAAATATCGAATTTTTGGGTGTTTTGAGCCTGAATTTCAGATATATACGGGTACAGAAGATGCATGCACATATCGACTTTGGGCACCTAAAATATCGATTTTCAGCATGTTTTGGGCCTGTATTCTAGCACTAAGTAGGCATGTAAATATTCCTTCTGGGACCCAAAATTATCGAATTTTCGGGTGTTTTGAGCCTGAATTTGAGATATAAACCGGTACAGAAAATGCATCCTCATATCGACATTTAGCACCTAAAATATCGATTTTTAGCATGTTTTAGGCCTACATTTAAAAAATATTCTAGCACTAAGTAGGCATGTACAGATCGCTTCAAGGACCCAAAAATATCGAATTTTCGGGTGTTTTGAGCCTGAATTTGGGATATAAACGGATACAAAAGATGTATGCACATATCGACTTTGGACACCTAAATTATAGATTTTTAGCATGTTTTAAGCCTATATTTTGAAAACTCTCTAGCACTGAGTAGGCATGTACAGATCGCTTCTGGAACCCAAAAATATTGAATTTTCCGTTATTTTGAGCCTGAATTTGAGATATAAATGGGTACTGAAGATGCATGCACATATCGACTTTGGGCACCTAAAATATCGATTTTTAGCATGTTTTGTGCCTGTATTTTGAAAGTACTCTAACACGTAGTAGGCATGTACAGATGTCTTCTGGGACCCAAAAATATCGAGTTTTCGGGTGTTTTGAGCCTGAATTTGAGATATAAACGGGTACAGAAGATGCATGCAGATATCGACTTTGGTCACCCAAAATATCGATTTTTAGCATAATTTGGGCCTATATTTTGAAAGTATTCTAGCAATCAGTAGGCATGTTCAGATCGCTTCTGGGACAAAAAAAATTCTAATTTTCGGGTGTTTTGAGCCTGAATTTGAGATATAAACGGGTATAGAAGATGCATACACATATTGACTTTGGGCACCTAAAATATCGATTTTCAGCATGTTTTGGGCTTGTATTTTGAAAGTACTCTAACACGGAGTAGGAATGTACAGATCTTTTCTGGGACCCAAAAATATCAAGTTTTCGGGTGTTTTGAGCCTGAATTTGAGATATAAACGGCTACAGAAAATGCATGCAGATATCGACTTTGGGCACCCAAAATATCGATTTTTAGCATGTATTGGGCCTATATTTTGAAAGTATTCTAGCAATGAGTAGGCATGTACAAACGCTTCTGGGACAAAAAAATATCGAATTTTCCGGTGTTTTCAGCCTGAATTTGGGATATAAACGGGTATAGAAGATGCATACACATATTGTCTTTGGGAACCTAAAATATCGATTGTGAGCATGTTTTGGACCTGTAATTTGAAAATACTCTAACACGGAGTAGGCATGTAAAGATCGCTTCAGGGACCAAAAATTATCGAATTTTCGGATGTTTTGAGCCTGAATTTGAGATATAAACCGGTACAGAAAATGCATGCTCATATCGACATTTAGCACCTAAAATATCGATTTTTAGCATATTTTGGCCCTATATTTTAAAAATATTCTAGGACTGAGAAGGCATGTACAGATCGATTCTGGGACCCAAAAATATCGAATTTTGGGTGTTTTGAGCCTGAATTTTGGATATAAACGGGTACAAAAGATGTATGCACATATCGACTTTGGACACCTAAAATATCGATTTTAAGCATGTTTTGAGCCTATAATTTGAAAACTTTCTAGCACTGAGTAGGCATGTACAGATCGCTTCTGGAACCCAAAAATATTGAATTTTTTGGGGTTTTGTGCCTAAATTTGAGATATAAACGGGTACAGAAAATGCATGCACATATCGACTTTTTGCACCTAAAATATCGATTTTCAGCATGTTTTGGGTCTGTATTTTGAAAACATTCTAGCAAAGAGTAGGCATGTACAGATCGCTTCTGCGACCCGAAAATATCGAATTTTAGGGTGTTTTGAGCCTGAATTTGAGATATAAACGGGTACAGAAGATGCATGCACATATCGACTTTGGGCACCCAAAATATCGATTTTGAGCATGTTTTGGGAATCTATTTTGAAAATACTCTAACATGAAGTAGGCATGTACAGATCGCTTCTGGGACACAAAATATCGAATTTTTGGGTGATTTCAGCCTGAATTTCAGATATATACGGGTACAGAAGATGCATGCACATATCGACTGTGGACACCTAAATTATAGATTTTTAGCATGTTTTGAGCCTATATTTTGAAAACTTTCTAGCACTGAGTAGGCATGTACAGATCGCTTCTGGAACCCAAAAATATTAAATTTTCCGTTGTTTTGAGCCTGAATTTGAGTTTAAACGGGTACTGAAGATGCATGCACATATCTACTTTGGGCACCTAAAATATCGATTTTTAGCATGTTTTGGTCCTGTATTTTGAAGGTACTCTAACACGGAGTAGGTATGTACAGATCTCTTCTGGGACCCAAAAATATCGAGTTTTCGGGTGTTTTGAGCCTGAATTTGAGATATAAACGGGTACAGAAGATGCATGCAGATATCGACTTTGGGCACCCAAAATATCGATTTTTAGCATGTTTTGGGCCTATATTTTGAAAGTATTCTAGCAATGAGTAGGCATGTACAGAACGCTTCGGGGACAAAAAAATATCGAATTTTCGGGTGTTTACAGCCAGAATTTGGGATATAAACGGGTATAGAAGATGCATACACATATTGACTTTGGGAACCTAAAATATCGATTTTGAGCATGTTTTGGGCCTGTATTTTGAAAATACTCTAACACGGAGTAGGCATGTACAGATCACTTCAGGGACCCAAAAATATCGAATTTTCGGGTGTTTTGAGCGTGTATTTTGGATATAAAGATGTATGCACATATCGACTTTGGACACCAAAAATATCGGTTTTTAGCATGCTTTAAGCCTATATTTTGAAAACATTTTAGTACTGAGTAGGCATGTAAATATCCCTTCAGGGACCCAAAATTATCGAATTTTCGGGTGTTTTGAGCTTGAATTTGAGATATAAACCGGTACAGAAAATGCATGCTCATATCGACATTTAGCACCTAAAATATCGATTTTAAGCATGTTTTGGGCCTAAATTTAAAAAATATTCTAGCACTGAGTAGGCATGTACAGATCGCTTCAGGGACCCAAAAATATCGAATTTTCGGGTGTTTTGAGCATGAATTTGGGATATAAACGGGTACAAAAGATGTATGCACATATCGACTTTGGACACCTAAATTATAGATTTTTAGCATGTTTTGAGCCTATATTTTGAAAATGTTCTAGCACTGAGTAGGCATGTACAGATCGCTTCTGGAACCCAAAAATATTGAATTTTCCGTGGTTTTGAGCCTGAATTTGAGATATAAACGGGTACTGAAGATGCATGCACATATCGACATTGGGCAACTAAAATATCGATTTTTAGCATGTATTGGGCCTATATTTTGAAAATATTCCAGCACTGAGTAGGCATTTACAGATCGCTTCTGGGACACAAAAATATCGATTTTTCGGGTGTTTTAAGCCAGAATTTGGGATATAAACGGGTACAAAAGATGCATGCACATATCGACTTTTTGCACCTAAATTATCGATTTTTAACATATTTTGGGTCTGAATTTTGAAAACATTCTAGCAAAGAGTAGGCATGTACAGATAGCTTCTGGGACACAAAAATATCGAATTTTTGGGTGTTTTGAGAATGAATTTCAGATATATACGGGTACAGAAGATGCATGCACATATCGACTTTGGACACCTAAATTATAGATTTTTAGCATGTTTTGAGCCTATATTTTGAAAACTTTCTAGTACTGAGTAGGCATGTACAGATCGCTTCTGGAACCCAAAAATATTGAATTTTTGGGTGTTTTGTGACTAAATTTGAGATATAAACGTGTACTGAAAATGCATGCACATATCGACTTTTTGCAACTAAAATATCGATTTTGAGAATGTTTTGGGCCTGTATTTTGAAAGTACTCTAACACGGAGTAGGCATGTACAGATCTCTTCTGGGACCCAAAAATATCGAGTTTTCGGGTGTTTTGAGCCTGAATTTGATATATAAACGGGTACAGAAGATGCATGCAGATATCGACTTTGGGCACCCAAAATATCGATTTTTAGCATGTTTTGGGCCTATATTTTGAAAGTATTCTAGCAATGAGTAGGTATGTAGAGAACGCTTCTGGGACAAAAAAATATCAAATTTTCGGGTGTTTTCAGTCTGAATTTGGGATATAAACGGGTATAGAAGATGCATACACATATTGACTTTGGGAACCTAAAATATCGATTTTGAGCATGTTTTGGGCCTGTATTTTGAAAATGCTCTAACACGGAGTAGGCCTATACAGATCGCTTCAGGGACCCTAAAATATCGAATTTTCGGGTGTTTTGAGCGTGAATTTTGGATATAAACGGGTACAAAAGATGTATTCACATATCGACTTTGGACACCTAAAATATCGATTTTTAGCATGCATTAAGCCTATATTTTGAAAACATTTTAGCACTGAGTAGGCATGTAAATATCCCTTATGGGACCCAAAATTATCGAATTTTCGGGTGTTTTGAGCCCGAATTTGAGATATAAACCGGTACAGAAAATGCATGCTCATATCGACATTTAGCACCTAAAATATCGATTTTTAGCATGTTTTGGGCCTATATTTAAAAAATATTCTAGCACTGTGTAGGCATGTACAGATCGCTTCATGGAACCAAAAATATCGAATTTTCGGGTGTTTTGAGCCTGAATTTGGGATATAAACGGGTACAAAAGATGTATGCACATATCGACTTTGGACACCTAAATTATAGATTTTTAGCATGTTTTGAGCCTATATTTTGAAAATGTTCTAGCACTGAGTAGGCATGTACAGATCGCTTCTGGAACCCAAAAATATTGAATTTTCCGTGGTTTTGAGCCTGAATTTGAGATATAAACGGGTACTGAAGATGCATGCACATATCGACTTTGGGCACCTAAAATATCGATTTTCAGCATGTTTTGGGCCTGTATTTTGGAAGTACTCTAACACGGAGTACGCATGTACAGATCTCTTGTGGGACCCAAAAATATCGAGTTTTCGGGTGTTTTGAGCCTGAATTTGAGATATAAACGTGTACAGAAGATGTATGCACATATCGACTTTTTGCACCTAAAATATCGATTTTTAACATATTTTGGGTCTGTATTTTGAAAAACATTCTAGCAAAGAGTAGGCATGTACAGTTTGCTTCAGGGACCCAAAAATATCGAATTTTCGGGTGTTCTGAGCCTGAATTTTGGATATAAACGGGTACAAAAGATGTATGCACATATCGAATTTGGACACCTAAAATATCGATTTTTAGCATGCTTTAAGCCTATATTTTGAAAACATTTTAGCACTGAGTAGGCATGTAAATATCCCTTCTGGGACCCAAAATTATCGAATTTTCGGGTGTTTTGTGCCTGAATTTGAGATATAAACCGGTACAGAAAATGCATGCTCATATCGACATTTAGCACCTAAAATATCGATTTTAGGCATGTTTTAGGCCTACATTTAAAAAATATTCTAGCACTGAGTAGGCATGTACAGATCGCTTCAGGAACCCAAAAATATTAAATTTTCGGGTTTTTTGAGCCTGAATTTGGGATATAAACGGGTACAAAAGATGTATGCACATATCGACTTTGGACACCTAAATTATAGATTTTCAGCATGTTTTGAGCCTATATTTTGAAAACTTTCTAGCACTGAGTAGGCATGTACAGATCACTTTTGGAACCCAAAAATATTTAATTTTCCGTTGTTTTGAGCCTGAATTTGAGATATAAACGGGTACTGAAGATGCATTCACATATCGACTTTTTGCACCTAAAATATCGATTTTGAGCATGTTTTAGGCCTGTATTTTGAAAATACTCTAACACGGAGTAGGCATGCAAAGATCGCTTCTCGGACCCATAATTATCGAATTTTCGGGTGTTTTGAGCCTGAATTTGAGATATAAACCGGTACAGAAAATGCATGCTCATATCGACATATAGCACCTAAAATATCGATTTTTAGCATATTTTGGGCCTATATTTTAAAAATATTCTACCAATGAGTAGGCATGTACAGATCGCTTCTGAGACAAAAAAATATCGAATTTTCGGGTGTTTTGAGCCTGAATTTTCTATATAAACGGATACAAAAGATGTATGCACATATCGACTTTGGGCTCCTGAAATATCGATTTTCAGCATGTTTTGGGCCTATATTTTAAAAACATTCTAGCACTAAGTAGACATGTACAGATCGCTTCGGGGAAGCTAAAATATCGAATTTTCGGGTGTTTTAAGCCTGAATTTGGGATATAAACGGGTACAAAAGATGTATGCACATATCGACTTTTTGCACCTAAAATATCGATTTTGAGCATGTTTTGGGTCTGTATTTTGAAAACATTCTAGCAAAGAGTAGGCATGTACAGATCGCTTCTGGGACACAAAAATATCGAATTTTTGGGTGTTTTGAGCCTAAAATTCAGATATATACGGGTACAGAAGATGCATGCACATATCGACTTTGCACACCTAAATTATAGATTTTTAGCATGTTTTGAGCCTATATTTTGAAAACATTCTAGCACTGAGTAGGCATGTACAGATCGTTTCGGGAACCCAAAAATATTGAATTTTCCGTTGTTTTGAGCCTGAATTTGAGATATAAACGGGTACTGAAGATGCATGCACATATCGACTTTGGGCACCTAAAATATCGATTTTCAGCATGTTTTAGGCCTGTATTTTGAAAGTACTCTAACACGGAGTAGGCATGTACAGATCTCTTCTGGTACCCAAAAATATCGAGTTTTCGGGTGTTTTGAGCCTGAATTTGAGATATAAACGGGAATAGAAGATGCATACACATATTGACTTTGGGAACCTAAAATATCGATTTTGAGCATGTTTTGGGCCTGTATTTTGAAAATACTCTAACACGGTGTAGGCATGTACAGTTTGCTTCAGGGACCCAAAAATATCGAATTTTCGGGTGTTCTGAGCCTGAATTTTGGATATAAACGGGTACAAAAGATGTATGCACATATCGACATTTAGCACCTAAAATATCGATTTTTAGCATGTTTTGGGCCTATATTTTAAAAATATTCTATCACTGATTAGGCATGTACAGATCGCTTCTGGGACAAAAAAATATCGAATTTTTGGGTGTTTTGAGCCTAAATTTCAGATATATACGGGTACAGAAGATGCATGCACATATCGACTTTGCACACCTAAATTATAGTTTTTTAGGATGTTTTGAGCCTATATTTTGAAAACATTCTAGCACTGAGTAGGCATGTACAGATCGCTTCGGGAACCCAAAAATATTGAATTTTCCGTTGTTTTGAGCCTGAATTTGAGATATAAACGGGTACTGAAGATGCATGCACATTTCGACTTTGGGCACCTAAAATATCGATTTTCAGCATGTTTTGGGCCTGTATTTTGAAAGTACTCTAACACGGAGTAGGCATGTACAGATCTCTTCTGGTACCCAAAAATATCGAGTTTTCGGGTGTTTTGAGCCTGAATTTGTGATATAAACGGGAATAGAAGATGCATACACATATTGACTTTGGGAACCTAAAATATCGATTTTGAGCATGTTTTGGGCCTGTACTATGAAAATACTCTAACACGGAGTAGGCATGTACAGTTTGCTTCAGGGACCCAAAAATATCGAATTTTCGGGTGTTCTGAGCCTGAATTTTGGATATAAACGGGTACAAAAGATGTATGCACATATCTAATTTGGACACCTAAAATATCGATTTTTAGCATGCTTTAAGTCTATATTTTGAAAACATTTTAGCACTGAGTAGGCATTTAAATATCCCTTCTGGGACCCAAAATTATCGAATTTTCGGGTGTTTTGAGCCTGTATTTGAGATATAAACCGGTACAGAAAATGCATGCTCATATCGACATTTAGCACCTAAAATATCGATTTTAGGCATGTTTTAGGCCTACATTTAAAAAATATTCTAGCACTGAGTAGGCATGTACAGATCGCTTCAGGAACCCAAAAATATTGAATTTTCGGGTGTTTTGAGCCTGAATTTGGGATATAAACGGGTACAAAAGATGTATGCACATATCGACTTTGGACACCTAAATTATAGATTTTCAGCATGTTTTGAGCCTATATTTTGAAAACATTCTAGCACTAAGTAGACATGTACAGATCGCTTCGGGGAAGCTAAAATATCGAATTTTAGGGTGTTTTGAGCCTGAATTTGGGATATAAACGGGTACAAAAGATGCATGCACATATCGACTATGGCCAGCTAAAATTTCGATTTTCAGCATGTTTTGGGCCTGTATTTTGAAAATACTCAAACACGGAGTAGGCATATACAGATCGCTTCTGGGACCCAAAAATACCGAGTTCTCGGGTGTTTTGAGCCTGAATTTGAGATATAAACGGATACTGAAGATGCATGCAGATATCGACTTTGGGCACCCAAAATATCGATTTTAGCATGTTTTGGGCCTATATTTTGAAAGTATTCTAGCAATGAGTAGGCATGTACAGATCGCTTCTGGGACCCAAAAATATCGAATTTTCGGGTGTTTTGAGCCTGAATTTGGGATATAAACGGGTACAGAAGATGCATACACATATTGACTTTGGGCACCTAAAATATCGATTTTCAGCATGTTTTGGGCCTGTATTTTGAAAATACTAAATTACGGAATAGGCAGGTACAGATTGCTTCTGGGACCCAAAAATATCGAATTTTCGGGTATTTTGAGCCTAAATTTGAGATATAATCGGGTACAGAAGATGCATGCACATATCGACTTTGGGCACCTAAAATATCGATTTTCAGCATGTTTTGGGCCTGTATTTTGAAAGTACTCTAACTCGGAGTAGGCATGTTCAGATCGCTTCTGAGACCCAAAAATATTGAATTTTCGGGTGATTTGAGCCTGTATTTGAGATATAAACGGGTACAGAAGATGCATGCACATATCGACTATTTGGAGCTAAAATATCGATTTTCAGCATGTTTTGGGTATGTATTTTGAAAATACTCTAACACGGAGTAGGCATGTACAGATCGCTTCTGGGACCCAAAAATATCGAATTTTCTGTTGTTTTGAGCCTGAATTTGAGATATAATCGGGTACTGAAGATGCATGCACATATCGACTTTGGGCACCTAAAATATCGATTTTGAGCATGTTTTGGGTCTGTATTTTATAAAACATTCTAGCAAAGAGTAGGCATGTACAGGTCGCTTCTGGGACCCAAAAATTCTGAATTTTCGGGTGTTAGAGCCTGAATTTGGGATATAAACGGGTACAAATGATGTATGCACATATCGACTTTGGACACCTAAAATATTAAATTTTAGCATGTTTTAAGCCTATATTTTGAAAACATTCTGGCACTGAGTAGGCATGTACAGATCTCTTATGGGACCCAAAAATATCGAGTTTTCGGGTGTTTTGAGCCTGAATTTGAGATATAAACGGGTACAGAAGATGCATGCAGATATCGACTTTGGGCAACCAAAATATCGATTTTTAGAATGTTTTGGGCCTATACTTTGAAAGTATTCTAGCAATGAGTAGGCATGTACAGATCGCTTCTGGGACAAAAAAATATTGAATTTTCGGGTGTTTTCAGCCTGAATTTGGGATAAAAACGGGTATAGAAGATGCATACACATATTGACTTTGGGAACCTAAAATATCGATTGTGAGCATGTATTGGGCCTGTATTTTGAAAATACTCTAACACGGAGTAGGCATGTAAAGATCGTTTCTGGGACCCAAAATTATCGAATTTTCGGGAGTTTTGAGCCTGAATTTGAGATATAAACCAGTACAGAAAATGAATGCTCATATCGACATTTAGCACCTAAAATATCGATTTTTAGTATGTTTTGGGCGTATATTTTAAAAACATTCTAGCACTGAGTAGGCATGTACAGATCGCTTCTGGGACCCAAAAATATCGAATTTTCGGGTGTTTTGAGCCTGAATTTTGGATATAAACGGGTACAAAAGATGTATGCACATATCGACTTTGGACACCGAAAATATCGATTTTTAGCATGTTTTAAGCCTATATTTTGAAAACATTCTAGCACTGTGTAGACATGTACAGATCGCTTCTGAAAACCAAAAAATGTTGAATTTTTGGGTGTTTTGATCCTGAATTTGAGATATAAAAGGGTATTGAAGATGCAGGCACATATCGACTTTTTGCACCAAAAATATCGATTTTGAGCTTGTTTTGGGTCTGTATCTTGAAAATATTCTAATAAGGAGTAGGCATGTACAGATCGCTTCTGGGACCCAAAAATACCGAGTTTTCGGGTGTTTTGAGCCTGAATATGAGATATAAACGGATACTGAAGATGCATGCACATATCGACTTTTTGCACCTAATATATCGATTTTGAGCATGTTTTGGGTCTGTATCTTGAAAACATTCCAAGAAGGAGTAGGTTCGTACAGATCGCTTCTGGGACCCAGAAATATCGAATTTTCGGGTGTTTTGAGCCTGAATTTGGGATATAAACGGGTACAAAAGATGCATGCACATATCGACTATGGGCAGCTAAAATTTCTATTTTCAGCATGTTTTGGGCCTGTATTTTGAAAATACTTAAACACGGAGTAGGCTTATACAGATCGCTTCTGGGACCCAAAAATACCGAGTTCTCGGGTGTTTTGAGCCTGAATTTGAGATATAAACGGATACTGAAGATGCAGGCACATATCGACTTTTTGCACCAAAAATATCGATTTTGAGCTTGTTTTGGGTCTGTATCTTGAAAATATTCTAATAAGGAGTAGGCATGTACAGATCGCTTCTGGGACCCAAAAATACCGAGTTCTCGGGTGTTTTGAGCCTGAATATGAGATATAAACGGATACTGAAGATGCATGCACATATCGACTTTTTGCACCTAATATATCGATTTTGAGCATGTTTTGGGTCTGTATCTTGAAAACATTCCAAGAAGGAGTAGGTTCGTACAGATCGCTTCTGGGACCCAGAAATATCGAATTTTAGGGTGTTTTGAGCCTGAATTTGGGATATAAACGGGTACAAAGGATGCATGCACATATCGACTATGGCCAGCTAAAATATCGATTTTCAGCATGTTTTGGGCCTGTATTTTGAAAATACTAAATAACGGAATAGGCAGGTACAGATTGCTTCTGGGACCCAAAAATATCGAATTTTCGGGTATTTTGAGCCTAAATTTGAGATGTAATCGGGTACAGAAGATGCATGCACATATCGACTTTGGGCACCTAAAATATCGATTTTCAGCATGTTTTGGGCCTGTATTTTGAAAGTACTCTAACACGGAGTAGGCATGTTCAGATCGCTTCTGAGACCCAAAAATATTGAATTTTCGGGTGATTTGAGCCTGTATTTGAGATATAAACGGGTACAGAAGATGCATGCACATATCGACTATGTGGAGCTAAAATATCGATTTTCAGCATGTTTTGGGCATGTATTTTGAAAATACTCTAACACGGAGTAGGCATGTACAGATCGCTTCTGGGACCCAAAAATATCGAATTTTCGGTTGTTTTGAGCCTGAATTTGAGATATAATCGGGTACTGAAGATGCATGCACATATCGACTTTGGGCACCTAAAATATCGATTTTGAGCATGTTTTGGGTCTGTATTTTATAAAACATTCTAGCAAAGAGTAGGCATGTACAGGTCGCTTCTGGGACCCAAAAATTCTGAATTTTCGGGTGTTAGAGCCTGAATTTGGGATATAAACGGGTACAAATGATGTATGCACATATCGACTTTGGACACCTAAAATATTAAATTTTAGCATGTTTTAAGCCTATATTTTGAAAACATTCTGGCACTGAGTAGGCATGTACAGATCTCTTATGGGACCCAAAAATATCGAGTTTTCGGGTGTTTTGAGCCTGAATTTGAGATATAAACGGGTACAGAAGATGCATGCAGATATCGACTTTGGGCAACCAAAATATCGATTTTTAGAATGTTTTGGGCCTATACTTTGAAAGTATTCTAGCAATGAGTAGGCATGTACAGATCGCTTCTGGGACAAAAAAATATCGAATTTTCGGGTGTTTTCAGCCTGAATTTGGGATAAAAACGGGTATAGAAGATGCATACACATATTGACTTTGGGAACCTAAAATATCGATTGTGAGCATGTATTGGGCCTGTATTTTGAAAATACTCTAACACGGAGTAGGCATGTAAATATCGTTTCTGGGACCCAAAATTATCGAATTTTCGGGAGTTTTGAGCCTGAATTTGAGATATAAACCGGTACAGAAAATGCATGCTCATATCGACATTTAGCACCTAAAATATCGATTTTTAGTATGTTTTGGGCGTATATTTTAAAAACATTCTAGCACTGAGTAGGCATGTACAGATCGCTTCTGGGATCCAAAAATATCGAATTTTCGGGTGTTTTGAGCCTGAATTTTGGATATAAACGGGTACAAAAGATGTATGCACATATCGACTTTGGACACCTAAAATATCGATTTTTAGCATGTTTTAAGCCTATATTTTGAAAACATTCTAGCACTGTGTAGACATGTACAGATCGCTTCTGAAAACCAAAAAATGTTGAATTTTTGGGTGTTTTGATCCTGAATTTGAGATATAAACGGGTACTGAAGATGCAGGCACATATCGACTTTTTGCACCAAAAATATCGATTTTGAGCTTGTTTTGGGTCTGTATCTTGAAAATATTCTAATAAGGAGTAGGCATGTACAGATCGCTTCTGGGAACCAAAAATACCGAGTTTTCGGGTGTTTTGAGCCTGAATATGAGATATAAACGGATACTGAAGATGCATGCACATATCGACTTTTTGCACCTAATATATCGATTTTGAGCATGTTTTGGGTCTGTATCTTGAAAACATTCCAAGAACGAGTAGGTTCGTACAGATCGCTTCTGGGACCCAGAAATATCGAATTTTCGGGTGTTTTGAGCCTGAATTTGGGATATAAACGGGTACAAAAGATGCATGCACATATCGACTATGGGCAGCTAAAATTTCTATTTTCAGCATGTTTTGGGCCTGTATTTTGAAAATACTCAAACACGGAGTAGGCTTATACAGATCGCTTCTGGGACCCAAAAATACCGAGTTCTCGGGTGTTTTGAGCCTGAATTTGAGATATAAACGGATACTGAAGATGCAGGCACATATCGACTTTTTGCACCAAAAATATCGATTTTGAGCTTGTTTTGGGTCTGTATCTTGAAAATATTCTAATAAGGAGTAGGCATGTACAGATCGCTTCTGGGACCCAAAAATACCGAGTTCTCGGGTGTTTTGAGCCTGAATATGAGATATAAACGGATACTGAAGATGCATGCACATATCGACTTTTTGCACCTAATATATCGATTTTGAGCATGTTTTGGGTCTGTATCTTGAAAACATTCCAAGAAGGAGTAGGTTCGTACAGATCGCTTCTGGGACCCAGAAATATCGAATTTTCGGGTGTTTTGAGCCTGAATTTGGGATATAAACGGGTACAAAAGATGCATGCACATATCGACTATGGGCAGCTAAAATTTCGATTTTCAGCATGTTTTGGGCCTGTATTTTGAAAATACTCAAACACGGAGTAGGCTTATACAGATCGCTTCTGGGACCCAAAAATACCGAGTTCTCGGGTGTTTTGAGCCTGAATTTGAGATATAAACGGATACTGAAGATGCAGGCACATATCGACTTTTTGCACCAAAAATATCGATTTTGAGCATGTTTTGGGTCTGTATCTTGAAAATATTCTAATAAGGAGTAGGCATGTACAGATCGCTTCTGGGACCCAAAAATACCGAGTTCTCGGGTGTTTTGAGCCTGAATATGAGATATAAACGGATACTGAAGATGCATGCACATATCGACTTTTTGCACCTAATATATCGATTTTGAGCATGTTTTGGGTCTGTATCTTGAAAACATTCCAAGAAGGAGTAGGTTCGTACAGATCGCTTCTGGGACCCAGAAATATCGAATTTTAGGGTGTTTTGAGCCTGAATTTGGGATATAAACGGGTACAAAAGATGCATGCACATATCGACTATGGGCAGCTAAAATTTCGATTTTCAGCATGTTTTGGGCCTGTATTTTGAAAATACTCAAACACGGAGTAGGCATATACAGATCGCTTCAGGGACCCAAAAATACCGAGTTCTCGGGTGTTTTGAGCCTGAATTTGAGATATAAACGGATACTGAAGATGCATGCAGATATCGACTTTGGGCACCCAAAATATCGATTTTAGCAAGTTTTGGGCCTATATTTTGAAAGTATTCTAGCAATGAGTAGGCATGTACAGATCGCTTCTGGGACCCAAAAATATCGAATTTTCGGGTGTTTTGAGCCTGAATTTGGGATATAAACGGGTACAGAAGATGCACACACATATTGACTTTGGGCACCTAAAATATCGATTTTCAGCATGTTTTGGGCCTGTATTTTGAAAATACTAAATCACGGAATAGGCAGGTACAGATTGCTTCTGGGACCCAAAAATATCGAATTTTCGGGTATTTTGAGCCTAAATTTGAGATATAAACGGGTACAGAAGATGCATGCACATATCGACTATGTGGAGCTAAAATATCGATTTTCAGCATGTTTTGGGCATGTATTTTGAAAATACTCTAACACGGAGTAGGCATGTACAGATCGCTTCTGGGACCCAAAAATATCGAATTTTCGGTTGTTTTGAGCCTGAATTTGAGATATAATCGGGTACTGAAGATGCATGCACATATCGACTTTGGGCACCTAAAATATCGATTTTGAGCATGTTTTGGGTCTGTATTTTATAAAACATTCTAGCAAAGAGTAGGCATGTACAGGTCGCTTCTGGGACCCAAAAATTCTGAATTTTCGGGTGTTAGAGCCTGAATTTGGGATATAAACGGGTACAAATGATGTATGCACATATCGACTTTGGACACCTAAAATATTAAATTTTAGCATGTTTTAAGCCTATATTTTGAAAACATTCTGGCACTGAGTAGGCATGTACAGATCTCTTATGGGACCCAAAAATATCGAGTTTTCGGGTGTTTTGAGCCTGAATTTGAGATATAAACGGGTACAGAAGATGCATGCAGATATCGACTTTGGGCACCCAAAATATCGATTTTTAGAATGTTTTAGGCCTATACTTTGAAAGTATTCTAGCACTGAGTAGGCATGTACAGATCGCTTCTGGGACCAAAAAATATCGAATTTTCGGGTGTTTTGAGCCTGAATTTTGGATATAAACGTGTACAAAAGATGTATGCACATATCGACTTTGGACACCTAAAATATCGATTTTTAGCATGTTTTGGGCCTATATTTTTAAAACATTCTAGCACTGTGTAGACATGTACAGATCGCTTCTGAAAACCCAAAAATGTTGAATTTTTGGGTGTTTTGATCCTGAATTTGAGATATAAATGGGTACTGAAGATGCAGGCACATATCGACTTTTTGCACCAAAAATATCGATTTTGAGCTTGTTTTGGGTCTGTATCTTGAAAATATTCTAATAAGGAGTAGGCATTTACAGATCGCTTCTGGGACCCAAAAATACCGAGTTCTCAGGTGTTTTGAGCCTGAATATGAGATATAAACGGATACTGAAGATGCATGCACATATCGACTTTTTGCACCTAATATATCGATTTTGAGCATGTTTTGGTTCTGTATCTTGAAAACATTCCAAGAAGGAGTAGGTTCGTACAGATCGCTTCTGGGACCCAGAAATATCGAATTTTCGGGTGTTTTGAGCCTGAATTTGGGATATAAACTGGTACAAAAGATGCATGCACATATCGACTATGGGCAGCTAAAATTTCTATTTTCAGCATGTTTTGGGCCTGTATTTTGAAAATACTCAAACACGGAGTAGACACGTACAGATCGCTTCTGGGACCCAAAAATACCGAGTTCTCGGGTGTTTTGAGCCTGAATTTGAGATATAAACGGATACTGAAGATGCATGCACGTATCGACTTTTTGCACCTAATATATCGATTTTGAGCATGTTTTGAGCCTATATTTTGAAAACATTTAAGCACTGAGTAGGCATGTACAGATTGCTTCTTGAACCCAAAAATATCGAATTTTCAGGTGTTTTAAGCCTGAATTTGAGATATAAACGGGAACAGAAGATGCATGCACATATCGACATTGGGCACCTAAAAAATCGATTTTTAGCATGTATTTGGCCTATATTTTGAAAATATTCCAGCACTGAGTAGGCATGTACAGATCGCTTCTGGGACACAAAAATATCGAATTTTCGGGTGTTTTAAGCCAGAATTTGGGATATAAACGGGTACAAAAGATGTATGCACATATCGACTTTGGACACCTAAAATATCGATTTTTAGCATGCTTTAAGCATATATTTTGAAAACATTTTAGCACTGAGTAGGCATGTAAATATCCCTTCTGGAACCCAAAATTATCGAATTTTCGGGTGTTTTGAGCCTGAATTTGAGATATAAACCGGTATAGAAAATGGATGCTCATATTGACATTTATCACCTAAAATATCGATTTTTAGCATGTTTTGGGCCTACATTTAAAAAATATTCTAGCAATGAGTAGGCATGTACAGATCGCTTCAGGGACCCAAAAATATCGAATTTTTGGGAGTTTTGAGCCTGAATTTGGGATATAAACGGGTACAAAAGATGTATGCACATATCGACTTTGGACACCTAAATTATAGATTTTTAGCATGTTTTGAGCCTATATTTTGAAAACTTTCTAGCACTGAGTAGGCATGTACAGATCGCTTCTGGAACCCAAAAATATTGAGTTTTCCGTTGTTTTGAGCCTGAATTTGAGATATAAACGAGTACTGAAGATGCATGCACATATCGACTTTGGGCACCTAATATATCGATTTTTAGCATGTTTTGGGCCTGTATTTTAAAGTACTCTAACACGGAGTAGGCATGTACAGATCTCTTCTGGGACCCAAAAATATCGAGTTTTCGGATGTTTTGAGCCTGAATTTGAGATATAAACGGGTACAGAAGATGCATGCAGATATCGACTTTAGGCACCCAAAATATCGATTTTTAGCATGTTTTGGGCCTATATTTCGAAAGTATTCTAGCAATGAGTAGGCATGTACAGATCGCTTCTGGGACAAAAAAATATCGAATTTTCGGATGTTTTCAGCCTGAATTTGGGATATAAACGGGTATAGAAGATGCATACACATATTGACTTTGGAAATATAAAATATCGATTTTGAGCATGTTTTGGGCCTGTATTTTGAAAATACTCTAACACGGAGTAGGCATGTAAAGATCACTTCTGGGACCCAAAATTATTGAATTTTTGGGTGTTTTGAGCCTGAATTTGAGATATAAACCGGTACAGAAAATGCATGCTCATATCGACATTTAGCACCTAAAATATCGATTTTTAGCATGTTTTGGGCCTATATTTTAAAAACATTCTATCACGGAGTAGGCATGTACAGATCGCTTCTGGCACAAAAAAATATCGAAGTTTCTGGTGTTTTGAGTCTGAATTTTGGATATAATCGGATACAAAAGATGTATGCACATATCGACTTTGGGCTCCTAAAATATCGATTTTCAGCATGTTTTGGGCCTATATTTTAAAAACATTCTAGCAGTAAGTAGACCTGTACAGATCGCTTCTGGGACGCAAAAATATCGAATTTTTGGGTGTTTTGAGCCTAAATTTCAGATATATACGGGTACAGAAGATGCATGCACATATCGACTTTGCACACCTAAATTATAGATTTTTAGCATGTTTTGAGCCTATATTTTGAAAACATTCTAGCACTGAGTAGGCATGTACAGATCGCTTCTGGAACCCAAAAATATTGAATTTTCCGTTGTTTTGAGCCTGAATTTGAGATATAAACGGGTACTGAAGATGCATGCACATATCGACTTTGGGCACCTAAAATATCGATTTTCAGCATGTTTTGGGCCTGTATTTTGAAAGTACTCTAACACGGAGTAGGCATGTACAGATCTCTTCTGGTTCCCAAAAATATCGAGTTTTCGGGTGTTTTGAGCCTGAATTTGAGATATAAACGGGAATAGAAGATGAATACACATATTGACTTCGGGAACCTAAAATATCGATTTCAGCTTGTTTTGGGCCTGTAATTTGAAAATACTCTAACACTAAGTAGGCATGTACAGATCGCTTCTGGGACCAAAAAATATCGAATTTTCGGGTGTTTTGAGCCTGAATTTGGGTTATAAACGGGTACAGAAGATGCATACACATATTGACTTTGGGCACCTATAATATCGATTTTCAGCATGTTTTGGGTTTGTATTTTGAAAATACACTAACACGGAGTTGGCATTTACAGATCGCTTTTAGGACCCAAAAGAATTGAATATTCGGGTGTCTTGAGCCTGAATTTGAGATATAAACGGGTACTGAAGATGCATGCAGATATCGACTTTGGACACCTAAAATATCGATTTTTAGCATGTATTGAGCCTATATTTTGAAAACATTTTAGCGCTGAGTAGTAATGTACAGATCGCTTCTGGGACCCAAAAATATCGAATTTTCGGGTGTTTTGAACATGAATTTGAGATATAAACGGGTACTGAAGATGAATTCACATATCGACTTTTTGCACCTAAAATATCGATTTTGAGCATGTTTTGGGTCTGTATCTTGAAATCATTCTAGCAACGAGTAGGCATTTACAGATCCCTTCTGGGACCCAATAATATCGAATTTTCGGGTGTTTTGAACATGAATTTGAGATATAAACGGGTACTGAACATGAATTCACATATTGACTTTTTGCACCTAAAATATCGATTTTTAACATGTTTTGGGTCTGTATCTTGAAAACATTCTAGCAAGGAGAAGGCATGTACAGATCCTTTCTGGGACCCCAAAATATCGAATTTTCGGGTGTTTTGAGCCTTAATTTGAGATATAAACGTGTACAGAAGATGCATGCACATACAGACTTTGGGCACCCATAATATCGATTTTTAGCATATTTTGGGCCTATATTTTGAAAATATTCTGACACTGTGTAGGCATGTACAGATCGCTTTTGGGACCCAAAAATATCGAATTTTCGAGTGTTTTGAGCCTGAATTTGGGATATAAACGGGTACAGAAGATAAATACACATATTGACTTTGGGCACCTCAAATATCAATTTTCAGCATGTTTTGGGCATGTAATTTGAAAATACTGTAACACGGAGTTGGTATTTACAGATCGCTTTTAGGACCCAAAAACATTGAATTTTCGGGTGTCTTGAGCCTGAATTTGAGATATAAACGGGTACTGAAGATGCATGCACATATCGACTTTAGGCACCTAAAATATCGATTTTTAGCATGTATTGAGCCTATATTTTGAAAATATTCTGACACTGTGAAGGCATGTACAGATCGCTTTTGGGAACCAAAAATATCGAATTTTCGGGTGTTTTGAGCCTGAATTTGGGATATAAACGGGTACAGAAGATAAATACACATATTGACTTTGGGCACCTCAAATATCAATTTTCAGCATGTTTGGGGCCTATATTTTGAAAATACTCTAACACTGAGTAGGCATGTACAGATCGCTTCTGGGACACAAAAATATCGAATTTTCGGGTGTTATGAGGCTGAATTGGAGATATAAACGGGTACAGAAGATGCATGCACATATCGTCTTTGGGCACCCAAAATATCGATTTTTAGCATGTTTTGGGCCTATATTTTGAAAATATTCTAGCACTGAGTAGGCATGTACATATCGCTTCTAGGACCCAATTATTTTGAATTTTCGTGTGTTTTGAGCCTGAATTTGGGATATAAACGGGTACAGAAGATGCATACACATATTGACTTTGTGCACCTAAAATATCGATTTTCAGCATGTTTTGGGCATGTATTTTGAAAATACTCTAACACGAAGTAGGCATGTACAGATCGCTTGTTGAACCCAAAAATATCGAATTTTCGCGAAGTTTTGACCTTGAATTTGGGATATAAACGGGTACAAAAGATGTATGCACATATCGACTTTGGACACCTAAAATATCGATTTTTAGCATGTTTTGGGACTATATTTTGAAAATATTCAAACACGGAGTAGGCATGTACAGGTCGCTTTTGGGACTCAAAAATATCGAATTTTCGGGTGTTTTGAGCCTGAATTTGAGATATAAACGGGTACAGAAGATGCATTCACATATCGACTTTGGACACCTAAAATATCGATTTTGTGCATGTTTTGGGCCTGTATTGAGAAAATATGATTTCTCTGAGTAGACATGTACAGATCGCTTCTGGGACCCAATAAAATCGAATATTCGGGTGTTTTGAGCCTGAATTTGGGATATAAACGATTACAGAAGATGCATACACATATCGACTTTGGGCAGCCAAAATATCGATTTTTAGCATGTTTTAAGCCAATATATTGAAAATATTCTAGCACTGAGTAGACATGTACAGATCGCTTCCGGGCCCCAATAAAATCGAATATTTGGGTGTCTTGAGGCTGAATTTGGGATATAAACGGGTACAGAAGATGCATACACATATTGACTTTGGGCACCCAAAATATCGATTTTTAGCATGTTTTGGGCCTATATTATGAAAATATTCTATCACTGAGTAGGCATGTACAGATCGCTTCTGGGACTCAAAAATATCGAATTTTCGGGTGTTTTGAGCCTGAATTTGAGATATAAACGGGTACAGAAGATGCATGCACATATCGACTTTGGGCACCTAAAATATCGATTTTCAGCATGTTTTGGGCCTTTATTTTGAAAGTACTCTAACACGGAGTAGGCATGTACACATCTCTTCTGGAACCCAAAAATATCGAGTTTTCGGGTGTTTTGATCCTGAATTTGAGATATAAACGAGTACAGAAGATGCATGCAGATATCGACTTTGGGCACCCAAAATATCGATTTTTAGCATGTTTTGGGCCTATATTTTGAAAGTATTCTAGCCATGAGTAGGGATGTACAGATCGCTTCTGGGACAAAAAAATATCGAATTTTCGGGTGCTTTCAGCCTGAATTTGGGATATAAACGGTTATAGAATATGCATACACATATTGACTTTGGGAACCTAAAATATCGATTTTGAGCATGTTTTGGGCCTGTATTTTGAAAATACTCTAACACGTAGTAGGCATGTTCAGATCGCTTCTGGGACCCAAAATTATCGAATTTTCGGGTTTTTTGAGCCTAAATTTGAGATATAAACCGGTACAGAAAATGCATGCTCATATCGACATTTAGTACCTAAAATATCGATTTTTTGCATGTTTTGGGCCTACATTTAAAAAATATTCTAGAACTGAGTAGGCATGTACAGATCGCTTCTGGGACCCAAAAATATCGAATTTTAGGTATTTTGAGCCTGAATTTGGGATATAAACGGGTACAGAAGATGCATACAGATATTAACTATTGGCACCTAAAATATTGATTTTTAGCATCTTTTGGGACAATGTTTTCGTAATATTCTAACACGGAGTTGGCATATACAGATCGCTTCTGAGACCCAAAAATATCGAATTTTCGGGTGTTTTGAGCCTGAATTTGGGATATAAACGGGTACAGAAGATGCATGCACATATCGACTTTTGGGCACCTAAAATATCGATTTTGAGCATGTTTTGTGTCTGTATCTTGAAAAGATTCTAACTAGGAGTAGGCATGTACAGATCGCTTCTGGGACCCAAAAATATCGAATTTTCGGGTGTTTTGAGGTTGAATTTGGGATATAAACGGGTGCAGAAGACGCATACACATATTAAGTTTGGGCACCTAAAATATCGATTTTCAGAATGTTTTGGGCCTGTATCTGAGTAGGCATGTACAGATCGCTTCTGGGACCCCAAAATATCGAATTTTCTGGTGTTTTGTGCCTGAATTTGAGATATCGACTTTGGGCACCTAAAATATCGATTTTTAGCATGTTTTGATCCTATATTTTGAAAACATTCTAGCCCTGAGTAGGCATGTACAGATCGCTTCTGGGACCACACCTCACCTCACCTAACCTAACCCAACCGACCTGACCTGGCCATTCCTCAGATGTGGGGTTGGGTCCCTGAGGAATGGCCAGGTCAGGTAGGTTGGGTTAGGTTCAAGTTCAAGTTTAAGTTTTAGGGTCCTGCAGAGGGCCGCTCATGGGCGGCATAATATGCGGGGGTTGTGCGGGGGATTTAGGGATCCAGGGCAGGATTAGGAAGAGGGTTACGATAAGGATGGATTGCGTCAGGGACTGTGGGTTGAGGATTAGGATTGGGGAGGTAATGATTGGTGATCCTATTTCTAAACGTGTCAAGAGTGGGGCTATTAACTACGTGAGATGGGAGATGATTCTACTCTTGGATGCTGCGGGGAAAGAATGAGTGCCTAAATATATCAGTGCTTGTCTGGTATGCATGGTATTTTAAGTTGTGGCTGCCTCTAGTGGATCGTATACTTGTAGGGTGTAGATATGTGTCTTTGTCTATGTCAACTAACTTGTTTGTGATTTTGTATATCATCTGTTGTCTGTGTATCTGTTTTCGTGTTACTAATGGGTCTAGTTTTGTGTCTTGTTTAAGCAAAGTGACTGATGTAGTGTGTCTGTAATCACGTCTGGCCCATCTTGCAGTCTTGTTTTGTATGGACTCTAATTTATTGATATTATTGTAAGTGTGTGGGTCCCAGACGGTGTCGCAATAATCTAAATGTGGCCGAACGAAAGTGTTATATGCAATAATTTTGGTGTCTGTGTTACACCTGCTGAGGTTCCTGCGCAAGAAAGGTGAGGTGAGGTGTGGTTTGACTGTCATCAGAACACACCTTGTCCCTCCCTCCCCCTGTCAGCTATTTATTTTTCTTTCATGTTTCATTCAACTCTGTACTGCTGAAGAGGGAGGTAGTTGCCTCAGAAACGTCCATATTACACACTTGTCTATAAAAAGTGGGTTTTTCTTAGCATGCATACACATATTGACTTTGGGCACCTAAAATATCGATTTTCAGCATGTTTTGGGCCTGTATCTGAGTAAGCATGTACAGATCGCTTCTGGGACCCAAAAATATCGAATTTTCGGTGTTTTTAGCCTGAATTTGAGATATAAACGGGTACTGAAGATGAATGCACATACCGACTTTCGAGACATAAAATATCGATTTTTAGCATGTATTGAGCCTATATTTTGAAAACATTCTAGAACTGAGAAGACATGTACAGATCGCTTCTGGGACCCAAAATACACGAATTTTCGGGTGTTTTGAGTCTGAATTTGAGATATAAACGGGTATTGAAGATGCATTCACATATCGACTTTTTGCACCTAAAATATCGATTTTGAGCATGTTTTGGATCTGTATCTTAAAAACATTCTAGCAAAGAGTAAGCATTTACAGATCGCTTTTGGGACCTAAAAATATCGAATTTTCGGGTGTTTTGAGCCTGAATTTGAGATATAAACGGGTACAAAAGATGCATGCACCTATCGACTTTGGGCACCCAAAATATCGATTTTTAGCATATTTTGGGCCTATATTTTGAAAATATTCTGACACTGTGAAGGCATGTACAGATCGCTTCTAGGACCCAATTATTTTGAATTTTCGGGTGTTTTGAGCCTGAATTTGGGATATAAACGGGTACAGAAGATGCATACATATATTGACTTTGGGCACCTAAAAGATCGATTTTCAGCTTGTTTTGGGCCTGTAATTTGAAAATACTCTAACACTAAGTAGGCATGTACAGATCGCTTCTGGGACCAAAAAATATCGAATTTTCGGGTGTTTTGAGCCTGAATTTGGGTTATAAACGGCTACAGAAGATGCATACATATATTGACTTTGGGCACCTAAAAGATCGATTTTCAGCTTGTTTTGGGCCTGTAATTTGAAAATACTCTAACACTAAGTAGGCATGTACAGATCACTTCTGGGACCAAAAAATATCGAATTTTCGGGTGTTTTGAGCCTGAATTTGGGTTATAAACGGGTACAGAAGATGCATACACATATTGACTTTGGGCACCTATAATATCGATTTTCAGCATGTTTTGGGTTTGTATTTTGAAAATACACTAACACGGAGTTGGCATTTACAGATCGCTTTTAGGACCCAAAAACGTTGAATTTTCGGGTGTCTTGAGCCTGAATTTGAGATGTAAACGGATACTGAAGATGCATGCACATATCGATTTGTGGGTGTTTTGAGCCTGAAATTAAGATATAAACGGGTACTGAAGATGCATGCACATATTGACTATCGGCAGCTAAAATATCGATTTTCAGCATGTTTTGGGCATGTATTTTGAAAATACTTAAACACGGAGTAGGCATATACAGATTGCATCTGGGACCCAAAAATATCGAATTTTCGGGTGTTTTGAGCCTGAATTTGAGATATAAACGGGTACAGAAGATGCATGCACATATTGACTTTGGGCACCCAAACTATCGATTTTTAAGCATGTTTTGGGCCTGTATTTGTAAAGTACTCTAACACGGAGTAGGCATGTACAGATCGCTTCCGGGACACAAAAATATTGAATTTTCCGGTGTTTTGAGCCTGAATTTGAGATATAAACGGGTACCGTACTGAAGATGCATGCAGATATCGACATTGGGCATCTAAAATATAGATTTTTATCATGTTTTGGGTCTGTATCTTGAAAACATTCTAGCAAGAAGTAGGCATATACAGGTTGCTTCTGGGACCAAAAAATATCGAATTTTCGGGTGTTTTGAGCCTGAATTTGAGATATAAACGAGTACAGAAGATGCATGCACATATCGACTTGGGACACCTAAAATATAAATTTTTAGCATGTTTTAAACCTATATTTTAAAAACATTCTAGCACTGCGTAAACATGTACAGATCGCTTCTAGAACCTAAAATTATTGAATATTCGGGTGTTTTGAGCCTGAATTTGAGATGTAAACCGGTACTGAAGATACATGCACATATCGACTTTTTGCACCTAAAATATCGATTTTAAGCATGTTTTGGGTCTGTATCTTGAAAACATTCTAGCAAGAAGTAGGCATGTACAGATTGCTTCTGGGATCCAAAAATACCGAATTTTCGGGTGTTTTGAGCCTGAATTTGAGATATAAACGGGTGCAGAAGATGCATGCACATATCGACTTTGGGCACCTAAAATATCGATTTTCAGCATGTTTTATGGCCTGTATTTTTAAATTACTCTAACACTGAGTAGGCATGTATACCAGATCGCTTCTGGGACCCACAAATACCGAATTTTCGGGTGTTTAGAGCCTGAATTTAAGATATAAACGGGTACAGAAGATGTATGCACATATTGACTATGGGCAGCTAAAATATCGATTTTCAGCATGTTTTGGGCATGTCTTTTGAAAATACTTAAACACGGAGTAGGCATATACAGATTGCATCTAGGACCCAAAAATATCGAATTTTCGGGTGTTTTGAGCCTAAATTTGAGATATAAACTGATACAGAATATCTATGGACACATCGACTTGGGACACCTAAAATATCGATTTTTAGCATGTTTTGAGCCTATATTTTGCAAACATTCTAGCACTGAGTAGGCATGTACAGATCTCTTCTTCTACCCAATAATATCGAATTTTCGGGTGTTTTGAGCCTGAATTTGAGATATAAACGTGTACAGAAGATGCATGCACATATCGACATTGGGCACCTAAAATATCGATTTTTAGCATGTATTGGGCTTTTATTTTGAAAATATTCTAGTACTGAGTAGGCATGCACAGATCGCTTCTGGGACCCAAAAACACCGAATTTTCGGGCGTTTTGAGCCTGAATTTGAGATATAAACGGGTACAGTACAGAAGATGCATGAACATATCGACATTGGGCATCTAAAATATCGATTTTTAGCATGTTTTAGGTCTGTATCTTGAAAACATTCTAGCATTGCGTAGGCATGTACAGATCGCTTCTGGGACCCAAAAATATCGAGTTTTCGGGTGTTTTGAGCTTGAATTTGAGATATAAACGGGTACTGAATATGCATGCACATATCGACTTTTCGCACCTAAAATATCGATTTTGAACATGTTTTGGGTCTGTTTCTTGAAAATATTCTAGCGTGGAGTAGGTATATACAGGTCGCTTCTGGGACCAAAAAATATCGAATTTTCGTGTGTTTTGAGCCTGAATTTGAGATATAAACGAGTACAGAAGATGCATGCACATATCGACTTGGGACACCAAAAATATAAATTTTTAGCATGTTTTAAACTATATTTTAAAAACATTCTAGCACTGAGTAGACAAGTACAGATCGCTTCTGGGACCCAAAAATACCGAATTTTCGGGTGTTTTGAGCCTGAATTTGAGATATAAACGGGTACAGAAGATGCATGCACATATCGACTTTGGGCACCCAAAATATCGATTTTGAGCATGTTTTGGACCTGTATTTTGAAAATACTCTAACACGGAGTAGGCATGTACATATCGCTTCTCGTTCCTAAAAATATCGAATTTTCGGGTGTTTTGAGCCTGAATTTGAAATATAAACGGGTACAGAGGATGCATGCACATATCGACTTTGAGCACCCAAAATATCGATTTTTAGTATGTTTTGGGACTATATTTTGAAAATATTCTAGCACTGACTAGGCATGTACAGATCGCTCCTGGGATTCAAAAATATTGAATTTTCGGGTGTTTTGAGCCTGAATTTGAGATATAAACGGGTACTGAAGATGCATGCACATATCGACTTTGGACACCTAAAATATCGATTTTCAGCATGTTTTGGGGATATATTTTGAAAATATTCTAGCACTGAGAAGGCATGTACATATCGCTTCTGGGACCCAAAAATATTGAATTTTCGGGTGTTTTGAGCCTGAATTTGGGATATAATTGTGTACAGAGGATGCATGAACATATCGACTTTTTGCACCTAAAATATCGATTTTGAGCATGTTATGGGTCTGTATCTTGAAAACATTCTAGGAAGGAGTAGGCATGTACAGATCGCTTCTGGGACCCAAAAATATCGAATTTTCTGGTGTTTTGAACCAGAATTTGGGATATAGACAGGTATAGAAGATGCATACACTTATTGACTTTGGGCACCTAAAATATAGATTTTCAGCATGTTTTGGGCCTGTATTTTGAAAATACTTAACACGGAGTAGGCATGTACAGATCGCTTCTGAGACCCAAAAATATCGAATTTTCGGGTGTTTTGAACCTGAATTTGAGATATAAACGGGTACAGAAGATGCATGCTCATATCGACTTAGGGCACCTAAAATATCGATTTTCAGCATGTTTTGGGGATATATTTTGAAAATATTCTAGCACTGAGAAGGCATGAACTGATCGCTTTTGGGACCCAAAAATATAGAATTTTCGGGTGTTTTGAGCCTGAATTTGGGATATAACCGTGTACAGAGGATGCATGCACATATCGACTTTGGGCACCTAAAATATCGATTTTGAGCATGTTTTGGGTTTGTATCTTGAAAACATTCTAGCAAGGAGTAGGCATGTACAGATGGCTCCTGGGACCAAAAAATATCGAATTTTCGGGTGTTTTGAACCTGAATTTGGGATATACACGGGTACAGAAGATGCATGCACATATCGACTTTGGGCACCTAAAATATCGATTTTGAGCATGTTTTGGGCCTGTATTTTGAAAATACTCTAAAATAGAGTGGGCATGTACAGATCGCTTCTGGGACCCAAAAATATCGAATTTTCGGGTGTTTTGAGCCAGAATTTGAGATATAAACGGGTACAGAAGATGCATGCACATATCGACTTTTTGCACCTAAAATATCGATTTTGTGCATGTTTTGGGTCTGTATCTTGAAATCTATCTAGCAAGAAGTAGGCATGTACAGATTGCTTCTGGGACCAAAAAATATCGAATTTTCGAATGTTTTGAACCTGAATTTGGGATATAGAAGGGTACAGAAGATGCATACACATATCGACTTTGGGCACCTAAAATATCGATTTTTAACATGTTTTGGGCCTGTATTTTGAAAATACTCGAACACGGTGTAGACACGTACAGATCGCTTCTGGGACAAAAAAATATCGATTTTTTGGGTGTTTTGAGCCAGAATTTGAGTTATAAACGGGTACAGAAGATGCATGCACATATCGACTTTGGCACCCAAAATATCTATTTTTAGTATGTTTTCGGCGTATAATTTGAAAATATTCTAGCACTGAGTAGGCATGTACAGATTGCTTCTGGGACTCAAAAATATCGAATTTTCGGGGGTTTTGAGCCAGAATTTGGGATATAACCGGGTACAGATGATGCATTCACATATCGACTTTTTGCACCTAAAATATCGATTTTGAGCATGTTTTGGGTCTGTATCTTGAAAACATTCTAGGAAGGAGTAGGCATATACAGATCGCTTCTGGGACCCAAAAATATCGAATTTTATGGTGTTTTGAACCAGAATTTGGGATATAGACGGGTACAAAAGATGCATACACATATTGACTTTGGGCACCTAAAATATAGATTTTCAGCATGTTTTGGGCCTGTATTTTGAAAATGCTTAACACGGAGTAGGCATGTACAGATCGCTTCTGAGACCCAAAAATATCGAATTTTCGGGTGTTTTGAGCCTGAATTTGAGATATAAACGGGTACAGAAGATGCATGCTCATATCGACTTAGGGCACCTAAAATATCGATTTTCAGCATGTTTTGGGGATATATTTTGAAAATATTCTAGCACTGAGAAGGCATGAACAGATCGCTTAAGGGACCCAAAAATATCGAATTTTCGGAGTTTTAGGCCTGAATTTGAGATGTAAACGGGTACAGAAGATGCATGCACATATCGACTGTGGACACCTAAAATATCGGTTTTTAGCATGTTTTGAGCCTACATTTTGAAAACATTCTAGCACTGAGTATGCATGTACCGATCGCTTAAGGGACCCAAAAATATGGAATTTTCGGGTGTTTTGAGCTTGAATTTGAGATATGAACGGGTACAGAAGATACATGCACATATCGACTTTTTGCACCTAAAATATCGATTTTGATCATGTTTTGGGTCTGTATCTTGAGAAAATTCTAGCAAGGAGTAGGCATGTACAGATCGCTCCTGGGACCAAAAAATATCGAATTTTTGGGTGTTTTGAACCTGAATTTGGGATATAGACGGATACAGAAGATGCATGCACATATCGACTTTGGGCACCTAAAATATCGATTTTGAGCATGTTTTGGGCCTGTATTTTGAAAATACTCTAACACGGAGTAGGCATGTACAGATCGCTTCTGGGACCCAAAAATATCGAATTTTCAGGGTGTTTTGAGCCTGAATTTGAGATATGAACGGGTACAGAGCCTGCATGCACATTTCGACTTTGGTCAACCAAAATATCGATTTTTAGCATGTTTTGGGCCAATATCTTGAAATTATTCTAGCACTGAGTAAGCATGTACAGATCATTTCTGGGTCCCAAAAATATCGAATTTTCGGGTGTTTTGAGCCTGAATTTGAGATATTAACGGATACTGAAGATGCATGCACATATCGACTATGAGCACCTAAAATATCGATTTTGAGCATATTTTGGGCCTGTATTTTGAAAATACTCTAACACCGAGTAGGCATGTACAGATCGCTTCTGGGACCCAAAAATATCGAATTTGTGGGTGTTTTGAGCCTGAAATTAAGATATAAACGGGTACTGAAGATGCATGCACATATTGACTATCGGCAGCTAAAATATCGATTTTCAGCATGTTTTGGGCATGTATTTTGTAAATACTTAAACACGGAGTAGGCATATACAGATTGCATTTGGGACCCAAAAATATCGAATTTTCGGGTGTTTTGAGCCTGAATTTGAGATATAAACGGGTACAGAAGATGAATTCACATATTGACTTTGGGCACCCAAACTATCGATTTTTAAGCATGTTTTGGGCCTGTATTTTGAAAGTACTCTAACACGGAGTAGGCATGTACAGATCGCTTCCGGGACACAAAGATATTGAATTTTCGGGTGTTTTGAGCCTGAATTTGAGATATAAACGGGTACCGTACTGAAGATGCATGCAGATATCGACATTGGGCATCTAAAATATAGATTTTTACCATGTTTTGGGTCTGTATCTTGAAAACATTCTAGCAAGAAGTAGGCATATACAGGTTGCTTCTGGGACCAAAAAATATCGAATTTTCGGGTGTTTTGAGCCTGAATTTGAGATATAAACGAGTACAGAAGATGCATGCACATATCGAATTGGGACACCTAAAATATAAATTTTTAGCATGTTTTAAACCTATATTTTAAAAACATTCTAGCACTGCGTAAACATGTACAGATCGCTTCGGGAACCTAAAATTATTGAATATTCGGGTGTTTTGAGCCTGAATTTGAGATCTAAACCGGTACTGAAGATACATGCACATATCGACTTTTTGCACCTAAAATATCGATTTTAAACTTGTTTTGGGTCTGTGTCTTGAAAACATTCTAGCAAGAAGTAGGCATGTACAGATTGCTTCTGGAATCCAAAAATACCGAATTTTCGGGTGTTTTGAGCCTGAATTTGAGATATAAACGGGTGCAGAAGATGCATGCACATATCGACTTTCTGCACCTAAAATATCGATTTTCAGCATGTTTTATGGCCTGTATTTTTAAATTACTCTAACACTGAGTAGGCATGTATACCAGATCGCTTCTGGGACCCAAAAATACCGAATTTTCGGGTGTTTAGAGCCTGAATTTAAGATATAAACGGGTACAGAAGATGTATGCACATATTGACTATGGGCAGCTAAAATATCGATTTTCAGCATGTTTTGGGCATGTCTTTTGAAAATACTTAAACACGGAGTAGGCATATACAGATTGCATCTAGGACCCAAAAATATCGAATTTTCGGGTGTTTTGAGCCTAAATTTGAGATATAAACTGATACAGAATATCTATGGACACATCGACTTGGGACACCTAAAATATCGATTTTTAGCATGTTTTGAGCCTATATTTTGCAAACATTCTAGCACTGAGTAGGCATGTACAGATCTCTTCTTCTACCCAAAAATATCGAATTTTCGGGTGTTTTGAGCCTGAATTTGAGATATAAACGTGTACAGAAGATGCATGCACATATCGACATTCGGCACCTAAAATATCGATTTTTAGCATGTATTGGGCTTTTATTTTGAAAATATTCTAGTACTGAGTAGGCATGCACAGATCGCTTCTGGGACCCAAAAATACCGAATTTTGGGGAGTTTTGAGCCTGAATTTGAGATATAAACGGGTACAGTACAGAAGATGAATGAACATATCGACATTGGGCATCTAAAATATCGATTTTTAGCATGTTTTAGGTCTGTATCTTGAAAACATTCTAGCATTGCGTAGGCATGTACAGAACGCTTCTGGGACCCAAAAATATCGAGTTTTCGGGTGTTTTGAGCTTGAATTTGAGATATAAACGGGTACTGAATATGCATGCACATATCGACTTTTCGCACCTAAAATATCGATTTTGAACATGTTTTGGGTCTGTTTCTTGAAAATATTCTAGCGTGGAGTAGGTATATACAGGTCGCTTCTGGGACAAAAAAATATCGAATTTTTGTGTGTTTTGAGCCTGAATTTGAGATATAAATGAGTACAGAAGATGCATGCACATATCGACATGGGACACCTAAAATATAAATATTTAGCATGTTTTAAACCTATATTTTAAAAACATTCTAGCACTGAGTAGACATGTACAGATCGCTTTTGAGACCCAAAAATAACGAATTTTCGGGTGTTTTGAGCCTGAATCTGAGATATAAACGGGTACAGAAGATGCATGCACATATCGACTTTGAGCACCCAAAATATCGATTTTTAGCATGTTTTGGGCCAATATTTTGAAATTATTCTAGCACTGAGTAGGCATGTACAGATCGCTTCTGGGACCCAAAAATATTGAATTTTTAGGTGTTTTGAGCCTGAATTTGAGATATAAACGGGTACTGAAGATGCAGGCACATATCGACTTTTTGCACCTAAAATATCGATTTTTAGCATGTTTTTAGCCTATATTTTGAAAAAATTCTAACATTGAGTAGGCATATACAGATCGCTTCTGGGACCCAAAAATGCCGAATTTTCGGGTGTTTTGAGCCTGAATTTGAGATACAAACGGGTACAGAAGATGCATGCACATATCGACTTTGGGCACCCAAAATATCGATTTTGAGCATGTTATGGGACTATATTTTGAAAGTATTCTAACACGGAGTAGGCATGTACAGATCGCTTCTGGGACCCAAAAATATTGAATTTTTAGGTGTTTTGAGCCTGAATTCGAGATATAAACGAGTACAGAAGATGCATGCACATATCGACTTTGGGCACCCAAAATATCGATTTTGAGCATGTTTTGGACCTGTATTTTGAAAATACTCTAACACGGAGTAGGCATGTACATATCGCTTCTCGTTCCTAAAAATATCGAATTTTCGGGTGTTTTGAGCCTGAATTTGAAATATAAACGGGTACAGAGGATGCATGCACATATCGACTTTGAGCACCCAAAATATCGATTTTTAGCATGTTTTGGGCCAATATTTTGAAATTATTCTAGCACTGAGTAGGCATGAACAGATCGCTTCTGGGACCCAAAAATATTGAATTTTTAAGTGTTTTGAGCCTGAATTTGAGATATAAACGGGTACTGAAGATGCAGGCACATATCGACTTTTTGCACCTAAAATATCGTTTTTTAGCATGTTTTAAGCCTATATTTTGAAAAAAATTCTAGCACTGAGTAGGCATGTATACCAGATCGCTTCTGGGACCCAAAAATACCGAATTTTCGGGTGTTTAGAGCCTGAATTTAAGATATAAACGGGTACAGAAGATGTATGCACATATTGACTATGGGCAGCTAAAATATCGATTTTCAGCATGTTTTGGGCATGTCTTTTGAAAATACTTAAACACGGAGTAGGCATATACAGATTGCATCTAGGACCCAAAAATATCGAATTTTCGGGTGTTTTGAGCCTAAATTTGAGATATAAACTGATACAGAATATCTATGGACACATCGACTTGGGACACCTAAAATATCGAATTTTAGCATGTTTTGAGCCTATATTATGCAAACATTCTAGAACTGAGTAGGCATGTACAGATCTCTTCTTCTACCCAAAAATATCGAATTTTCGGGTGTTTTGAGCCTGAATTTGAGATATAAACGTGTACAGAAGATGCATGCACATATCGACATTGGGCACCCAAAATATCGATTTTTAGCATGTTTTGGACCTGTATTTTGAAAATACTCTAACACGGAGTAGGCATGTACATATCGCTTCTCGTTCCTAAAAATATCGAATTTTCGGGTGTTTTGAGCCTGAATTTGAAATATAAACGGGTACAGAGGATGCATGCACATATCGACTTTGAGCACCCAAAATATCGATTTTTAGCATGTTTTGGGCCAATATTTTGAAATTATTCTAGCACTGAGTAGGCATGAACAGATCGCTTCTGGGACCCAAAAATATTGAATTTTTAAGTGTTTTGAGCCTGAATTTGAGATATAAACGGGTACTGAAGATGCAGGCACATATCGACTTTTTGCACCTAAAATATCGTTTTTTAGCATGTTTTAAGCCTATATTTTGAAAAAAATTCTAGCACTGAGTAGGCATGTATACCAGATCGCTTCTGGGACCCAAAAATACCGAATTTTCGGGTGTTTAGAGCCTGAATTTAAGATATAAACGGGTACAGAAGATGTATGCACATATTGACTATGGGCAGCTAAAATATCGATTTTCAGCATGTTTTGGGCATGTCTTTTGAAAATACTTAAACACGGAGTAGGCATATACAGATTGCATCTAGGACCCAAAAATATCGAATTTTCGGGTGTTTTGAGCCTAAATTTGAGATATAAACTGATACAGAATATCTATGGACACATCGACTTGGGACACCTAAAATATCGAATTTTAGCATGTTTTGAGCCTATATTATGCAAACATTCTAGAACTGAGTAGGCATGTACAGATCTCTTCTTCTACCCAAAAATATCGAATTTTCGGGTGTTTTGAGCCTGAATTTGAGATATAAACGTGTACAGAAGATGCATGCACATATCGACATTGGGCACCTAAAATATCGATTTTTAGCATGTATTGGGCTTTTATTTTGAAAATATTCTAGTACTGAGTAGGCATGCACAGATCGCTTCTGGGACCCAAAAATACCGAAGTTTCGGGAGTTTTGAGCCTGAATTTGAGATATAAACGGGTACAGTACAGAAGATGCATGAACATATCGACATTGGGCATCTAAAATATCGATTTTTAGCATGTTTTAGGTCTGTATCTTGAAAACATTCTAGCATTGCGTAGGCATGTACAGATCGCTTCTGGGACCCAAAAATATCGAGTTTTCGGGTGTTTTGAGCCTGAATTTGAGATACAAACGGGTACAGAAGATGCATGCACATATCGACTTTGGGCACCCAAAATATCGATTTTGAGCATGTTATGGGCCTATATTTTGAAAGTATTCTAACACGGAGTAGGCATGTACAGATCGATTCTGGGACCCATAAATATTGAATTTTTAGGTGTTTTGAGCCTGAATTCGAGATATAAACGAGTACAGAAGATGCATGCACATATCGACTTTGGGCACCCAAAATATCGATTTTGAGCATGTTTTGGACCTGTATTTTGAAAATACTCTAACACGGAGTAGGCATGTACATATCGCTTCTCGTTCCTAAAAATATCGAATTTTCGGGTGTTTTGAGCCTGAATTTGAAATATAAACGGGTACAGAGGATGCATGCACATATCGACTTTGAGCACCCAAAATATCGATTTTTAGCATGTTTTGGGCCAATATTTTGAAATTATTCTAGCACTGAGTAGGCATGTACAGATCGCTTCTGGGACCCAAAAATATTGAATTTTTAGGTGTTTTGAGCCTGAATTTGAGATATAAACGGGTACTGAAGATGCAGGCACATATCGACTTTTTGCACCTAAAATATCGATTTTTAGCATGTTTTAAGCCTATATTTTGAAAAAAATTCTAGCACTGAGTAGGCATATACAGATCGCTTCTGGGACCCAAAAATATCGAGTTTTCGGGTGTTTTGAGCTTGAATTTGAGATATAAACGGGTACTGAATATGCATGCACATATCGACTTTTCGCACCTAAAATATCGATTTTGAACATGTTTTGGGTCTGTTTCTTGAAAATATTCTAGCGTGGAGTAGGTATATACAGGTCGCTTCTGGGACCAAAAAATATCGAATTTTCGTGTGTTTTGAGCCTGAATTTGAGATATAAACGAGTACAGAAGATGCATGCACATATCGACTTGGGACACCAAAAATATAAATTTTTAGCATGTTTTAAACAATATTTTAAAAACATTCTAGCACTGAGTAGACAAGTACAGATCGCTTCTGGGACCCAAAAATACCGAATTTTCGGGTGTTTTGAGCCTGAATTTGAGATATAAACGGGTGCAGAAGATGCAGGCACATATCGACTTTTTGCACCTAAAATATCGATTTTTAGCATGTTTTAAGCCTATATTTTGAAAAAAATTCTAGCACTGAGTAGGCATATACAGATCGCTTCTGGGACCCAAAAATGCCGAATTTTCGGGTGTTTTGAGCCTGAATTTGAGATATAAACGGGTACAGAAGATGCATGCACATATCGACTTTCAGCACCCAAAATATCGATTTTTAGCATGTTTTGGGCCAATATTTTGAAATTATTCTAGCACTGAGTAGGCATGTACAGATCGCTTCTGGGACCCAAAAATATTGAATTTTTAGGTGTTTTGAGCCTGAATTTGAGATATAAACGGGTACTGAAGATGCAGGCACATATCGACTTTTTGCACCTAAAATATCGATTTTTAGCATGTTTTAAGCCTATATTTTGAAAAAAATTCTAACACTGAGTAGGCATATACAGATCGCTTCTGGGACCCAAAAATGCCGAATTTTCGGGTGTTTTGAGCCTGAATTTGAGATATAAACGGGTACAGAAGATGCATGCACATATCGACTTTGGGCACCCAAAATATCAATTTTGAGCATGTTTTGGGCCTATCTTTTGAAAGTATTCTAGCACTGAGTAGGCATGTACAGATCGCTTCTGGGACCCAAAAATATTGAATTTTCAGGTGTTTTGAGCCTGAATTTGAGATATAAACGAGTACAGAAGATGCATGCACATATCGACTTGGGACACCTAAAATATAAATTTTTAGCATGTTTTAAACCTATATTTTAAAAACATTCTAGCACTAAGTAAACATGTACAGATCGCTACTGGAACTTAAAATTATTGAATATTCGGGTGTTTGAGCCTGAATTTGAGATGTAAACCGGTACTGAAGATATATGCACATATCGACTTTTTGCACCTAAAATATCGAGTTTAGGCTTTTTTTGGCTCTGTATCTTGAAAACATTCTAGCAAGAAGTAGGCATATACAGATCGCTTCTGGGACCCAAAAATACCGAATTTTCGGGTGTTTTGAGCCTGAATTTGAGATATAAACGGGTGCAGAAGATGCATGCACATATCGACTTTGGGCACCTAAAATATCGATTTTCAGCATGTTTTATGGCCTGTATTTTTAAAGTACTCTAACACTGAGTAGGCATGTATACCAGATCGCTTCTGGGACCCAAAAATACCGAATTTTCGGGTGTTTAGAGCCTGAATTTAAGATATAAACGGGTACAGAAGATGTATGCACATATTGACTATGGGCAGCTAAAATATCGATTTTCAGCATGTTTTGGGCATGTCTTTTGAAAATACTTAAACACGGAGTAGGCATATACAGATTGCATCTAGGACCCAAAAATATCGAATTTTCGGGTGTTTTGAGCCTAAATTTGAGATATAAACTGATACATAATATCTATGGACACATCGACTTGGGACACCTAAAATATCGAATTTTAGCATGTTTTGAGCCTATATTATGCAAACATTCTAGAACTGAGTAGGCATATACAGATCTCTTCTTCTACCCAAAAATATCGAATTTTCGGGTGTTTTGAGCCTGAATTTGAGATATAAACGTGTACAGAAGATGCCTGCACATATCGACATTGGGCACCTAAAATATCGATTTTTAGCATGTATTGGGCTTTTATTTTGAAAATATTCTAGTACTGAGTAGGCATGCACAGATCGCTTATGGGACCCAAAAATACCGAAGTTTCGGGAGTTTTGAGCCTGAATTTGAGATATAAACGAGTACAGAAGATGCATGCACATATCGACTTGGGACACCAAAAATATAAATTTTTAGCATGTTTTAAACTATATTTTAAAAACATTCTAGCACTGAGTAGACAAGTACAGATCGCTTCTGGGACCCAAAAATACCGAATTTTCGGGTGTTTTGAGCCTGAATTTGAGATATAAACGAGTACAGAAGATGCATGCACATATCGACTTGGGACACCAAAAATATAAATTTTTAGCATGTTTTAAACTATATTTTAAAAACATTCTAGCACTGAGTAGACAAGTACAGATCGCTTCTGGGACCCAAAAATACCGAATTTTCGGGTGTTTTGAGCCTGAATTTGAGATATAAACGGGTGCAGAAGATGCATGCACATATCGACTTTGGGCCCCTAAAATATCGATTTTCAGCATGTTTTATGGCCTGTATTTTTAAAGTACTCTAACACTGAGTAGGCATGTATACCAGATCGCTTCTGGGACCCAAAAATACCGAATTTTCGGTGTTTAGAGCCTGAATTTAAGATATAAACGGGTACAGATGATGCATGCACATATTGACTATGGGCAGCTAAAATATCGATTTTCAGCATGTTTTGGGCATGTATTTTGAAAATACTTAAACACGGACTAGGCATATACAGATTGCATCTAGGACCCAAAAACATCTAAATTTTCGGGTGTTTTGAGCCTGAATTTGAAATATAAACGTGTACAGAAGATGCATGCACATATCGACATTGGGCACGTAAAATATCGATTTTTAGCATGTATTGGGCTTTTATTTTGAAAATATTCTAGCACTGAGTAGGCATGCACAGATCGCTTCTGGGACCCAAAAATACCGAATTTTTTGGGAGTTTTGAGCCTGAATTTGAGATATAATAGGGTACAGTACAGAAGATGCATGCACATATCGACATTGGGCATCTAAAATATCGATTTTTAGCATGTTTTAGGTCTGTATCTTGAAAACATTCTAGCATTGCGTAGGCATGTACAGATCGCTTCTTGGATCCAAAAATATCGAATTTCCGGGTGTTTAGAGCCTGAATTTAAGATATAAACGGGTACAGAAGATGCATGCACATATTGACTATGGGCAGCTAAAATATCGATTATCAGCATGTTTGGGCATGTATTTTGAAATTACTTAAACACAGAGTAGGCATATACAGATTGCATCTAAAACCCACAAATATCGAGTTTGCTGGTGTTTTGAGCCTGAATTTGAAATATAAAAAACGCGTACAGAAGATGCATGCACATATCGACTTTGGGCACCCAAAATATCGATTTTGAGCATGTTTTGGACCTGTATTTTGAAAATACTCTAACACGGTGTAGGCATATACATATCGCTTCTCGTTCCTAAAAATATCGAATTTTCGGGTGTTTTGAGCCTGAATTTGAAATATAAACGGGTACAGAGGATGCATGCACATATCGACTTTGGTCACCCAAAATATCGATTTTTAGCATGTTTTGGGCCAATATTTTGAAAGTATTCTAACACGGAGTAGGCATGTACAGATCGCTTCTGGGACCCAAAAATATCGAATTTTCGGGTGTTTTGAGCCTGAATTTGAGATATAATCGGGTTCAGAAAATACATGTACATATCGATTTTGAGCATGTTTTCGGTCTATAATTTGAAAATAGTCTAACACGGAGTAGGCATGTACAGATCGCTTCTGGGACACAAAAATATCGAATTTTTGGGTGTTTTGAGCATAAATTTTGGATATAAACGGATACAGAAGATCCATAAACATATTGACTTTGGGCACCTCAAATATCGATTATCAGCATGTTTTGGGTAGGTATTTTCAAAATACTCTAACACGGAATAGGCATGTACAGATTGCTTCTGGGACCTAAAAATATCAAATTTTCGGGTATTTTGAGCCTGAATTTGAGACATAATCGGGTACAGAAGATGCATGCACATATCGACTTTGGGCACCTAAAATATCGATTTTCAGCATGTTTTGGGCCTGTATTTTTAAAGTACTCTAACACGGAGTAGGCATGTACAGATCGCTTCTGGGACCCAAAAATATTAAATTTTCGGGTGTTTTGAGCCTGAATTTGAGATATAAACGGGTACAGAAGATGTATTCACATATCGACTTTGCGCACCTAAAATATAGATTTTTAGATTGTTTTGGGCCTATATTTTAAAAATATTCTATTACTGAGTAGGCATGTACAGATCGCTTCTGAAACCACAAATATTTAATTTTCGTGTGTTTTGAGCCTGCATTCGAGATATAAACGGGTACTGAAGATGCATGCACATATCGACTTTTTGCACCAAAAAATATCGATTTTGAGCATATTTTGGGTCTGTATCTTGAAAACATTCTAACAAAGAGTAGGCATGTACAATTCGCTTCTGGGACCCAAAAATATCGAATTTTTGGGTGTCTTGAGTCTGAATTTGAGATATAAACGGGTACAGAAGATGCATGCACATTTAGACTTTGGGCACCCAAAATATCGATTTTCAGCATGTTTTGGGCATGTATTTTGAAAATACTCTAACACGAAGTAGGGATGTACAGATATCTTCTGTGACACAAAAATATCTAATTTTCGGGTGTTTTGAGCCTGAATTTGAGATATAAACGGATACAGAAGATGCATGCACATATCGACTTTGGACACCTAAAATATCGATTTTTAGCATGTTTTAGGCCTATATTTTGAAAATACTCTAACACAGAGTAGGCATGTACAGATCGCTTCTGGGACCCAAAAATATCTAATTTTCGGGTGTTTTGAGCCTGAATTTGGGATATAAACGGGTACAGAAGATACATACACATATTGACTTTTGGCACCTCAAATATTGATTTTCAGCATGTTTTGGGCCTGTATTTTGAAAATACTCTAACACTGAATAGGCATGTACAGATTGCTTCTGGGGCCCAAAAATATCGAATTTTAGGGAATTTTGAGCCTGCATTTGAGATATAAACGGGTACTGAAGATGCATGCACATATCCAATTTTTGTACCTAAAATATCGATTTTGAGCATATTTTTGGTCTGTATCTTGAAAACATTCTAGCAAAGAGTAGGCATGTACAAGTCGCTTTTGGGACCAAAAAATATCGAATTTTCGGGTTTCTTGAGTCTGAATTTGAGATATAAACGGGTACAGAAGATACATGCTCATATCCACTTTGGGCACCTAAAATATCGATTTTCAGCATGTTTTGGGCCTGAAATTCAAAAAGTACTCTAACACGGAGTAGGCATGTACAGATCGCTTCTGGGACCCAAAAATATCGAATTTTCGGGTGTTTTGAGCCTGAATTTGAGATATAAACGGGTACAGAAGATGCATGCACATATCGACTATGTTGAGCTAAAATATCGATTTTCAGCATGCTTTGAGCATATATTTTGAAAATACTCTAACACGGAGTAGGCATGTACAGATCGCTTCTGTCACCCAAAAATTTCGAATTTTCGGGTGTTTTGAGCCTGAATTTGAGATATAAACGGGTACTGAAGATGCATGCAGATATCAACTTTCGGCACCCAAGATATCGATTTTTAGCATGTTTTGGGCCTATATTTTGAAAATACTCTAACACGGAGTAGGCATGTACAGATCGCTTCTGGGACCCAAAAATATCGAATTTTCGGGTGTTTTGAGAATGAATTTGGGATATAAACGGGTAAAGAAGATCCATTCACATATTATCTTTGGGCACATCAAATATCGATTCTCAGCATGTTTTGGGCCTGTATTTTGAAAATACTCTAACACGGAGTAGGCATGTACAGATCGAGTCTGTGACCCAAAAATATCGAATTTTCGGGTGTTTTGATCCAGAATTTGAGATATAAATGGGTACTGAAGATGCATGCACATATCGACTTTTTGCACCTAAAATATCGATTTTTAGCATGTTTTAAGACTATATTTTGAAAAGATTCTAGCACTAAGTAGACATGTACAGATCGCTTCGGGGACCCAAAAATCTCGAATTTTCGGGTGTTTTGAGCCTGCATTTGAGATATAAATGTGTACTGAAGATGCATGCACATATCGACTTTTTGCACCTAAAATATCGATTTTGAGCATATTTTGGGTCTATATCGTGAATACATTCTAGCACTGAGTAGGCATGTACAGATCGCTTCTGGGACCCAAAAATATTGAATTTTCTATCGTTTTTAGCCTGAATTTGAGATATAAACGGGTACTGAAGATGCATGCAGATATCAACTTTGGGCACCAAAAATATCGATTTTTAGCATGTTTTGGGCCTGTATTTTGAAAATACTCTAACACGGAATAGGCATATACAGATTGCTTCTGGGACCCAAAAACATTGAATTTTCGGGTATTTTGAGACTGAATTTGAGATATAATCGGGTACAGAAGATGCATGCTCATATCCACTTTGGGCACCTAAAATATCGATTTTCAGCATGTTTTGGGCCTGAATTTTGAAAGTACTCTAACACGGAGTAGGTATGTAAAGATCACTTCTGGGACCCAAAAATATCGAATTTTCAGGTGTTTTGAGCCTGAATTTGAGATATAAACGGGTACAGAAGATGCATGCACATATCGACTTTAAGCACCTAAATTATCGATTTTTTAGCATGTTTTGAGCCTATATTTTGAAAAAATTCTAGCACTGAGTAGGCATGTGCAGATCGCTTCTGGGACCCAAAAATATTGAATTATCTGTCGTTTTTAGCCTGAATTTGAGATATAAACGGGTACTGAAGATGGATGCAGATATCACCTTTGGGAACTCAAAATATCGATTTTTAGCATGTTTTGGGCCTATATTGTAAAAACTCTCTAACACAGAGTAGGCATGTACAGATCGCTTCTTGGACCCAAAAATATCGAATTTTCGGGTGTTTTCAGCCTGAATTTGGGATATAAACGGGTACAGAAGATGCATACACATATTAAATTTGGGCACCTCAAATATCGATTTTCAGCATGTTTTGGGCCTGTATTTTAAAAATACCCTAACACGGAGTAGGCATGTACAGATCGCTTCTGGGACCCAAAAATATCGAATTTTCGGGTGTTTTGAGCCTGAATTTGAGATATAAACATGTACAGAAGATGCTTGCACATATCGACTATGTGGAGCTAAAATATTGAATTTTAGCATGTTTTAAGCCTATATTTTGAAAACATTTTAGCACTGAGTAGACATGTACAGATCGTTTCTGGGACCTAAAAATATCGAATTTTCGGGTGTTTTGAGCCTGAATTTGAGATATAAACGGGTACAGAATACGCATGCACATATCGACATTGGGTACCTAAGATATCGATTTTTAGCTTGTTTTGAGCTTATATTTTGAAAATATTCTATTACTGAGTAGGCATGTACAGATCGCTTCTGTGACCCAAAAATATCGAATTTTCGGGTGTTTTGATCCAGAATTTGGGATATAAACGGGTACAAAAGATGTATGCACATATCGACTTTGGACACGTAAAATATCGATTTTTAGCATGTTTTAAGCCTATATTTTGAAAAGATTATAGCACTAAGTAGACATGTACAGATCGCTTCGGGGACCCAAAAATATTGAATTTTTGGGTGTTTTGAGCCTGCATTTGAGATATAAACGGGTACTGAAGATGCATGCACATATCGACTTTTTGCACCTAAAATATAGATTTTGAGCATATTTTGGGTCTGTATCGTGAAAACATTCTAGCACTGAGTAGGCATGTACAGATCGCTTCTGGGACCCAAAAATATTGAATTTTCCGTCGTTTTTAGCCTGAATTTGAGATATAAACGGGTACAGAAGATGCATGCAGATATCACCTTTGGGCACCCAAAATATCGATTTTTAGCATGTTTTGGGCCTATATTTTAAAAATACTCTAACACAGAGTAGGCATGTACAGATCGCTTCTGGGACACAAAAATATCGAATTTTCTGGAGTTTTGAGCCTGAATTTGGGATATAAACGGGTACAGAAGATGCATACACATATTAACTTTGGGCAACTCAAATATCGATTTTCAGCATGTTTTGGGCCTGTATTTTGAAAATACTCTAACACGGAATAGGCATGTACAGATTGCTTCTGGGAACCGAAAACATTGAATTTTCGGGTATTTTGAGACTGAATTTGAGATACAATCGGGTACAGAAGATGCATGCTCATATCCTCTTTGGGCACCTAAAATATCGATTTTCAGCATGTTTTGGGCCTGAATTTTGAAAGTACTCTAACACGGAGTAGGCATGCACAGATCGCTTCTGGGACCGAAAAATATCGAATTTTCGGGTGTTTTGAGCCTGAATTTGAGATATAATCGGGTACAGTAGATGCATGCACATATCGACTTTGGGCACCTAAAATATCGATTTTCAGCATTTTTTATGGCCTGTATTTTTAAAGTACTCTAACACGGAGTAGGCATGTACAGATCGCTTCTGGGACCCAAAAATATTAAATTTTAGGGTGTTTTGAGCCTGAATTTGAGATATAAACGGGTACAGAAGATGCATGCACATATCGACTATGGGCAGCTAAAATATCGATTTACAGCATGTTTTAAGCATGTATTTTGAAAACATTCTAGCACTGAGTAGGCATGTACAGATCGCTTTTGGAACCCAAAAATATTGAATTTTCGGGTGTTTTGAGCCTGAATTTGATATGTAAACAGGTAATGAAGATGCATGCACATATCGACTCTTTGCACCAAAAATATCGATTTTAGTCATGTTTTGGGCCTGTATGTTGAAAATACTCTAACACGGAGTAGGCATGTACAGATCGCTTAAGGGACCCCAAAACATCGAATTTTCGGGTGTTTTGAGCCTGAATTTGGGATATAAACGGGTACAAAAGATGCATGCACATATCGACTATGTGGAGCTAAAATATCGAATTTTAGCATGTTTTAAGCCTATATTTTGAAAACATTTTAGCACTGAGTAGACATGTACAGATTGCTTCTGGGACCCAAAAATATCGTATTTTCGGGTGTTTTGAGCCTGAATTTGGGATATAAAAGAGTACAGAACATGCATGCACATATCGAATTTGGGCACCTAAAATATCGATTTTCAGCTTGTTTTGGGCCTGTATATTGAAAGTACTGTAACACGGAGTAGGCATGTACAGATCGCGTCTGGGACCCAAAAATATCGAATTTTTGGGTGTTTTGAGCCTGAATTTGATATGTAAACAGGTAATGAAGATGCATGCACATATCGACTCTTTGCACCAAAAATATCGATTTTGAGCATGTTTTGGGCCTGTATTTTGAAAATACTCTAACACGGAGTAGGCATGTACAGATCGCTTAAGGGACCCAAAAATATCGAATTTTCGGGTGTTTTGAGCCTGAATTTGAGATATAAACGGGTACAGAATACGCATGCACATATCGACATTGAGTACCTAAGATATCGAATTTTAGCTTGTTTTGAGCCTATATTTTGAAAATATTCTATTACTGAGTAGGCATGTACAGATCTCTTCTGTGACCCAAAAATATAGAATTTTCGGGTGTTTTGAGCCTGAGTTTGGGATATAAACAAGTACAAAAGATGTATGAACATATCGACTTTGGACACGTAAAATAACGATTTTTAGCATGTTTTAAGCCTATATTTTGAAAATACTCTACCACAGAGTAGGCATGTACAGATCGCTTCTTGGACCCAAAAATATCGAATTTTCGGGTATTTTGAGCCTGAATTTGAGATATAATCGGGTACAGAAGATGCATGCACATATCAACTTTGGGCACCTTAAATATCGATTTTTAGCATGTTTTGGGCCTGAATTTTGAAAGTACTCTAACACGGAGTAGGCATGCACAGATCGCTTCTGGGACCCAAAAAATATCGAATTTTCGGATGTTTTGAGCCTGAATTTGAGATATAAACGGGTACAGAAGATGCATGCACATATCGACTTTTTGCACCTAATATATCGATTTTGAGCATGTTTTGGGTCTGTATCTTTAAAACATTCTAAGAAGGAGTAGGCATGTACATATCGCTTCTGGGACCCAAAAATATCTAATTTTCAGGTGTTTTCAGCCTTAATTTGAGATATAAACGGGTACAGAAGATGCATGCACTTATAGACTTTGGGCACCCAAAATATCGATTTTTAGTATGTTTTTGGCCAATATTTTGAAAATATTCTATCACTGAGTAGGCATGTACAGATCGCTTCTGGGACCCAAAAATATTAAATTTTTGGGTGTTTTGAGCCTGAATTTGGGATATAAACGGGTACAAAAGAGGTATGCACAAATCGACTTTGGACAATTAAAATATCGAATTTTAGCATGTTTTAAGCCTATATTTTGAAAACATTCTAGCACTGAGTAGACATATACAAATCACTTCTGGGACCCAAAAATATCGAATTTTCAGGTGTTTTGAGCCTGAATTTGGGATATAAAAGGGTACAGAATATGCATACACATATTGACTTTGGGCACCTCAAATATCGATTTTCAGCATGTTTTTGGCCTGTTTTTTTTTTAAATACTCTAACACGAAGTAGGCATGTACAGATCGCTTCTGGGACCCGAAAATATTGAATTTTCGGGTATTTTGAGCCTGCATTTGAGATATAAACGAGTACTGAAGATGCATGCACATATCGACTTTTAGCACTTAAAATATCGATTTTGAGCATATTTTGGGTCTGTATCTTGAAAACATTCTAGCAAAGAGTAGGCATGTAAAGATCTCTTCTGGGACCCAAAAATATCGAGTTTTCGTGTGTTTTTAGCCTGAATTTGAGATATAAACGGGTACAGAAGATGCATGCACATATCGACTTTAAGGCACCCAAAATATCGATTTTGAGCATGTTTTGGGCCTATATTTTGAAAATACACTAACACGAAGTAGGCATGTACAGATCGCTGCGGGGACCCAAAGCTATTGAATTTTCCGTTGTTTTGAGCCTGAATTTGGGATATAAACGGGTACAGAAGATGCATGCACATATCATCGTTGGGCACCTAAAATATCGATTTTTAGCTTGTTTTGGGCCTGTATTATAAAAGTACTCTAACACGGAGTAGGCATGTACAGATCGCTTCTGGGACCTAAAAACATTGAATTTTCGGGTGATTTGAGCCTGAGTTTGAGATAGAAACGGGTACAGAAGATGCATGCACATTTTGACTTTGGGCACCCAAAATATCGATTTTGAGCATATTCTGGGCATCTATTTTGAAAATACTCTAACACGAAGTAGACATGTACAGATCGCTTCTGGGACACAAAAATATCGAATTTTTGTGTTTTGAGCCAGAATTTCAGATATATACGGGTACAGAAGATGCATGCACATATCGACTTTGGACACCTAAATTATAGATTTTTAGCATGTTTTGAGCCTATATTTTGAAAACTTTCTAGCACTGAGTAGGCATGTACAGATCGCTTCTGGAATCCAAAAATATTGAATTTTCCGTTGTTTTGAGCCTGAATTTGAGATATAAACGGGTACTGAAGATGCATGCACATATCGACTTTGGGCACCTAAAATATCGATTTTCAGCATGTTTTGGGCCTGTATTTTGAAAGTACTCTAACACGGAGTAGGCATGTACAGATCTCTTCTGGGACCCAAAAATATCGAGTTTTCGTGTGTTTTGAGCCTGAATTTGAGATATAAACGGGTACAGAAGATGCATGCAGATATCGACTTTTGGCACCCAAAATATCGATTTTTAGCATGTTTTGGGCCTATATTTTGAAAGTATTCTAGCAATGAGTAGGCATGTACTGAATGCTTCTGGGACAAAATAATATCGAATTTTCGGGTGTTTTTTTTAGCCTGAATTTGGGATATAAACGGGTATAGAAGATGCATACACATATTGACTTTGGGAACCTAAAATATCGATTTTGAGCATGTTTTGGGCCTGTAATTTGAAAATACTCTAACACGGAGTAGGCATGTACAGATCGCTTCAGGGACCCAGAAATATCGAATTTTCGGGTGTTTTCAGCCTGAATTTGGGATATAAACGGGTATAGAAGATGCATACACATATTGACTTTGGGAACCTAAAATATCGATTTTGAGCATGTTTTGGGCCTGTATTTTGAAAATACTCTAACACGGAGTAGGCATGTACAGATCGCTTCTGGGACCTAAAATTATCGAATTTTCGGGTGTTTTGAACCTGAATTTGAGATATAAACCGGTACAGAAAATGCATGCTCATATCGACATTTAGCAACTAAAATATCGATTTTTAACATGTTTTGGGCCTATATTTTAAAAATATTTCAGCACTGAGTAGGCATGTACAGATCACTTCAGGGACCCAAAAATATCGAATTTTCGGGTGTTTTGAGCCTGAATTTTGGATATAAACGGATACAAAAGATGTATGCACATATCGACTTTGGGCACCTAAAATATCGATTTTTAGCATGCTTTAAGCCTATATTTTGAAAACATTTTAGCACTGAGTAGGCATGTAAATATCCCTTCAGGGACCCAAAATTATCGAGTTTTTGAGTATTTTGAGCCTGAATTTGAGATATAAACCGGTACAGAAAATGCATGCTCATATCGACATTTAGCTCCTAAAATATCGATTTTTAGAATGTTTTGGGCCTACATTTAAAAAATATTCTAGTACTGAGTAGGCATGTACAGATCGCTTAAGGGACCCAAGAATATCGAATTTTCGGGTGTTTTGAGACTGAATTTGGGATATAAACGGGTACTGAAGATAGATGCACATATCTACTTTGGGCACCTAAAATATCGATTTTCAGCATGTTTTGGGCCTGTATTTTAAAAGTACTCTAACACGGAGTAGGCATGTACAGATCTCTAATGGGACACAAAAATATCGATTTTCGGGTGTTTTGAGCCTGAATTTGAGATATAAACGGGTACAGAAGATGCATGCAGATATCGACTATGGGCACCCAAAATATCGATTTTTAGAATGTTTTGGGCCTATATTTTGAAAGTATTCTAGCAATGAGTAGGCATGTACAGATCGCTTCTGGGACCCAAAATTATCGAATTTTCGGGTGGTTTGAGCCTGAATTTGAGATATAAACCGGTACAGAAAATGCATGCTCATATCGACATTTAGCACCTAAAATATCGATTTTTAGCATGTTTTAAGCCTATATTTTGAAAAAATTCTAGCACTGTGTAGACATGTACAGATCGCTTCTGGGACCCAAAAATATTGAATTTTTTGGGGTTTTGTGCCTAAATTTGAGATATAAACGGGTACTGAAGATGCTGGCACATATCGACTTTTTGCACCTTCAATATCGATTTTGAGCTTGTTTTGGGTCTGTATCTTGAAAACATTCTAATAAGGAGTAGGCATGTAAATATCGCTTCTGGGACACAAAAATATCTAATTTTCGGGTGTTTTGAGCCTGAATTTGAGATATAAACGGGTACAGCAGATGCATTCACATATCGACTTTGGGCACCTAAAATATCGAATTTTAGAATGTTTTAGGCCTATATTTTAAAAACATTCTAGCACTAAGTAGACATGTACAGATCGCTTCTGGGACACAAAAATATCGAATTTTCGGGTGTTTTAAGCCTGAATTTGGGATATAAACGGGTACAAAAGATGTATGCACATATCTACTTTTTGCCCCTAAAATATCGATTTTGAGCATGTTTTGGGTCTTTATTTTGAAAACATTCTAGCAAGGAGTAAGCATGTACAGATCGCTTCTGGAACACAAAAATATCGAATTTTTGGGTGTCTTGAGCCAGAATTTCAGATATATACGGGTACAGAAGATGCATGCACATATCGACTTTGGACACCTAAATTATAGATTTTAAGCATGTTTTAAGCCTATATTTTGAAAACTTTCTAGCACTGAGTAGGCATGTACAGATCGCTTCTGGAACCCAAAAATATTGAATTTTTGGGGGTTTTGTGCCTAAATTTGAGATATAAACGGGTACTGAAAATGCATGCACACATCGACTTTTTGCACCTAAAATATCGATTTTGAGCATGTTTTGGGTCTGTATTTTGAAAACATTCTAGCAAAGAGTAGGCATGTACAGATCGCTTATGGGACCCGAAAATATCGAATTTTCGGGTGTTTTGAGCCTGAATTTGAGATATAAACGGGTACAGAAGATGCATGCACATATCGACTTTGGGCACCCAAAATATCGATTTTGAGCATGTTTTGGGCATCTATTTTGAAAATACTCTAACATGAAGTAGGCATGTACAGATCGCTTCTGGGACACAAAATAACGAATTTTTGGGTGTTTTCAGCCTGAATTTCAGATATATACGGGTACAAAAGATGCAAGCACATATCGACTGTGGACACCTAAATTATAGATTTTTAGCATGTTTTGAGCCTATATTTTGAAAACTTTCTAGCACTGAGTAGGCATGTACAGATCGCTTCTGGAACCCAAAAATATTAAATTTTCCGTTGTTTTGAGCCTGAATTTGAGATATAAACGGGTACTGAAGATGCATTCACATATCGACTTTGGGCACCTAAAATATCAATTTTCAGCATGTTTTGGGCCTGTATTTTGAAAGTACTCTAACACGGAGTAGGCATGTACAGATCTCTTCTGGGACCCAAAAATATCGAGTTTTCGTGTGTTTTGAGCCTGAATTTGAGATATAAACGGGTACAGAAGATGTATGCAGATATCGACTTTTGGCACCCAAAATATCGATTTTTAGCATGTTTTGGGCCTATATTTTGAAAGTATTCTAGCAATGAGTAGGCATGTACAGAATGCTTCTGGGACAAAAAAATATCGAATTTTTGGGTGTTTTTTTTAGCCTGAATTTGGGATATAAACGGGTATAGAAGATGCATACACATATTGACTTTGGGAACCTAAAATATCGATTTTGAGCATGTTTTGGGCCTGTATTTTGAAAATACTCTAACACGGAGTAGGCATGTACAGATCGCTTCTGGGACCCAAAATTATCGAATTTTCGGGTGTTTTGAGCCTGAATTTGAGATATAAACCGGTAATGAAAATGCATGCTCATATCGACATTTAGCACCTAAAATATCGATTTTTAGCATGTTTTGGGCCTATATTTTAAAAATATTTCAGCACTGAGTAGGCATGTACAGATCACTTCAGGGACCCAAAAATATCGAATTTTCGGGTGTTTTGAGCCTGAATTTTGGATATAAACGGACACAAAAGATGTATGCACATATCGACTTTGGACACCTAAAATATCGATTTTTAGCATGCTTTGAGCCTATATTTTGAAAACATTTTAGCCCTGATTAGGCATGTAAATATCCCTTCTGGGACCCAAAATTATCGATTTTTTGGGTATTTTGAGCCTGAATTTGAGATATAAACCGGTACAGAAAATGCATGCTCATATCGACATTTAGCTCCTAAAATATCGATTTTTAGAATGTTTTGGGCCTACATTTAAAAAATATTCTAGCACTGAGTAGGCATGTACAGATCGCTTATAGGACCCAAGAATATCGAATTTTCGGGTGTTTTGAGCCTGAATTTGGGATATAAACGGGTACTGAAGATAGATGCACATATCGACTTTTTGCACCTACAATATCGATTTTGAGCTTGTTTTGGGTCTGTATCTTGAAATAATTCTAATAAGGAGTAGGCATGTACATATCGCTTCTGGGACACAAAAATATCTAATTTTCGGGTGTTTTGAGCCTGAATTTGGGATATAAACGGGTACAGCAGATGCATTCACATATCGACTTTGGGCACCTAAAATATCGAATTTTAGAATGTTTTAGGCCTATATTTTAAAAACATTCTAGCACTAAGTAGACATGTACAGATCGCTTCTGGGACACAAAAATATCGAATTTTCGGGTGTTTTAAGCCTGAATTTGGGATATAAACGGGTACAAAAGATGTATGCACATATCTACTTTTTGCCCCTAAAATATCGATTTTGAGCATGTTTTGGGTCTTTATTTTGAAAACATTCTAGCAAGGAGTAGGCATGTACAGATCGCTTCTGGAACACAAAAATATCGAATTTTTGGGTGTCTTGAGCCAGAATTTCAGATATATACGGGTACAGAAGATGCATGCACATATCGACTTTGGACACCTAAATTATAGATTTTAAGCATGTTTTAAGCCTATATTTTGAAAACTTTCTAGCACTGAGTAGGCATGTACAGATCTCTTCTGGAACCCAAAAATATTGAATTTTTTGGGGTTTTGTGCCTAAATTTGAGATATAAACGGGTACTGAAAATGCATGCACACATCGACTTTTTGCACCTAAAATATCGATTTTGAGCATGTTTTGGGTCTGTATTTTGAAAACATTCTAGCAATGAGTAGGCATGTACAGATCGCTTCTGGGACCCGAAAATATCGAATTTTCAGGTGTTTTGAGCCTGAATTTGAGATATAAACGGGTACAGAAGATGCATGCACATATCGACTTTGGGCACCCAAAATATCGATTTTGAGCATGTTTTGGGCATCTATTTTGAAAATACTCTGACATGAAGTAGGCATGTACAGATCGCTTCTGGGACACAAAATAACGAATTTTTGGGTGTTTTCAGCCTGAATTTCAGATATATACGGGTACAAAAGATGCATGCACATATCGACTGTTGACACCTAAATTATAGATTTTTAGCATGTTTTGAGCCTATATTTTGAAAACTTTCTAGCACTGAGTAGGCATGTACAGATCGCTTCTGGAACCCAAAAATATTAAATTTTCCGTTGTTTTGAGCCTGAATTTGAGATATAAACGGGTACTGAAGATAGATGCACATATCTACTTTGGGCACCTAAAATATCGATTTTCAGCATATTTTGGGCCTGTATTTTGAAAGTACTCTAACACGGAGTAGGCATGTACAGATCACTAATGGGACCCAAAAATATCGATTTTCGGGTGTTTTGAGCCTGAATTTGAGATATAAACGGGTACAGAAGATGCATGCAGATATCGAGTATGGGCACCCAAAATATCGATTTTTAGAATGTTTTGGGACTATATTTTGAAAGTATTCTAGCAATGAGTAGGCATGTACAGATCGCTTCTGGGACAAAAAAATATCGAATTTTCGGGTGTTTTCAGCCTGAATTTGGGATATAAACGGGTATAGAAGATGCATACACATATTGTCTTTGGGAACCTAAAATATCGATTGTGAGCATGTTTTGGGCCTGTATTTTGAAAATACTCTAACACGGAGTAGGCATGTAAAGATCGCTTCTGGGACCCAAAATTATCGAATTTTCGGGTGTTTTGAGCCTTAATTTGAGATATAAACCTTTACAGAAAATGCATGCTCATATCGACTTTTTGCACCTACAATATCGATTTTGAGTTTGTTTTGGGTCTGTATCTTGAAAACATTCTAATAAGGAGTAGGCATGTACAGATCGCTTCTGGGACCCAAAAATACCGAGTTCTCGGGTGTTTTGAGCCTGAATTTGAGATATAAACGGATACTGAAGATGCATGCACATATCGACTTTTTGCACCTAATATATCGATTTTGAGCTTGTTTTGGGTCTGTATCTTGAAAACATTCTAAGAAGGAGTAGGTATGTACATATCGCTTCTGGGACACAAAAATATCTAATTTTCGGGTGTTTTGAGCCTGAATTTGAGATATAAACGGGTACAGCAGATGCATTCACATATCGACTTTGGGCACCTAAAATATCGAATTTTAGAATGTTTTAGGCCTATATTTTAAAAACATTCTAGCACTAAGTAGACATGTACAGATCGCTTCTGGGACACAAAAATATCGAATTTTCGGGTGTTTTAAGCCTGAATTTGGGATATAAACGGGTACAAAAGATGTATGCACATATCTACTTTTTGCCCCTAAAATATCGATTTTGAGCATGTTTTGGGTCTTTATTTTAAAAACATTCAAGCAAAGAGTAGGCATGTACAGATCGCTTCTGGAACACAAAAATATTGAATTTTTGGGTGTTTTGAGCCAGAATTTCAGATATATACGGGTACAGAAGATGCATGCACATATCGACTTTGGACACCTAAATTATAGATTTTAAGCATGTTTTAAGCCTGTATTTTGAAAACTTTCTAGCACTGAGTAGGCATGTACAGATCGCTTCTGGAACCCAAAAACATTGAATTTTTTGGGGTTTTGTGCCTAAATTTGAGATATAAACGGGTACTGAAAATGCATGCACACATCGACTTTTTGCACCTAAAATATCGATTTTGAGCATGTTTTGGGTCTGTATTTTGAAAACATTCTAGCAAAGAGTAGGCATGTACAGATCGCTTCTGGGACCCGAAAATATCGAATTTTTGGTGTTTTGAGCCTGAATTTGAGATATAAACGGGTACAGAAGATGCATGCACATATCGACTTTGGGCACCAAAAATATCGATTTTGAGCATGTTTCGGGCATCTATTTTGAAAATACTCTAACATGAAGTAGGCATGTACAGATCGCTTCTGGGACACAAAATATCGAATTTTTGGGTGTTTTGAGCCAGAATTTCAGATATATACGGGTACAGAAGATGCATGCACATATCGACTGTGGACACCTAAATTATAGATTTTTAGCATGTTTTGAGCCTATATTTTGAAAACTTTCTAGCACTGAGTAGGCATGTACAGATCGCTTCTGGAACCCAAAAATATTAAATTTTCCGTTGTTTTGAGCCTGAATTTGAGATATAAACGGGTACTGAAGATGCATGCAGATATCGACTTTGGGCACCAAAAATATCAATTTTCAGCATGTTTTGGGCCTGTATTTTGAAAGTTCTCTAACACGGAGTAGGCATGTACAGATCTCTTCTGGGACCCAAAAATATCGAGTTTTCGTGTGTTTTGAGCCTGAATTTGAGATATAAACGGGTACAGAAGATGCATGCAGATATCGACTTTTGGCACCCAAAATATCGATTTTTAGAATGTTTTGGGCCTATATTTTGAAAGTATTCTAGCAATGAGTAGGCATGTACAGATCGCTTCTGGGACAAAAAAATATCGAATTTTCGGGTGTTTTCAGCCTGAATTTGGGATATAAACGGGTATAGAAGATGCATACACATATTGTCTTTGGGAACCTAAAATATCGATTGTGAGCATGTTTTGGGCCTGTATTTTGAAAATACTCTAACACGGAGTAGGCATGTAAAGATCGCTTCTGGGACCCAAAATTATCGAATTTTCGGGTGTTTTAAGCCTGAATTTGAGATATAAACCGGTACAGAAAATGCATGCTCATATCGACATTTAGCACCTAAAATATCGATTTTTAGCATGTTTTGGCCCTATATTTTAAAAATATTCTAGGACTGAGTAGGCATGTACAGATCGATTCTGGGACCCAAAAATATCGAATTTTCGGGTGTTTTGAGCCTGAATTTTGGATATAAACGGGTACAAAAGATGTATGCACATATCGACTTTGGACACCTAAAATATAGATTTTTAGCATGTTTTAAGCCTATATTTTGAAAAAATTCTAGCACTGTGTAGACATGTACAGATCGATTCTGGGACCCAAAAATATTGAATTTTTTGGGGTTTTGTGCCTAAATTTGAGATATAAACGGGTACTGAAGATGCTGACACATATCGCTTTTTGCACCTACAATATCGATTTTGAGCTTGTTTTGGGTCTGTATCTTGAAAACATTCTAATAAGGAGTAGGCATGTACAGATCGCTTCTGGGACACAAAATACCGAGTTCTCGGGTGTTTTTAAGCCTGAATTTGAGATATAAACGGATACTGAAGATGCATGCACATATCGACTTTTTGCACCTAATATATCGATTTTGAGCTTGTTTTGGGTCTGTATCTTGAAAACATTCTAAGAAGGAGTAGGTATGTACATATCGCTTCTGGGACACAAAAATATCGAATTTTCGGGTGTTTTGAGCCTGAATTTGGGATATAAACAAGTACAAAAGATGTATGCACATATCGACTTTGGACACCTAAAATATCGAATTTTAGAATGTTTTAGGCCTATATTTTAAAAACATTCTAGCACTAAGTAGACATGTACAGATCGCTTCTGGGACACAAAAATGTCGAATTTTCGGGTGTTTTAAGCCTGAATTTGGGATATAAACGGGTACAAAAGATGTATGCACATATCTACTTTTTGCCCCTAAAATATCGATTTTGAGCATGTTTTGGGTCTATATTTTGAAAACATTCTAGCAAAGAGTAGGCATGTACAGATCGCTTCTGGAACACAAAAATATCGAATTTTTGGGTGTTTTGAGCCAGAATTTCAGATATATACGGGTACAGAAGATGCATGCACATATCGACTTTGGACACCTAAATTATAGATTTTAAGCATGTTTTGAGCCTATATTTTGAAAACTTTCTAGCACTGAGTAGGCATGTACAGATCGCTTCTGGAACCCAAAAATATTGAATTTTATGGGGTTTTGTGCCTAAATTTGAGATATAAACGGGTACTGAAAATGCATGCACACATCGACTTTTTGCACCTAAAATATCGATTTTGAGCATGTTTTGGGTCTGTATTTTGAAAACATTCTAGCAAAGAGTAGGCATGTACAGATCGCTTCTGGGACCCGAAAATATCGAATTTTCGGGTGTTTTGAGCCTGAATTTCAGATATAAACGGGTACAGAAGATGCATGCACATATCGACTTTGGGCACCAAAAATATCGATTTTGAGCATGTTTTGGGCATCTATTTTGAAAATACTCTAACATGAAGTAGGCATGTACAGATCGCTTCTGGGTCACAAAATATCGAATTTTTGGGTGTTTTCAGCCTGAATTTCAGATATATACGGGTACAGAAGATGCATGCACATATCGACTGTGGACACCTAAATTATAGATTTTTAGCATGTTTTGAGCCTATATTTTGAAAACTTTCTAGCACTGAGTAGGCATGTACAGATCGCTTCTGGAACCCAAAAATATTAAATTTTTCGTTGTTTTGAGCCTGAATTTGAGATATAAACGGGTACTGAAGATGCATCACATATCGACTTTGGGCACCCAAAATATCGATTTTTAGCATGTTTTGGGCCTATATTTTGAAAGTATTCTAGCAATGAGTAGGCATGTACAGAACGCTTCTGGGACAAAAAAATATCGATTTTTCGGGTGTTTTCAGCCTGAATTTGGGATATAAACGGGTATAGAAGATGCATACACATATTGACTTCGGGAACCTAAAATATCGATTTTGAGCATGTTTTGGGCCTGTATTTTGAAAATACTCTAACACGGAGTAGGCATGTACAGATCGCTTCAGGGACCCCAAAATATCGAATTTTCGGGTGTTTTGAGCGTGAATTTTGGATATAAAGATGTATGCACATATCGACTTTGGACACCTAAAATATCGGTTTTTAGCATGCTTTAAGCCTATATTTTGAAAACATTTTAGTACTGAGTAGGCATGTAAATATCCCTTCTGGGACCCAAAATTATCGAATTTTCGGGTGTTTTGAGCCTGAATTTGAGATATAAACCGGTACAGAAAATACATGCTCATATCGACATTTAGCACCTAAAATATCGATTTTTAGCATGTTTTGGGCCTACATTTGAAAAATGTTCTAGCACTGAGTAGGCATGTACAGATCGCTTCATGGACCGAAAAATATCGAATTTTCGGGGGTTTTGAGCCAGAATTTGGGATATAAACGGGTACAGAAGATGTATGCACATATCGACTATGGGTAGCTAAAATTTCGATTTTCAGCATGTTTTGGGCCTGTATTTTGAAAATACTCAAACACGGAGTAGGCTTATACAGATCGCTTCTGGGACCCAAAAATATCGTATTTTCGGGTGTTTTGAGCCAGAATTTGAGATATAAACGGGTACAGAACATGTATGCACATATCGACTTGGGACATATAAAATATTGATTTTTAGCATGTTTTGAGCCTATATTTTGAAAACATTCTAGCACTGAGTAGGCATGTACAGATTGCTTCTTGGACCCAAAAATATCGAATTTTCGGGTGTTTTAAGCCTGAATTTGAGATATAAACGGGTACAGAAGAGGCATGCACATATCGACATTGGGCACCTAAAATATCGATTTTTAGCATGTATTGGGCCTATATTTTGAAAATATTCCAACACTTCTGGGACACAAAAATATCGAATTTTCGGGTATTTTAAGCCAGAATTTGGGATATAAACGGGTACAAAAGATGTATGCACATATCGACTTTTTGCACATAAAATATCGATTTTTAACATATTTTGGGTCTGTATTTTGAAAACATTCTAGCAAAGAGTAGGCATGTACAGATCGCTTCTGGGACCCGAAAATATCGAATTTTCGGGTGTTTTGAACCTGAATTTGAGATATAAACGGGTACAGAAGATGCATGCACATATCGACTTTGGGCACCCAAAATATCGATTTTGAGCATGTTTTGGGCATCTATTTTGAAAATACTCTAATACGAAGTAGACATGTACAGATCGCTTCTGGGACACAAAAATATCGAATTTTTGGGTGTTTTGAGAATGAATTTCAGATATATACGGGTACAGAAGATGCATGCACATATCGACTTTGGACACCTAAATTATAGATTTTTAGCATGTTTTGAGCCTATATTTTGAAAACTTTCTAGCACTGAGTAGGCATGTACAGATCGCTTCTGGAACCCAAAAATATTGAATTTTTGGGTGTTTTGTGCCTAAATTTGAGGTATAAACGAGTACTGAAAATGCATGCACATATCGACTTTTTGCACCTAAAATATCGATTTTGAGCATGTTTTGGGCCTGTATTTTGAAAGTACTCTAACACGGAGTAGGCATGTACAGATCTCTTCTTGGACCCAAAAATATCGAGTTTTCGGGTGTTTTGAGCCTGAATTTGATATATAAACGGGTACAGAAGATGCATGCAGATATCGACTTTGGGCACCCAAAATATCGATTTTTAGCATGTTTTGGGCCTATATTTTGAAAGTATTCTAGCAATGAGTAGGCATGAACAGAACGCTTCTGGGACAAAAAAATATCAAATTTTCTGGTGTTTTCAGCCTGAATTTGGGATATAAACGGGTATAGAAGATGCATACACATATTGACTTTGGGAACCTAAAATATCGATTTTGAGCATGTTTTGGGCTTGTATTTCGAAAATGCTCTAACACGGAGTAGGCATATACAGATCGCTGCAGAGACCCAAAGATATCGAATTTTCGGGTGTTTTGAGCGTGAATTTTGGATATAAACGGGTACAAAAGATGTATTCACATATCGACTATGGGTAGCTAAAATTTCGATTTTTAGCATGCATTAAGCCTATATTTTGAAAACATTTTAGTACTGAGTAGGCATATAAATATCCCTTCTGGGACCCAAAATTATCGAATTTTCAGGTGTTTTGAGCCTGAATTTGAGATATAAACCGGTACAGAAAATACATGCTCATATCGACATTTAGCACCTAAAATATCTATTTTTAGCATGTTTTGGACCTACATTTAAAAAATGTTCTAGCACTGAGTAGTCATGTACAGATCGCTTCAGGGACCGAAAAATATCGAATTTTCGGGTGTTTTGAGCCAGAATTTGGGATATAAACGGGTATAAAAGATGTATGCACATATCGACTTTGGACACCTAAATTATAGATTTTTAGCATGTTTTGAGCCTATATTTTGAAAACGTTCTAGCACTGAGTAGGCATGTACAGATCGCTTTTGGAACCCAAAAATATTGAATTTTCCGTAATTTTGAGCCTGAATTTGAGATATAAACGGGTACTGAAGATGCATGCACATATCGACTTTGGGCACCTATAATATCGAATTTCAGCATGTTTTGGGCCTTTATTTTGAAAGTACTCTAACACGGAGTAGGCATGTACAGATCTCTTCTGGGACCCAAAAATATCGAGTTTTCGGGTGTTTTGAGCCTGAATTTGAGATATAAACGGGTACAGAAGATGCATGCAGATATCGACTTTTGGCACCCAAAATATCGATTTTTAGCATGTTTTGGGCCTATATTTTAAAAGTATTCTAGCAATGAGTAGGCATGTACAGATCGCTTCTGGGACAAAAAAAATCGAATTTTCTGATGTTTTCAGCCTGAATTTGGTATATAAACGGGTATAGAAGATGCATACACATATTGACTTTGGGAATATAAAATATCGATTTTGAGCATGTTTTGGACCTGTATTTTGAAAATACTCTAACACGGAGTAGGCATGTAAAGATCACTTCTGGGACCCAAAATTATCGAGTTTTCGGGTGTTTTGAGCCTGAATTTGAGATATAAACCGGTACAGAAAATGCATGCTCATATCGACATTTAGCTTCTAAATTATCGATTTTTAGCCTGTTTTGGGCCTATATTTTAAAAATATTCTAGCACTGAGTAGGCATGTACAGATCGCTTACTGGACAAAAAAATATCGAATTTTCGGGTGTTTTGAGCTTGAATTTTGGATATAAACGGATACAAAAGATGTATGCACATATCGACTTTGGACACCTAAAATATCGATTTTTAGCATGCTTTAAGCCTATATTTTGAAAATATTTTAGCACTAAGTAGGCATGTAAATATCCCTTTTGGGACCCAAATTTTTCGAATTTTCAGGTGTTTTGAGCCTGAATTTGAGATATAAACCGGTACAGAAAATGCATGCTCATATCGAAATTTAGCACCAAAAATATCGATTTTTAGCATGTTTCAGGCCTACATTTAAAAATATTCTAGCACTGAGTAGGCATGTACAGATCGCTTCAGGGACCCAAAAATATCGAATTTTCGGGTGTTTTGAGCCAGAATTTGGGATATAAACGGGTACAAAAGATGTATGCACATATCGACTTTGGACACCTAAATTATAGATTTTTAGCATGTTTTGATCCTATATTTTGAAAACTTTCTAGCACTGAGTAGGCATGTACAGATCGCTTCTGGAACACAAAAATATTGTATTTTCCGTGGTTTTGAGCCTGAATTTGAGATATAAACGGGTACAGAAGATGCATGCACATATCGACTATGGGTAGCTAAAATTTCGATTTTCAGCATGTTTTGGGCCTGTATTTTGAAAATACTCAAACACGGAGTAGGCTTATACAGATCGCTTCTGGGACCCAAAAATATCGTATTTTCGGGTGTTTTGAGCCAGAATTTGAGATATAAACGGGTACAGAACATGCATGCACATATCGACTTGGGACATATAAAATATTGATTTTTAGCATGTTTTGAGCGTATATTTTGAAAACATTCTAGCACTGAGTAGTCATGTACAGATTGCTTCTTGGACCCTAAAATATCGAATTTTCGGGTGTTTTAAGCCTGAATTTGAGATATAAACGGGTACAGAAGATGCATGCACATATCGACATTGGGCACCTAAAATATCAATTTTTAGCATGTATTGGGCCTATATTTTGAAAATATTCCAGCACTGAGTAGGCATTTACAGATCGCTTCTGGGACACAAAAATATCGAATTTTCGAGTGTTTTAAGCAAGAATTTATGATATAAACGGGTACAAAAGATGTATGCACATATCGACTTTTTGCACCTAAAATATCGATTTTTAACATATTTTGGGTCTGTATATTGAAAACATTCTAGCAAAGAGTAGGCATGTACAGATCGCTTCTGGGACCCGAAAATATCGAATTTTCGGGTGTTTTGAGCCTGAATTTGAGATATAAACGGGTACAGAAGATACATGCACATATCGACTTTGGGGACCCAAAATATCGATTTTGAGCATGCTTTGGGCATCTATTTTGAAAATACTCTAACACGAAGTAGGCATGTACAGATCGCTTCTGGGACACAAAAATATCGAATTTTTGGGTGTTTTGAGAATGAATTTCAGATATATACGGGTACAGAAGATGCATGCACATATCGACTTTGGACACCTAAATTATAGATTTTTAGCATGTTTTGAGCCTATATTTTGAAATTTTCTAGCACTGACTAGGCATGTTCAGATCGCTTCTGGAACCCAAAAATATTGAATTTTTGGGTGTTTTGTGCCTAAATTTGAAATATAAACGTATACTGAAAATGCATGTACATATCGACTTTTTGCACCTAAAATATCGATTTTGAGCATGTTTTGGGCCTGTATTTTGAAAGTACTCTAACACGGAGTAGGCATGTACAGATCTCTCCTGGGACCCAAAAATATCGAGTTTTCGGGTGTTTTGAGCCTGAATTTGAGATATAAACGGGTACAGAAGATGCATGCAGATATCGACTTTGGGCACCCAAAATATCGATTTTTAGCATGTTTTGGGCCTATATTTTGAAAGTATTCTAGCAATGAGTAGGCATGTACAGAACGCTTCTGGGACAAAAAAATATCAAAGTTTCGGGTGTTTTCAGCCTGAATTAGGGATATAAACGGGTATAGAAGATGCATACACATATTGACTTTGGGAACCTAAAATATCGATTTTGAGCATGTTTTGGGCTTGTATTTTGAAAATGCTCTAACACGGAGTAGGCATATACAGATCGCTGCAGGGACCCAAAAATATCGAATTTTCGGGTGTTTTGAGCGTGAATTTTGGATATAAACGGGTACAAAAGATGTATTCACATATCGACTTTGGACACCTAAAATATCGATTTTTAGCATGCATTAAGCCTATATTTTGAAAACATTTTAGTACTGAGTAGGCATGTAAATATCGCTTCTGGGACCCAAAATTATTGAATTTTCAGGTGTTTTGAGCCTGAATTTGAGATATAAACCGGTACAGAAAATACATGCTCATATCGAAATTTAGCACCTAAAATATCGATTTTTAGCATGTTTTGGGCCTACATTTAAAAAATGTTCTAGCACTGAGTAGGCATGTACAGATCGCTTCAGGGACCGAAAAACATCGAATTTTCGGGTGTTTTGAGCCAGAATTTGGGATATAAACGGGTATAAAAGATGTATGCACATATCGACTTTGGACACCTAAATTATAGATTTTTAGCATGTTTTGAGCCTATATTTTGAAAACTTTCTAGCACTGAGTAGGCATGTACAGATCGCTTCTGGAACCCAAAAATATTGAATTTTCCGTTGTTTTGAGCCTGAATTTGAGATATAAACGGGTACAGAAGATGCATGCATATATCGACTATGGGTAGCTAAATTTTCGATTTTCAGCATGTTTTGGGCCTGTATTTTGAAAATACTCAAACACGGAGTAGGCTTATACAAATTGCTTCTGGGACCCAAAAATATCGTATTTTCGGGTGTTTTTTAGCCAGAATTTGAGATATAAACGGGTACAGAACATGCATGCACATATCGACTTGGGACATATAAAATATTGATTTTTAGCATGTTTTGAGCCTATATTTTGAAAACATTCTAGCACTGAGTAGGCATGTATAGATTGCTTCTTGGACCCAAAAATATCGAATTTTCGGGTGTTTTAAGCCTGAATTTGAGATATAAACGGGTACAGAAGATGCATGCACATATCGACATTGGGCACCTAAAATATCGATTTTTAGCATTTATTGGGCCTATATTTTGAAAATATTCCAGCACTGAGTAGGCATTTACAGATCGCTTCTGGGACACAAAAATATCGAATTTTCGGGTGTTTTAAGCCAGAATTTGGGATAAAAACGGGTACAAAAGATGTATGCACATATCGACTTTTTGCACCTAAAATATCGATTTTTAACATATTTTGGGTCTGTATTTTGAAAACATTCTAGCAAAGAGTAGGCATGTACAGATCGCTTCTGGGACCCGAAAATATCGAATTTTCGGGTGTTTTGAACCTGAATTTGAGATATAAACGGGTACAGAAGATGCATGCACATATCGACTTTGGGCACCCAAAATATCGATTTTGAGCATGTTTTGGGCATCTATTTTGAAAATACTCTAATACGAAGTAGACATGTACAGATCGCTTCTGGGACACAAAAATATCGAATTTTTGGGTGTTTTGAGAATGAATTTCAGATATATACGGGTACAGAAGATGCATGCACATATCGACTTTGGACACCTAAATTATAGATTTTTAGCATGTTTTGAGCCTATATTTTGAAAACTTTCTAGCACTGAGTAGGCATGTACAGATCGCTTCTGGAACCCAAAAATATTGAATTTTTGGGTGTTTTGTGCCTAAATTTGAGGTATAAACGAGTACTGAAAATGCATGCACATATCGACTTTTTGCACCTAAAATATCGATTTTGAGCATGTTTTGGGCCTGTATTTTGAAAGTACTCTAACACGGAGTAGGCATGTACAGATCTCTTCTTGGACCCAAAAATATCGAGTTTTCGGGTGTTTTGAGCCTGAATTTGATATATAAACGGGTACAGAAGATGCATGCAGATATCGACTTTGGGCACCCAAAATATCGATTTTTAGCATGTTTTGGGCCTATATTTTGAAAGTATTCTAGCAATGAGTAGGCATGAACAGAACGCTTCTGGGACAAAAAAATATCAAATTTTCTGGTGTTTTCAGCCTGAATTTGGGATATAAACGGGTATAGAAGATGCATACACATATTGACTTTGGGAACCTAAAATATCGATTTTGAGCATGTTTTGGGCTTGTATTTCGAAAATGCTCTAACACGGAGTAGGCATATACAGATCGCTGCAGAGACCCAAAGATATCGAATTTTCGGGTGTTTTGAGCGTGAATTTTGGATATAAACGGGTACAAAAGATGTATTCACATATCGACTATGGGTAGCTAAAATTTCGATTTTTAGCATGCATTAAGCCTATATTTTGAAAACATTTTAGTACTGAGTAGGCATATAAATATCCCTTCTGGGACCCAAAATTATCGAATTTTCAGGTGTTTTGAGCCTGAATTTGAGATATAAACCGGTACAGAAAATACATGCTCATATCGACATTTAGCACCTAAAATATCTATTTTTAGCATGTTTTGGGCCTACATTTAAAAAATGTTCTAGCACTGAGTAGTCATGTACAGATCGCTTCAGGGACCGAAAAATATCGAATTTTCGGGTGTTTTGAGCCAGAATTTGGGATATAAACGGGTATAAAAGATGTATGCACATATCGACTTTGGACACCTAAATTATAGATTTTTAGCATGTTTTGAGCCTATATTTTGAAAACGTTCTAGCACTGAGTAGGCATGTACAGATCGCTTTTGGAACCCAAAAATATTGAATTTTCCGTAATTTTGAGCCTGAATTTGAGATATAAACGGGTACTGAAGATGCATGCACATATCGACTTTGGGCACCTATAATATCGAATTTCAGCATGTTTTGGGCCTTTATTTTGAAAGTACTCTAACACGGAGTAGGCATGTACAGATCTCTTCTGGGACCCAAAAATATCGAGTTTTCGGGTGTTTTGAGCCTGAATTTGAGATATAAACCGGTACAGAAAATGCATGCTCATATCGACATTTAGCTTCTAAATTATCGATTTTTAGCCTGTTTTGGGCCTATATTTTAAAAATATTCTAGCACTGAGTAGGCATGTACAGATCGCTTACTGGACAAAAAAATATCGAATTTTCGGGTGTTTTGAGCTTGAATTTTGGATATAAACGGATACAAAAGATGTATGCACATATCGACTTTGGACACCTAAAATATCGATTTTTAGCATGCTTTAAGCCTATATTTTGAAAATATTTTAGCACTAAGTAGGCATGTAAATATCCCTTTTGGGACCCAAATTTTTCGAATTTTCAGGTGTTTTGAGCCTGAATTTGAGATATAAACCGGTACAGAAAATGCATGCTCATATCGAAATTTAGCACCAAAAATATCGATTTTTAGCATGTTTCAGGCCTACATTTAAAAATATTCTAGCACTGAGTAGGCATGTACAGATCGCTTCAGGGACCCAAAAATATCGAATTTTCGGGTGTTTTGAGCCAGAATTTGGGATATAAACGGGTACAAAAGATGTATGCACATATCGACTTTGGACACCTAAATTATAGATTTTTAGCATGTTTTGATCCTATATTTTGAAAACTTTCTAGCACTGAGTAGGCATGTACAGATCGCTTCTGGAACACAAAAATATTGTATTTTCCGTGGTTTTGAGCCTGAATTTGAGATATAAACGGGTACAGAAGATGCATGCACATATCGACTATGGGTAGCTAAAATTTCGATTTTCAGCATGTTTTGGGCCTGTATTTTGAAAATACTCAAACACGGAGTAGGCTTATACAGATCGCTTCTGGGACCCAAAAATATCGTATTTTCGGGTGTTTTGAGCCAGAATTTGAGATATAAACGGGTACAGAACATGCATGCACATATCGACTTGGGACATATAAAATATTGATTTTTAGCATGTTTTGAGCGTATATTTTGAAAACATTCTAGCACTGAGTAGTCATGTACAGATTGCTTCTTGGACCCTAAAATATCGAATTTTCGGGTGTTTTAAGCCTGAATTTGAGATATAAACGGGTACAGAAGATGCATGCACATATCGACATTGGGCACCTAAAATATCAATTTTTAGCATGTATTGGGCCTATATTTTGAAAATATTCCAGCACTGATTAGGCATTTACAGATCGCTTCTGGGACACAAAAATATCGAATTTTCGAGTGTTTTAAGCCAGAATTTATGATATAAACGGGTACAAAAGATGTATGCACATATCGACTTTTTGCACCTAAAATATCGATTTTTAACATATTTTGGGTCTGTATATTGAAAACATTCTAGCAAAGAGTAGGCATGTACAGATCGCTTCTGGGACCCGAAAATATCGAATTTTCGGGTGTTTTGAGCCTGAATTTGAGATATAAACGGGTACAGAAGATGCATGCACATATCGACTTTGGGGACCCAAAATATCGATTTTGAGCATGCTTTGGGCATCTATTTTGAAAATACTCTAACACGAAGTAGGCATGTACAGATCGCTTCTGGGACACAAAAATATCGAATTTTTGGGTGTTTTGAGAATGAATTTCAGATATATACGGGTACAGAAGATGCATGCACATATCGACTTTGGACACCTAAATTATAGATTTTTAGCATGTTTTGAGCCTATATTTTGAAATTTTCTAGCACTGACTAGGCATGTTCAGATCGCTTCTGGAACCCAAAAATATTGAATTTTTGGGTGTTTTGTGCCTAAATTTGAAATATAAACGTATACTGAAAATGCATGTACATATCGACTTTTTGCACCTAAAATATCGATTTTGAGCATGTTTTGGGCCTGTATTTTGAAAGTACTCTAACACGGAGTAGGCATGTACAGATCTCTCCTGGGACCCAAAAATATCGAGTTTTCGGGTGTTTTGAGCCTGAATTTGAGATATAAACGGGTACAGAAGATGCATGCAGATATCGACTTTGGGCACCCAAAATATCGATTTTTAGCATGTTTTGGGCCTATATTTTGAAAGTATTCTAGCAATGAGTAGGCATGTACAGAACGCTTCTGGGACAAAAAAATATCAAAGTTTCGGGTGTTTTCAGCCTGAATTAGGGATATAAACGGGTATAGAAGATGCATACACATATTGACTTTGGGAACCTAAAATATCGATTTTGAGCATGTTTTGGGCTTGTATTTTGAAAATGCTCTAACACGGAGTAGGCATATACAGATCGCTGCAGGGACCCAAAAATATCGAATTTTCGGGTGTTTTGAGCGTGAATTTTGGATATAAACGGGTACAAAAGATGTATTCACATATCGACTTTGGACACCTAAAATATCGATTTTTAGCATGCATTAAGCCTATATTTTGAAAACATTTTAGTACTGAGTAGGCATGTAAATATCGCTTCTGGGACCCAAAATTATTGAATTTTCAGGTGTTTTGAGCCTGAATTTGAGATATAAACCGGTACAGAAAATACATGCTCATATCGAAATTTAGCACCTAAAATATCGATTTTTAGCATGTTTTGGGCCTACATTTAAAAAATGTTCTAGCACTGAGTAGGCATGTACAGATCGCTTCAGGGACCGAAAAACATCGAATTTTCGGGTGTTTTGAGCCAGAATTTGGGATATAAACGGGTATAAAAGATGTATGCACATATCGACTTTGGACACCTAAATTATAGATTTTTAGCATGTTTTGAGCCTATATTTTGAAAACTTTCTAGCACTGAGTAGGCATGTACAGATCGCTTCTGGAACCCAAAAATATTGAATTTTCCGTTGTTTTGAGCCTGAATTTGAGATATAAACGGGTACAGAAGATGCATGCATATATCGACTATGGGTAGCTAAATTTTCGATTTTCAGCATGTTTTGGGCCTGTATTTTGAAAATACTCAAACACGGAGTAGGCTTATACAAATTGCTTCTGGGACCCAAAAATATCGTATTTTCGGGTGTTTTTTAGCCAGAATTTGAGATATAAACGGGTACAGAACATGCATGCACATATCGACTTGGGACATATAAAATATTGATTTTTAGCATGTTTTGAGCCTATATTTTGAAAACATTCTAGCACTGAGTAGGCATGTATAGATTGCTTCTTGGACCCAAAAATATCGAATTTTCGGGTGTTTTAAGCCTGAATTTGAGATATAAACGGGTACAGAAGATGCATGCACATATCGACATTGGGCACCTAAAATATCGATTTTTAGCATTTATTGGGCCTATATTTTGAAAATATTCCAGCACTGAGTAGGCATTTACAGATCGCTTCTGGGACACAAAAATATCGAATTTTCGGGTGTTTTAAGCCAGAATTTGGGATAAAAACGGGTACAAAAGATGTATGCACATATCGACTTTTTGCACCTAAAATATCGATTTTTAACATATTTTGGGTCTGTATTTTGAAAACATTCTAGCAAAGAGTAGGCATGTACAGATCGCTTCTGGGACCCGAAAATATCAAATTTTCGGGTGTTTTGAGCCTGAATTTGAGATATAAACGGGTACTGAAGATGCATGCACATATCAACTTTGGGCACCCAAAATATCGATTTTGAGCATGTTTTGGGCATCTATTTTGAAAATACTCTAACACGAAGTAGGCATGTACAGATCGCTTCTGGGACACAAAAATATCGAATTTTTGGGTGTTTTGAGTATGAATTTCAAATATATACGGGTACAGAAGATGCATGCACATATCGACTTTGGACACCTAAATTATAGATTTTTAGCATGTTTTGAGCCTATATTTTGAAAACTTTCTAGCACTGAGTAGGCATGTACAGATCGCTTCTGGAACCCAAAAATATTGAATTTTTGGGTGTTTTGTGCCTAAATTTGAGATATAAACGGGTACTGAAGATACATGCACATATCAACTTTGGACACCCAAAATATCGATTTTGAGCATGTTTTGGGCATCTATTTTGAAAATACTCTAACACGAAGTAGGCATGTACAGATCGCTTCTGGGACACAAAAATATCGAATTTTTGGGTGTTTTGAGAATGAATTTCAGATATATACGGGTACAGAAGATGCATGCACATATCGACTTTGGACACCTAAATTATAGATTTTTAGCATGTTTTGAGCCTATATTTTGAAAATTTTCTAGCACTGAGTAGGCATGTACAGATCTCTTCTGGGACCCAAAAATATCGAGTTTTCGGGCGTTTTGAGCCTGAATTTGAGATATAAACGGGTACAGAATATGCATGCAGATATCGACTTTGGGCACCCAAAATATCGATTTTTAGCATGTTTTGGGCCTATATTTTGAAAGTATTCTAGCAATGAGTAGGCATGTACAGATCGCTTCTGGGACAAAAAAATATTGAATTTTCGGATGTTTTCAGCCTGAATTTGGGATATAAACGGGTATAGAAGATGCATACACATATTGACTTTGGGTATATAAAATATCGATTTTGAGCATGTTTTGGGCCTGTATTTTTTAAATACTCTAATACGGAGTAGGCATGTAAAGATCGCTTCTGGGACCCAAAATAATCGAATTTTCGGGTGTTTTGAGCCTGAATTTGAGATATAAACCGGTACAGAGAATGCATGCTCATATCGACATTTAGCACCTAAAATATCGATTTTTAGCATGTTTTGGGCCTACATTTAAAAAATATTCTAGCACTGAGTAGGCATGTACAGATAGCTTCAGGGACCCAAAAATATCAAATTTTCGGGTGTTTTGAGCCTGAATTTGGGATATAAACGGGTACAGAATATGCATGCAGATATCGACTTTGAGCACCTAAAATATCGAATTTTAGCATGTTTTAGGCCTATATTTTGAAAACATTCTAGCACTGAGTAGACATGTACAGATCGCTTCTGGGACACAAAAATATCGAATTTTCGGGGGTTTTAAGCCTGAATTTGGGATATAAACGGGTACAAAAGATGTATGCTCATATCGACTTTTTGCACCTAAAATATCGATGTTGAACATGTTTTGGGTATGTATTTTGAAAACATTCTAGCAAAGAGTAGGCATGTACAGATCGCTTCTTGGACCCGAAAATAACGAATTTTCGGGTGTTTTGAGAATGAATTTGAGATATGAACGGGTACAGAAGATGCAAGCACATATCGACTTTGGGCACCCAAAATATCGATTTTGAGCATGTTTTGGGTATCTATTTTGAAAATACTCTAACACAAAGTAGGCATGTACAGATCGCTTCTGGGACACAAAAATATAGAATTTTTGGGTGTTTTGAGCCTGAATTTCAGATATATACTTGTACAGAAGATGCATGCACATAACGACTTTGGACACATAAATTATAGATTTTTAGCATGTTTTGAGCCTATATTTTGAAAACATTTTAGCACTGAGTAGGCATGTACAGATCGCTTCTGGAACCCAAAAATATTGAATTTTCCGTTGTTTTGAGCCTGAATTTGAGATATAAACGGGTACTGAAGATGCATGCTCATAACGACTTTGGGCACCTAAAATATCGATTTTTAGCATGTTTTGGGCCCGTATTTTGAAAGTACTCTAACACGGAGGAGGCATGTACAGATCTCTTCTGGGACCCAAAAATATCGAGTTTTCGGGTGTTTTGAGCCTGAATTTGAGATATAAACGGGTACAGAAGATGCATGCTGATATCGACTTTGGGAACCCAAAATATCGATTTTAGGATGTTTTGGGCCTATATTTTGAAAGTATTCTAGCAATAAGTAGGCATGTACAGAACGCTTCTAGAACAAAAAAATATCGAATTTTCGGGTGTTTTCAGACTGAATTTGGGATATAAACGGGTATAGAAGATGCATACACATATTGATTTTGGGAACCTAAAATATACGATTTTGAGCATGTTTTGGGCCTGTATTTTGAAAATACTCTAACACGAAGTAGGCATGTACAGATCGCTTCAGGGACCCAAAAATATCGAATTTTCGGGTGTTCTGAGCCTGAATTTTGGATATAAACGGGTACAAAAGATGTATGTACATATCGACTTTGGACACCTAAAATATCGATTTTTAGAATGCTTTGGGCCTATATCTTGAAAACATTTTAGCACTGAGTAGGCATGTAAATATCCCTTCTGGGACCCAAAATTATCGAATTTTCGGGTGTTTTGAGCCAGAATTTGAGATATAAACCGGTACAGAAAATGCATGCTCATATTGACATTTAGCACCTAAAATATCGATTTTTAGTTTGTTTTAGGCCTACATTTAAAAAATATTCTAGCACTGAGTGGGCATGTACAGATCGCTTCAGGAACCCAAAAATATTGAATTTTCGGGGGTTTTGAGCCTGAATTTGTGATATAAACGGGTACAAAAGATGTATGCACATATCTACTTTGGATACCTAAATTATAGATTTTTAGCTTGTTTTCAGCCTATATTTTGAAAACTTTCTAGCACTGAGTAGGCATGTACAGATCACTTCTGGAACCCAAAAATATTGAATTTTCCGTTGTTTTGAGTCTGAATTTTGGATATAAACGAATACAAAAGATATATGCACATATCGACTTTGGACACCTAAAATATCGATTTTTAGCATGCTTTAAGCCTATATTTTGAAATTTTTTTAGCACTGAGTAGGCATGTAAATATCCCTTCTGGGACCCAAAATAATCGAATTTTCGGGTGTTTTGAGCCTGAATTTGAGATATAAACCGGTACAGAAAATGCATGCTTATATCGACATTTAGCACCTAAAATATCGATTTTTAGCTTGTTTTGGGCCTGTATTTTGAAAATACTCTAACACGGATTAGGCATGTACAGATCGCTTCAAGGACCTAAAAATATCGAATTTTCGGGTGTTTTGAGCCTGAATTTGGGATATAAACGGGTACAAAAGATGTATGCACATATCGACTTTGGACACCTAAATTAAAGATTTTTAGCATGTTTTGAGCCTATATTTTGAAAACTTTCTAGCACTGAGTAGGCATGTACAGATCGCTTCTGGAACCCAAAAATATCGAGTTTTCGTGTGTTTTGAGCCTGAATTTGAGATATAAACGGGTACAGAAGATGCATGCACATATCGACTTTGGGCACCTAAAATATCGATTTTCAGCATGTTTTGGGCCTTTATTTTGAAAGTACTCTAACACGGAGAAGGCATGTACACATCTCTTCTGGAACCCAAAAATATCGAGTTTTCGGGTGTTTTGATCCTGAATTTGAGATATAAACGAGTACAGAAGATGCATGCAAATATCGACTTTGGGCACCCAAAATATCGATTTTTAGCATGTTTTGGGCCTATATTTTGAAAGTATTCTAGCCATGAGTAGGGATGTACAGATCGCTTCTGGGACAAAAAAATATCGAATTTTCGGGTGCTTTCAGCCTGAATTTGGGATATAAACGGTTATAGAATATGCATACACATATTGACTTTGGGAACCTAAAATATCGATTTTGAGCATGTTTTGGGCCTGTATTTTGAAAATACTCTAACACGGAGTAGGCATGTTCAGATCGCTTCTGGGACCCAAAATTATCGAATTTTCGGGTTTTTTGAGCCTAAATTTGAGATATAAACCGGTACAGAAAATGCATGCTCATATCGACATTTAGTACCTAAAATATCGATTTTTTGCATGTTTTGGGCCTACATTTAAAAAATATTCTAGAACTGAGTAGGCATGTACAGATCGCTTCTGGGACCCAAAAATATTGAATTTTCGGGTGATTTGAGCCTGTATTTGAGATATAAACGGGTACAGAAGATGCATGCACATATCGACTATGTGGAGCTAAAATACCGATTTTCAGCATGTTTTGGCCATGTATTTTGAAAATACTCAAACACGAAGTAGGCATATACAGATCGCTTCTGTGACCCAAAAATATCGAATTTTTTGATGTTTTGAGCCTGAATTTGGGATATAAACAAGTACAAAAGATGTATGCACATATCGACTTTGGACACCTAAAATATCGAATTTTAGCATGTTTTAGGCCTATATTTTGAAAAAATTCTAGCACTGAGTAGACATGTACAGATAGCTTCTGGGACCCAAAAATATCGAATTTTCGGTTGTTTTGAGCCAGAATTTGAGATATAATCAGGTACTGAAGATGGATGCACATATCGACTTTGGGCACCCAAAATATCGATTTTGACCATGTTTTTGGCATCTATTTTAAAAATACTCTAACACGAAGTAGGCATGTACAGATCGCTTCTGGGACACAAAAATATTGAATTTTTGGGTGTTTTGAGACTGAATTTGAGATATAAACGGGTAGAGAAGATGCATGCACATATCGACTTTTTGCACCTAATATATCGATTTTGAGCATGTTTTGGGTCTCTATCTTGAAAACATTTTAAGAAGGAGTAGGCATGTACAGATGGCTTCTGGGACACAAAAATATCTAATTTTCGGGTGTTTTAAGCCTGAATTTGAGATATAAACGGGTACAGAAGATGCATGCACATATCGACTTTGGGCACCTAAAATATCGATTTTGAGCATGTTTTGGGTCTGTATTTTATAAAACATTATAGCAAAGAGTAGGCATGTACAGATCGCTTCTGGGACCCAAAAATATCGATTTTTCGGGCGTTTTGAGCCTGAATTTGAGATATAAACGGGCACAAAAGATGAATGCACATATCGACTTTGGGCACCCAAAATATCGATTTTAAGCATGTTTTAGGCATCTATTTTCAAAATACTCTAACACGAAGTAGGCATGTACAGATCGCTTCTGGGACACAAAAATATTGAATTTTCGGGTGCTTTGAGCCTGAATTTGAGATATAAACGGGTAGAGAAGATGCATGCACATATCGACTTTGGGCACCCCAAATATCGATTTTTAGTATGTTTTGGGCCAATATTTTGAAAATATTCTATCACTGAGTAGGCATGTACAGGTCGCTTCTGGGACCCAAAAATATTGAATTTTTGGGTGTTAGAGCCTGAATTTGGGATATAAACGGGTACAAAAGATGTGTGCACATATTGACTTTGGGCACCTAAAATATCGATTTTGAGCATGTTTTGGGCATCTATTTTGAAAATACTCTAACACTAAGTAGGCATGTACGGATCGCTTATGGGACACAAAAATATCGAATTTTTGGGTGTTTTGAGCCTGAATTTGAGATATATACGGGTACAGAAGATGCATGCACATACCGACTTTGGACACCTAAATTATAGATTCTTAGCATGTTTTGAGCCTATATTTTGAAAACTTTCTAGCTCTGAGTAGGCATGTACAGTTCGCTTCTGGAACCCAAAAAAAATGAATTTTCCGTTGTTTTGAGCCTGAATTTGAGATATAAACGGGTACAGAAGATGCATGCACATATCGACTTTGGGCACCTAAAATATCGATTTTCAGCATGTTTTGGGCCTGTATTTTGAAAATACTCTAACATGGAGTAGGCATGTACAGATCTCTTCTGGGACCCAAAAATATAGAGTTTTCGGGTGTTTTGAGCCTGAATTTGAGATATAAACGGGTACAGAAGATGCATACACATATCGACTAAGGGCAGATAAAATATCGATTTTCAGCATGTTTTGGGCATGTATTTTGATAGAATTCTAGCAATGAGTAGGCATGTACAGATCGCTTCTGGGGCCCAAAATTATCGAATTTTCGGGTGTTTTGAGCCTGAATTTGAGATATAAACGGGTACAGAAGATGCATGCACATATCGACTATGGGCAGCTAAAATATCGATTTTCAGCATGTTTTGGCTATGAATTTTGAAAATACTCAAAAACAGAGTAGGCATATAAAGATTGCTTCTGGAACCCAAAAATATTGAATTTTCGGGTGTTTTAATAATAAATTTGAGATATAAACGGGTACAGAACATGAATGCACGTATCGACTTTGGACACCTAAAATATCGATTTTTAGCATGTTTTGAGCCTATATTTTGAAAACATTCTAACACTGAGTAGACATGTACAGATCGCTTCAGGGACCCAAAAATATCGAATTTTTGGGTGTTTTGAGCCTGCATTTGAGATATAAACGGGTAATGAAAATGCATGCACATATCGACTTTTTGCACCTAAAATAACGATTTTGAGCATGTTTTAAGTCTGTATTTTGAAGACATTCTAGCAAAGAGTAGGCATGTACAGATCGCTTCGGGGACCCAAAAATATCGAATTTTCGGGTGTTTTGAGCCTGAATTTGAGATATAAACGGGTACAGAAGATGCATGCACATATCGACTATGGGCAGATAAAATATCGATTTTCAGCATGTTTTGGGCATGTATTTTGAAAATACTCTAACACGGATTAGGCATGTACAGATCGCTTCTGGCACCCAAAATTATCGAATTTTCGGGTGTTTTGAGCCTGAATTTGAGATATAAATGGGTACAGAAGATGCATGCACATATTGACTTTGGGCACCTAAAATATCGATTTTCAGCTTGTTTTATGGCCTGTATTTTGAAAGTACTCTAACACAAAGTAGGCATGTACAGATCGCATCTGGGACCCAAAAATATCGAATTTTCGGGTATTTTGAGCCTGAATTTGAGATATAATCGGGTACAGAAGATGCATGCACATATCGACTTTGGGCACCGAAAATATCAATTTTCAGCATGTTTTGGAACTGTATTTTGAAAGTACTCTAACACGGAGTAAGCATGTTCAGATCGCTTCTGGGACCCAAAAATATTAAATTTTCGGTTGTTTTGAGCCTGAATTTGAGATATAATCGGGTACTGAAGATGCATACACATATCGTCTTTTAGCAACTAAAATATCGATTTTGAGCATGTTTTGGGTCTGTATTTTAAAAAACATTCTAGCAAAGAGTAGGCATGTACAGATCGCTTCTGGGACCCAAAAATATCGATTTTTCGGGTGTTTTTAGCCTGAATTTGAGATATAAACGGGTACTGAAGATGCAGGCACATATCGACTTTTTGCACCTAATAAATCGATTTTGAGCATGTTTTGGGTCTCTATCTTGAAAACATTCTATGAAGGAGTAGGCATGTACAGGTGGCTTCTGGGACCCAAAAATATTAAATTTTCGGATGTTAGAGCCTGAATTTGGGATATAAACGGGTACAAAAGATATATGCACATATCGACTTTGGACACCTAAAATATTGAATTTTAGCATGTTTTAAGCCTTTTTTTTTAAAACATTCTGGCACTGAGTAGACATGTACAGATCGCTACTGGGACTCAATAATATCGAATTTTCGGATCTATTGAGCCTGAATTTGGGATATAAACGGGTACAGAAGATGCATACACATATTGACTTTGGGCACCTCAAATATTGATTTTCAGCATGTTTTGGGCATGTATTTTGAAAATACTCTAACAAGGAATAGGCATGTACAGATCGCTTCTGGGACCCAAAAATATCGAATTTTTGGGTATTTTGAGCCTGAATTTGAGATATAATCGAGTACAGAAGATGCATGCACATATCGACTTTGGGCACCTAAAATATCGATTTTCAGCATGTTTTATGGCCTGTATTTTGAAAGTACTCTAACACGGAGTAGGCATATACAGATCGCTTGTGGGACCCAAAAATATCAAATTTTTGGGTGTTTTGAGCCTGAATTTGGGATATAAACGGGTACAGAAGATTCATACACATATTGACATTGGGCACCTAAAATATCGATTTTCAGCATGTTTTGGGCCTATATTTTAAAAAATACTCTAACACGGAATAGGCAGGTACAGATTGCTACTGGGACCCAAAAATATCGAATTTTTGGGTATTTTGAGCCTGAATTTGAGATATAATCGGGTACAGAAGATGCATGCACATATCGACTTTTAACACCTAAAATATCGATTTTGAGCATGTTTTGGGTCTGTATTTTATAAAACATTATAGCAAAGAGTAGGCATGTACAGATCGCTTCTGGGACCCAAAAATATCATATTTTCGGGTGTTTTGAGCCTGAATTTGGGATATAAACGGGTACAGAAGATGCATACACATATTGACTTTGGGCACCTCAAATATCGATTCTAGCATGTTTTAGGCCTGTATTTTGAAAATACTCTAACAAGGAATAGGCATGTACAGATCGCTTCTGGGACAAAATAATATCGAATCTTTGGGTATTTTTAGCCTGAATTTGAGATATAATCGAGTACAGAAGATGCATGCACATATTGACTTTGGGCACCTAAAATATCGATTTCAGCATGTTTTGGGCCTGTATTTTGAAAGTACTCTAACACGGAGTAGGCATGTACAGATCTCTTCTGGGACCCAAAAATAGAGAGTTTTCGGGTGTTTTGAGGCTGAATTTGAGATATAAACGGGTACAGAAGATGCATACACATATCGACTAAGGGCAGATAAAATATCGATTTTCAGCATGTTTTGGGCTTGTATTTTGAAAGAATTCTAGCAATGAGTAGGCATGTAAAGATCGCTTCTGGGACCCAAAATTATCGAATTTTCGGGTGTTTTGAGCCTGAATTTGAGATATAAACGCTTCTGGAACCCACAAATATTGAATTTTCCGTTGTTTTGAGCCTGAATTTGAGATATAAACGGGTACGGAAGATGCATGCAGATATCGACTTTTTGCACCTAAAATATCGATTTTGAGCAAGTTTTGGGTCTGTATCTTGAAAACATTCTAGCAAAGAGTAGGCATGTACAGATCGCTTCTGGGACCCAAAAATATCGAATTTTTTGGTGTTTTGAGGCATGCACATATCGACTATGGGCAGATAAAATATCGATTTTCAGCATGTTTTGGGCATGTATTTTGAAAATACTCTAACTCGGAGTAGGCATGTACAGATCGCTTCTGGGACCCAAAATTATCGGATTTTCGGGTGTTTTGAGTCTGAATTTGAGATATAAACGGGTACAGAAAATGCATGCTCATATCAACATTTAGCCCCAAAAATATCGATTTTTAGCATGTTTTGGGCCTATATTTTAAAAATATTCTAGCACTGAGTAAGTATGTACAGATCGCTTCTGGGACAAAAAAATATCGAATTTTCGGGTGTTTTGAGCCTGAATTTGGGATATAAACGGGTACAAAAGATGCATGCCCATATCCTATTTTGCACCCAAAATATCGATTTTGAGCATGTTATGGGCCTGTATTTTGCAAATACTCTAACACGGAGTAGGCATGTACAGATTGCTTCTGGGACACATAAATATCGAATTTTCGGGTGTTATGAGGTTAAATTTGAGATATAAACGGGTACAGAACATGCATGCACATATCGCCTTTGGGCACCCAAAATATCGATTTTGAGCATGTTTTTGGCCTATATTTTGAAAATATTCTAGCACTGAGTAGGTATGTACAGATCGCTTCAGAGACCCAAAAATATCGAATTTCCGGGTGTTTTGAGCCTAAATTTGAGATATAAACGGGTACAGAAGATGCATGCACATATCGACTTTTTGCACCTAAAATATCGATTTTTTAACATGTTTTGGGTCCGTATCTTAAAAACATTCTAGCAAGGAGTAAGCATATACAGATCGCTTCTGGGACCCAAAAATATCGAATTTTCGGTTGTCTTGAGCCTGAATTTGAGATATAAACTGGTACAAAAGATGCATGCACTTATCGTCTTTGGGCACCCAAAATATCGATTTTGAGCATGTTTTGGGCCTGTATTTTGAAAATACTCTAACACGGAGTAGGCATGTACAGATCGCTTCTGGGACCCAAAAATATCGAATTTTCGGGTGTTATGAGGCTAAATTTAATATATAAACGGGTACAGAAGATGAATGCACATATCACCTTTGGGCACCCAAAATATCGATTTTTAGCATGTTTTGGGCCTATATTTTGAAAATATTCTAGCACTGAGTAGGTATGTACAGATCGCTTCTGAGACCCAAAAATATCGAATTTCCGGGTGTTTTGAGCCTAAATTTGAGATATAAATGGGTACAGAAATATCGATTTTTGAACATGTTTTGGGTCTGTATCTTAAAAACATTCTAGCAAGGAGTAAGCATATACAGATCGCTTCTGGGACCCAAAAATATCGAATATTCGGGTGTCTTGAGCCTGAATTTGAGATATAAACGTGTACAGAAGATGCATACACATATTGATTTTGGACACCTAAAATATCGATTTTTAGCATGTTTTGAGCCTGTATTCTGAAAATACTATAACACGGAGTAGACATGTACAGATCACTTCTGGGACACAAAAATATCGAATTTTCGGATGTTTTGAGCCTGAATTTGAGATATAAATGGGTACAAAAGATGCATGCACATATCGACTTTGGACACCTAAAATATCGATTTTTAGCATGTTTTAATTGCATTTCAACATATCAAAAGCATATTAAAGTAATCCCTTAAGGGGGTACGGGAATAGGGGGACAGGCTTGGTGGGTTGGGGGGGCACGGGAGTAGGGGAACAGGCTTGAGGGGGTGGGGGTTACGTGGGTGAGGGAATATGGGACAGGCTTTCTACCCACCTCAAGCCTGCCCCCAATTTCCCGCACCCCCCAAGTCCCCCCCAAGCCTGTCCCCTACTCCCGCACCCCCTTAATAAAAAATATATGCACTTCTCTCCAGGCTAGTTAATTAATCTTACCCATTTCCTGTGCAAGAGTTAATTAAGGGGGTGCGGGAGTAGGGGACTGGCTTGGGGGGGGGTTTGGGGGATGCTGAAATAGGGGGACAGGCTTGAGGTGGGAAGAAAGCTTGTCCCCTATTTCCGCTCCCCCAAAGCCTGTCCCCTTACTCCCGCACCCCCCCCCCAAAAAAAAAAAACTGTACCCTACTCCCGCACCCCCCTAAGCCCCCCTAAGCCCGTCCCCCTATTCCCGCACCCCCTTAAGGAACCCTGTGTGTGATGTAGTCAGAAAATTGGAGGTAAATGAGTCCTTCAAATATTGCCACGAAACACACACACACACACACACACACACACACCTATATAGAAGGAGGTGTTTGTTTGGTGGCATAGTCAGGAGGAATCAAAAGTCTTCAATTTCCATACACGATCACAGGGTCCTTAAACGCACCCCCTCCCCCCTGTCTGTCTACAAGTTATGCCCCCCTCCATCCCCCCTGTCTACAAGTTATGCCCCCCTCCATCCCCCCTGTCTGTCTACAAGTTATGCCCCCCTCCATCCCCCCAGTCTGTCTACAAGTTATGCCCCCCCTCCATCCCCCCTGTCTGTCTACAAGTTATGCCCCCTTCCATCCCCCCTGTCTGTCTACAAGTTATGCCCCCCTCCATCCCCCCTGTCTACAAGTTATGCCACCCTCCTTCCCCCCTGTCTACAAGTTATGCCCCCCACCCCTGTTTACAAGTTATGCCCCCCCCTGTCTACAAGTTATGCCCCCTTTTTTAAATTATGTGTCGAGGCATCTCGAACGAAATAAGACATGATTACTGAACCCATCCTTATTACTGTATTTCGTTTCTATAATTTCCTGACTTTCTTACATTATTCTTCTTCTTATGTTTCGTTCTCCTCTTTCTCAAAACAAGAATATAATTATTTATATTGATGTGCGTGCATGTTTATTATCAAGATACGTGTGTGTGTGTGTGTGTGTGTGTGTGTGTGTGTGTGTGTTCTTACCTATTGTATCTTTACAGGATTGAGTCAAGCTCCTAATGTCCCGTATATTAAAATCCTATTATCATATTTTTCTTTGAAGTTATGCATGGTTTGACACACACCACTTCTTATAGATGGTAATTTGTTCCATGTGTGTGTCTGTGTGTGTGTGTGTGTGTGTGTTGTAAAAGGCAGCAGGCATACTAAGAAAAAACACCTCACCCTCTCTCTCTGTCTTTGGAATAACATCATGTAATTTCCGTAGACTTATTTCATCTTTTTCACCACTTTCCATCCACACACCACATCCAAAAATGTGAGTTTTGAGAATCCCACATTTGACCTATGGGTATGTAAGAATAGGTCATATAGGTGGGGGTTGCCAGAAGGGGTTTCTAAATTTTCTCCGTTTTCCTCTACGATGCACTGTTTTTTAGTTATGGCCACTTTTTTTGAAAAAAATTTGAACCGAAATTTGATCATGAAGATCTAAATGGATTTGGATGATATTTGGAATGGAAATACAGTTGGTAAATTGGGCGAGACGATTTTTTCATTTTGTCTCTATGACCCTCTGTTCAAAAGTTATGTCAATTTTCGTGTCTCAAAAAACGGACCAAATTAAACAAAAATAATGTTCAATTATTAATTAAGGGGGTGCTGGAATAGGGGGACAGCATTGGGGGGTTTAGGTGGGTGCGGGGTGTTTTGAGGGGTGCGGGAGTAGAGGGACAGGCTTGGGGGGCTTATTTTAGGTGCCCACAACAAACAACAAAATTAATGTCACTCAACTGTGTGTGTGTGTGTGTGTGTGTGTGTGTGTGTGTGTGTGTATTCTCATGACTGTGTGTGTGTGTGTGTGTGTGTGTGTGTGTGTGTGTGTGTGTGTGTGTATTCTCATGACTGTGTGTGGTGTGTGTGTGTGTGTGTGGGACCATCGTATCAGTAGACTACCACACCATCGTATACACCACCACAGATGATGTTCTTGCATAATACATACGACCTTCATTAGCCGTGTAAATGACTTATGGCTGAAGTATTTAAGGGGGTGCGGGAATAGGGGGACAAGCTGGGGGGGGGTTTAGGGGGGGTGCGGGAGTAGGGGACAGGCTTGGGGGGTGCAGGAGTATGGGGACAGACTTGGGGGGCGGGGGTTAGGGGGTTGTGGGAATAGGGGACAAGCTTTCTACCCACCCGAAGCCTGTCCCCCTATTCCTGCACCCCCCAAGCCTGTTCCCTACTCCCGCACCCCCTTAATAGAGTTTGTGAATATGGATACTCAGCTTTTGGAAAATAATGAAGGCTTACAAGTGTGGTTGGTTGGTTGGTTGGTTGGGAAGCTAACAAACCAATACCACTGTGGAATCAACCCATAAAGTTAGGAGTCGATTCCACAGTGGTATTGGTTTGTTAGTTTCCCACCCACCCACCCACCCACCCACGTCTCTTTCACACCCACCCACCCACCCACATCTCCTTCACACCCACCCACGTCTCCTTCACACACACTCAACCACCCACGTCTCCTTCACACCCACTCACCCACCCACGTCTCCTTCACACCCACACACCCACCAACGTCTCCTTCACACACACACACCCACCCACGTCTCCTTCACACCCACACACCCACCGACGTCTCCTTCACACCCACCCATCCACCTACGTCTCCTTCACACCCACACACCCACCCACGTCTCCTTCACACACACACACCCACCCACGTCTCCTTCACACACACACACACACCCACGTCTCCTTCACACACACACACACACACCCATGTCGCCTTCACACACACCCACCCATCCACGTCTCCTTCACACCCACCCATCCACCCACGTCTCCTTCACACCCACACACCCACCCACGTCTCCTTCACACACACACACCCACCCACGTCTCCTTCACACACACACACACACCCACGTCTCCTTCACACACACCCACCCACCCACATCTCCTTCACACACACACACACACCCACGTCTCCTTCACACCCACACACCCACCCACGTCTCCTTCACACACACACACACACCCACGTCTCCTTCACACCCACACACCCACCCACGTCTCCTTCACACCCACACACCCACGTCTCCTTCACACCCACACACCCACGTCTCCTTCACACCCACACACCCACGTCTCCTTCCCACACACCCGCGTCTCCTTCACACCCACACACCCACCCACGTCTCCTTCACACCCACACACCCACCCACGTCTCCTTCACACCCACACACCCACCAACGTCTCCTTCACACCCACACACCCACCCACGTCTCCTTCACACCCACCCACCCACCCACGTCTCCTTCACACACACACACCCACCAACTTCTCCTTCACACACACCCACCCACCAACTTCTCCTCTTACACCCACACACCCACCCACGTCTCCTTCACACACACACACACCCACCCACGTCTCCTTCACACCCACACACCCACCAACTTCTCCTTCACACCCACACACCCACCCACGTCTCCTTCACACCCACACACCCACCCACGTCTCCTTCACACCCACCCAACCACCCGCGTCTCCTTCACACCCACCCACCCACGTCTCCTTCACACCCACACACCCACGTCTCCTTCCCACAAACCCGCGTCTCCTTCACACCCACACACCCACCCAAGTCTCCTTCACACCCACACACCCACCAACGTCTCCTTCACACCCACACACCCACCCACGTCTCCTTCACACCCACCCATCCACCCACGTCTCCTTCACACCCACACACCCACCCACGTCTCCTTCACACACACACACCCACCCACGTCTCCTTCACACACACACACACACCCACATCTCCTTCACACCCACCCACCCACCCACATCTCCTTCACACACACACACACACCCACGTCTCCTTCACACCCACACACCCACCCACGTCTCCTTCACACACACACACACACCCACGTCTCCTTCACACCCACACACCCACCCACGTCTCCTTCACACCCACACACCCACGTCTCCTTCACACCCACACACCCACGTCTCCTTCACACCCACACACCCACGTCTCCTTCCCACACACCCGCGTCTCCTTCACACCCACACACCCACCCACGTCTCCTTCACACCCACACACCCACCCACGTCTCCTTCACACCCACACACCCACCCACGTCTCCTTCACACCCACACACCCACCCACGTCTCCTTCACACCCACCCACCCACCCACGTCTCCTTCACACACACACACCCACCAACTTCTCCTTCACACACACCCACCCACCAACTTCTCCTCTTACACCCACACACCCACCCACGTCTCCTTCACACACACACACACCCACCCACGTCTCCTTCACACCCACACACCCACCAACTTCTCCTTCACACACACACACACACCCACGTCTCCTTCACACCCACACACCCACCCACGTCTCCTTCACACCCACACACCCACGTCTCCTTCACACCCACACACCCACGTCTCCTTCACACCCACACACCCACGTCTCCTTCCCACACACCCGCGTCTCCTTCACACCCACACACCCACCCACGTCTCCTTCACACCCACACACCCACCCACGTCTCCTTCACACCCACACACCCACCCACGTCTCCTTCACACCCACACACCCACCCACGTCTCCTTCACACCCACCCACCCACCCACGTCTCCTTCACACACACACACCCACCAACTTCTCCTTCACACACACCCACCCACCAACTTCTCCTCTTACACCCACACACCCACCCACGTTTCCTTCACACACACACACACCCACCCACGTCTCCTTCACACCCACACACCCACCAACTTCTCCTTCACACCCACACACCCACCCACGTCTCCTTCACACCCACACACCCACCCACGTCTCCTTCACACCCACACACCCACCCGCGTCTCCTTCACACCCACCCACCCACGTCTCCTTCACACCCACACACCCACGTCTCCTTCCCACACACCCGCGTCTCCTTCACACCCACACACCCACCCAAGTCTCCTTCACACCCACACACCCACCAACGTCTCCTTCACACCCACACACCCACCAACGTCTCCTTCACACCCACACACCCACCCACGTCTCCTTTTCACCCACACACCCACCCACGTCTCCTTCACACCCACACACCCACCCACGTCTCCTTCAAACACACACACCCACCAACTTCTCCTTCACACCCACACACACACCCACGTCTCCTTCACACCCACCCACCCACCCACGTCTCCTTCACACACACACACACACCCACGTCTCCTTCACACCCACCCACCCACCCATGTCTCCTTCACACCCACCCACCCACCCACGTCTCCTTCACACACACACATACACCCACGTCTCCTTCACACCCACGCACCCACGTCTCCTTCACACCCACACACCCACGTCTCCTTCCCACACACCCGCGTCTCAAGCCTGTCCCGCTAATCCCGCACCCTCCAACCCCCCTCCCCCCCCTTAAGCCTGTCCCCCTATTCCCACACCCCCCCTCCATAAGCCTGTCCCCTATTCCCGCTCCCCCCAACCCCCAACCCCCTCAAGCCTGTCCCCCTATTCCCGCACCCCCCCCCCCCCGATAAGCCTGTCCCCTATTCTCGCACCCCCCAAAACCCCCCTCAAGCCTATCCCCTACTCCCGCACCCCCTTAACGTCGTAATTGCTGATAAACAACGAGTATAAATGTATGAAATAGTTTTGGCAGTGAGAATTTCAACCTTTATAAAGGAGACGTGTGTGTGAAGGAGACGTGGGTGTGTGGGTGGGTGTGAAGGAGACGTGTGTGTGAAGGAGACGTGGGTGTGTGGGTGGGTGTGAAAGAGACGTGTGTGTGAAGGGGACGTGGGTGTGTGGGTGGGTGTGAAAGAGACGTGGGTGGGTGTGTGGGTGTGAAGGAGACGTGTGTGTGAAGGAGACGTGGGTGTGTGGGTGTGAAGGAGACGTGTGTGTGTGTGTGTGTGTGTGTGTGAAGGAGACGTGTGTGTGAAGGAGACGTGGGTGTGTGGGTGTGTGTGAAGGAGACGTGTGTGTGAAGGAGACGTGGGTGTGTGGGTGGGTGTGAAGGAGACGTGTGTGTGAAGGAGACGTGGGTGTGTGTGTGTGTGTGAAGGAGACGTATGTGTGAAGGAGACGTGGGTGTGTGGGTGTGTGTGAAGGAGACGTGTGTGTGAAGGAGACGTGGGTGTGTGGGTGGGTGTGAAGGAGACGTGTGTGTGAAGGAGACGTGGGTGTGTTGGTGGGTGTGAAGGAGACGTGGGTGTGAAGGAGACCTGGGTGGGTGTGTGGGTGTGAAGGAGACGTGGGTGTGAAGGAGACCTGGGTGGGTTTGTGTGTGTGAAGGAGACGTGGGTGGGTGTGTGTGTGGGAAGGAGACGTGGGTGGGTGTGTGGGTGTGCAGGAGACGTGGGTGGGTGTGTGGGTGTGAAGGAGACGTGGGTGTGAAGGAGACGTGGGTGGGTGTGTGGGTGTGAAGGAGACGTGGGTGGGTGTGTGGGTGTGAAGGAGACGTGGGTGTGAAGGAGACGTGGGTGGGTGTGTGGGTGTGAAGGAGACGTGGGTGGTTGGGTGGGTGTGAAGGAGACGTGGGTGGGTGGGTGTGTGTGGAGGAGACGTGGGTGTGTCGGAAGGAGACGTGGGTGGGTGGGTGTGTTGGAAAGAGATGGGGTGGGTGGGTGTGAAGGAGACGTGGGTGGGTGGGTGGATGTGAAGGGGACGTGGGTGTGTTTGTGGGTGGGAAAGAGACGTGGGTTTGTGGGTGGGTTGGAAGGAGACGTTGGTGGGTGGGTGGGAAGGAAAGAGGCGTGGGTGGGTGTGTGGGTGTGAAGGAGACGTGAGTGGGTGGGTGTGAAGGAGACGTGGGTGGGTGTGTGGGTGTGAAGGAGACGTGGGTGGGTTGGTGTGAAAGAGACGTGAGTGGGTGTGTGGGTGTAAAGGAGACGTGGTTGGGTGGGTGTGAATGAGTCGTGAGTGGGTGTGTGGGTGGGAAGGAGATGTGGGTGGGTGGGTGGGAAAAAGACATGGGTGGGTGTGTGGGTGGGAAGGAGATATGGGATGGTGGGTGGGTGGGAAGCTAACAAACCCGAAAACGACTGTGGAATCGGACACGTTACCAAAGGTTTTCGTTTGTTGGTTAGCCAATAAATATTGATGACTGTGGAATCGGCCCATTATTTTCCAAAAGCTGAGTATCCATATTCACAAACTCTATTAAGGGGGTGCGGGAGTAGGGAACAGGCTTGGGGGGTGCAGGAATAGGGGGACAGGCTTCGGGTGGGTAGAAAGCTTGTCCCCTATTCCCACAACCCCCTAACCCCCGCCCCCCAAGTCTGTCCCCATACTCCTGCACCCCCCAAGCCTGTCCCCTACTCCCGCACCCCCCCTAAACCCCCCCCAGCTTGTCCCCCTATTCCCGCACCCCCTTAAATACTTCAGCCATAAGTCATTTACACGGCTAATGAAGGTCGTGTGTATTATGCAAGAACATCATCTGTGGTGGTGTATACAATGGTGTGGTAGTCTACTGATACGATGGTCCCACACACACACACACAGTTACGAGAATATACGAATGCATTTGCACATACAGTCGTGGTCAATGATAATCATCCACATATGGGAATCTCAAACAATTTACTGTCTAATGTTTTCACGTTCACATATTATGATGTTATTGTTTTAAATAGTGTGTAGCTGCTTGTATTAAATTAAAAGATGGTAGTTAACGTGTGTGTGTGTTATTGTTTTAAGTATGTAGCTGCTTGTATTAAATTAAAAGATGGTAGTTAACGTGTGTGTGTGTTATTGTTTTAAGTAGTGTGTAGCTGCTTGTATTAAATTAAAAGATGGTAGTTAATGTGTGTGTGTGTGTGTGTGTGTGTGTGTGTGTGTGTTATTGTTTTAAGTAGGGTGTAGCTGCTTGTAGTAAATTAAAAGAAGGTAGTTAATGTGTGTGTGTGTGTGTGTGTGTGTGTGTGTGTGTGTGTGTGTGTGTGTGTGTGTTATTGTTCTAAGTAGTGTGTAGCTGCTTGTATTAAATTAAAAGATGGTAGTTAACCTATTTATTGGAAAGTTTATCAGCTAAGGAACAGAGAGAAGCTGTCAAACTCTTACGTGAGTTACCCCTATATGGATGATTATATTTGACCGCGACTGTACGTTACTCTTACTCACACACACACACACACATTCATTCATAAATATATACTATTAGACATACGTTACTCAAATAGCAACACACACACACACACACACACATTGTGATATCAGATCACTGGACGTCTTTAAGCAAAAACTAGAGAAGATAGAATGTGATTATAAGAAAGATAGAGAGGAATCAAATCAGCTGATAGAGACAGTTAACCGACTGAGGAACGAGCTGCTGGAGGTTGGCAAGCAAAATGAGTTGTTACAAAATAAAGATATAGAGAGGGAATCAGAAATAGCCCAACTAAAAGAGCTAATTAAGGAAATGAATGTAGAAATACAAGAGCTGAGAAATGAACTTAGTCAGGTATCAGGTGAGGATAATACGAAGCAAATGAAAGAAGAACGAGACAAATTAGTTAACGATAAGAACAAATTGTTGGAAGACCAACAAGAAATTATTGACCAAGTAAATACATGTCAAAATGACTTGAAATCTAGTTTTGCTGAGATGGCAAAAAAGAATCTGGAATATAAACAAGAAATGAAGCAGATTAAAGAGCAAAGTAATATCGAATCTGTTGTCAAGAAAGTTATTCGAAACAATGATCGGTTTATACTGGATACTGTAGATATAAATAAGTCTGTAATTGTTTTTGGAATCAAGGAGGAAGAAATTAGATCGAGATTTGACAGAGATAAAGTAGAGGAGAAATCTGTAAAGGAAGTTCTTGAAAAACTTACTCATGAGGTCAATACAGTAATTGCTGACTTCAGGAGAATCGGAAAATATGACAAGGGCAAATCAAGACCAATGAAGGTTACTCTCACAGGCAATCAAGCAACCGATGAAATACTGAGAAACGCATGGAAACTAAAAGATTATGATATGTTTGGCCACATCAAAGTTAGGAGAAACCTAACGGAAGAGGATAGAAGTATTCTAAAAGAAAAAATAGGAGCAGCCAAGAAAATGAATAACGAGCTATCTGATGAAGAAAAAAAGCATTTTTTCTTCAAAGTGTCGGGACTGAGAATTCGGAAATGGCTCATCAAAATAAGAGAATAAGAGGGCCTACAAAGGCCATAAATGTACACGGATATCAAAATAGTTTCCTAAGCATCATATATACAAATATGGATGGATTTGTATCTAAGTCATTAGAACTCAGAGATTTATTAGTCACAGAGAGACCAGAAGTAGTTTGTTTATCAGAAACAAAACTAGAGCATGATATACGAAACGAAGCATTGACTATAGAGGGGTATGACATATATAGGAAGGACAGAGAAGGAAAGAAAGGAGGGGGTGTAATTATCATGACAAGGACAGAGTTAAAAGTCAGGGAGATTACCATCAATGACAATGGAAGTGAAGTTGTGGCAGTGGTTATAAGGGTAGGAAATGAAAACATAACAGTGGTAAATGTGTACATGCCTCCCCCAACCAATGCTTGGGATCCTACAGAGTACGAAGAAAAGGCTAAGGTAACACTTTATAGTATCGGAAAGATTCTACAGGAAGTGCAAAACAAGAATCAACGGGTGATTATGACAGGTGACTTTAATAGTACCGCGATTGATTGGGAGGAGATACAAACTACTCAACAAGAACACAGCTGGAGTTATAGACTGCTCGAGTTAGTAACAAAATTTTTCTTACACCAGCACGTAAATGAGCCAACGAGAGTGAGAGGTCAGGATGAACCCTCGTTACTAGACCTGGTGTTTACAAGAACGAGCGATGAAATATCTGAGGTGAGGTACTTACCTCCTCTGGGCAAGAGCGATCATGTCGTGATTAAGTTTGATTTCATTATTCAGTATGACATTGGAAAGGAAAAGGAAACTCCCAAAAAGGATAGTTTTAATTATGGAAAAGGCGATTACAAAGATCTAAACAAATACTTGAAAGAATTGAGCTGGGACCAAGAACTAAATGGGAAGGATATAGGAGCAATGTATGGGCGTTTTTGTGAGTTACTTAACGAGGAAATGAAAAGATATAGTCCCAAGAACAGAGTCACGTGTATAAATAAAAAAGTGTGGTTCAATATAAGATGTAGAAGAGCAAAAGAGGAAAGAGACCTACTATGGAATAGATACAGGAGGAAAAAAACTCAGCAGGCGTATCAAAGGTACAAAAATGCAAGGAATAAATATACGCAAATTAGACGGGAAGAAGAGAGAAATTTTGAGAAATCTGTTATAGAGAAATGTGACGGGAACCCCCGTCTATTCTATGGCTTTATAAGAGGTAAGATGAAAGTGAAGGACAAGATTCAGAGATTGGTGGTGGACAACATCGTGTATGAAAGGGAGGAAGATATGAGTGAAATACTAAACCGGAAATTTCAATCAGTGTTTCTGACAGAGGATGAATTTACACCAGATAGAACTGTACAAATACAAGAAGATGGGTTACGTAATGTTGAGATATCCCAAGAAGATATTTAGGAAGTACTAAATGCCACAGACAGAAGGAAAGCAGCGGGACCAGATGATGTGTCCTGCTGGGTG